>JASDFA010000002.1:90040000-90640000 GCA_035772735.1 Datura wrightii | reverse complement strand
CTTTGTCTATACATAGTTGTTCTTAGTCATAGTTAGGGACTATACCCGACGATGGATGGATGACGACCGTCTTGAGGGAAAATTAGTCAATAGGTTTTGGTTTTTGAACCCGTAACTAATGGATGGCTTGATGTTCTTGTTATGTGCTATACATGATTGTGAGATGCAAGTGTGGTCAGTGTTGAAGCATGTAAGGAGTGTATAACTCTGTTTGAGATACCTAGTCTCTTGAATGTGACTCTATGTGCTTAAAGCTTAATTTTGAATTCTTGTGATTAGCTGAGTTATGAGTGTGCTGAATTTGTCTTGAAATATAGCATGTGCTGTGAGTGTAAGGTTTTCAAATAGTCCATGCTATGGTGTAGTGTCTAGAACTTTCCTGGTGTGTATACAAAGAGAAATGAAGGATGTAGATTGTAGGAGATGATTTAGGCATTTCTTTGAATGAACCTAATTTTTATTCCTCGCTTTACCTACCTTGAATGCCTAATCCTAGTTAGCCCCATTGAGCCTTGAGCCTATTCTTTGATAGCTGCAACATAAGCTTAATCCTTTTCTTTCAATAGCCTTGAAGTTGCTCCAAAATTCTTAAGCGCTTAAGTGAAAAATCCAAAAGAGTAAAGGAGTGAAAATCGTGAAAAAGAAGGAAAAAAATAACAGTTGTGGGATTTGAGGAAAAGATTAGAGGTGCACTTATTTGAAAATGCTTGAGTATTGGTAGGGAGTAAGAAAACGAATGAATGAAAAAGTTGCTTAATTACTCCTTACTAATAAGCTAAGTGTGCCTAAAGAAATGGGAAACAAAAGAGGAAATTTAAGAGTGAAAAGAATGAAGGTGAAGTAAGAGAAGAGAAGTCAGTAATGAACGTGTGATGTATTAAAAGCGCTTAGGGAAGATAGCCACTATGACTGGCAAGAATAGTACCCACCTGTCCCTTAGTCTACATTACAACCTAATAAGTCCTACTTGATCTTATGTTCAAACATCCTTATATTAGTGGAGTAAAACACTAAGGGAAAGCTTATGGGTCAATACACGTGGCATGTGAAGTCATTTTCAGAGTGAGCTTAATTCTTATCCATATACCCATACACGTTATAATTTGAAAATTTATGAGTAAAAATGGATAACTCTCTTGTTGTGAGGGCACATGTTTAATGAAGGATAAAATTTATGTTGGATTTCTTGATCGGTTGATTTGCATGAGGTTGTTGAGATTGAGAGTCGATTTTTGAGGTTAGGAAGTCTTTACATAGTTATATTTTATTTTAATGGTTAAATCTTGCATGCTCTATTTTTAACTTGCTATCTAAAACAATCGTTGTACCCGTAGCTTGAATTGTCTTGCTCAATTAGCTATGTGTGAGTCTGCATGTGCATGAGATGTAAAAGGGTTGTTCGAGGACGAACAAGGATTTAATTGTGAGGTAGTGATCATGGGCATAATTGCATGCCCAAGTGCTATTTTATAACTTAATTTAGTCATGTTGGTCTAATTATACACTTACATTCTTATGTGATTTTATGTAAATTTTGGTATGAACTAACCAACATGATTAGTCCTTGTTTTGTAGGTGTAAAATGCATATGAGGGACTAAATAATGATGATTGAAGTGAAGGAATGGAGTTGGATGCACATTGCAAAAGATGGCAAGAAGTCATGCCATGGCAAGGCTGGCCGCGCTAGGCAGCGTGCCACGCTATGCGTGTGCCGCGCCCAGTGCTGTGCCACGCCAAGGCCATGCACGCAAGATGAAGCAATCCAAGGCGCCTGCGCGCCAGTGCCGTTCCACGCCAGGCATTGCTGTGCGCCACAGGCCGTGTCACGGTGGCCATCGCGCAGGCCCAACGCTGTGCCACGCCGGTTGTCGTGCCATGCCTCGGCCAAGCACCATTCAAATGCACATTCTAGTGAGCCTTTGCGTTACTTCCCTCGCACGGAGGCAAATTGGTGCATTCACCTCCATGCGACGGAGCCATTCCATGACAGGCCAAAAATTGCAAATTTCCTATTTGCTATAAATTAAACCCTTAGCTTCTAAAATCATTTGTCACGAAATATTTTCTAAAAACCATAGAGAAGCGAAGGGAGAAGTGAAGAACACACCTAGGGTTCACTAATTTTACATTCTCTTTTACCTATTCTTGTAAGTACTCTACTTTAACGATGTTTTTAAGTTATTGTACGAACATGAGTGGCTAAAACCCTTCCTCTAGGGTTGAGGCCACGCGATATGATTGTAATGCATGAATTCATTTTAGTTTGAGTTGTTAATGGTTTTTTTGTCTTAGATTCTTGATTATGGTTGTTTTTATGCTTGATCACCATAAAAACATACCTGTTAATCTAGGTAAAAGCTTGAGAGAGTAAACCTAGGCTAGAACAAGAGAATGTAGGGAGCAAGTTCTTATCTTACGATAGGATTCGCGATTAGGATAGAAATTATACTTAATTCACCTTTCTTGGTTGATAAAATGGGATGATAGCAAGACACCAGCTTAGAATTGTCACTCCACCACTCGTAGAAGTAGTTGTGAATCTAAGTCAGGTTAAATGATTAGAGGTACAAAAGTCCCTAATCAACAGCACAAACCCCATAAACCACGTCCATATAGTTGAATTGCCCACAAACTAGGATGTCACATCCCCTCTCAACGATGTAGTTGTGAAGCTAGTTTGTCGTGTTTAGAGGCTCGAGAGACCATGAACATTGCATTTTCCAACTATGTGAGACAACAATTGATAATTTCATACGTGAACCATCACAAAGTGTAGCATTGCATGATTATACAGCCTTAGCTCTACTTGCTTCTTATATTATTTCCAGATTGTTTGTGACCACCCAAAAACTTGATTATAATTTACCGAAAACTTCTGTAATCAACACTTGTGAAGGTTATCTTACACTTGAACTTCATAATTTACTAAATTGGTCCATTCACTGTGGGTTCGACATCCGACTCTTAGAAAGAGCCACTGTATTAATTGTACGACCGTGTGCGCTTGCGTGCATTGGGGCGTGAACAGTGCACAACACATTTATAAACAAGACTCTACTAGACACAACTTGCAGACTCCCTATGATATGATGTTGCCCTGATCCAAAGTTTTTTCACGACCCAACTTGGGAGGCATGACTGGCACCTAATGCCACACTGGGATCTAGGCTAACCTGGCTAGGCATATGCACCTCGGGTGCCTTCCAGCAACTCAAAATCAAGAAAAGAAATTACTATATCTCGGCTATAAGCACAGCCTCGGTCCAACAAGGCCACGCAACACTTGTAAAATGATAATAGCTAACCCAACCAACATAACAATAAAAGGGATCCTATGCGGGCCGACAAGACCATCATGTTGTCTAGTTATAATAGAATTAAAAAATGGCAGTTATATTCATACTATAGCCGATAAGGCTGCTAACTAACTAGATAAACTAGGCCCCACACGGCCAACACACAAAATAAGACATACATAGGCCCCACACGGCCATCAACAACCAACTAACTGAAGAGTGCAGTCCGCAAGCCTCTAAGACTGAAAAATATTGGTTCGGACAGGGCCTCGACCTATCCAAATGCTATACAAATAAAAGACTGTAATATATACAACCTGACAACGCCGAATGAAAGGAGATGGACAAACTGCTGACCCGGAACCGCTGCTAATGGAGGTCCTGAACTCAATCTGTCTAAACCTGCAGGAAAGTATGCAGCACCCCATAGTTAGGCATCAGTACAATATGTACCAAATATGTAAGGAAGTATGTAAAGCTGAATAAAAGCTGATAAGAAATAAAAGTGACTAACAAGAAGGGCCAGAAGTTAACCTGTAAGGTCTCTTATCCATAACCTGCATCTAGTAAACCACCACACATATATGAACTGAAGCTATATGCCTATACATTTATAAGCTATAACTAATAGGAAAGTATACAAACAAGAATATAACCTAGCTCCCATTAGCCTGGAAGGTGAAAAAAGCAATACAAAAATAACCTATCGTGGCCCTTATAAGCCCTAGCAAGTACAATCCAATCTATATACCTCAAACATGGTCCTTATGATTCTACTGGTAACTATAGCCAACCTACCCGGCTTCTAGGTCTGCAACTGAGCCTGCTGTACTCTTGTAACTATGTCTGAGCCTTTTGGGCTCCTATAACTGCACCTAGTCACACAAGGCTCGATGGAGGTTCAGTGATGCCGATGCGACATAAAAATAGAAGCCCATTCATGGATGGACTATAATATGGCCCTTGGACCTAAATATAGTCCCTTGGGACATCACATAGCTCCTCTGAGCAACATCATATAGCTCCTATGAGCGATCAATAGCCTCGTAGACGATGACATAATTAGCAACCCTGACGTTGGTCAATGGAAGGCTACCCTAGGGGGGTTGATCCCAATCGATATACTACATTTTAATCTTAATCTAGCCACTCAAAAGGTGTACCTGGCTCTTAAGGCATAACACAATCGCTACTCATCCCTAAAATAGTTTGTGTAGCTTCCAACAGGCACGCCCGTGTGCCTAAATCTGATCAGAGGGTCTTGGCAGTGTTCGTAATCTCTAATGATCTATACATAATAGGGTAAGGTCTAGAGTGGCCGAAACGATACTATGAATGTCATTCTAGGACAATGATAGCTCATAAGCAAACAGTAAGGTCGCAGGTTACCAACTATTTAGATCCCTCGCTTAGAACGACTGTAGGGCTGCTACTAATTAGACTTGCTCCTAAGTAGTCATCCCTAACATTCCACAGGTAGCTTAATATAATTCTTAGCTTGAAGGTGATACTGACAGGCGGAAGCTGCGGGTTCGAGCCCCGTCAGTCCGGTACTACTATGGTTCTAGTCCCTTAGACATTAACTTGATCTGTTCAGATTTTATATAACTTCTCTAGGTGATTCATAGCCTCATAGGAAGGTTTATCTAGACCTAGCCACTCGTGGCAACCTGTACCTGGGTATCTATTAGAGCAGGCTAGGGTGTTGGTCCCACATCCAACTACTAATAAGGTTCCCTCCTTAGGTACCAACGAGTCTATCTAACTTGCACAACTGGGATGACTTCCTGGGCTACCAGTATGACAAGCACTAAATCGACTAAAACTAACAACCACTGGAAGTAGCCAAATATATGGCAGTTTGTCACTCAATTAACTAGGCGACCCTGGTGCCGCTGACTCTAAGGTAAGACCATCCTATGAACATTCTATCCCTGGAGGCGTCAAGTACGCCAATGGCCTCTGGGAGAGTTTCACTGACGGTACAAGCATCAAACTAAAAGTTATATCACTCGGCTACGCCCTATGCTGTCCAACTTACAAATTCAGGCCCCACAACTAACCATAAACTTCTAAGGCCTTGGCATGACATTAAAACATCAGGATTCTTCTTACCAGTAAATAAATGAACTGGGGAAATCTCTATGACACTCCTAGAATTAGTC
This sequence comes from Datura wrightii, assembly GCA_035772735.1. NCBI lineage: Eukaryota > Viridiplantae > Streptophyta > Magnoliopsida > Solanales > Solanaceae > Datura > Datura wrightii. The sequence goes on along the minus strand of JASDFA010000002.1, from coordinate 90,634,537 downwards.
ACACTTATAGCAGCTAACTACAACATGCATAATCATTGTCTGCTTGTATCAACTAATCACAACATATAAAATCGTTATCTACTTTCGAAGGCATAGGTCATATCACTATACGACGAGAATAACTTGCTGAAGAGATAAGCCTTAACATACCCCGAATGTGGATTCTCACTTATTCGATTAGTTCCAACCTGTAGCCAACGATTCTATTCAATTGCAGCCCTTACGCTGAGAGAAAATTGGGCTATTTTCAATACTAAGACTCGACAAACAACTCTATCTTACAATAATTGTAACTATAATTTAACTCTATTTAATTCAGCCGAAAACTCACAATTTCTCGAAATTTTAGAAGGTAAAAATGCTTACTTATCGCCCGTAGCTGCTTAAGACTCAATTTGAAGTAATTTTGACAACTTTTACTCGACAGAGTTCCGATCCTTCGAGCGAATTTCCAAGAAATAACTCCACAAGATGTTCCTTGTAGGCCTAGAACTTGTTATCCATGATGAATTTGCATTTGGATGGAGTTTAGCAGCGTAATTAGACAAAAAACGGATGAAATCCACGTTATTCTCTCTTCTTCAGCCAAGGGAAATATTTATAATGAAAATATTCACACTTGTTCACATATATATATGTGGGGGGTTGGTGGACTAGGGGGCATGCTGCGCCGCCTATAGCACTGGCCAAAAGGCGCCACACTCTGGCCATAGCGCCAGGCTGGCTGGCGCGGCGCCGCGCCCAGTGCGCCTGGCCTCCAGCCCCGGCCTCCTGCTCGCTCGATGCCATGCTTGTATATTCATCTCGCAAGCCCTTCCTCCCATGTGTTGTACTTCAAAACTCTCAACAGACGTACACACATGTCCGTTAAATGATAGAAACTTACGTGTAACAGGTTTTTTTAAATTTTCCTTCTAGTTTTCATTCCAAGTCTGGGATTTGGTCTTATGGACTTTTGGAGTGTTACAATATCTCCCCCTTGGGAACATTCATCATCGAATAGAGACTGATAGAGGTAAAAAGATAGGGAAAGAGCTACAAATCCCAAAACTATATGATATGGACTGAATACTAATGGAGTGACTGACACCAAACTGAGATACATGACTGACTTGAACACATGAATAATGGATGCATACTAAGACATGAATAGAACTGGAAGGCATGAAACTAGCATGAAACTGAGTAGAGTGCTAAGTGCTATGAAAAAATTAGTACCTGATGCTGGAGCCGAGCTGGAAGGGAATAGGTGGGGATACTTAGCCATTATATCTGCTTCGGCTTCCCTCGTAGCTCCATGTACAAGCTGGTTTCGCCAATGAACCTTGACCGAAGTGACTTCCTTATTCCTCAACCTATGACTTGCTGGTCTAGGATCTCAACTAGAACCTCCTCGTAAGAGTGACTTTATGCCAACACTCCCTAGAGGCATACCTAAGGTCGGATCACCTATGCATTTCTACAGTAGAGACACATGAAAAACTGAATGCACTGGTGCTAACTCCACAGGCAAGTCCAACTCATAGGCCACATTGCCAATGCACCTTAGAATCTTGTAAGGACTAACATATCTAGGACTGAGCTTTCCTTTCTTTTCAAACCTCATCACCCCTTTGATAGGTGAAGTTTTTAGATATATCCAATAATCCATAGCAAAATCCATCTCTCTTCTTTTTACATCTGCATACGATTTCTGGCGACCTTAAGTTGTTTTCAGTCTTTCCTTTATAAGTAGGGGTGCTGATATCCTGAGTTATACCTCCCGATTTCTGGTGTTTAACCTTCACCTGCTGGTAATTCGGGCACTTAGTCAAAAATTTTGCAATATCCTTCTTCATGTCATGTCATTCCACCAATAAACTTCTTGCAGATTGCGGTACATATTGGTGGCACCTAGATGGATAGAATTCTTGGAGCTTTGAGGTTATGTTAGTATCCGCTGCCTCAAATTATCGACACGTGGAACACATAACTTGCCCCGGTAACAGATTGCACCATCTCCCCCTTTGGAGAATGCTTCCACCTCCTTCCTTAGGACTGCTTTCTTCAACTTAAGTAATATTGGGTCATCATCTTGCTTTCCTTCATCTCCACCACAAGAGAGGACTCTAACCCATTCTGGACTACAAATCCACCTTCTGCTGAGTCAACCAAATGAACTCCTATCCAAGCCAGCCTGTGAACATCTCTTACCACTCTTTCTTATCATCCTCAACATGAGCAACACTATTCATCACTAGTCTCTTGAGGGCATTAGCCACTATATTGGCTTTACCCAAATGGTACAAGATACTCATGTCGTAGTCTTTCAACAGCTCCAACTACCTTCTCAGACGCAGATTCAAGTTCTTCTGACTGAACACATACTATAGGCTTTTGTAGTCAATAAAAACATCCACATGAACCCCATAAAGGTGGTGCCTCTAAATATTCAAGGAAAATACTACCACTGCTAGCTCAAGATGATCGGGACGGTTCTTCTCATGAGCCTTGAGATGTTTGAAAGTATAAGCTACAACCTTACTATGCTACATTAATACACAACCCTATGCCAATTCTGGAAGCGTCACAGTAAATCAAAAACCCATTTGAAGCTTTTGGTAAAGTCAAAACTGTGGTAGTACTGAGTCAAGTCTTCAACTCCTGAAAAATCTTCTCACAAGCATCGAACCACTAGAACTTCACTTTTTTCTAAGTCAGCCTAGTTATAGGGGATGTAATAGAGGAGAATCCTTCTACGAACTGTCTTTAATAACCGCCAAGGCCCGAGAAACTCCTAATGTCTGATGGAGAAGTGGGTCTTGTCCAGTTCTTAACTTCTTTAATCTTTTGAGGATCCACCTGAATACCCTCGCTAGAGATAACATGGCAAAGGAATGTCATCAATTTCAGCAAAAATTCAGACTTGCTGAACTTAGCGAATAACTGGCGATCTTTGAGAGTCTACAAAACTATCCCCAGGTGGTCTGCATATTCCTCCTCATTCCTGGAGTAGGCTAGAATTCCATCTATGGAGACGATGATAAACATGTCCAGGTACTGCTAGAACACCCTGTCCATCAAGTCCATAAAAGCTGCGGGAGCATTTGTTAGTCCAAAAGACATAACAACAAATTCATAGTGACCATACTGAGTTCTGAAGCCTGTCCTCAGAATGTCACATTCACTGACTCTGAGCTGATGATAGCCTGATCAAAGATCTATCTTCGAAAAATAGCTAGCACCTTGAAGCTTGTCGAACAAGTCATCAACCCTAGGGAGGGGATACTTATTATTCACTGTGACTTTGCTCAACTAACGGTAGTTGATACACATTCAAAGTGTACTGATGTTGGGAATATTCTTATGCCCATTTGTCAAATTTTTACCCATCATTTATCATGTTTTGAGATGATTATCTTTATAAAATGCAAAGTTTCATGAAAGTGTTTGTGGAAAGAGCTAATAGATATTTCTAGATGATTTTAGCAGGTAACACATTGAAATACTCAAAAAAAGGTGCAAGGGATGAAGAAACAAGAATTTAAGGAAAACTTGGCCTAGTGAATTGGAAGAAGTGGTGCACCATACCTTGAACTTCAGAAGTATTTTTGATCAACACCTTGGCGAGATGAGAGAAGTGGTGCGCCAGAGAAGAGCCAAGCTTGGGAAATTTTTTAACACTCTGGTGCATTAAGAGAATTGTCACACCCACACCTGAATTGCAGAATTTTTCACTAACACCTTGGTGAGATAGTAAAAGTGGCGCATCAGAAGCCAAACTTCAGAAGAAATTCTAGCCAAGTCTGACGAGATGGATGAAGTGGCGTACCAGAGCTTGTCCAGGATATATTTTTCTAAGTCCAAAAGCTGAATTATTTAAGGGAAGAAAGGGAATTTGTTAAAATGCTTATAAATACTTTTTTAGGGCATTTGTTAGGCATCAATCGATGTATCGATCATTTTACATAGTTTTAGGGATAGAGAAAAGAAGTTCTATTTTCTTAGGTTTTTATTCTTTACTTTTATCTTTGTTGATTCAAATGATGATTTTTTTGGTTTTGCACTTGAACATAAGTGGCTAAACTCCCTATTATAGGGTTTTGGACATGGCTTGATGTTTGTAGTTTTAATATTAATTTATGCTAGATGTTTGATTCTTCTTTTTAAGATTATTTATTCTTTCCTGATTTCATTCTTATTCGTTAGTTTGATCACCTTTTGAATATTATCTATTGGCTTGTTGGTTGAACTTGAGAGAGGAAACTAATGAGGGGTAAAAGAAGCATAGCTCTTGTCAAAAGTTCAAGTTGATTTCATTGTTGAGGATAGGGATATACCCTGCAACCTTACTCAATTGAGTCAAGTATCTTCAACCATCGTCTCATGTTTCTCCTGCAACCATAGGGATATAGGTGTTAGGGTTCATAAGATAGTTTTTTCTATTCAGGAGAATAGTCGAGATGTGAGTTCGTAACTTGTAGCTAGAAGTCTTAGAAGGAAGGATTTAGTCTAGCATATTTGAATCCTAAAACTTAACCTGAACGAAAAAGTGCCAAGACCTTGGATTTTAATCATCATTTAAATTACAATCTGTTGAAATTAAATTAATTTCATTTAACTTTAATTTATATTCCAAGTTTAGTAGAAAGTAATCTCAAACTATTTCCAAATTTTATTTTTGTTTTATTGAATAGTGAAATAAAAGTTCAAACTTAAGCAATTAATATGACAAGTCTCTATGGGTACAATATTGAAACTTCACCATCCTATATTACTTGACAAGCACGTACGCTTGCGTGTGCTTGGCGACATCAGGTTTTTGGCATCATTTCTAGTGACTTGGCGCAGATTATTTTCTAGTTTAAATTTTTATTTAGCTGTTCAGTTTTTAGTTTTTTTCTTATTTTTGGTGCACCTCAGATCACAGGTTAGTGTATGCCAGATACTCGGCGTCAAGGCCATCCCTTTATTCCGCTTGATCCTGAAATTGAAAGAGCACTCTGAGAGTAAAGACAAATGGTAGAAGAAATTAATAAACCTCACCTTGTATAGAATAGGGAAGTGAGATTTGCTTGCGGGGTAGCACCAGAGGGGATTCCTATGTTAAACTTTTCCAGGCCTAGCTTGGAGAATGCATCATGGCTATTCTCAAGCCTGAGATTATAGGAAATTTTAAGCTGAAAGAAGGTACAATGCGGCTAGTGTAGAAGACATGCCAGTATCAGGGTAAACCACATGAACCCTCATAAGAACTTGGTCACATTCGTTGAGCTGAGCGAAAATTTTCACTATTAGAATGTCTCAGATGAATAGATGAAGTTGGCACTCTTTTCCCTCTTACTGATTGGGGAAGCAAAAGAGTGGCTATAGAATGAGCCTACAAGATCTACCACCTCTTGGCAGATTTTGTCAAATAAATTCCTCAAAAGATTTTCTCTTCAAGAAGAACAAAAGAGTTGAGAGGGAAGATCTCAAGGTTCATTAAGAAGGATAGAGACTCTTTGGGTCAGGCTTGGGAGAGATATAAAGTCTATCTAATACATTGTCCACATCATATGAAACCCAAGGAGATTATTGGTCATAATTTTATAGAAGGATTGAGGTATGAGTCCAAGATATTGTTAGATGCTACAGCTCAAGGACAAATTTTATCCAAGAGCTATGAAGAAATTAAGGCATTTATGAATTTGTTGTCTACAGGTAGACAAGAAAATCAAGAGCTAAGCAGAGTGTTCACCAATTAGAAAGGACTAGGGATGTTAGAGGTTTATGATGTCACAACCAACTGGTCAGACATTAGTCAGCTTGTGAGTGTGATACATAAGTTGGTAGTTGCACCACAAGTTCAACAAGTACAACAGGTTCAAACAACTTGTGAGCTCTGTGGAGAGGGTCATGCTTATATGAGTTGCCCATTAAATCTAGAATTTAGTTACTAAGTGGGGAAACAAAATAGATGTTATGGTAACCAGGGATACCAATTTGGCAAAAATTTCAATCAGAATGCAAAAAGCCAAGTGTGGGGTGGAAATCAGAATGGTTAAAGACCTCAGGCAAACTTTTAGCAACCTCCACCTTAGCAAACGAGTAGTTCTCTAGAGGAGATGATGAAGCAGATGATGGCACAAAAATATAAGTCCGCAGCAGAATAATAGGCTATCATAAATGAGATACATAAGTCCATCAATGAGTTGTAAGGACAGATGGAACAAATGGCTTCTTTGAAGCATGCTAGGCCTGCAGGCGCCTTATCGAGTGACACAAAGAAGAATCCTAAGCAGGTGATGGCTATTTCATCAAGAAGTGGAAAGGAGTTATTTGTAGCTCCACGTTTATATGAGGAAGATACAACACTCCGAGAAGTAGAGATAGAGTGTATAAGGAAAATTGTGTGGAAAGAAAGTACACCTCCCCCGCCATTCCCGTAGAGGCTCATTCCAGCGCCTACCATAGAGTCTGCACAAAAAATAAGAGTTGAGGAAAAGGTTGGTGAGCAACCTAAACATGTAGTTGAGAGACCTCTTCCACCATTTATACAAAGGTTGTAGAAAAACAATGATAAGAAAAGCAAGGATGAGGTTGGGTTAAATAAGTTCCTTTATATTTTCAAGGAGCTACACATACACATTCCTCTAATTAATGCTATGAAGGAGATGCAAAAATATGCAAAGTATCTGGGGGATATGGTTGCTTTCAAGCAGAGATTGATCAAGTTTTAGAAAGTCGCACTTACTAAAGAGTGCAACACAAGGGTGTTAAGAAACATTCCTCAAAAGCTAAAAGACCTAGGGATTTTCACCCTCCCCAAACAAATGGGGTGAAAGTGAAGTGGGGCGAGCTCTGTGTGATTTAGGGGCAAGTATCAATTTAGTTCCCTTATCTATGGTCACTACACTCATTCTAGGAGAACCTACGCCTACTACATCACTTTGCAGCTAGTTGACAAATCGTATATCACTCCAGATGGCATCATTGAGGACGTGATTATTCGAGTTAGTAAGTTTGTGATTCCCACTGACTTTATAATTTGTAACACCCCAAAAGTTTCCTAGGCCAAACTAGACTTAGCAGGAAGAACCAAAAAATTTTGTTTCAAAATGACCCAGACAATGAGTCATGGTCAGCAGAAATGGCTCGTTGTTCGAGTTGTTAACAGCCTTGCTGGTTGCCTTTCGTGAACCAACGAGACATGGGACGATCCGTAGGAAGGTGTAATGAGTCATCCTATCACTCATTGTATCCCCAGTTCAGAAACCTGCTTAGACCTTTTCTAAAACTAACGAGCACAGTAACGGATCATGGGAGAGACTAACGACCCATCCTGTTGAGCCGTTAGGAGAAGTCAGAGAAGATGAGAAACCCTTCTAGTGACAATGAGTAGTGGAAATGATCCATGGGTTCAACCAATGAGTCGCTATGTCGTCCGTTGGTAGGAACCCAAGCTTTGGTTCAAAAGTGCGCAGTGACTACGAGAGGACAATGACCCATTAGTTCATCCAATGAGTTGTGGTTCCTTTTCGTGATACAATTCCAGTGAGAATGAAATTTTTTCCCAGGACCAACAACTAGTCCCAACAAGTCATGGTATCAACCGATGACTCGTTGTGCGACCCATTGGATCCCAACGGGCAGTTTTCAAACTTCCTCTCAAGGGCATTTTTGTAACATCCTGTTATTCTAAGTGTCATGACCCGAACATAGACCTGAATTGTAACATGGGAAAAGGATCCCCTAGAGACTCCATGTAGACCCATGGCATGAACATTCATCTAACTTTATTTCAGTTAAAGCAGAATACTAAACATGCGACATAGCAGAAATATAAACGTGACATAGTATAGCTGTCATGACCCAAACGTACACCCAGATCATAGACACAGGACAAGGAGTCCCGAGAGATCCTGTGTCGACCCATGGCATGAGCATACTCCTAATCCATTCACATTAGCGGAAGACTTAACATAAAAGAAAGTAATCATAACATAGCCAAAGGAAAATATCAGTACAAGACTTGTACAATACGGCTGAATAAACCTTGAAGTCTGATAAGCCTCTAAACATGAAGGGCGGATCGATGGGACAACTCCCCAACTAATCCAACATCCAGAAACTGAAAAGAAACAACATAAAGGATGAACATACAGCCCTCGAAACATGAGGACTCACCAAGAGCGTTGAGAGCAAATCTGAAACTATCTATAGGTGAAGATGAGCCTGAGAACTGGGACCTGTATCCTGAAATGATACAACATAGAAATTATGCAATCAGTATATGGAATGTACTGAGTATGCAAGGTAAGTAAAACGGACATTTAAAACATATGAAATTCATAAATAATCAAAAGAGTAGGACGTCGTGCTCGCATCGTAAATCATAATAACATATGATATGGCTCAAGGTTATCACAATATTTGTAACACAACATAATAATAATCATAATAGAAGAGATTTACTAAACGTGACTTGAGCCAACATACATAATCATAAAATGCATAAATCATGAGGAACAATGAGAGATTCTGTTAACCGACATACCCCATATGAGTACACATGAAGCCCAACTTGTAACCCTAATCGGGAGGGTGTTCGTACCTTGCCAACGGTAGCACCATGAAGGTGTGATATCACCATGAAAAGGGTCCATTTGGGCATGGAACTAACATGAAAGGGTCCCGACATAGCTACGGTGGCACGTAGTTCATGAGATCCGAGGCTAACCTGAGCCCCGAACCTACTCGGTGTTCGATACTACTCCCACAACAAATATAGTGCTCATAATAATACATACATGAATTCATAGGCTAGTTAAAATCATAATAATCATAAACATGCTTGAACATATGTGATCTATCCATGACATGAGGCCCGTGAGTAGGCCAAAAACATACTTCATGATTAATATGATCCATACATACTTGTAGATCATGTATATAGCTTGAATTTCTTAAAATCATAATGGGTAACATAATAAATTCAATTTAAAACATAATTCATGTTGGGCATGTAAAGAAAATCAATGGGAAAATAGATCATAAATCGATCCATCATGGGGCATGCATAATTAAGCTGAATTGCTTAGAAATTGAATCAATAATATTATAATCAATTTGAATCTCAAAAGATGATCAAAAACTATAGATTATGATAAGATTTCTAAATCACAAAACCCATAATTTAAATCATTAGATTTTGATATATAAATCAAATACAAAACCCCATTTGTTTTTGATAAATTTTAAGTAAAATCATAGAGTAGGAGCACGGGTGTGGAAGGATTCACCTATTGATGACCTTACGTACCTAGAATTATCTGGTTCTTAACTTCCCTTGATAGCCCAAGATGGAATTTAGAGGAATTGAGGAAGAACACCTTGAATCACCTTCTAATCTCATCTCTATACTCTTGCATGCATGATTGAGGCTTACCATGAACTTAACCCCTTTAAAGGCCCCACTCAGACCTTAGAACTACATAGTTTAGGCCTTAGGAGTTTAGGAATTACGAAACACCCTTAGTGAAAATGCAAAAATTTCTGGTTGCTAGTCCCCACGAAGGACCTCAAGAGTCGTTGACAAGGGGCACGATTCGTGGCCAGGCTCCATCATGTTCACTGCCCAAATTCACTCAGGGGACCCCATGAGGGACCCCACGAATCGTGGTGTCTAACCACGACTCGTGGTCACCACCCATGACCCCCACTACCCAAAACCTTTACCAACAATACATTCCAACCCACGGGTGACCTCATGAGTCGTGGGGTCAGACCACAACTCGTGGTCACCATCCGTGGCCTTCACTGCCCTTCCAAATCTTACCAAACATCCAAGGCCCACGGGGGACCCCACAAATTGTGAGGTTTGGCCATGAATCGTGGTCATGCCCGTGGCCTCCTAAAACTGAGCCTGCCAACCTTACTGACCACTAGTCACGTAACGACTCGTGGTCACTCCTCACGACCTACCTCACGAGTCGTCCTGAGATTTGGTGCAAATTTTTAGTTTTTCTCCATTTTGACTCCCGGGTCTGATCCTTGGGTTTCAGGTATAACAATATCTCCCCCTTGGGAACATTCATCCTCAAATGATAGAAACATGCAGAAAACTCAGAAACAAGAAATCACCATATACAAATACTGATTATTTAAGATAAAGACTAATGAATTGACTACCTCGGAAAAGAACTATATAACTGAACTGAATTCAGACATCACATACATTTACCATATCATAAAACAAACTTTTACGCATGAACTGAACATGAAAACTGATTAGAGGTTTAGGGCAAAAATTGATACCTCAAGTTGAAATTGAGCCGGTAGAGAACAGGTGTGGGTATCTATCGATCATATCTGCTTCGGCTTCCCATGTAGCTCCTTCAACATGTTGATTTCTCTATAATACATTAACTGAAGCTACTTCTTTGTTCCTTGGTTACAGATTTGATGATCTAATATTTCCACGGGTACTTCTTCATAACTAAGGCTGTCTTTTACACCAACGCTGTCCACAGGGACTACTAAAGCTGGATTACCCAAACACTTTTTCAAAAGTGACACATCACAGGATGAACTGAAGATAACTCCGAGGACATGTCCAACTCATACTCCACCTTACTAACTCTCCTCACAACCCGGTAGGGGCCAATGTAGCGGGGACTGAGTTTCACTTTCTTTACGAACCGCATGATACCCATCATGGGAGATACCTTTAGAAATACCCAATCGTCCACCTCAAACTCTAAATCTCTTCTCCTTACATTGGCATATGATTTCTAACGACTCTGAGCGGTTCTCGATCGGTCCCTTATCAACTATACCTTCACCATCGCCTCGCAAACCGAATCTGGCCCTATCATAGCTGCCTCACCAACCTCAAACCATTCGATGGGAGATCTATACCTTCGCTCATAGAGAGCCTCGAACAGTGCCATATGGATACTAGATTGATAGCTGTTATTATAAGCAAACTATATTAAGGGCAAATGATCACCCCAACTACCTTTCAAACCCATAACACATGCCCTAAACATGTCCTCAAGAGTCTGGATTATTCGCTCGACTTGGCCATCCGTTTGCGAATGAAAGGCTGTACTGAGCTTGACTTGAGTCCTAGGTCCCTTCTGTAAAGACTGCCAGAACTGGTAGGTAAACTAAGTACCTCGGTCTGAAATAATAGACAAGGGCACTCCATGAAGTCAAACCAACTCCTGAATATACAACTTGGCATAATCATCCGCTGAATCCTTGGTCTTGAGCGGTAGAAAGTGTGCAGCCTTGGTTAACCTGTCTACCACCACCCAAATGGAATCATAGTTTCTTCGAGTACGAGGCAGGCCTGTAATGAAATCCATGTTAATCTCTTCCCACTTCCACGTGGGAATGCTAATATCTTGAAGTAGGACTCCCGACCTTTGATGCTCGACTTTCACTTGCTAACAGTTTGGACATTTGGCTACGAACTCAGCAATATCCTTCTTCATACCATCCCACCAATAGATATCTCACAAGTCCCAATACATCTTTGTGGATCCCGGATGGATAGAATATCTGGTACCATGTGCCTCATGCAATATCTGAACTCCCAAATCATCAACATTTGGGACAAATAGGCGACCCTGCTATTGTAGCACAACATCTCCCCCTTGGGAGAAAAACTCCACCTTTTGACTCTACACCGCTTCATTTAGCTTCCTCAAATTCGGATCCTCATTTTGCTTAGATTTGACATCAAACACCAAGGACAATTCTGACCCATTCTGCACAACAACGTCGTCATCAGTCGAATCGATCAATCTAACTCCCAGTCTTGCAAGCTGGTGGACCTCCTTCACAAACTCCTTCTTTCACTCATCCACGTGGGATACACTCTCTATAGAGAACCTACGAAGTGCATCGGCCACCACATTAGCCTTGCTCGGGTGGTAAAAGAACACTTATATTGTAGTCCTTTAATAACTCCACCCACCTCCTTTGCCGAAGATTGAGATCTTTCTGCGTGAACAAATATTGCAAGCTCTTGTGATTCATGAATACATCCACATGGACCCCATATAATTAATGCCGCCATATCTTCAATGCGAACACAATCGCGGCCAACTCGAGATTATAGGTTGGGTAATTCTTTTCGTGAACCTTTAACTATCGAGAGGAATATGCTATTACTTTCCCATGCTGCATTAACACGCATCCCAGTCTAACTCTCGAAGCATCACAATATACAAAAAATCCATCCATACCCTTGGGTAAAGTCAACACTGGTGCTGAAGTTAGTCGGGTCTTCAATTCCTGGAAGCTTTCCTCACAAGCCTCCGACCATTGGAACTTTATCTTTTTGTAAGTCAACCTCGTCAATGGGGCTGCAATCGATGAAAAGCCCTCAACAAATCTTCGGTACTAGCCTGCTAGGCCGAAGAAGCTCCGAATTTCTGAAGAACTCACCGGTCTAGGCCAATTCTTCATCGCCTTGATTTTCTGAGAATCTACTTTTATGCCCTCACCTGATACTACATGGCACAAAAATGCTACCGAGTTCAACCAGAACTCGCACTTGCTAAACTTGGCATAACACTGACGATCCTTGAGGGTCTGAAGCGCTACTCTCAAATGAGCGGCATGCTCCTCCTCGCTCCGGGAGTATATATGGATGTCATCAATGAACACAATCACGAACATGTCTAGATACGGCTTGAACACCCTTTTCATCAGATCCATAAAGGTTATGGGTTAGTCCAAATGACATAATTACAAACTCATAATGGCCATACCAGGTTCTGAAGGCTGTCTTTAGGATATCACACTCTCGAACTCAGAGCTGATGATACTTGGACCTGAGATCTATCTTCACGAAACACCTAGCACCCTGGAGCTTGTCAAATAAATCATTAATCCTGGGCAAGGGGTACCTATTCTTGATAGTGACCTTATTCAGCTGCCGATAATCAATACACATTCGAAGGGATCCATCCTTCTTTCAAACAAAGAGAACCGGTGCACCCCATGAAGACTTGCTTAGTCTAATGAAACTCTTATCCAACAAGTCCTTCAACTGTTCTTTTAACTCTTTTAGCTCGTCTGGAGCCACCTGTAAGGAGAAATAGAGATAGGCTGCGTATCGGGCAATAGATCAATACTGAAATCAATTTCCCTCTCCAGAGGAACACATGGAAAATCATCGGGGAAACCTCTGGATACTCACACACCACTAGAACTGACATAATAGTCAGGGTCTCAGACTCTACATCCTTAAATCTAACTAGGTGATACATGCAACACTTAGAGATCATTTTCCTGGCCTTAAGGCATAAAATAGACCGACTGGCTGGTACATCGGAATTACCCTTATTTCATTCCAGAACTGACTCACCTAGAAATCAGAATTCCACCACATGGGTCCTACAATTAATCGAAGCATAACATGCAAAGAACCAATCCATACCCAAGATGATATCAAAGTCCGTCATGGCCAACTCGACTAAGTCTGCGGAGGTAACTTATGCAACATTGTGATGGGACATCCTCTATAAACCCGCCTGGCTACCACTGATTCACCGACTGGAGTAGATACCAAGAATGATTCTGATAGAATTTCAGGACTAACTCTAAAACTACTAACAATGTAGTGGGTCGCAAAAGACAAAGTAGCACCTGGATCTAACAAAGCATAAGAATCAATATGGATGACTTGCAACATACCCATTACCACATCTGGCGAAGCCTCCTACTCTTGGCGAGGCACTAGGGCATAAAACCTGTATTGGCGCTAACCACCTACTAAACTCGTGGAGGCACCCTACTGAGGGGCTCGTGCCATTGGAGAGATAGAACTGGCTGCGGGACAATCTCTAATCCTGTATCTGGGATTGCCACACCCGAAACAAGTATCCGCACAGACCAGGCACCTCCTAGGATGATTCTTGTCGCACTTCGCACAAACTGGAAAAGTGCACTCCACCTGCATGCTTCCATGATCCCTCGAGCCTGTAGCCCTGCTCCTCTACTCTCCCCTGAACCTGGATGGCGTGCTGGACAATGATGGAGATGGAGCAATGGACCTGTGCTGGGACTGCTGACGTGGTCCATCTCCGGACCTGGCTTGAGAAACCCCGTAGCTGTCAGTCCTGGCCCTCTTGGCCTCTCTCTGCCTCTTGTATACTGACTCCATCTTCTGTGCATGCAATACAATACGGGGAAAATCAATGTCTCGAAAAATCATGGAGATCCAGCAATCCTTGTCCGAGTAATCTACCACCTCATGCATAAAACGGCTCACCCGAGCCGGCTGATCCACCACTAACTCCAGAGTATATTTAGATAACCGGGTGAACTCCAATGCATACTCCTAGACAGACATGTTACCCTGCTTCAGATTAATAAACTCAGTTTCCTTGAGCTCCCTCATCTCCTGAGGGAAGAACCGATCCAAGAATGCAGTGTGAAACTCATCCCAACCTATTGGGCCTGCACCCACCACCCGACATCTATCCATTTCTTAAACCATTCATGTGCTACCCCCTTTAGCTGGTAGGAGGTCAAGTCAACGCATTCCCCATTGTTCACACCCATAACCTGGGTGATTTTTAGAATCTCCTCTATTAAATCATATAGATCCTCGTCCATATTTGACCCCATGAACTCCGAAGGGCTCATCCTCGAGAAATCCCTCATCCTAGCTGCCACTGCATTCCAATTCTGAGGGAAATACCCCACTATCTAATTTTGGACCTGGGCAGTCATGGCCTATGCCAGCATCTGAATCGCGCCCCAAACTCAGCGTGGGCCGCTGGCTCTGGTACGTGCTCCTCATGAATGGGTGGAGCTGGCTGATGCTCAGCATCATGGGCACCCTCATGATCATTTCCATTACCATTTCTCCTAGCGCTTACTCGACATGGAGGCATGATTCTGCAACATGAATAGCATGAATTAGAAGAGTAAAGACGTTCATCGCACGACATAGATCATGAAAGAAGGGAACATTTCCTAAACGTCTAGTAGACTTTTTGTCATAAGTGTGGCACGCTTTACATCCGTGAAAATGACTTTACTTAACGTGGCTTTCAGACTCCCTGGGACACTTCCAAACCTATGGCTCTGATACCAAGTTTGTCACGACCCAATCGTACACCCGAATCATAGACACGGGACAAGGATCCCCGAGAGACCCCATGTCGACCTATGGAATGAGCATACTCCTAATCCATTCACATGAGCAAAAGACTTAACATATAAGAACGTAATCATAACATAGCCAAAGGAAAATATCAGTACAAGACATGTACAATACGGCTGAATACAATTTGCAGTCTGGTAATCCTCTAAACATGAAGGGCGGATTGATGGGACAACTCACCAACTAATATAAAATCCAGAAACTAAAAATAAACAACATAAAGGATGAACATACAGCCCTCGAAACATGAGGTCTCACCAAGAGCGCTGAGAGCGAATCTGAAACTATCTACGGGTGAGGATGAGCTTGAGAACTAGGTTCATGATACAACATAGAAAGTATGCTATCAGTACGTGGAATGTACTGAGTATGCAAGGTAAGTAAAACGGACATTTAAAACATATGAAAGTCATAGATGATCAAAAGAGTAGGACGTCATGCTCTCATCGTAAATCATAATAACATATCATATAGCTCAAGGTTTTTAAAACATTCATAACAAAACATAATCATAATCATAATAGAAGAGATTTACTTAACATGACTTGATCCAACATACATAATCATAAACATGCATAAATCATGAGGAATAGTGGGATATTCTCTTAACCGACATACCCCATATGAGCACACATGAAGCCCGACTTATAACCCTAGTCGGGAGGGTATTCGTACCTTGCCAAGGGTAGAACCATGAAAGTGTGATATCACCATGAAAAGGAGCCATTTGGGCCAGGGACTAACATGAAAGGGTCCCGACATAGCTATGGTGGCACGGAGTTCATGAGATCCGGGGCTAACCTGAGCCCCAAACCTACTCGGTGTTTGATACTACTCCCAAAACAAATATAGTGCTCATAATAATACATACATGAGTTCATGGGCTATTTAAATCATAATAGTCGTAAACATGCTTGAACATATGTGATCTAGCCATGACATGAGGCCCGTGAGTCAGACAAAAACATACTTTATGATTAATAAGATTCATACATACTTGTAGATCATGTATATTGCTTGAATTTCTTAAAATCATAATGGGTAACATAATAAATTCATAATTTAAAACATAATTCATGTTGGGCCTGTAAAGAACATCAATGGGAAAATAGATCATAAATTGATCCATCATGGGGCATGCATAATTAAGCATAATTTCATAGAAATCGAATTAACAATATTATAATCAATTTGAATCTCAAAAGATTATCAAAATCCGTAGATTATGATAAGATTTCAAAGTCACAAAACCCATAATTTAAATCACTAGATTTTATGTAAATCAAATACAAAACCCTATGAGTTTTTGAAAAATTTTAAGTAAAATCATAGCATAGGAGCATGGGCGTGGAAGGATTCACCCATTGATGACCTTACATACATGGGATTATCTAATAGCCCAAGACGAAATTTAGAGGAATTGAGGACGAACACCTTAAATCACCTTCTAATCTGCTCTCTATACTCTTGCATGCATGAATGAGGCTTAACATGAACTTAACCCCCTTAAAAGACCCCATTAAGACCTTAAAACGACATAGTTTAGGCTTTAGAAGTTTAAGAATTACGAAAAAACCCTAACTAAAAACGCAGAAATTTCTGGTTGCCAGTCCCCACGAGGGACCTCATGAGTCGTTGCCAAGGGGCACGACTTGTGGTCAGGCTCCGTCATGCTCACTACCCAAAATCACTCAGGGGACCCTATGAGGGACCCCATAAATCGTGGTGGCTAACCACGACTTGTGGTCACCACCCGTGACCCCTACTGCCCAAAACCTTGACCAACAATACATTTCAAGCCACGGGTGACCTCACGAGTCGTGGGGTCCAACCACAACTCGTGGTCTCCATCCGTGGCCTTCACTTCCCTCCCCAACCATACAAAACTTCCAAGGCAGACCACGGGGGACCCTACGAATCGTGAGGTTTGGCCACGACTCGTGGCCATGCCTGTGGCCTCCTCAACCTGAGCCTGCCAACTTTGCTGACCACGAGTCACCTCAAGACTCGTGGTCACTCCTCACAACCTACCTCACAAGTCTTCCTGAGATGTGGTGCAAATTTTTAGTTTTTGTCCGTTTTGACTCTCGGGTCTGATCCTTGTTTTTTCGGGGTATAACAATAGCATAAAAATGGGAAAGTAATAGACATACATATCAACTGAGTAGTACATATGGTCTAAAAGTCTCTACCATGTAAGATGGATTGATGGGAAAACATCCCCAACTAACCTGGAAAAACGGAAACAAAAGAACATCATCAATGTCTGGACATATGACCCTCGGAACAGTAGGACTCACCAACAAATCTGGTAGCTAACTCTGAGATGGACTAATGATGGAGTTGAGCCTAAGAATCGCGTCCTGTATCATGAAGCGATACAACATAGAACATATGTTGTCAGTACGTGGAATGTCACGACCCGAGAGGTTACCCGAATCGTAGATACTGGACAAGGGACTTTGAGAGACCCCAAGTCAACCCATGGCATAAGCATTCACTAGCCTATTCAGTAAGCATGAAGGAAACATAATATAAACTCAGCGGAAGTCTAACTTAACATAACAACAGAATGAACATTTGAAGCTGAATACATGTCTAAGTCAGATAAGCCTCTAATCTGGACGAGCTGATGGGACAACACCCCTAACTAGCTCAGAAATACAAAAACTGAAAATACACCCAAAGTAACTGAAAGTCTAGTCCTCGAAAGATGAGGACTCACCAATCTAGCAAGTTCTAACTCTGATAGCGGCTACGAACAGGGCTGAACCTGAGAATCAGATCCTGCATCGTGAAACAATGCATCATAGAAAGTATGCGGTCAGTACATGGAATGTACCGAGTATGCAAGGTAAGTAAAACCTCTAGGACAATAATAGTCTTTAAAACAAGTCATACATATGCGATAGACTTTAAAGATAAGAAAAAGATCACCAACATTCAATATGAAATCATTCTTATTTTATACATGGTCATACATGACTTTAGAACATTATGACTAAATCGAATGACTCAAAGCTAAATCATAACATCTATAACAAAATCTGAACAATGAGTCAAACCTTGCTTCTTAAACATGCATGCATAAGATAATCATCATGAGTAATGGATATGCAACTCGAATGATATAGACAGTGGGAGATTCGTCACTTAACCGACATACCACGATAGAGCTTACGTGGTCTCGACTATTACACTCAAGCGGGTAGAGCAGTCCAAAACCTTGCCAGGGTTAGGGACGCTACCATGATATCGATATCAAGCTCAAAGGGCCAATCAGGCCGGGGATAGCTCGCAGGGGAGGTCCCAATAATATAATAAAATCAACCTACGTTGGCACATAGTTCTGGGGTACAGGGTAGTCGACCCTTATCCTGCTCGGTGCTAGACTCTTCTTCCAAAACATGCAATGCTCTACATCGTATAAATACGAAGCTCAACATGAAATCATGCACAAACTCAACATCATATGGAACAAAGCTCAACATTGTCTATTGACAAAGCTCACTATGAAATCATGCATACACTAGACATCATATAGATATGAAGCTCAACAATGTCATCTCGATAAAGCTTAGAGTAGAATCATGCTTAGACTCAACATCAAGTGAAATGAAGCTTTGACAACATACATCTCAATTATGAATTCATACATATGAGAAGCTTTACGACAACACATACCACAAGCTCAAAGAATAGGGGGAGACTTTACTCCAAATCATGTGGTAAGCCACTTAGAAATATCACTTCATCATCATCAATATAAGGGCCTTGCCCAAAACCTTATCATGCTTGAACTCATACGAATTCATTTGAAAACATTGTAATTTGGGAAGTTTCACTCCAAAACAAGTAATAAAATTAATTCAAGAGAAAATCGTCATTCATACTCAACATTGGGCACTACCCAAAGCTTCATCATACATGGGTCTATTTAATCTTCTTTGAAGACATCATAGAAATCATGGGTAAGATTAGAAACATGCTTTTCATCATCTACTCCATCATCATCACATTCTACTATGCACTACCCACACATGGACGTTTTATATTCAATTTTTAGAAAAACAATTTTTGTAAAAGAAATTAAGATAGAATCCGTCCAAGCTCAATAAATCACCATTATCAACTTACTTTAATCATACCCATGAGTAGAAATGTAAGAATCATGCAATTAAATGAAGACCCATACTGGATCATCACAAACCAATCTCAAATTGACAGGGAATGGGCATGGGTGTGGAAGGAAGAACCCACTCATAAACTTACATACCTTGGAATGAAGAATCTTAACTCCTCCAAATTACCCAGCTGAGTTTTTCCTTGAAAACCTTGAAATTCTCCTCAATTTCTTCCCTTTAAAACTTCAACCTTGCATGCATAAAGAAATGGCCTAAGATTGGTTTTTCTCTTCTTAAAACCCTCTATTACGAGCTTAAAACGACGTAATATAGGCCCTTAGAACTTAAGAATTACGGAAAAGCCCTTATTGAAATCGCTGAAAATAACTGTCAGGGGTCCTAACGGACGACCTGACCACTCATTACCAGGGCACACGATTCGTTTGTTCACCCGTCAAGTGCACTGCCTCGTCATTCATGAAAATTCATTTGGCTTGGTAACATCCCTCCTAACGGGTAGTTAGGACTGACGACGACTCGTTAGGTACCATCTATTAAGTACACTAGATAAGCTTTACCATCTTTCTCTAAGACCTCCCCATGACTAACATGATGACTCGTAGTGATTTGCCACGACTCATTACATCACCCGTGAGGACCTCGAGTCCTTCAACATCTCAGGCCTTCCACATGAGCCACTTGATGACTCATTTTGCCTCCTCACAAGTTGTTAAATGACCCATTCTTCAACTGCTGCAACATTTTTCAGTTTTCTCCTAATTCACTTCCGGACCTGATCCTTGGGTTCCCGGGGTATAACAAGGAATGTACCGAGTATGCAAGGTAAGTAAAACGGATATTTAAAATATTTAAAACTCATAAATGAACATAAGAGTAGGACAACATGCTCATAACATAAATATCATAATATCACATAAGGCTCAAGGTTTTAAAAATATTCATAATACAATCATAATCATAATCATAAGAGAAAGCTTTATTTAACATGACTTGAGCCAATATACATAATCATAAACATCAGTAAATCATGAGTAAGAGTGGGAGATTCTCTTAACCGATATACCGCTTATGAGCACACATGAAGCCCGACTTATAACCTTAGTCGGGTGGGTGTTCGTACCTTGCCAAGAGTAGGACCATGAAAGTGTGATATCACCATGAAGAAAAGGCCATTTGGGATAGGGACAGTCATGAAAGGGGTCCCAACATACCTACGATGGCATGTAGTTCATGAGATCCGAGGCTTAATCTGAGACTTGAACCTACTCGGTGTTCAAAACTACTCCCAAAATATATATAGTGCTCATAGTATAACATGCATGAATTCATGGGCTAGTTAAATCATGATAATCATAAACATACTTGTACATACGTGAACTAGCCATCAAACAAGGCCTGTGAGTCGGCAAAATCATAATTCATGATTCATAAGGTTCATACATATTTGTAAATCATGCATATAACTTGGAATTCATAAAATCATGATGGAAAATATCATAAATCCATCATTCAAATCGTAAATCATGCTGAGTTCGTAAATATCATCATTTGAGGAGAAGATCATAAATCGATTCATCATGGGTCATGCATAATTGGTCTTCATTTCATAGCAATCAAAATCAATAAAATTATAAATGGTTTAAATAATGAAAATTGATCAAAACCCATAGATTATGATGAGGTTCTAAAATCAAAAAACACATTATCAAATCATTAGACTTTTATAAAAATCATCTTCAAAACCCCATGAGTTTTTAACAAAATTTTTGTAAAAATCATAGAGGATGAGCATGGGTGTGGAAGAAATCACCCATTGATAACCTTACATACCTGGGTTTGATGATCCCTTAACATGTTTTGAAGATCCAAGAGGATTTGAGAAATTGGAGGTGATGAGCCCTAGCTTCTTCTTGAGAGAAAGATTAATCCATTGATGTTTGAAGAGGGTGAGGATTTAGGCTAGGCTAATACCTTTAATCTGACCTTAAGGAAGCCCAAAGCGATGTCATTTAGGAGGTATAAGCATAGGATTTACTGAAATACCCCCAAACTGCCGAAAAAATACCTAGAACTGGCAGTTCCAACGACCAACAAGATGGGTCGTTGGTTGCTACAACTGCCCATTCTGAGGTCCTTTGTTACCTGCTGCTGTTGCACTAAACTGCTCATAACTTTTCACTCCGAACTCCAATTGATGCAAGTTTGAATGCGTTGGAAAGAAGAATTCAAGGGCTTAAATTTGAGGTGCTAAATCATCCAAAACATTTTCTAAAATTAGAGCTATGGTCTTTTGAAGTTGACCCTTATGAGAACTTATACGAACACTCAATCGGTAAAGGGGCTCTCAACTCAACTTTGTGATAGAGATTATTTATGACCATAATTTTCATGTAATGAAATTCTTAAACTTAGGAATTGATACTGACATCTTTGCTCGCTCAAGAATTATTTCATCGTTTGTAATAAAACCTTATCTTTACTTATCGAAATTGCACCAAACATTTAAGATAACTCCTATAATTCATGATAAGAATTTTGAAAGCCTCAAAATAATTTTTTGATCTCAAAAACTGGAAATGAACCTATGATTTGTCACATTTTATGCTTAAAATCATGCCAAACACACAAAAAGTTCAAATCCACCCGAAACCCAATTGAAATCCTCCGGCCACAAACCAAACATGAAATTCAATAATAAAACACATTCCAGACCTGTTGAAATCATCAAATCACCGATATGAGGTCGTTTTGATGAAAGTTGACCATGGTCAAACTTAGCTTCCTTAAAGCTCAAAAATCCAACCAAAGGTTCAATTCACTCCCGAACACCTCGGGATCCATGCAAACTATCCAAATAAGTCATAAATCATCATCTTGAACTAACAGAACTTTCAAAACCCAAATTCGAGCTCGTTAACCTAAAATGTTGACTTTGGTCAAACCTCTCAAACTTCAAAACTTTCAAAAACCGAAAATCTTATCCAATCTTCATTGGATCATCTTGGAAATTATGTCATCCATCTAAGAAAGTCATAAACATAAAAATAAAGATACAAAAAGGTTCAAACTAGGGAAATGGGTCAAAAGTCACAAAATGACCATGTGGGTTGTTACATTTCAAGGCTTGGCTGATAACTATGCTTTTTGATGTTCTACATACCTGACACTTATGGCAGGGATAGGGTGTTATCCTGAATATACACATTTTAACCATCATTTCCATCATGGAGAAATATTCATAGGGCTTAGAGTATGGAAATTATGGGCATGAATCATTCAAGAAATCTAAGCTGGCATATTCTTGATATAACACGATCTTATAAGCCGATAAGGCAAATCTTAAAGTCTGAGTCCATAGAGCTGAGCATGCTGAGAGACATGAGTTTACAAACATAACAAGGGACATGGCATGAAGTTGAGATTTATGGAATCATAGAAGAAGAGTGGAATCACCATCTGAAGTAGTTACGTCTCATTCTATGAATCTGAGTACAAATACACATAAGAAGTACTTGGAACTTAGACATGGGCATAACATGTTCACATACGACATGAATAGAGTATCACATAGACTGAAGTAGGGAAGGACACCTATATAAGCGTGGATCAATCTCCCATAGTTATTGATCCTGGACCTTCACACTTGAACTCAAGGCATGACCTGGTCCTTCACCTTATAATGTCCCCCTTAGTTTAAAGGTCATCATTTTGAGGATTGGTCCACTTCTTAAGGCTACGCAGAAATCACTATCTCTTGACTTCCCATTTGCCTCTAAGGCTCTCACAGAAGGCTTCATACTTCTCCAGTGGTACTCCCCCACTTTTTTTGGTTCCTTACTTCAAGTTCACGAATTCTTCTTCCTTAGCTCTTCTTAACTCCTGGTGTGAGAAATGACTCGAGAGCGCCTCTTATTCCACTGACTGGCCTTATTCTTTGGAGTGTGAATACACGAGTTAGAATGATAGAAAGATATTTCATCGCACGACATAGATCATGAAAGAAGGGAACATTTCCTAAACGTCTCGTAGCCTCTTCGTCATAAGTGTGGCGCGCTTCACACCCGTGAAAAAGACTCTATTTAATGCGGCTTTCAGACACCCTAGGACACTTAAAACCTATTGCTCTGATACCAAATTTTTCACGATGCGAAAGTGGACTCAGATCTTAACACCGGACAAGGAGCCCCGAGAGACTCCAAGTCGACCCATGGCATGAACATTCATCTAATTTTATTTAACTTAAATTGGAATACTAAACATGCGACATAGAAGAAGCATAAATGTAACATAGCATAGCATAGAAATCGTGAAGTACTAGACATACATATCAACTGAGTACTACATATTGTCTGAAAGCCTCTATCATGTAAGATGGGTTGATGGGACAATATCCCCAACTATCCCGGCAAAACGGAAACAAAAGAACATCATCAATGTCTAATCATATGGCCCTCAAAACATGAGGACTCACCAACAAAACTGGTAGCTAACTCTGAGATGGACTAATGATGGAGATGAGCCTGAGAACCAAGTCCTGTATCATGAAACGATACAACATAGAAAGTATGTGGTCAGTACGTGGAATGTACTAAGTAAGAAAGGTAAGTAAAATGGACATTTAAAATATTTAAAACTCATAAATGAACATAAGAGTAGGACAACGTGCTCATAACATAAATATCGTAATATAACATAAGGCTCAAGGTTTACAAAATATTCGTAATACAATCGTAATCATAATCATAAGAGAAAAGCTTTATTGAACATGACTTGAGACAATATACATAATCATAAATGTGCATAAATCATGAGAAACAGTGGGAGATTCTCTTAACCGACATACCCCATATGAGCACAGATGAAACCTGACTTATAACCCTAGTCGGGAGGGTGTTTGTACCTTTCCAAGGGTAGGACCATGAAAGTGTTATATCACCATGAAGAAAGGGTCATTTGGGCCAGGGACAGTCATGAAAGGGGTCCCAAATTACCTACGGTGGCACATAGTTCATGAGATCCGGGCCTTAACCTGAGCCCCAAACCTACTTGGTTTTCAATACTACTCCCAAAACATATATAGTGCTCATAGTATAACATGTATAAATTCATGGACTAGTTAAATCATGATAGTCATAAACATACTTGTACATACGTGAACTAGCCATCAAACGAGGCCTATGAGTCGGCCAAAGCATAATTCATGATTCATAAGGCTCATACATATTTGTAAATCATGCATATATCTTGGAATTCATAAAATCATGATGGCTAATATCATAAATCCATAATTCAAATCGTAAATCATGTTGGGTTCCTAAATATCATCATTTGAGGAGAAGATCATAAATTGATTCATCATGGGTCATGCATAATTGGGCTTAATTTCATAGAAATCAAAATCGATAAAATTATAAATGGTTTGAATAATGAAAACTTATCAACACCCATAGATTATGATGAGATTCTCAAATCAAAAAACGCATTATCAAATCATTAGAATTTTATAAAAATCATCTACAAAACCCCATGAGTTTTTAATAAATTTTTTGTAAAAATCATAGAGGATGGGCATGAGTGTGGAAGACTTACATACCTGGGTTGATGATCCCTCAACATGTTTTGAAGATCCAAGAGGAATTGAGAAATTGGAGGTGATGAGCCCTAGCTTCTTCTTAAGAGAAAGATCAATCTATGGATGTTTGAAGAGGGTGAGGATTTAGGCTAGGCTAATCCCTTTAATCTGAGCATAAGGTATCCCAAAACGACATCATTTAGGAGTTAGAAGCATAGGAGTTTCTCTTCCCTTGTGCCCCAAAACCTTCCTAAAATCTTTATCAGTTCTAACCCTTTCTGTATCAATGTTAGGGTTGTCTGTCAGTTAGATTATGAATTTTCTTCTTGTTATAATTTTCACGATTCTTTAAGGTTGATAGTTCTTGTAATCAATAGAATAGTACAATTAGATTATCCAAAGAGTTGATTAATTATTTGTTTAGTCCTAGTCAGTACTTAGCCTTTTTAGTATCTTACAGAAATGCCAGCTGATCAGTTTGACTATACTTAGTCTCTTGAGGAGTTTAGTAAGACTCCGTAGTCTCAATTATCAGTTGTTCTTTAGACGGTTACGACACTTTTAGCTAAAGCAGCTCTGACCAGTCTTAGAACCCTTATTTTCAGTTATTACGTCCTTTAGACTCTCAGGTTACTTTCAGATAATCATTCCTGACTTAAATGTTGGGACATCAGGTTCAAGCTATCCGCCTAGTAGTCACAGTTAGAATTTCCAGTGGGAGTAGGAATAGCACCAAGTGTGTTGGGGTTCAGTGCACCCAAGTTTCCCAAACTACATTGTCATCATAGGTTATTATCCCGAGCAGGCCTCAGATAGTGATGACACTAGCCATGCCTTTATACCCTGCAAGCTATATTGGGTCCTATCGATGGGGCGTATACATCGAACTCAATGTTTAGATCATGTGGTTAAATATCGGTTATAGACTCTCCCACTATCAGTTTGGATCAGTTCAGTATAGTCTCAGTTTCAGTTCAGCTTAGTTATTTAGATTTCAGTATATAGTTATGATTCTCAGTCAGTACCTATGTTACGTTGTAACATTTATATTCAGTGTATTAGTTCAGTTGTGTATTTCTATTGTTCTTACTTACGTCTTGCATACTCAGTACATTCAAAGTACTGATGCATACTTTCCATGTTGTATTGTATTGTGATACAGGTGCAGGTTCTCAGTCGCAGCATCGCTAGTAGTTCCCTCTAGATGATTAGAGCAACGTTATCTTTGGTGAGTCCTCATCTTTCGAGGAAAGGGATTTAGTTCTATTTTAGTTTCTTTCTTTCAAATTTTAGAGTTAGCTAGAGGCTTGTGCCAGCAACTCTTCAGTTCTTTCATGGTTTTCAGTAAAAGTATTATTTTAGTTTGTTTTGTAGTTGTTTCATAGATTATCAGTACTATCAGGCATTTCTAATTTTTTTTGAGAAAATTATTTATTTATATTTTTCTCAGCTTCTTCTTTTATTTAATTCAGTATACCAGTGTGATGTTAAGACATGGGTTAGCTTAGGGTCACTTATAGAACTAAGTACCGTGTTGCGTCCAGGGTGTAGCCTTGGGTCGTGACAAACTTAATTTCAGAACCCCAGGATTAGAGTATCCTAGGATGTCTGAAAGCCGCTTCAAGTAGAGTCCTTTTCATTGGTGTGAAGCACGCCACACTTATGACGGGGAGGCTACAAGATGTTATCATTAAATTTCCCTTTTGTTCATGATCTTTATCTTGAATTGAGCTAATCTCAAAAATTTCCTATTAATGCATATTCTACTCTTTTTAGATAATGATGCCTCCAAAATAAGGAAATGGAAGAAGGATCGGGAACGCTAACCGGCCAGCCCCACCATCTCCCCCAGCCCATCAGGACGATCAGGTGTCCCCTGTCGAGTTTAGGGCTGCTATCCAAATGCTGTCCTAGGCTATGACTAACTAGGTGAATCAGTAGGTAGTGGTTCCCATCACCACTAATGGGTCTGCAGTTGCGACTAAGGTTCAGGATTTCACATCGATGAACCCTCTAGTGTTTCATGGGTCTAAAGTTGATGAGGACCCACATGAGTTTGCTGATAAGGTATAGAAGATAACTCAAATCATGGGTGTCACCTCTACAAGGAGTGTCGATCTGTCTTCCTACCCTCTGAAAGGGGTGGCTTAGATCTGGTATAAGTAGTGGAAAGAGGGAAGGTTGAATAGAGCAGGTTCGATGGAATGGGATGAGCTCACTATGGCATTTCTGGACAGGTACTTTCCTCAGGAGTTGAGGGAAGCTAAGGTTGAAAAATTCATGAACTTGAGGTAGAACAACATGACA
This sequence comes from Datura wrightii, assembly GCA_035772735.1. Classification (NCBI taxonomy): domain Eukaryota; kingdom Viridiplantae; phylum Streptophyta; class Magnoliopsida; order Solanales; family Solanaceae; genus Datura; species Datura wrightii. The sequence goes on along the minus strand of JASDFA010000002.1, from coordinate 90,607,362 downwards.
ATAGAGGAGTATGTGTTGGAATTACTCGGCTGTCCAGATATGCTCCAAAAATGGTTGTTGAGCTGAGGGCTTGTATGTTCAAGTTCGTTAATGGAGTTTTTGACTTGATGCTGAAGGAATGCAGAACTGTGATACTTATCAAAGACATCGACCTCTCTAGCCTCATCATCCATGCACTACAGATAGAGGTGGAGAAGTTGAAGGAGATTGAGAGTGAGAACAAATGGGGGAGAAAAGGCCAGTTTGAGTATGGCCAGCAGAGGTCAGGTGGGGGTAGTTGACCACAGCAGCAGCAACAGTAGAAACCTCCAGTACCCTCATCAGCTGGTGCCCCTTCTTTTTAGTCCCGCAAGGATCAAAAGGGTAGAGCATCAGGCTCTCAGTCCCAGAGTCACATATTTAGCAGCCGCACATTTTTAGCCTTCTCTAAGTGTGGCAAGAATCACCCTGGGAGTGACGTTTAGGAAAGGAGGGTTGTTTTTGTTGTGGATAGATGGTCACAGATTAAGAGATTATCCGTCAATAGGACGGGGGAAGACCTAGTCTACCACCTCAGTAGCCCCGGCAGGTCATCTAGCTCAGCAGGGAACTACTTCTGGTACTGGTAGGAAGGCGGATCCAAAACCATTTTTATGCTTTCTCTTCTTGTCGGGATTAGGAGAACTCACCGGCTGTGGTTACGGGTATGTTGTGCCTTTGCCACATTGATGTATATGCCTTGTTTGATCAAGGAGACACACTTTCCTTCGTGACTCCATATATTGCTGTTGAATTTGATATTCGTCCAGAAGTCCTCTAAAATCATTTTCAGTTTCTACTCCGGTTGGTGAATCAGTTAGAGCCAGTCGGGTATATAGAAGTTGCCTAGTCTCAGTGTTTGGTAAAGTTATCCCAGTTGATCTAGTAGAACTAGACATGGTTGACTTCAACCTCATTCTTGGCATGGATTGGTTACATGACTGTTATGCCTCAGTCAACTACAGAACTAGAGTTGTTAGGTTTTAATTTCCTAATGAGCTAGTCTTAGAGTTGAAGCGTAGTGTTTTAGGGCCTAAGGGTCTCTTTATTTCCTACCTTAAGGCCCAAAAAATGATTTCAAAGGGTTGCATCTATCACTTGGTTAGGGTTAGGGATTCCAGTTCTGAGACCCCAACTATACGATCTGTTCCAGTTAGCGATTTTCCTGACGTCTTTCCCGAAGACCTTCTCGGGGTCCCCCCTGAGTAGGAGATAGACTTCGACATAGACCTTCTTCTTCTAGACACCCAGCTCATCTCAACTCCTCCTTACATAATGGATCCAGCTGAGCTTAAGGAGTTGAAGGAACAACTGAAAGACCTTCTAGATAAGGGCTTCATTAGACCCAGCATCTCTTTATGGGGGTGCTCCAGTGTTGTTCATGTGAAAGAAAGATGGTACACTCATAATGTGCATCGACTACCGTCAACTGAACAAAGTTATAGTTAAGAATAGGTATCCTCTGCCCAGGATTGACAACTTGTTCGATCAGCTTTAGGGAGCTAGTTGTTTCTCCTAGATAGACCTCAAATCGGGATACCACCAAGTCAGGGTCAAGGAATGTGACATTTTGAAAATAGCCTTCAGAACTCGATATAGTCACTATGAATTCGTGGTTATGTCTTTTGGACTAACCAATGCTCTTGCAACATTTATGGATCTGATGAACAAGATATTCAAGCGGTATTTAGACACGTTCGTCATTGTATTCATAGATGACATCTTAGTATACTCCAGGTATGAGGAGGATCATGCCAACCACCTGAGGATAGTGTTGCAGACTCTCAGAGACTGACAGTTGTTTGCTAAATTTAGTAAGTGTGAATTCTAGTTGAATTCAGTCACTTTCCTCGGTCATGTGGTCTCAGGTGAGGATATTTAGGTAGATTCTCAAAAGATAGTTGTGGTAAAAGATTGTCCAAAACCTACTTCCCCATCAGATATCAGGAGTTTCTTGGGTTTAGCCGATTATTACCAATGGTTTATAGAAGGGTTTTCTTCCATTGCATCCCCTTTGACAAAACTGACTTAGAAAAAGGTGACGTTTCAGCGGTCAGACGCTTGTGAGAAGAGTTTCCAAGAGTTGAAGACTCGAGTCACTATAGCTTCAGCTTTGACTTTGCCAGAAGGAACAAATGGGTTCGCAGTTTATTATGATGCTTCTCAAGTTGGCCTCGGTTGCACCCTGATTCGGTGAGGTAAGGTGATAGATTATGCCTCTAGAGAGTTCATAGTTCATGAAAAGAACTATCTGACTCATGATCTTGAACTGGCGGCAGGGGTATTTGCTTTAGAGATATGGAGACAATACCTCTATGAAGTTCACGTGGATGTTTTCACTGACCACAAGAGCCTTCAATAGATGTTTAGTCATAAGGACTTGAACCTTCATCAGAGAAGATGGCTGGAATTATTGAAAGATTATGACATGAGTGTGCTATACCACTCGGGAAAGGCCAATGTGGTGGCTGATGCCTTAAGTAGGATGTCTATGGGAAGTGTTGCTCATGTTGAAGAGGGCAGAAAAGAGCTGGCAAAGGATATCCACAAGTTAGCTAGATTAGGAATGCAGTTAGTTGATTCACCTGAGGGAGGAGTTGTAATCCAGAGTGGGTCAGAATCCTCACTGGTGGTAGAGCTTAAGTTAAAGTAGAATAAAGACCCCATACTACTCAAACTAAAAGAAGTAGTTCTAAGAAAAGAGGTGGAGGCTTTCTCTAAAGGGGGAGATGGTGTACTTCGTTACCAGGACAGATGTGTGTTCCAGATATAGACAACTTGAAATAGCAAATCCTGGTAGAAGCACATAGCTCTAAGTATTCTATTCATCCGGGTGCCACTATGATGTACCGTGACCTATAGGAAATCTATTGGTGGAATGGCATGAAGAAAGACATAGCAGAATTTGTAGCTAAGTGTCTGAACTGCCAATAGGTTAAGGTTGAACATTAGAGACCTAGGGGTACAACTCAAGATATCAGTATTCCTAAGTAGAAATGGGAAGAGGTGAATATGGATTTCGTTAGAGGTCTATCTCGTACTCATCGGTGGCATGACTCAATTTGGGTGGTTATAAACCGGATGACTTAGTCAGCTGATTTCCTACCAGTTAAGATTACCAACTCAGCTGAGGATTACGCCAGGCTATACATCCTGGAGTTAGTCAGACTTCAAGGAGTTCCCTTGTCCATCATTTCATATAGACGTACTCAGTTCACCTCACATTTCTGTAAGTCATTTCAGAAGGGACTTGACACTCAAAGTCAAGCTCAGCCCAACATTTCACCAACAGATATATGGACAAGCTGAGTGTACTATTCCGACATTGGAATACATGCTAAGAGCTTGTGTGATCGACTTCAATGGCAGTTGGGATGATCATCTACCTCTTATTGAATTTGCATACAACAAAAACTATGACTTTGGTATTTAGATGACCCCGTTTGAGGCATTATATGGTAGGAGGGGTAGATCTCCTATAGGGTGGTTTGAGGTTGGTGAAGCTACCTTGATAGGGCTTGACTTAGTTTATAAGTCTTTGCAAAAAATTGTATCTTATTAGAGAAAGTTTGAAAACAGCACAGAGCCAACAGAAATCATATGTAGATGTGAGGAAAAGAGAGCTAGAGTTTGCTGTAGATGATTGGGTTTACCTAAAGATTTCACCTATGAAAGGGGTGATGAGGTTCAGGAAGAAAGGAAAACTCAGTCTGAGATATCTTGGACCTTACAGAATCCTAAGACGCATTGGCAATATGGCTTATGAGCTAGAATTTCCTATGGTATTAGCATCGGTATTGAAGAAATACATCAGTGACTCGACCTCAATAGTGCCTCTTGAGAATGTTGGTGTGAAGGACAGCCTTTCTTACGAAGAAGTTCCAGTTCAAATTCTAGACCGCCAGGTTCGTAAGTTAAGAAACAAGGAGGTCGCTTTAGTAAAGGTTATATGGAGGAACCATCTAGTTGAGGGAGCTACATGGAAAGCAGAAGCAAACATGATGGCTAAATACCCTAATTTGTTTCCTTTCAGTTCATCTTCAGCATCAGGGATTAAATCCCTTCTCAGTACTCTATTCAGTTCCATACTCTACAGCTTTATTCATATTTTCAATGTGCACTCTAGTTGTGTCTACTTATTTAGTACGCTTATATCAGTTTGGAGTTAGTCACTCATTCAGAAATCATCTTACATTTTGTAGTTTGGGGTTGCAACTCTTTCCCTAGTCTTTCAGCTTATTTAGCCTTCATTCAAGGATGAATGATCCCAAGGGGGAGATATTGTAACACCTCAAAAGTTTCCTAGACCAAACCTAGACTTAGTAAGAAGAACCAGAAAATTTTGTCTCTTGAATGACCCAGACAACGAGTCGTTATCAACAGTAATGACCCATTGTCTAAGTCGTTGTCAGCCCCTGCCAGTTGCCTTTCGTGAACCAACGAGACATGGGATGATCCATTGGAAGGTGTAACGAGTCATCCTGTCACTCATTGCATCCCCAGTTCAGAATCCTACTTAAACATTTGCCAGAAAAAATGAACCCAGTAACGGGTTGTGGGAGAGACCAAAGACCCATCCTTTTGAGCCATTGGGAGAAGTCAGAGAAGATGAGAAACCACTTATAGTGACAAAGAGTAGTGGCAATGACCCATTGGATCAACTAACGAGTCGTTTGTCGTACGTTGGTAGGCACCCAAGCTTTGGTTCTAAAGTTCCCAGTGACCACAAGAGAAACCAATGACCCATTGGTTCATCCAATGAGTCATGGTCCCCTTTCGTGATCCAATTCCTGTGAGTATGAATATTTGGCCCACGACCAATGATTGGTCCCAATGAGTCATGGTATCGACCAAAGACTCGTTGTGCGACCCGTTGGATCCCCATGGGGAGTTTTCAGACTTTCTCTCAGGGGCATTTTTGTAACTTCCTGTTATTCTAAGGCCTACACTATGTCATTTTGGGTTATTTTAAAGGGGATTTAGGGAGTCAGTCGATGTTTTCCTCTCATTCTCTCAAGTTCAGTACAGAGTAAGTCCAAGGTTTTCAATTATCCTCAGATTTCTCAAGTAATCTCTCAGGGGGAATCTCTACTCCAGGTATGTGGGATTTCAACAAGGGAATTGCTCTTCCCTTGTGCCCCAAAACCTTTATAAAATATTTATCCGTTCTAGCCCTTTTGTATCAATGTTAGGGTTGTTTATTAGTTAGAATATGAATTTCCTTCTACTTATAATTTTCATGATTCTTGAAGGTTGTAGTTAGTTATACTTTTGTTGATATCTCTTACCATGAAAAATGTGTTTAGCCCTATTCTATAAATGTAATTTGAAGAGTCTTGTATAAGTTTCCTGATACAAATCTTGCTTGATTCTGATAGTTCTTGTAATCAATAGAATAGTACAGTTAGATTATCCAAAGAGTTGATTAATTATTTGTTTAGTCCCAGTTAGTACTTAGCCTTTTTAGTATCTTATATAAATGCCAGCTGATCAGTTTGACTATACTCAGTCTCTTGAGGAGTTTAGTAAATCTCCACAGTCTCAATTATCAGTTTTCAAGTTTTTTAGACGGTTACGACACTTTTAGGTAAAGCAGCTCTGACCAGTCTTAGAACCCTTAGTTTCAGTTATCAAGTCCTTTAGACTCTCAGGTTACTTTCAGATAAGCATTCCTGACTTAAGTCTTGGGACATCAGGTTCAAGCTATCCGCCTAATAGACACAGTTAGAATTTTCAGTGGGAGTAGGACTTAACATCGAGTTGGCTGGGGTTCGGTGCACCCATGTTCCCCAAACTACATTGTCATCATAGGTTATTAGCCCGAGCGGGCCTTAGATAGTGATGACACTAGGCATGCATTTATACCCTGGCAAGATATATTGGGTCCTATCGATGGGGCGTATACATCGACCTCCACGTTTATCTCACATGGTTAAATATCGGTTATAGACTCTCCCACTATCAGTTTGAATCAGTCCAGTATAGTCTCAGTTTCAATATATAGTTATGATCCTCTGTCAGTGTTACGCTGTTACAAGTATATTTAGTGTATCAATTCAATTGTTTATTTCAACTGTTCTTGCTTACATCTTGCATACAAGTATATTCAAAGTACTGATGCATATTTTTCATACTGTATCGTATTATGATACAGGTGCAGGTTCTCAGTCACAGCATCGTTAGTAGTTCCCTCCAGACGACTTCAACAACATTATCTTTGGTGAGTCCTCATCTTTCGAGGACGGGTATTTAGTTCTATTTCAGTTTCTTGCTATCAGATTTTAGAGTTAGCTGGGTGCTTGTCCTAGAAACTCATCAGTTCTTAGATGGATTTCAGACAAAGTATTATTTCAGTATGTTTTGTAGTTGTTTCATAGATTCTCAGTACCTTATCAGGAATTTCTTATTTTTTTGAGAAAGTTATTTAGTTATGTTTCTCTCAACTTCCGCTTCTATTTAATTTAGTATATCGGTGTGATGTTAAGACATGAGTTAGCTTGGGTTCACTTGTGGTACCAAATACCGTGTAGCATCCAGGGTGTAGACTCGGTTCATGACATAATTCTTGATTTTGAAGTAGATAAAAATGTGCCAGTTATATTGGGGTGACCATTCCTAGCTACTAGAGGGGCCATCATCAATGTCGGAGCAGGAAAGCTCAAAATGAAGTACATGATGAGGAGGTGTCTCACCCCGAGCTTACACCCTAGACGAAACACAGTACTTTGAGTCACAAGTAACCACAAGTCAACCTCTGGTCTATTATACACTGGCATTTTGAGTAAACATAAAATGTAGCGGAAGCTTTAAAGTAAACTATAAAACATTTATGAAATAGAGCTGGATTATAAAGTTAAAAAAAATATTTGAGCAGAACTACAAGTCTGAAAAATCCATATCTGTGTTTGAATGCCACTACAACTGATGAGTTGCTGAGACAAGCCCCAGTTCACTCCAACTCTAATAAAAGAAAGCAAAACTGAATAAAATAATCTCCGTCCTCGAAAGAAGAGGACTCAATAGGACAGCTGAAGTCTTCTGAGGGCAATCAGCTAGCTAGGCTGAGACTAAGATCCTGCAGCTATATCATAAAATGATACAACATAATATTATGCATCAGTACTTTGAATGTACTGAGTAAGTGAGAGACACCATGCGAAAGGAATAAATATGCTGAACTGAATAGACATGCAATGGCCAACCGAAACTGCTGAAACTGAATAACTGTAATAAACTGTGATGGTTTAAAAGACCCTATTTGATGGTCAAGGACATGCCCTAAATCTACGATACTAATCTGAAATATTATGCTGAACTAATCTAAACTGACTAATCTGATACTGAACTATGCTGACTAGTGAGAGAGGCTATAACTAACATATAACCACGTGAGATGGACGTGGAGTCCAATGTACACACCCCATCGGTAGGACCCAATATACCTTTCTAGGGTATAAAGGCATGGACTATGAGATCACTATCTGCGGCCACGAGGGGCCAATAAAATATAACCTACGGTGACAAAATGTAGTTCTGAAAGCTAGGTGCGCTGGAACCCTGGCCCTCTCGGTGCTAAGTCCTACTCCCACTAGATAATCCTACCATGACTACTATTGCCAAGCGGATAGCCGATATTTGGGCCCAAGACTATAACTGACTCAAGGATACTATCTAAGAGCACCCTAAGCATCTTAAAGGACAGGATTTGGAAACTGGTGTTCTAAGACTAGTTAGAGCTGCTCACCAAGGAGCATCGTAGCCATCTAAAGAGAAGCTAAAGCTGAAGCTGGTGTTTCTAAGACCGATTAGAGCTGCTTATATGAAAGCATTGTAACTGTCTATAGAACCAAAAAATCTGATAACTAATATCTGAGTCTAAATTCTGATAATTGGGAGGCATCACTGACACCTCAAAAAGTAATTGTGGTCAAACTGATCAATTGACATTCTTTTGGGCAACACTGGGGTTGCCAAAGATCTGGCTGAGACTATACTAACATGATTCTGACTGAATTCTCAGCGTTTTCTAGTAATATGGGAAACCCAAATGATAAAATCAAGAGTCAAGGAATAACTAGTTCAGCAAGCAATTAGTTTGCTAAATCCAAAGCTAGGGATAAAACCATTCTATCAAAACGAATATTAACATGATAATTAGATAATGAAAATAGGACAACAATCACACAGACAATATTCCATATGCTATGTACGAAGTCTGACATATCATTTATTCATATTCTAAAGTTTAAGGGCTAGAACTGATAGAAAGATAGAGAAGAATTTGGGGACACAAGGGAAGAACTATCCCTTTGCTGAATTGCCACATACCTGGAAAAGAATTCCCTGAAGAAGAAAACTTGAAGTTCTGCAACTGACTCTGAGCCCTAGTTCTTGCTTGAGAGAAATGACCTGAGTTTCTTCGATCGATATTCTGAGAGTTAAGTGTAGAATGAGTGAGGAAACCATTCAATCCCTCTAATATCTCTGAAACTATACTTACAACGATGTAGTTTAGGGGATAAATAGGTGGGAAATTAGAAAAATAACCCTAGAAACTAAATCTGAAATCTAGCCGAAAAGGTCCCATTGGGTCACTCAACGAGTCGTTGGTTGTGACCATGAATCGTTGGGGCCTCTCATTGGTCCTACTGCCTGGGACTAGAAAACACTAAATCTGGCAACGACTGACTTCATGAGTCATCAGGAACCCAATGAATCATGATGTCTCCCGTTACTACTGAACTGAGATTTCTCTTCATGGGTCACCACGGGGGACATAACGGGTCGTTAGGGGCGACCACGACTCATGGTCACCTCTCATCCTCAACACTACCATAAATAACTAAGGGGTCACCACGGGCAACACCACGACTCGTGGTGTTCCCAAAGAGTCATGGAGAGGACCCGTTAGGTACACTGTCCCACTTTTCTTCCTTAGCCCATCCTTGAACACGAGTGACCTAATGAGTCGTGTGGCTGACCACGACTCGTGGTCACACCCGTGGTCACTCAAATCCCCAAAATTCCATCAAGTCCGAAACCTTCCCCATGGTCACTCCATGACTCATGTCTTACCCCACGGGTTACAGGACGACTCGTTCTGTGGCCTGGTGTAGAAAATTCTATTTTCTCCATTTCAACTCCTGGGTTTGGTCTTAGGGTTTCTGGGGCATTACAATATCTCCCCCTTGGGAACATTCATCATCAAATGTTGGAAAACACATAAAAAAGCAGAGATTTGCAATTGTCATACTCAAATACTGATCATGAAAGCTGAAAACTAACGGGATGAATACCTCCGAACTGAATTGAATTTATGAGTCACACTAACGTACTTTCACCTGAAAGAAACTAGAGCACATGAACTGAACATGAACCTGAATGGATTTCTAGGGAGAAAATTGATACCTTAAGATGAAACTGAGCCGAAAGGGAATAAATGTGGGCATTCAACCATCTTATCTTCTTTGGCTTCCACGTAGCTCCCTCAATATGGTTATTCCTCCACAATACTTTGTTTGAAGCTACTTAATTATTTTTCAGCTTACGAACCTGATGGTTAAGGATCTGAACTGGGACCTCTTCATAAGAGGGACTATCTTTTATTTCTCCGCTGTCTAGTGGAACAACCAAAGTTGGATCACTGATGCACTTCCTTAATAGTGACACATGAAACACTGGGTGCACAGATGATAACTCTGAAGGTAATTCCAGTTTATAGGCTACATTGCCAATTCACCTTAGAATTTTGTAGGGTCCCACATATTTGGGACTGAGTTTTCCTTTCTTCCCAAATTCTATCACTCTTTTCATGGGTAAAATTTTAAGATAAGCCCAGTCATCTACTGCAAACTCCAATTCTCTTCTCCTAACATCAATATAAGATTTCTAACGGCTCTGAGGCAGTTTCAATCTTTCTTGGATAAGCTGTACTTTCTGCATAACTTCGTGGACTAAGTCTGGCCAGATTAGAGTAGCTTCACCAACCTCAAACCACCTGATAGGAGGTCTACACCTCCTACCATACAATACCTCAAACGGGTCCATCTGGATATTGGAGTGGCAGTTGTTATTGTGTGTACGCAAACTCGATGAAAGGTAGGTGATCATCCCAACTACCCTTGAAATCGATCACCCACACGCTCTCATCATATCTTCTAAAGTCTGTATAGTCTACTCAGCTTGTCCATCGTTCTGTGGGTGAAAAGCTGTGCTGAGCTTGATTTGGGTACCGAGTCCATTCTGAAAAGACTTCCAGAACTACAAGGTGAAATGGGTACCTCCATCTGAAATAGTGGGCAAGGGAACCCCATGCCGCTTGTCCAACTCCTGGATATAAAGCTTAGCATAATCTTCGGCCGAGTCTATGGTTTTAACTGGGAGGAAGTGTGATCTTGGGCAGATTTATATGCCCAAGTGATACTCAAACGTATCATTTTCGTCTTGTTTGTTATGCAATGTGTCTACATTTTCATGTAATTGGTAATAAAATGTGGATTTATACTAACCAACATGATTAGCATTGTTTTGTAGGTAAAATATAATTTTTAGGAGCTAAAATGCATGTTGGGAAAATATCGGAGTTGGACTTGGATGCGAGCACGGCAAAGACACTGGAATGCGCAATGTAAAGGGGCTCCGTGATGGAGCCGTGCCACGCTACCATCGCGGAGGCACACTGCCTGGAGGGTGATTTAATTGGCAATTTCCAGTGAAGCCTCGCGACAGCTCCGTGGCACGGAGATAAGCCTCCGCGTTGGCCTCCGTGCCACGTTGAGGCTATATTCCCGGACCCTATATTTCCAGTGAGGGTCCGCGTCCACGCCGTGTCACGGAGGCTGTGCTCCGCGTTGGCCTCCGTGACACGTTGCTTGTTATTCCGGGAAAAATTTCCAATAGTATAAATAGAACACTTAGGCTTTTTTTTAATTAATTCAGACTTGGTGGAGCAAGGACGTGGGTTACAGGCAGTTGAGGGACGAAAAAGCTAAGGGTTTTTCTCTCTTTCTTTCTTCTTTCAATCAATTGTTTGTATGATTAACACTTGTTTTAGGATGATTAATCCACAAATGAGTGGCTAATTCTCTTCCTTGCTGAGGTTTTGAACAATGGTGATGAATTTTGATTATTGAATTGTATGGTTTTTCATCTTCTTCTTCTATGTTGTTCTATTAATTCTTGTTTCTATTGCATTAGTGTGTGGTCGACATTAATGTACATCTAAAAAGTCCAATTTCACTCGAGAGGGCACGAAATTGGAAAGTTGTGAATTAATAGGGTATTGTTCTTAACTTGATTTGGGAAAATTGGGTTTTGATGTGCTTTCTTGATAGAAATATACTTGAAAGCCGTATTAGTCAATTTAGGAACCAGAATTGTATTGCTAGGTCATAAATTGCATTTGATCACAGAAATGTAGACGGATGGTTTATGATTCTAAAGTGAGATTAAATACGAGAGTTTTAATCTCTAGGCTAATGTTCTTGGCTAGCAACTAGAAGAGAAGAATAACTGAATTATGATTATAATCAAGTTCATTACTTGTTCTTAACCTTGGCATGCTCATATCCATACTTTCAATTCAAAGTAAATATTTGCTAATAATTTTATTAGATAATTCATAAACAAAAATTCTTTAACTTTTGGGTTACGTTGTTGTCAGCATAATTAGAGGTAAGCTAGAATATAGTGTACTTAAGCAATTTTACTTATCCAGAGTCTCCTTGGTTCGATACCTGCCTTACTTAGCCACTTTATTACTTGTTTGACAACGTGCACTTGCGTGTCGGTTTTTAACCCATATAGCAAACCACCGGACAAGTTTTTGGCGCCGTTGCCGGGGAGACTACGCAATTGGTGAAATTGTGTTAAGTGTAAATTAACTGTATTTTTGTTTTATTTTCTTAAGTGTTGACAACTTGGTCTTAGCCTGTATTTTGCAGACTTGATTTCTGTGAACACTGGCAAAGGACAAAGAGCTGGTGGAATCTTATACAGAGCCTGAACGTGAATTTCATAGTAAACGCAGAGAAGCTCTACAAAAGAAGCTGCAGTTGCTCAGACATTCTATAATGGAGCAACACAATCCACCGGTTGTGAGGGCAGTGTTAGTGCCTGACGAAGCAGCAGCAAGGCCGGTTCGCGAGGTGGCAATCCCACATGCCAACAATGTACATTCAAGTATCCGCAAACCAGAGCCTGGAGGGAGATTTGAATTAAAGCAGAATATGGTGCAACTTTTGCACACAAGCGGGCAATTTACCGGTCTCCCTCCTGAAGACCCACAACAACATCTCCAGAATTTTTTGGAGATAAGTGACACTTATATACCCGCTGGAGTGTCACCTGATTATGTTCGGCTCACCCTATTTCCGTTTTCCTTACTTGGTGAAGCTAAGAGGTGGTTAAAAGCTGAACCACCAAATTCTATATCAACGTGGGATGATCTTGCACGGAAGTTTTTGATAAGATTTTCTCCCTCTGGTAAAACAGCCAGACTTAGAAGTCAAATTCTATGTTTCAAACAGAGGGAGGGAGAAAATTTGTATCAAGCCTGGGAAAGATTTAAATCCATGTTGCGGGACTGTCCTCATCATCATCAGTCCAATGAGGTGTTGGTACACACATTTATTGAGGGTTTGGAACCCCATACTAAAATTTTGTTAGACTCAGCAGCTGGAGGGCAAGCGCTAGAAAAGACTTATGAGGAGTTGTACACTTTGCTCAACCGAATTTCACAGGGCAATCCAGAATGGAATGCAGATTCATCTTGAGGTGGAGCAAGGAAAGCAGCAGGAGTGCTTGAAGTGGATGGATTTACAGCTATCGCTGCACAGATAGCTGCCTTGCAGAATCAGTTAAACAACCACTTCAGCAATATGAACTTGAACCAGCCTTCAGCTTCAGTCAATGCGGTCCAGCAAATGTGGTGTGAAGTGTGTGGTAGCAGTGAGCACTCAGCTGAGTGTTGTGGAGCAAACCCAGATTCGGTTAACTTTGTGGGCAATGCACAAAGAAATCAGCAGCAGTTTGGTAGTGGCTACAACTCAAATTGGAGGAACCATCCAAATTTTTCGTGGGGTAGCAACAACCAACAAGGCCAAAGTTCGGGTCAGGGTATGCACAGGATCAAGGAAGGCAACAGAACTACCAATCTCAATTTAGAAATCACAATGCCCCTCCTCCACCACCATCACCTACCATTGAGGAAATGTTCAAGACCATGATCGCTAATCAGGCGCAATTGCAGGCTGACTATGTTAAATTGGCAACCGAAGTGAAGAATAATCAATTAGCGACCAAGGCTCTTGAGTATCAATTTGGGCAATTTGCTAGTGCCCAAAACACAAGGCCCAGAGGAGGACTGCCTAGCGACACGGATCCTAATCCGAAGCAGGTGAATGCAGTGACCACGAGGAGTGGTTTGCAGTTGAAGGAGGTGGAACCGGAAAGACCGCCTCAAAAGTCAGGAGCAGCAGATGTTGAGGGAGAGCAACTTACGGATAAGGGGAAGACTAAAGAAGCTGAATCAGAAAGGCCTCCACCCCCGTTCCCTCAACGACTCAAGAAACACAAAGAGGAGGCGTGTTTCAAGAAATTTATGGAGGTGCTTAAACAGGTACATGTTAATTTACCTCTTGTTGATGTCTTGCAGGGAGTGCCAAAATATGCTAAATATATTAAAGACATCGTGGCCAACAAAAGTCATCTGACTGAGTATGCCACGGTAGCTTTGACGGAGGAATGCACTTCCCGGATCCAAAATAGACTGCCCACGAAGCTGAAAGACCCTGGAAGTTTTACTATCCAGCTGACTATTGGGCAGAGTATCTGAGCTCGTGGATTATGTGATTTGGGGGCGAGCATAAATCTGATGCCATCTTCGGTATTCAGGAAGTTAGGTCTAGGGAGTCCTAGACCTACAACCGTAATCTTGCAGCTAGCAGACAGATCCTTAGCTAGGCCGGATGGCATTGTTGAGGATGTGCTTGTGCAAGTGGCTCCCTTATTTTTCCGGTTGATTTTATTGTTCTGGATTTTGAACCAGATGCTGAAGTCCCATTTATTTTGGGACGACCCCTTTTGGCAACCGGAAAAGCATTAATTGACGTAGCTGCGGGTCAACTTACAATGCGAGCACATGATAAGGTAGAAGTGTTCGATGTGTACAAAGCACCCAAGCTCCTGATGGTAAATGAGGAACTCTCGGTGATCAATGTGATTGATCATGGGAAGGCTAATCAAATGAGTGAATCCCGAGAGTTGATAGGAAGACCACCTGATAAGGTTGAGCACTACTGGGGGGAGGACAATGATCGTGAAAAATTGTCCATCACCCTAGTAGATAACTGAGCATAAAGGACGTCGAGCCGCGACGGTAAACCAGGCGCTGCACGGTAGGCAACCCGTGAAAAATAAAATTTTCTTTTCTTTTCTTTTGTTCAGTAAAGTGTAAATAGTTTTTTTTTAAAATTTTTCTTTTTCTTGAGTTAGTATAGAATTTTCGTTTTAGTTAGTATTTTTCATTTTAGTTAGTGAAATCTATTAATCTAACAAATTTTGTTTAGTAAGGTGATTTTCAGGTCAATCGGAGAAAAATAGGCATGGAATCGGGAAGGAAAAGGCAAGGTATGAAAAAATGAATAAAATGAAGAGACAGTGCATTGGGGCGTTGGCTCCGTGTCACGGAGGAAGGGCTCCGCATTACCCTCCATGACACATTGAGGTTAAATCTGAATTTTTAAAAATTCTAGTGAGCCATCGCGTTGGCTCCGTGTCACGGAGGAGGGGCTCCGCTTTACCCTCCGTGACACGTTGCCCTATATTTAGTGCCGGGTCACACCGGGTTGCCGGGTGACCCGCGTGTTTTTCTTCTTTTTAACCCCCGAAAACCCCCTTTTTCCCTTCATTTTCTCTCTTCTCCGCGACCAAACACCTAAATTCCCTCTCCCAACCAACGTGCCACGCTACTAAGCAAATAATTTGTCAAGTTTCTTCGATTATTCAACGTAACGGTATGTTTTCCTCGTTTTTCTCAAGTTTTTGGCGATTTTAATCGAATTTGAGCATGGGAGGTGAGATAAATCACCCTAAGTAGCAATTTAGCATGATATTGAATTATTCTTTGATTGATAAATGTTCGGAATGTTGTAATTGGTGTTTGAACTTGTCGATTGCGTGAATGATTCGAATTTGATTGTAAAATTGATTTCTAGGGCTTGGGTTGTTGAAATCGAATTGGGTAACTTGCTAAATTGGTGAATTATATGCCGGGGTGTGTTTGTGAATTGAGATAAGTCGTTGTAAATATTGTTTGAAGGTAATAGACGACGAATTCTCTGTTTTTGGGAAAAGGTGAAAATTGTTAAAATTGGTTTGATTATTTGGATTCGTATGTATATAGAATTTTTGTCGTTGTTTTCGTTTGTTGTTTTCGTTGCTAAGTGCGATGGATGAATTGCTAGCGATAGTAGGATTGGGATTAGCTGTATGAAGTCTGAGTAGTACGCTAAAAGTTGTACTGTCGAATTTTTTTTGTAAACGCACTAAGCAATAAATTGTATAGTTGTTTGTTTTAGTGTAAATAAAGTGATCCTTACCGTAGTATCGTAAAAGTAGCTAAGGACTAAGTGTGGGGTAAACTTAGTTTAACCCGACCTTAGCCGAAGCTAATATGCATTTAGCTTGACATTGTGCTTGTTTATTTATGTTGACAGGTACAATGGCGAGTAGGCAGGATAAGGGTAAAGGTGCTTCTACTTCAGGCACCGGGAGAAAATGAATGAGATTGGGCACTGCAGTCCCAGCTGCACCAGTTGTTCCGCGCGGCCAGCACCGCCAATACGGAACGAGGTGGGTGACCGATGAAGGGAAGAAGTGGTACGCTAAACATAAGGAGAATAAGTACTTCCCTGAGGAGCATATTGCACGGGAACCACTAGCACAGGAGTTCCCCCGTATTGTGCAGAGAATCGAGGCAGCTGGGCTCAGCTTCATATTTCAGGAGCCCAAGGAGTGCAACCTACACTTAGTCCGGGAGTTCTATGAAAATTGGAACCCGGCCATCAGAAGCCACACAATAAAAATCAGAGGGCAGATTGTCACTCTGGAACCCCAGCAATTTAATGCCATCGTTGGAGCGCGGGACACAGACGCCCACGTTCTCCGCCAGCTGAACATCACCCCACCATACGCCGATATCAGACGCACTTTGTGTGGGGCTCGGTCCAAGCCCGATGGAGCAGACATAAGGAGAGGGGTTACCACCAGACTCTGCCTTATTCGCAGATGAACAGGGAGGCCAGAATATGGCTGAAAATAGTGTGTTCGTGCTTGATCCCGGGGGTTCACATGACGGATGTGACCCGGGACCGTGTCTTCCTGGTGTATGCCCTTATGAAAGGGCTGGAGATTAATGTTGGGGCGGTTATCATATCCGCCATGAAGAGAGCCTGACTACACCAGGGCCACAGGTATGGGTTCGGCGGACTCATCACCACCTTTCTCCGGGGCCTCGACGTTGAGGAAGAGGCTTTGGACTACATCCCGCAGTTGGAGCGGAGGGCCCTTGACGTGACAAAAACTAAGGCCCTCGACACCACACACGGGCCAGTGCTGACACTGGGCGAGCGACATGCTCATGACGATCAGTACATGGCACGAATGTTTGGTATGCAGATGCTTTATCTTCGGATTGGTGGGAGACCAGCCACGGAGGATGAATTATGGCAGCTGGAGCTTGATTACCCATTTGGCGAGAACGCCAGAGCTTTGTGTCAAGTGGGGCCAGCCTTCGTCGAGCCCACTGACGATGATGTCCCCACGGACGAGGAGACACATCGGGAGGACTCTGATGTGGAGTTCGATGAAGACGAGGGAGGAGACTCGGACATGGGCGACGAGGCAGCAGCACCAGATGAAGAAGTCGAATATTTCGACTGATCAGGGAGTTCCACCACCCGAAATTTTTGTGATTTTTAATTTTTGTGAACACTGGGGACAGTGTTCGATTTAAGTGTGGGATGGGGAGTAGCTAGGTGCTGGGGCTGGGCTAATTTGCTGTATGTTCTTCCTTTGTTTTGCATGTATGCTTATGTTTCCCTGTGGTTGTGAGTGCAAACTGATTTGTATTTGTATCTGTACATATTTTTGTGGTAATTGATGTGTGTTGTGAAATGTTGTGGTTGCCAGTGCAAATTTTGTAAATTTTGTAAATAGGTAAATTTTGTAAATAGTTTTTTCTTTATCGAAATGATCGATAATTTTCAAAATTTTGCGAAAATATTTTGTACATATTAAAATCTTTTGTAAATACTTTTCCATCAAAATGATCGATGTGTTGCAAAAATTTTCGATTTATATTTTTGGGTTTCTCAGAGTTTGTTTTCGGTTCTTTTACCGAGAATAGTCCCATTGAACCGAAGTCATAGTTAGTGACCGTTCCCTATGATGGATGGATGACGACCGTCTTAAGGGAAATGTAGTCTGTAGGAGTAGTGATTTTAATTTATTTTAAGTTTTTTTTTTCTTTGGTGGATTGCATCACTGAACCTGTAGTTACTATCTGGTTGGAAATTTTGGTTGCGTGTTGTAACTGATGTTCAAAATGTAAAAGTGATTCGTTTGAAAGCATGCAATTTTGTAAATATGTTGAGCTACCTAGGCTGTAGAATTTGATTCGGTGTGATTGAGGCTTAATTTTGAATTCATGTAATTGGCTAATTAAAGAGTCTGTGAATGCATCTTGAATCGAGCATGTGCATGAAGTGTGAAGTGAGGTATTGTTATTCCATGCTATTGTGAAGTGTCTAGAACTTGCCTGGTGTGTGTACAAAACGAAATGAAGGAGGTGTAGTGTTAGAAAGGATGTAGGCATTTCTTTGTTTTTAACTGAGAGTTTCTATTTTTTTTCTTGTCATACTCTCATTTTTATGTGATTGTATACCCTAGTCAGCCCGTTGAGCCTTTAGCCGATTATTTCTTTCTTTTGTCCAAAATTGTATAAACTAAGCTTTATTCCTTCTTTTCATGAGCCGTAAAGTCTATACAAAACTCTTAAGCGCTTAAGAAGAAAAGAAAATTTTTTCCCAAAGTGTCAAAGAGTGAGAAGGGTGAAAAGAAAAAGAAAAGCAGAGTGAGGAAAGAAAAGAAAAAGGTGGAGGGTGCACTCATCATAATTAAATGATATTGAGGGTACATGAAAACCCTTTGTTGTTGTGTCAAGTGTGTTTGATGAAATGGGCAGTACGAAAGTAAACAAGCATGAATGGGATGAGAGGAAAAAGAAAAGAGAGAAACAATGTCCATGAGTTGATGGGAATGTGTTGAAAAGGCGCTTAAGGATGCTAGTGACTATTATTGGCTAATCCAATATATACTAGTTCCATAGCTTCCATTACAACCCATTAAAGTCCTACATGATCTTACATTGCATTTCTTTATATTAGTGGAGTAATACACTAAGGGCAAGCCTATGGGTCATGACATGATGCATGTGAATTCTTTTGGGAGAGAGAGTGAAATTAATTTTTACATGCCCCTACTTGAATGTTTGTGTGTTGCATGAACATAAAGGGGAAGATTCTCTTGAGTTGTGAGGGTACATGCTTGATGAAAGATTGATTTTCGTGTCGGATATCTTGATTAGCTGATTTGCATGAGTTTGCCGATATCGAGAGTCGATTCTTGAAGTCTAGGACGTCTTGATGTATTAAAGGTCATTGCATTGTTAAGACCATGCATGTTTTCTTGATGATTTACAATATTGAATGATCAGTATGACCGTAGCATAAATTGTCGCACCATAGTGGCGAAGGTTGGGATGTAATTTGCATGAGTTGTGTATGTGTTGTTCGAGGACGAACAAGGATTTAAGTGTGGGGTAAGTGATCTTGGGCAGATTTATATGCCCAAGTGATACTCAAACGTATCATTTTCGTCTTGTTTGTTATGCAATGTGTATACATTTTCATGTAATTGGTAATAAAATGTGGATTTATACTAACCAACATGATTAGCATTGTTTTGTAGGTAAAATATGATTTTTAGGAGCTAAAATGCATGTTGGGAAAATATCGGAGTTGGACTTGGATGCGAGCACGGAAAAGACATTGGAATGCGCAATGTAAAGGGGCTCCGCGATGGAGCCGTGCCACGCTACCATCGCAGAGGCACACTGCCTGGAGGGTGATTTAATTGGCAATTTCCAGTGAAGCCTCGCGACAGCTCCGTGGCACGGAGATAAGCCTCCGCGTTGGCCTCCGTGCCACGTTGAGGCTATATTCCCGGACCCTATATTTCCAGTGAGGGTCCGCGTCCACGCCGTGTCACGGAGGCTGTGCTCCGCGTTGGCCTCCGTGACACGTTGCTTGTTATTCCGGGAAAAATTTCCAATAGTATAAATAGAACACTTAGGCTTATTTTTAATTAATTCAGACTTGGTGGAGCAAGGACGTGGGTTACAGGCAGTTGAGGGACGAAAAAGCTAAGGGTTTTTCTCTCTTTCTTTCTTCTTTCAATCAATTGTTTGTATGATTAACACTTGTTTTAGGATGATTAATCCACAAATGAGTGGCTAATTCTCTTCCTTGCTGAGGTTTTGAACAATGGTTTTGAATTTTGATTATTGAATTGTATGGTTTTTCATCATCTTCTTCTATGTTGTTCTATTAATTCTTGTTTCTATTGCATTAGTGTGTGGCCGACATTAATGTACATCTGAAAAGTCCAATTTCACTCGAGAGAGCACGAAATTGGAAAGTTGTGAATTAATAGGGTATTGTTCTTAACTTGATTTGGGAAAATTGGATTTTGATGTGCTTTCCTGATAGAAATGTACTTGAAAGCCGTATTAGTCAATTTAGGAACCGGAATTGTATTGCTAGGTCATAAATTGCATTTGATCACAGAAATGTAGACGGATGGTTTATGATTCTAAAGTGAGATTAAATATGAGAGTTTTAATCTCTAGGCTAATGTTCTTGGCTAGCAACTAGAAGAGAAGAATAACCGAATTATGATTATAATCAAGTTCATTACTTGTTCTTAACCTTGGCATGCTCATATCCATAGTTTCAATTCAAAGTAAATATTTGTTAATAATTTTAGTATATAATTCATAAACAAAAATTCTTTAACTTTTGGGTTACGTTGTTGTCAGCATAATTAGAGGTAAGCTAGAATATAGTGTACTTAAGCAATTTTACTTATCCAGAGTCTCCTTGGTTCGATACCTGGCTTACTTAGCCACTTTATTACTTGTTTGACCACGTGCACTTGCGTGTCGGTTTTTAACCCATATAGCAAACCACCGGACAAACTGTACTAACTTGGTCATCCGGTCTACTATTACCCAGATTGAGTCATGTTGCCGGCGAGTACAAGGTAGACATAAAATAAAGTCCATATTAACTTCATCCCATTTCCATGTGGGTATGCTGATATCCTTAGCCATACCTCTCTGTCTCTGATGTTCCACCTTAACCTGCTGGCAGTCTAGGCACCTAGCCTCAAATTTTTCTCTGTCTCTTTTCATGCCGCTCCACCAGAAAATATCCCACAAATCGCGGTACATTTTAGTAGCACCAGGGTGGATGGAGTACCTCTAGTTGTGTGCTTCAGCCAGTATCTGCTGTCTTAATTTATTGATATCCGGTACACACAATCTACCCTGGTAACGGAGTACACCATCTCCCCCTTTGGAGAAAGCCTCCACCTCTCTTCTAATAACTGCTTCCTTAAGTTTAAGTAGTATGGAATCTTCATCCTACCTTGAATTAACAAGGAACCTGCCATCCCAATTGTTGAACATTCAGAGCTGAAACTAATGGTGCGACTGAGCTGATTGGCTAGGGGAAACAGCTAAATTCCCGAAAGCTGAATATTAAGGGCTGATGGTAATGGAGTATCTGACTCCAAGCTGATCTATATATCTGAACTGAGTTTCTGACTCAAACATGCATGCTAAGAGATGAGAAAAATAACTAAAGGACATGAAGCTGACAAGGAACTAAGTAGAGTACTAAGAAAAAACTTTTCCTCTCCGGTTGGAACTGAGCGATTAGGAATGGAGTTGTGAATATAAATCCCCTAACTGCTTTCTGATGTCTGAGTAGGTGGGCTTTTTATGAATTCAGTTTCCAGAGTAGTTCCTCCTACTAGGTGAGCGTTCTTTATAACCTTCACTATAATAACCTCTTTATTTCCACTTACTTACAATCTTGATCCTCAACAATCTCAACAAGAACCTTGTTTTAAATGAGGCTGTTATCCTCCCCAACTTCTATCATTAAAGCCTATCACTTAATCATCTTACAACTCCTCTGCAATATGTACCATCCAAGAATTTCCTTGCCTCCCTAGTAAGACAAACAACTACATCTCATGAATTTCGGCATATGAGCATCCAAGGTATAAATAAAAAGTTATCCTGAGTATATCTGCTACAATGACCACTCTCGATATAGGTTCACGTACACGTGTCTTAGAGTAAGGAATCGAAAGCACCAATCACTCAAGGATCCTAGTCTGAGCCTGCGCATGATGTTGCATGATCTACTAAATTGTTAAGGAGAGTATGAGGGACTGGGTTCTTGGAGCTTAGCATAATGGGAGACATGAGTCTGTACATAACTAGTCTTCATGTCATGAAGATGGAACTTTCGGAATGGTGGACTAAGACGGGATCGTTGTCTGAACCCGTTATCTATAATTCTTGAAGTCTGAACACAAGCATAAGTAGAAGGTAGAGTAAACTGAAATAAAAGAGAAAGTAGCTGAATAGGAAAGATTGACATCCCATAGTGGTTATTTCTGGAGCCCTTCTACCACAACACTTAGAGTTTGACCTAACCTTCTTAACTTATTATCTCCCCCTTAGCTAAAAGTCACCATTCTTAAGCTCTTAGATCCTTTCATAAGTCTAGGTTAACACCACTAACTCTTGAGTTTTCATTCATCACGAAAACTATCACTATAGGTTTCATACTTATAACCATTTCACAATGACCATAGGATAACTCTCGTACTAGCATTATAAATGTATTTCATACTTTATATCATGGCTCCTGATCCTAACAACATGCAAGGATCAACATGAAAAATTCATAACATACTTGCTACTATATCTGGGGTTGTCGACCAGCTGTACTGGATGCTGTGCCCTTCTGAGACGGGCAAGCTGTCGGAGTTGCTGGGATGGTGGATTGAGTTTTCCCATGTTCAGCTATAAGCAATTCTTTATTCTATGGCCTGACTAGTCACATCCAAAACATCCTTCCCTATCGAACAAACACTTTCCATGGTGGCTCCTTCAACATTTCTTGCAAACTGGGCGACTTGATAAAGATGCAGAAGAGATAGCCGGGGCTTTACCTTCGGCTCGTTTGGCTACTGGGCAATCTCTAAGTTTATGGCCTGACTTGCCACACCAAAAGCAACCTCCTGAGCCAGCATGCATTCTCCAAAATGGTTTTTCCCACAGTTCTTGCAAGTTGGGTATGTAATCTCCCTTACTCTGGGTTTGTTAGGAGCACTGACTATCGATGGTGCTGGGACTGATGATCTCCGACAAGACTGGAAATGAGGTCTACCACTCATCCTCTGTTGGGATTACCCTATGCCCCTTGTCCTTGCTCTCTTGCTCCCCTTTTCTTCTCCCTTGATCCTTCCATCCGCTTTCAGACCATAAAACTCAGATGGGTTCCTTTTTATGAAGTTTTGAACCCTAATAGCGATTATCTCTTTAGTAGGATTTGCAGGTGTGATTGCCTGCTAGTTTATCTAAGTTGTTCCGACCTGTATTAGCACTCTAAGGGCAGCCCCGAGCTCCGCATTCGTCACTTTCCCACTAAGGGGGCCTACTAAGGTTGGTGGGATTGCTGGATTCCTGTTATTTTTCCCTCTTACAATACCTCTTCTAAGAGACATTGTTTGCAAAAGCGTAAAGCACGAATTAGAAGACAAACTTTAAAGTTTACACTCTATCGCATGATAAGAATAGTGAAAGAAGGGAATTTTCCTAAAACATCTTGTAGCCTCCTCATCGTAAGTGTGGCGCGCTTCACACCCATGGAAAGGACTCTACTCGATGAGGCTTTCAGACATCCGAGGATACTCTAAACCTAGTGCTCTGATACCAAGTTTGTCATGCCCCGAGCTTACACCTAGACGGAACACGGTACTTAGAGTCACAAGTAACCCCAAGTCAACCCCTGGTCTATCATACACTACATTCTGAGTAAACATAAAATATAGAGGAATATTTAAAGTAAACTATAAAACATTTATGAAATAGAGCTGGATCATATAGTTTAAAAAAGAATCTGAGAAGAACTACAAGTCTAAAAAATCCATATCTTTGTCTGAAAGCTACTACAATTGATGAGTTGCTGGGACAAGCGCTAGCTCACTCCAACATTAACAGAAGAAATCAAAATTGAATAAAATAATCTCCGTCCTCAA
The DNA here is from genome assembly GCA_035772735.1 of Datura wrightii. Taxonomy (NCBI): domain Eukaryota; kingdom Viridiplantae; phylum Streptophyta; class Magnoliopsida; order Solanales; family Solanaceae; genus Datura; species Datura wrightii. The sequence goes on along the minus strand of JASDFA010000002.1, from coordinate 90,583,884 downwards.
AATATGAGGACTCACCAAATAGGACAGCTGAAGTTTTCTGAGAGTGATCAACTAGCGAGGCTAAGATTGAGATCATGCAGCTGTATCATAAAATGATACAACATAAAAGTATGCGTCAGTACTTTGAGTAAGTGAAAGACACCATGCACAAGGAATAAATATGATGAATTGAATATACATGCAATGACCAACCGAAACTGCTGAAACTAAATAACTATAATAAACTGGGATGGTGTAAAAGACCCTATCTGATGGTCAAGGACATGCCCTAAATCTATGATACTAATCTGAAATACTGTGTTGAACTGATCTGAACTAACTAATCTGAGACTGAACTGTGCTGACTAGTGGGAGAGGCTATAAAGGACATATAACCACGTGAGCTAGATGTGGAGTCTGATGTACACACCCCATTGGTAGGACCTAATATACCTTGCCAGGGTAAAAAGGCATGGACTGTGAGATCACTGTCTAGGGCCATGAGGCCAATAAAATATAACCTACGATGGTAACGTAGTTCTGGAACCTGGGTACGCTGGAACCCCAGTCCTCTCGGTACTAAGTCCTACTCCCACTAGATAATCCTACCATGACTACTACTTCCAAGCGGATAGCTTGATGCTGGAGCCCAAGACTATAACTGATATAGGGATACTATTTGAGAGCACCCTGAGCAACTTATAGGATCGGATTTGGAAACTGGTGTTTCAAGACTGGTCAAAGCTGCTTACCAAGGAGCGTCTTAGCCGTCTAAAGAACAGACTGAAGCTAAAGCTGGTGATTCTAAGATTGGTCAGAGCTGTTTATATGAAAGCATCGTAGCTGTCTACAGAACCACAAAATATGATAACTGATATCTGAGTCTAAATTCTAAAAACTGGGAGGCATCACTGACACCTCAAAAAGTAACTGTGGTCAAACTGATCAGCTGACATTTTCCTGAGCAACACTGGGTTTTCCAAAGATATGACTGAGACTAGACTAACATGATTCTGACTGAATTCTCAACATTTTATAGTAATATGGGAAACCCAACTGATAAAATCAAGCCTAAAGGAATAACTAGTCCAATAGGCAAAATCCTAATTTGCTGAATTCAAAGCTAGGGCTAAAGCCATTCTTATCAGAACGAATATTAACATGGTAATTAGATAATGAAAATAGGAAAATTATCACACAGACAATATTCCATATGTTATGTAGGAAGTCTGACGTATCATTTATTCACATTCTACAGTTTCAAGGTTAGAACTGATAGAGAAGATAGAGAAGAATTTGGGGACATAAGGGAAGAACTATTCCCTTGCTGAATTCACACATACATGGATAAGAATTCCCTGAAGAAGAAAACTTGAAGTTCTACAACTGACTCTGAGACCTAGTTCTTTCTTGAGAGAAATGACCTGGGGTTTTTCGATCGATATTCTGAGAGTTAAGTGGAGAATGAGGGAGAAAACAGTTGAATCCCTCTAATATCTCTAAAATTAAAATTACAATGACGTAGTCTAGCCACTAAATAGGTGGAAAACTATAAAAATAACCCTGGAAACTGAATCTGAAACCTGGCCGACAGGGTCTCCAAGGGTCACTCAACAAGTCGTTGGTTGTGACCACGACTCGTTAGAGCTCTCCTTGTTCCCATTGCCTAGGACTAGAAAACACTGAATCTGGAAACACTGACTTAATGAGTCGTCAGGTACCCAACAAATTCTGACGTCTCCCGTTACCACAGAACTGAGATTTCTCTTCATTGGTCACCATGGGGATATAACAAGTCGTTAGTGGTGACCATGAATCGTGGTCACTTATCATCCTCAACACTTCCATAAATCACCAAAGGGTCACCACGGGTGATGCCACGACTCGTGGTGTTCCTAACGAGTCGTGGAGAGGACCCGTTAGGTACACTGTCCCATTTTTCTTCTTCCTTAGCCCATCCTTGACCACGAGTGACCTAACGAGTTGCGTGGCTGACCATGACTTGTGGTCACACTCGTGGTCACTCAAGTCCCCAAAATTCCACCAAGTCAAAAGCCTTCTCCACGAATCACTCCACGACTCGTGGCCTATCCTATGGGTCTCAAGACGACATGTTCTATGACCTGGTGCAAAAAATCCTATTTTCTTCATTTCAACTCCCGTTTCTGGTCTTAGGGTTTTGAGGGCATTACAGAAGGCCACTTTTAATATGTACCAAACTATCTCAACATCTTTGCACTACAAATGCTTTTGTATGATCACGGAGATGGTCCAGGATAAGTGTGGGGTGGAGAAAAAGGAAGTTGAAAAACCCAGTGTTATGTACTAGGAGAGAGAAAAGTTAAGTTACTCACAGGTGGTACGTGGGCAGAGCATGAGCTGAACGATGGTAAGGTGGGGCAAAAGAGAAGAACAAAGTATTTTGAAAAACCTTTGAAAAAAGGAGAAAATGGAGGAGGTTATCTTTAGTAGAGACCTACGTCGTGCTGAGATGTTAAATCATGCGTTGATTAAGAGGCAACCTAATTTGTAATAGTGTAGTTTTTTTTTTATATAGTGTCACTATTTTTTTTTGTTTTTGTGTGTAGAGATGGGGAAGTCTATGTACCCAAAATTCAAAGCTAAGGAGCATATCTTTAGTTTAAGTGTGGGGTTGTACGACCTATGAATCAAAGAGACATGCTGCTAGCTAGATCCTAGAGGGCCTCAGGGAGTATTTTCATCCATGTTTTATTTTATTTTATAGATGCTTTGAGGATAGAGCATGACTTTAGGTGTGGGTTGAGGGGATATATTCCGAAACTTTTAGGTTAAGGGTGAGCATTCAATCAAGTAATGGTTAAAAGTTTTTTGAAAAATTGGCATGGCTCATCCACTCTTCGAATTTTCTTATGGCCTTCATTCTTTTCCAAACAGAAGACCTTTGGACTTGGTATTTTTTCATTTTTAGGAGTAGTTTTAGTGTTTTTTAGGAGAAGAAAAGGTTTTTCCCAATGAAGGATGATTGACGACCATCTTGAGGGAAGTTAGTTATTAGATACCCATTTAAATGCTAGGTGCTTGAGTTATGTGCTAATTTGACCGAAGCTACAAATATTGGTTTTAAAGTTGAAAGCATGTTGTGGAAAAATGAATGACCTATCTTGAGACACCTGGCTCTTTTACTAGACTCTTGTGTGATTTTATTGGTTTGATATAAAATTCTTTTTATTGTTTGCCTAATTAAGGGTCTACAAGAATCTGTCTTGAGTTGAACATGTGTCATGTGTGTGAGAGATAATTTGCATACATTTTATTCTTTTTTTGATTAGCCTACATTTATCCTATGAATTACCTACCCATTCGTGATAGCTTTAGTTAGCCGTGTTGATCCTTTAGCCTATTCTTTTGGTAGCCATGTTAAAAGCTAAATCCTTTTTGCTCTATTGAATTTTATTTGATCCAAATGACTTCTAAGGCACTTTAAAAATTGAAAAAGAAAATATTTGTATGAAAGGATAACAAGTGAAGAATAAAAAAGGGTAAGATAAAGTGTGGAAGTCAAAAGAAAAGATAAAAGGTGCAAAATCTAAACCAAGGAAGGTGATATTAGTAGGGAGATGAGAGAATAGAATAAATAAGATGAAAAGAATAAATATTCTCAAGAAATCTCTACTAATCATCTAAGTTTCAAGAATTTCAATCAAGGGAAGGCATAAGAATTAAAGTAAGAAGATCAAAGAGTGTGCTAAAATTGAAAAAGGTTTTGAAGTATTAAAGTGCTTAGAAAGATTAGTCGCTATTCTGGCTAAATAATCTCTACCCATCCCTTAGCCTACATTATAACCATTTAAGTCCTACTTGATTCTAACTTTGACATTCTTATAGTAGTGGAGTATTTACACTAAGGGAAAGATTATGGTTCATCATATGTGGCATGAGAAGTTCTTTGTGAGAGTGAGCATGTATTTCTTTATTTATAAGCCCAAACATGTGATTCTTTCATATTCTTGTGAGAAAAGGTGGACAACTCTCTTTTTTGTGAGAGTACATAGTTGACAAAGAATAGGTAAAAATGTTTGATCTCTTAATTAGGTGACATATGTTTATTGCCAATATTCATAGAGCTTAAGTCAGTTCTTGAGGTTAGGTCATCTTAAAATGTTGTTCTTGTGCTTAATTGAAAAGTTGAAGCATGTTGTGTTGAAACTTGCAATGTCGATGTGGTCATATTTGTCATAGCCTGAGCAGACCCGTTCAATTGACTTAAATCCATATAGGGATAAGGTATAGATCTTATGTCGATTGTTTGAGGATGAACAATGGTTTAAGTTTGGGGTAGTGATGTTGGCCATATTCTTATGCCTAGTTGTCACATTTTTTCCCATCTTTCATCATGCTTTGATATGATTATCCTTATAAAATTTAAAGTTTTAAGTTTTATCTAGTTGATTTTGGAAGGTAACACTTGAAAAAATACTCAAAAAAAGAGCAAGGGGGTGAAGAAAGAAGAATTTGAGGAAAATTTGGCCTGCTGAATTGGGAGAAGTGGCACACCATACCTTGAACTTCAGATGAATGTTTGATCAAAACCTTGGTGAGATAGCATAAATGGCGTACCAAAAGGCAAACTTCAGAAGAAATTCAAGCCAAGTTTGGCACGATAGATGAAGTGGTGTGCCAGGGCTTGTTTGGGATGTATTTTTCTAAGTCCAAAAGTTGAATTACTTAAGGGAAAATGGGAACTTATTACCATGCTTATAAATACATTGCTAGGGCATTTGTTAGGCATCAATCAATCTATCGATCATTGTACACAGTCTTTGGGGGAGAGGCAAGAAGTCCATTTTCTTCTTTACTTTTATCTTTGTTGATTTGAATGATGATTTTTTTGGTTTTGCACTTAAACATGATTGGCTAAAATCCCTGTCTAGGGTTTTGGACATGGCTTGATGGTTGTAGTTTTAATGTTCCTTTATGCTAGATGTTTGATTTTCTTTTCAAGATTGTTTATGCTTACTTGATTTCATGCATATTCATTAGTTTGATCACCTTTCGAATAATATTTGTTGACTCGTTGGTTGAACTCGGGAGAGGAAACTAATGAGGGTTAAAATAAGCATAGAGTAGGTTTCAATATCTTGACAAAAAGTTCAAGAGTTAGTTTCGTTGTTGAGGATAGGGATATACCATGCTACCCTACTCAGTTGAGTCAAGTAAGTACAACCATCATCTCATGTTTCTCCTGTAACCATAGGGATATGTCTTAGGGTTCATAAGATAGTTTTTAGCTATTCGGGAGAATAGTTGAGAACTGAATTTGTAACTAGGAACTAGCAGTCTTAGAAGGATTTCATCTAGCGTATTTGAATCCTAAACCTCAACTTGAAAGAAAAAGTGTCAAGACCCTGGATTTTAATCACATTTGAATTAAAACTCTCTTGAAAACAAATTTATTTCATTAACTTTAATTTACATTCCAAATTTAGTAGAAAGTAATCTCAAACTATTTCCCAATTCTACTTGTGTTTATCGAATAGTGAAATAAAAGTTGAAACTTAAGCAATTAATCTTACAAGTCTCTCTGAGTATGATATCAAGACTTCACTGTCATATATTACTTGACAACTAAGTACGCTTGTGTGATCTTGGCGACATTATGTACCATCCTTTTGTCGCACGAATAGAACTGGGGCAACCTAGGGATATATACTGGGTCTAATGAAGCTTTTATCTAGAAGGTCTTTCAGCTATTCCTTTAACTGTTTAAGCGCAGATGGAGCCATTCTGTAAGGAGGAATTGATATATATTGGGTATCTGGAAGAAGGTCTATGAAGAAGTAAATTTCCCGCTTGGGAGGGACTCTGAGAAGATCCTCAAGAAACACATCTGGAAAATCACTAATGACTGGAACTGACTGAAATGTTGGGGATTCAGATCTAGAATTCTTAACTTGAACTAGATGGTGGATATACCCCTTGCAAATCATCTTCCTAGCCTTAATTTAGGAAATAAAACGACTCTTAGGTGCATAAATACTACCCTTTCACTCTAGAACTAGCTCATTAGGATGTAGGAACCTAATGATCCTGGTTCTGTAGTCAACTGAGCATAACAAGAATGTAACCAGTCCATACCAAGATTGAGGTTGAAATCAATCATGTCTAACTCTACTAGGTCCACAATGGTGACTTTCTGTAAGACTGTCACCAATAGGGGTAATTTCTATAGACCCAACTGGCTATGACTAACTTACCAATAGGGGTAGAGACTAGAAAGGATTCTGACAGAACCTATGGACTAATGTCAAATTGGACTACAATGTAAGGAGTTACGAATAAAAGTAGGACTCCTGGATCTAATAGTGCCTAAACATCTATATGGAAGAGGCATAAAATCAGTAACTACATTAAGAGAGTTTTGCTGGGCCTGGCATGAGGATAAAGCATAAAAATAGTTTTGGTGTTGACCATCACCTATATTTGAAGTAGCACCCTATTGAGCTGCACCTATCTGAGCTCCTAATGCATTGGACTAGTCCTTCCCCTGTCCTACTGATAGGCAATCCTTCAACCTATGGCCCAGTTAGCTGGAACCAAAACAACCCTCCTTGCCTAAATGGCATTCACCAGGATGGTTCTTACCACACTTCGGATAGGGGGGAAGAGTGTGGCTGCTGGAGACATGGTGTAACACCCCAAAAGTTTTAAAGATTAGACTCGAGGGTTGAATCAGAGAAAATAGATAAAATTTTACCAGGATCACAGAACGACACAAGGAACGACTCATTGTGGAAAAGAATAACTAATGGCATGCCTCGTTATAGGGCTTCAATCAATCCCCTCCCAGAAACAACAGACCCAACAATGACATGTTCGTGCATTCAACAGGTCGTTCTAAGGGGTCATTGAGTGGAGTTCAGTAATGGGTCAAAGTTGATTCAAAGACAATAGATGGACCACCATGGCTCGTTGTGCCAAGTGACGGTCCGTGGTAAGGACCCATTGGAAGAAGTTAGAATTTTATGTAGGCGAGGAAGTGGTAATGATGAGTCAAGTGATAAGTCATTGTTTTAGATAATGACTCATCATGTTCAATCATTGGTCGGAGCATCAATAGAGTACTAGAAGTACTCCGAAAACAATGGATGGTCCAGCGAGTCATCAAGTCCAGCAACGACTCGTTGGAAGGGTCATTATAAATAGCAATCAGGTTTTTCATGCAAATTCTGGGGGTAGTTTTGTATATTCCCAAGCTTCTAACTCTTTAATGACATCATTTTGAGCCCTAAAATGAGTGTTTAAAGATGTTTTATCTTAGCCTAAGTCATTAGGCTCCCATGCGTGCATTGAATTGAAATTCTCTTCCAAGATCAAACTAGAATTCCACCTCAATTTCTTCCTCAATTCTTTTGGGCATGCAAAACCAATTTTGAAATCAATTTACTCAAGTATGTAGGTCCATGAATGTGGGATTTCTTCTACTCTCATGCCCATATTTGCTCTCTAATTCATGAACTCAAGTTTCTAATGAAGTGTATTGAGGGTTTTCATCTAATTCTATGAAATTATCTATGTTATGTTTATGGGTCCAATTCTGTCATGTTCTAATGAATGAAATAAGTATAATGGGAAGATTTTACACTTAATTTGATTATAAATTCAAGATTTCAAGTTATTAGAAATTATGCACTATTATGCAAGTTTTATAAAAATTCAAGCTTATGATCCATGATTTCAAGCATGATGAGTTATCTAGGATGATTATGAACTCTCAACTTATGAATCCATGATTTTGACTTATGAAGTCTGCTTCAAGTACGCATAATTTTATGATTTGGGCAAGCCCATGCAAGTTAAGTATGCTTATTATGATTTTAGCCAAGGGTAACAAGATCACTTTATGCTGTGTTTGTAATCAAGACTCTCAATATTCAGATTTAAGCTATGTTTTGAGGATATTATTATATGAGAAATATGCATGTTTTGGGTGTAGTGTCTAGTACCGAGTAGGCCAGCGGTTTTGAGTTCCCCCGATCTCATAAACTACGTGCCAACGTACGATATATTTTCATTAGGACCTCTCAAGAGAGTGCTTCCCCCGCCCGAGGGCACACCATGATATCACACCTTATTCGTCCATTTTCCTAGCAAGGCTTCGGATGGCTCTCCTCCACGTTGGAAATACGTGGGATTATCGTGCGCTCAAACATGGTGGTTATTTGTTATGACGAGCCTCCCATTGTTCCTCATGATTTCAGTTACTCATGTTCATGACTTATGATATTATGTTTTATAGCATGTTTGACCCAATGATCATTTTGCGAGCTTTCAATTACAATTTCAAGCATGATAAGTCATATGATTTTTATTTTTGAACCTTGGGTCATTATGTTCAGTTTATGATGAATAGCTTACAATTATGAATATCTTAGATATGTGGCCTTTAGCATTTAGTCCTCACTCTAATGATCTATTTGATTTATATGCATGATTTCAACTAATGTTTTGCTAAGCAAATTTTACTTACCTTATATACTCAGTACATTTCAAGCACTGATCGTATACTCTATGCTATATTGTCTCATGATATAGGTTCAAGTGATCCCTCCCTATCTCGTCACTAGCTCGCACTCACTTAGTTCAGCTCCATCATACTTTGGGTGAGTCCTCATAATCCAAGGACATCTATCAGTTTAGACTTGTTATGTTTTGTTTAGCTTCAGACTTGGAGGGGTGAGTCCTCATAATCCGAGGACATCTATCAGTTTAGACTTGTTATATTTTGTTTAGATTCAGACTCGGAGTTAGTTAGGGGGCTTGTCCCAGCATCTCATCAAATAGTAGAGGCTTTTTAAACATAAACTTAGTATGTTTAGATTGTGCTACAATTTATGATATTCACTCTCCCTCTTATTCATGCATGTGTTAATTTTTGCTTGGCTATGCTCTTACATCATGTTATGTATGTACCATGGGAGAGCTTAGAGCCATTCATGATTCTAAGTCCCGTGTCCCGATCAGGGGTCCCATCTAGGGTCTGAAAAACTTGGTGTCAGAGCAAAGGTTTTGGTGTTTCCTAGGGTTTCTGAAAGTCATGTTAAGTAGAATCTTTTCCATAGGTGTGAATCGCGCCATACTTATGGGGAAGAGGCTACAAGTCATTTTAGGAAATTTCCCTTTTTTCATGATCTATTTTGTGCGATGAACTACCTCTCTATTTCTCTAACTCGTATTGTACAATTTTGCATAAATATGGCTCCACACTAAGTTAAAGGTAGAAGAAATGGAAACTGAAATGACTATGGTAATGGCAACGGAGATGAGCATCATCCCACCCCACCAGCTCCAGCAGATCCTTTGTCCGAGCAGGTCACTCATGCCAAATTCAGGGCAGCATTTCAAATGTTAGCATAGGCCATGACTAGTCAGGTCAACCAACAGGCGGTGACCCATGTTCCCTAGAATGGGAATGCAGCCACGGCAAGAGTACGAGACTTTCTCCAGATAAACCCACTTGAGTTTCTTAGGTCATAGGTGGATGAGGATCTACACAAATTTATTGAAGAGGTGTAGAAGATCACCCAAATTATGGGGGTGACAAGAGAGAAGGGTGCAGACTTAGCCTCCTATCAGATGAAGGGGTTCACTCACATATGGTTCTGATAGTGGAAGGACAATATAGGAGTTGGAGAGGTTCCCGTGGGTTGGGATGAGTTTGTGACTGCTTGCTTGGACAGATTCTTCCCTAGGGAGTTAGGGAGGCAATGGCACCGGAGTTCATCAATTTGAAGCATTACCATAAGACTGTTCAAGAGTATGCCTTGGAGTTTACCTGGCTATTCAAGTATGCACCAGAGATGGTTGCTTATCCAAAGGGTCATATGAGAAAGTTTTTTAATAGAGTGGAAGATTCTCTGGTCAAGGAGTTTAGTACCACCATGTTGATGGGTGACATAAATTTCTCCCAATTGGTCATATATGCCCAACAGATAGAGGAAGAGCAGACGGTGGAAAAAAGAGAGAGAGGCCAAGAGGGCTAGGACAGGGAGTCATGGGCACTTTCAGCAGAGGTCTAATAGTGGACATTGACCTCAGTTCCACTAGGGGTCATCAACACCAACTCCCTCTTCAGCCAGTGTTTCGTCCATACATTGAGAAGATCAGAGAGGTAAAGTTTCAAGCTCTAGGGGATAGATGAGCATACCAGGGGAGCAAACTTATCTAGCTTGTAGGAAGTGCAGCAAGAAGCACCCTGGCGAGTGCTTGGTTCGTTATGATGTTTGCTTCGGGTGTGGGAAGCCCAGACATATGTGCAGGGATTGTCGTTTGGCTAGGCAGGGAAGCAACGGATGTCATGGCCTAGCCACCACTTCAGCAGCTCCAACAGCTCGCCCATCTCAGTCGGGCGGCTCTTTTAGTCTAGGTGGTGGTCAATGCCAGAATAGGTTCTCTGTACTATCTTCTCATCAAGAGCAGAAGGTCTCTCCCAATGTGGTCACCGGTATGTTATGAGTATTACATCTTGATATGTATGCATTGTTAGATCCAGGGGTTACCTTATCTTTTATGACTCCTTATTTTGCTGTTAGTTTTGAAGTTAGTCTCCAAATCCTATCAGAACCCTTCTCAGTCTTTACTTTTATCGGTTAGTCAGTTTTAGCTCGAAGGGTGTACAGAAATTGCCCTATCACGATTCTTCAATAAGTCAGCTTAGCCGACCTAGTGGAGTTAGATATGACGAACTGTGATGTTATAATTGGTATATATTGGTTAAGTACATGTTATGCCTCAGTCAATTGTAGAACCCGTATGGTAGAGTCCCTTTTGTTACACCCCATAAGTGTCTACCGTTTAGTCGGCCTATTCGTATGTTGGTTGAGAATTTTACAGTGCCATACGTACGAGGAAAGGGCCGGGGGAAAGGTCGAATGAGTGCCAAGTCGGGATTTCATGGGAGGAGGCTGAACCAAGCTGCCTAGAGGGTAAAAGTGGCACGGAGCAGCTCCTCTGCGTTAGCCAACATGGAACGGAGCAGAATCAGCGCGATGGGCAGAGTTCCACGTTGCCTTGTCTTCTGCCTCAAGTATATAAAGATCTCACACTTAGAAGTTAGATCATTATCCAAATAATCATGGCTAGAACAGAGGGAAACCGAGGAAAACATTTAATAATCATCTGATTATGCCGCTAAACGCCGTCCAAATCCAAATTAACTCCGAGTATTGAAGTATAAAGCTGTAGGGAGCATCGCTACAAAGTTATTTTCGAAAAATATGCTTGGCGAATCATCGTCCCGCCGACCTTAAGTTGATGGAATTTTTCCAAACTAGTGTCAATACGATCTCGTGCCTAAAGTAAGTATTTCTCCCTTCTAGATTCCCGAGAAATGACAAGTTTTTGTTCGTCTTTCAATAAGTTGAAGTATAGTCAGTATATATATATATATATATATATATATATAAAAGTTATTGTTTTCTTCAAATATCGTAATAAAGTAGCCCTATTCTTCCGTTAAATATGATTATAGTTGAGAAGAGCAGTTGAACACGAGCCGAAACTCGCCAGTTAATCGGTAAACAATGAATGAGGTATGCTAAGGCATTTTATTTTGGCAAGTTAGTTTCTTCAGCATAGTAGTCCGGTATGAACCCCAATAAAACATGTCAGGAGTATGTTATCATGTCTAGTTGTTGTTGTCAGTCGAGACTCGTAAATCGTATTGTTTTAGGCTGGATTATACCTATATAGCTTCCGCGACCACCCTAGGGTTAATAGCTATGTCACCGCCCGTAAGGGGCGAGGACACGTCGCTCTACAGAGAAGCATGCCATTCGCAAGGGATGAAGATGGAGATCCAGATCCTCATATGCCGTGGTTGGCCTTATACACACCCCCGCCGAGCGTTTACGCCCAGGCAGTAGATATCAGGATTCCTCCGGACTCAGACAGCTACAATCAGGGGCTAAGCGGGCCCAGTTGTAGACCTAGGGGATCGACAGGATGCTTATAACTGGTAGTTGACTTAGTATGACCAAGATAGGGGTGTATAGATTGAGGTGTACTCACTAGGGCTAATGGTGGCCCAGGTGGGTTATTTTGTGCTGATTGTACCTTCCGACTTATGGGAGCCACGTAAGTTTTATGCTTGCTTTAGCTACTGATAGTCAGATAGTAAGATGCCTTATTTGTCAGGTATGAACCCTACCCTCCTTAGTACAATTATGTTTAGCCCTGATTTCACTACTTCATTCATCTTCAGTCTATTTTCTTTACTTCAGTTATTGTCAATTCTATTTCCTTACTTTCAGTTATTTAAAGTTACTATTTTACATACTCAGTACCTGTGGTATTGACACCTTCTTTTGGGGTGCTGCATTACTTGCCTGCAGGTACAAATAGACAAGGAGCAGGTCCCTCGTAGTTCCAGTCAGTCGTATAGAACCGTCAGCTCCCTTCTTTCGGAGCTTGTGTGATAGAGGTTTACTCCTTTTGTTTGTATAGTATGGGTAGGTCGTGGCCCTGTCCCGACCATGTTATTACTCCTATAGGCTTGCAGATTGTGTTACTTCCCTGTCGTTAGATAATATCGGTCGTGTGGAGCCCATATGTGTTTTAGATTATGTGTGCTGGTCGCATGGGGCCCTGTTTAGTTGTGCATTGGTGGCCTTGTCGGCCATAGTTCGTTTAGCATCTGATTTTACTTTCCAATTATAACTAGATATCATGGTGACCTTGTCGGCCCGCAGACTCCCTATGATTGTTTGTCTCTGGTTAGTTGTTTATTTTCACAGTTGGCTATAGGCCTTGTTGGCCGGGGGTTTTATTTACATCCGCTATATAGCCTGTTGTTTTCTTGATTCTAGAGTTAGAGTCAGCCCTGCACTAGTGGTGCTTAGGCTCAGTCAACTCAGCAGTTCCGGTCCTAGTAGGGCACCAGGTGCCAGTCATGCCTCCCAAGGTGGGGCGTGACACCTTGTTTTGGGTAAACCAGTCCTAGAGTGAAAAGGAAGTTCAGCTATACCTATAGGTCACTTTGTATCTTATCCCAAAGACTAGAAGATGATCTTTAAGGGTTGTGTGTATCATCTAGTTCGGGTCAATGAATCTACGTTTGAGATCCTTACTCTTCAGTCTGTTCCCATTGTATGTGAGTATCCGAAGGTGTTTCTAGATCATCTATCGTGAGTCCCTCTCAACTGGGAGATTGACTTTGACATTGACCTTCTCCCTGATATGAAGCCTATGTTCATTTCTCCTTATAGTATGGCTCCAGCCGAACTAAAGGAGTTGAAAGAGCAGTTGAAAGATCTCCTAGGTATGGGTTTCATCAGGCCTAATAAATTCCCTTGGGGTTCTCTAATTCTTTTTGTTCGGAAGAAGGATGGTTCCCTTAGTATGTGCATTGATTATCGGCAGTTGAACAAGGTCACAATCAAGAATAAGTAACCCCTCCGTAGGATTGATGACCTATTTGGCCAGCTTGAGAGTGCTAAGTGCTTCTCAAAGATAGACCTTAGATCATGATATCACCAACTTAGAGTTAGGGAGAGTGACATTTTGAAGACGGCCTTCAGAACTCAGTATGGTCACTATGAGTTTGTAGTTATGTCTTTTAGACTAATAAATGTTTCTGTTGCTTCTATGGATTTGATGAGCAGCGTGTTCAAGAAAAATTTGGATATGTTCGTGATTGTCTTAATAGATGTTATTCTCATATACTCTTGGAGCAAGGAGGAGCATGCTGCTCTTTTGAGGATTGTGTTGCAGACTCTAAAGGATCGCCAGCTAAATTCAGCAAGTGTGAGTTTTGGCTGAACGCCCTAGCATTTTGGGCCATGTCGTGTCTAGCGAGGGTATGTAGGTGGACACTCAAAAGATAGAAGCGGCGAAGAATTAGCCTAAAACTGTAAGTCCTACAGATATTAGGTGCTTCTTGGGTTTAGCTGGCTACTATAGGAGGTTTGTAGAGTGATTTTCATCCATTACAGAACTGTTGACTAAGTTGACCCAAAAGAAGATCAACATTTAGTGGTCGGATGCTTGTGGGAAGAGTTTTTAGGAGTTATAGATTCGACTCACATTAGCCCCAGTGTTGACCCTACCAGAGGGCACGGATGGTTTTTTGTGTATTGTGATTCCTCTAGGTTGGTCTTGGTTGTTTCTTTATGCAGCATGGTAAGGTCATTGCATATGCCTCTAGACAACCTAAGACTCATGAGAACAATTACCCAACGCGTAACCTAGAGTTGGCAGCCATGATATTTGCTTTGATGATTTGGAGACACTATTTATATGGGATGCATATGGATGTATTCATAGACCATAAAAGCCTTCAGTATGTGTTCACTCAAAAGGAACTGAATTTGTGGCAAAGGAGATGGCAAGAACTTCTCAAGGACTATGACATGAGTGTCCTATATCATCGGGGCAAGGCCAATGTAGTGCGGATGCTCTTAGTAGGTTGTCCATAGAGAGTGTGTCTTGTGTGGAGGATGGGAGGAACGAGTTGGTGAAGGATGTCGATAGGCTTTCTCATTTGGGGGTTCGCGTTATAGATTCGGCGGATGGTGGCGTTATTATATAGGATGGGTTGGAATATTCTTTGGTGATAGAAGTCAAAGCTAAGAAAGATGAGGATCCTATCCTAGTGAAGCTAAAGGAAGCTATTGTTAAGACTGCGCAGCAGCGGCGCCAAAACTTGTTGACGACTGCCCGAGCGCACAAGAAAGTGTACGTGGTCTTACAAGTAATACAGTGGCCCTTTTAAAGAGTCGGATGTCGAACCCACAGGGACTGGACCAATTCAGCAAATTATTAAGTTCAAGTGTGATATTAACTTTCACAAGTGTTGATTTAGACTTTTTCGATAAAGTTTAATTAAGTCTAGGGGTGGTCACAGAAATACTCTGAAATCATTCAAGGAGCACTAGAGCTAAAGCCGGATAATCATGCGATAGTACGCTTTGTAATGGTTTAAGTATGGAATTATCAATTGTCGTCTCACATAATTGCAATTGCATGTTCATGGTCTTTCGAGCCTCTAAACACGACAAACTAGCCTCACAACTACATCATTGAGCGGGGATGTGACATTCTAGTTCATGGGCAATTCAATTACGTGGATGTGGTTTTAGGGGTTTATGCTCTTGATTAGGGACTTTCGTACCTCTAATCATTTAACTCAACTTAGCTTCACAACTCTTTCTACGAGTGGTGATAAGATAATTCTAAGTTGGTGTCTAGCTCATCCCGTTTTAATAACCAAGCAAGGCTAATTAGGTATAATTTCTTATCCTAACTGTGAATTATATCGTAAGATACAAACTTGCTCCCCACATTCTTTGTTCTTGCCTAGGTTTACTTTCTCAAGCTTTAATCTAGGTGTA
The DNA here is from genome assembly GCA_035772735.1 of Datura wrightii. Lineage (NCBI taxonomy): Eukaryota > Viridiplantae > Streptophyta > Magnoliopsida > Solanales > Solanaceae > Datura > Datura wrightii. The sequence goes on along the minus strand of JASDFA010000002.1, from coordinate 90,568,537 downwards.
ACGTGTGTGTTTTCATGGCGATCAATCATAAAAACAACCATAATTAAGAATGTAAGAGAAAACAACAATCAATAGCTTAAATGTATTCACAATCATACTATGTGGTTTCAACCCTAGAGGAAGGATTCTAGCCACTCAAGTTTGTATAATTACAAGAAAACATAATTAACGTAACATACTTACAAGAATTGGTAGAAGAGAAGATGAAATTGATGAACCCTAGGTGAGTTCTCCCACTTCTCCTTTCACTCCTTGGCAGTTTTTCAGAAATAAATTGTGACAAAATGTTTTTAGAAGCTAAGGGACCTATTTATAGTAAATGAGAATTGTACAAAATTATGCCCGGCATGAAATAGCTCCGTGTCACGTAGGTTATCGCGCCAATTTGCCTCCGTGACACGGAGGCATCGCGTAGGCAATCTGGAGTTTGCATAAAATACATGCCAGGCAGCCCCCTGCCGCGTTGGCAGTGTGGCACGCTGCTTGTGCAGTGCATTAGGGGCCGTGACACGCCCTTGGTCGTGCAGCCTTCCTGCCATGGCATGTTGCCAATGCGCAGGTGGGCTGCTTCGCACATCCTCCTTGCCGACGTTCGCGTTTTACTTACGATTCCATGCCTCCACTTCACCAACTCATGGATTAGTTCCTCAAATTCATTTTAAACCTACAAAAACAAGAACTAATCATGTTGGTTAGTATATATATTCACATTTACATAAAATTACATGAGAATGTATATAAATAAATAGATAAACAAGACGAAAACTAAGTTATAAAGTATCACTTGGGCATGCCATTTTGCCCAAGATCACCTACCCCATACTTAAAGCCTTGTTCGTCCTCGAACAACCCTTTTACATCTCATGTAAATGAAGACTCACACATAACTAATTTAACAAGATAATTCAAGCTACGGCTATAAGGATTATTTAAGATAGCAAGTTAAAAATAGAGCATGCACGATTTAATCATTGAAATGAAATACAACTATGTTAAGACTTCTTAACCTCAAGAATTGACTCTCAATCTTAGCAAACTCATGCAAATCAACCGATCAAGAAATCCTACATGAATGTTATCTCTCATTAAACATGTGCCCTTACAACAAGAGAGTTACCCATTTTTACTCACAAATTTTCAAATCACAACATGTATGGGTATATGAATAGAATTACGCTCGCTCTCTCAAAGAATTCACATGCATCATGTAGTGACCCATAAGCTTGCCCTTAGTGTTTTACTCCACTAATTTAAGGATGTATGAATGTAAGATTAAGTAGGACTTAATGGGTTGTAATGTAAGCCGAGGGACGGGTAGGTAATATTTTGGATAATAACATTGGCTATCTTCCCCAAGCGCTTTTAATAACTTCAACCTTCATTAAGGACATCTCTTTTCTTACTTCCTCCTCATTATTTTCACTCTTGAATTTTCTCTTCTTGCTACCATTTCTTTAAGCACACTTAGCTTATTAGTAAGGAGTACTTAAACAACTCTTTCATTCATTTATATCTTACTCCCTACCAATACTCAGTCATTTTCAAACAAGTGCACCCTTGACCTTTCTCAACTTTTACAACTGCTACTTTTCATTCTTTTTCATGCTTCTCACTCCTTCACTCTTTCGGATTTTCCCTTAAGCGCTTAGGAGTTTTGGATCAAATTTAAGGTTAATGAAAGAAAAAAGATTAAGCTTATGTTGTAGCTATCAAAGAATAGGCTTACGGCTCAATGGGGCTCACTAGGATTCAACATTCAAGGTAGGTAAAGTGAGGGATAAAAATTAGGTTCATTCAAAGAAATGCCTAAATCATCTCTTACAGTCCAAATCCTTCATTTCGTTTTATATACACACCAGGCAAGTTCTAGACATTCCACAATAGCACGGAATATTCGAAAAACTTCCACTCACAACACATGGTCAATTCAAGACACATTCAGCAGACTCTTATTCAACTAATCACAAGAATTCAGAATGAAGCTTCAACCACATCGAGTCAAATTCAAGAGCCTAAGTGTCTCAAACAAAGTTATACACTTCTTACATGCTTCAACACTAACCACACTTGTATCTTACAATCATGTATAGCACACAACAAGAACATCAAGCCATCAATTAGCTACGGGTTCAAAAATCAAAACCTATTGACTAATTTTTCCTCAAGACGGTCGTCATCCATCCGTCTTCGGAAATAGTCTCTAACTATGACTAAAAACATTATATACATATAAAGAAAATTTCTATTCTTCTTCAGTTCAAAGACCCCCCGTCGGAAAAGAACCGAAAAGAAAAACCAACGGGTGGTGAAGTCATGCTCAAATCAAAAATTTTTCCAATATGTATCAATCACTACATTCTCCAAAATCATTAAGCACAAAATTTTTGAAATTTCCCTCACCCCACACTTGAATCATGCTATGTCCCTAAAGCATCTACTTAAAATTTAAAAGGATGAGAAATACTCCCTGAGGCCTTTAGGCCTAGCTAATAGCATATTTTTCTTCATTTTTGCACAAGTGGGTATTCCACCCCACATTTTTCCTCTTCCATGCATTTTAGCTTCCTCCTCCAAGGGTACTTAGACTTCCCCTCCATCTGTTCCTAACTTTCCACCAAAAGCAACACAAGTTGAAAATAACCAAAATCAACACAAACAACAATCACAAATTGTACCTGTGGTACCCTTGGGTTACCTCCCAAGCAGCTCCTTATTTTACGTCGCGGCACGACATGGACTATCCTTTTCAGGAAATCCTCATACCTGGGTTCCCTTTCGAGAACCATCTCCTTTTCTTTTGATTCTTAGAGGAAACAGCCTCCACTCTGTTCCTCTCTTCCTCCAACTTCTTCACACTCTGAAGCCCTTCATCAGACTCGGGCTGAACACTTATCGTTACCTTTGGCTGTGGACCTGTGGAATCTACCACCCCACACTTATCCTCTGACAACACACTAACCTTACAAAGGTTTCTGTAGTGTGTGGGTGGTTTCATTTCTTGGTATACTCAAAAGAGTTCTTCTTCATCCTCGACCCTCATTTTCAGGGTCCCTGCTCTTAAGTCAATTACCGCTCCTCCGGTGGCCAAGAATGGCAGTCCCAAGATTAAGGGTACCTGGTCATCAACATGAAAATCTAAGATAATAAAATTAGCAGGTATAATAAACTTATCCACTTTGATGAGAAGGTCCTCTATGATTCCATCCGATGCCACTCGCGACTTATCCCCCAGGGTGTTAAATAAAGATAGGGGCATTAGATTAAATTCTGCCCCTAGATCACATAAAGCTCGTAGAACTTCAGCTTTACCAATTTGTATGGGGAGGGTAAAACTCCCTGGGTCTTTGAGCTTTTTTGGAATTTTGCTCAATACCCTGTGACTGCACTCCTCCGTTAGTACTACTATTTGGACATCCACCAATATGACTTTGTTCGCCATCACATCCTTCAAGTATTTAGCATACTTGGGCATTCCCTGCGAAACATCAATAAGAGGAAAATTTATGTGAAGTTCTTTGAAAATCTCAAAGAACTTTTTGAAGCATTCCTCCTCCTTGCTCTTTCTAAATCTCTGAGGGAATGGTGGTGGTGGTCTTTTTGCTGGCTGCAATGATGATTGTGCATTTTGTTGCACAGCACTCTGATTCTCTCCCTTGTCCGTGGATGATCCTTGTCTAACCAACTCCGGCTGCACCTCCTTTCTTTTCTCTTTTGGCACTGCATCAGCTAATTGTTTGCCGCTCCTCAGACTGATGGCATTGACCTGGCGGGGGTTAGGATCTGTGTCACTTGGTAGTCCTCCCTGCGGTCTCATGTTTTGAGCAGCTGCTATCTGACTCATCTGCTTCTCTAGATTGCGGGTGGCCACTTGCTGATTCTTCAAGTCTGATGCCATCCTCGCCTGATTTTTTGCTAATTAAGTATGCGTCTCCATGATTTTCTGCAACATTTCCTCAATGTTGCTACTAAACTGGCCATCATTCTGCCTATTCTGCTGATACTGCTGCTATTGAGGTTGCTGATAACTTTGCTTTTGATTTCCACCCCAAGAAAAATTTGGGTGGCTCTGCAAATTCTTGTTGTAATTATTCCTAAAATTCTGATTGTTCCTTTGAACATTCCCAACAAAATTGACTGATTCCGGATTGGCTCCACAAGATTCTGCATTGCGTCCATTATTTCCACAAATTTCACACCAACTCGGAGCTTGCTGAACTGCATTAACCTGACCCTGTTGTTGGTTCATACTCAATTTATTGAACTGAGTCATAATCTGATGCTGGAATGAAGCTAACTGTGCTGCCAAGGCATTCATACCATCTACTTCTATCAGCCCTGCTCTTTTTCCTGCCCCTCTCGATGACTTGCTGATCCACTCTGGATTTCCCTGTGCAATTCTATTCAACAGCGTGTACAGCTCATAATACGTCTTCTCTAAGGCTTGCCCACCCGATGCAGAGTCTAGAAACAATTTTGTGTGTGGGTCTAGACTTTCTACAAAGGTATGGGCCAGCACTTCATTGGATTGCTGGTGATGGGGACAGTCTCTCAGTAATGACTTGAATCGGTCCCAAGCCAAATACAAGTTCTCATCAGGCCTCTACTTGAAACTCAGTATTTCACTTCTCAATTTTGCAGTCTTCTTCGCCAAGAACTTCTTCGCCAAATCATCCCAAGAAGTTATGGAGTTTGGTGGCTTAGATTTCAACCACTTCTTTGCCTCTCCCAACAATGAAAATGGGAAGAGGGTAAGTCGGACATAGTCAGTGGACACTCTGTTGGGGATGAAAGTGTCACTAATCTCTAAAAAGTTATGTAAGTGCTGTTGCGGGTCCTCATGTGCCATCCCAATGAACTGACCACTAGAATGTAACAGCTGCACCATGTTCTGTTTCAATTCAAAGTTCCCTCCAGGTTTCGATTTACGGATACTAGATTTCATATTAGTCGCTTGTGGGATTGCCACTTCACGAACAGGTCTGGCTGCCATTGCTTTCGGTGACAATTGTGCTTGTCCCGCGGGTGGTTGTTGTTGTACCTTTTCTTGAAGTATTTTCAGCTTTTTCTCAAGAGCTACTCTCCTTCGCAAATGAATTTGACGTTCTGGTTCAAGCAACGGTTCCACAAGCTCTCTATTCCTAGCTAGCTCGGCAAGACAACCTGTCACCTGTAATAAGTCAAACTAAGACCAAGTTTCTCAACACTTAAGGAAATTAAAAATCACACAAAAACAGACAAATTTACTAAACATCGCCGAGTCCCCGGCAACGGCGCCAAAAACTTGTTAAGACTGCACAGCAGCGGCGCCAAAACATGTTGACGACTGCATGAGCGCACACGCAAGTGTATGTGGTCTTACAAGTAATACAGTGGCCCTTTTTAAGAGTCGGATGTCGAACCCACAGGTACTGGACCAATTCAGATAATTATCAAGTTCAAGTGTGATATGAACTTTCACAAGTGTTGATTTAGACTTTTTCGATAAAGTTTAATTAAGTCTAGGGGTGGTCACAGAAATACTCGAAAATCATTCAAGGAGCACTAGAGCTAAAGCCGGATAATCATGCGATACTATGCTTTGTAATGGTTTAAGTATGGAATTATCAATTGTCGTCTCACATAATTGCAATTGCATGTTCATTGTCTTTTGAGCCTCTAAACACGACAAACTAGCCTCACAACTACATCGTTGAGCGGGGATGTGACATTCTAGTTCATGGGCAATTCAATTACGTGGATGTGGTTTTAGGGCTTTATGCTCTTGAATAGGGACTTTTGTACCTCTAATCATTTAACTCAACTTAGCTTCACAACTATTTCTACGAGTGGTGATGTGATAATTCTAAGTTGGTGTCTAGCTCATCCCATTTTAGTAACCAAGCAAGGCTAATTAGGTATAATTTCTTATCCTAACCGCGAATTATATCGTAAGATACAAACTTGCTCCCTACATTCTTTGTTCTTGCCTAGGTTTACTTTCTCAAGCTTTAATATAGGTGTAACATGTGTGTTTTCATGGTGATCAATCATTAAAACAACCATAATTAAGAATGTAAGACAAAACAACAACCAATAACTTAAAACCAAAACAAAAGCATGTATTCACAATTATACCATGTGGTTTCAACCCTAGAGGAAGGGTTCTTGCCACTCAACTTCGTATAATTACAAGAAAACATAATTAACATAACATACTTACAAGAATTGGTAGAAGAGAAGATGAAATTGATGAACCCTAGGTGAGTTCTCCCACTTCTCCCTTCACTCCTTGGCAGTTTTTCAGAAATAAATCGTGAAAAAATATTTTTAGGAACTAAGGGACCTATTTATAGTAAATGAGAATTGTACAAAATTATGCCCGGCATGAAATAGCTTCGTGTCACGAAGGTTAGCGCGCCAATTTGCCTCTGTGACACGGAGGCATCGCGTAGGCAATCTAGAATTCGCATAAAATACATGCCAGGCAGCCCCCTGCCGCATTAGCAGCATGGCACGCTTCTTGTGCAGCGCGTTAGAGGCCGTGACACGCCCTTGGTCGCACAGCCTGTTGGCCGTGGCACGTTGCCAACGTGCAGGTGGGCTGTTTCGCACATCCTCCTTTCCGATGTTCGCGTTTTACTTCCGATTCCATGCCTCCACTTCACCAACTCATGGATTAGTTCCTTAAATTCATTTTAAACGTTCAAAAACAAGAACTAATCATGTTGGTTAGTATATAAATTCACATTTACATAAAATTACATGAGAATGTATATAAATAAGTAGATAAACAAGACGAAAACTAAGTTATAAAGTATCACGTGGGCATGCCATTTTGCCCAAGATCAGCTATCCGAAATCATAAGGTGGAGGTTTTGTCCTAAGGGGGAGATGATGTACTTTGATATCATGGCCGATTATATGTGCCAATAGTAGAAGACTTGAGAGAGCGGATATTAAGAAAGTCTCATGGCTCTCGGTGCTCTATCCATCCAGGTGCCACCATGATGTACCGTGATATACAGGAAGTCTATTGCTGGAATGACATGAAGAAGGACATAACGAGTTTATGGCTAAGTGCCTGAATTGCTAATAGGTGAAGGTTGAGCATCAGAGACTTTGAGATATGCTTCAGGATATTAATCCTACTTGGAATTGGGAGGAGATCAATATGGACTTTATTACAAGCTTTCCTCGTACCCGCCGATAGAATGACTATATGGGAGGTCGTGGAAAGGTTGACCAATTTAGCCTATTTTTTATCGGTCAAGACTACCGATTCAGCTGAGGATTATGCTATATTGTACATTATGGAGTTGGTTTGGTTTCATGGAGTTCCTTTTTACCATAATCTCAGATAGGGTTACTCATTTTACCTCTCAGTTTTGGAGGTCATTTCAGAGGGGCTTTGGTACTCAGGTAAACCTTAGCATAGCTTTTCACCTGTAGGCAGACGGTAAGGATGATCAGTCCATTTAGACTCTTGAGGACATGTTCAAAACATGTGTGATTGATTTAAAGGGTAGTTGGGATGATCACTTGCCTCTCATTAAGTTTGCCTACAATAACAGTTACCAATCTAGCATTCAAATGACATTATTTGAGGCTCTTTATAGGTGGAGGTGTAGAGCACCTATTGGATGGTTTGATGTTGGTGAGGCTATATTGATAGGGCCAGATTCAGTTCATGAGGTGATGGAGAAAGTTCAGCTTATTAGGGAAAGGTTGAAAACAGCTCAGAGTCGCCAAAAATCTTTTGCGGATGTTAGGCGGAGAGAGCTTGAGTTTGAGGTCAATAGTTGGGTGTTTCTGTAGGTGTATCTCATGAAGGAAGTGATGATGTTCGGAAAGAAAGAAAAGCTTAGTCCCTGATATGTTAGACCTTAGAAGATTCTGAGGTGAGTCAGCAAGGTGGCATATGAGTTGGAGCTACCAGCAGAGTTAGCTTCGGTACATCCAGTTTTCCATATATCTGTATTGAAGAAGTGCATTGGTGACCTAGCCTTAGTTGTTCTAGTGGAAAGCATAGGTGTGAAGGATAGTCTTGCCTATGCGAAGGTCCTGATTGAGATCCTTGATCGTCAGGTTCGAAAGTTGAGGAATAAGGAAGTAGCTTTAGTGAAGGTTTTATGGAGGAAACAACTTGTTAAGGGAGCTACGTGGGAAGCCAAAGCAGATATGATGGCTAGATAGCCACATCTTTTTCCTTCTGGCTCAGTTCCAACATGAGGTATTAGTTTCTTCCTTAGTGCAATACTCAGTTTCATATCAACGTCATGTCTCTAAGTTTCTTTCAAGTCATAGCCTGTATGTATATTTTGTAAAATCAGTTCAGTCATATATATTAGTCCGGAGTAAGTCACTCCATCAGTTTTCAGCTATATTTGTTTAGTTTTAGGATTATAGTTCTTTCCCTAACCTCTCAGTACACTTAATCTACATTCAAGGATGAATGTTCTCAAGGGGGAGATAACATAACACCCCAAAATCCCCTCAGATTAGACCCGAGGGTTGAATCAGAGAAAATGAAAATAATTACACTAGGTCACAGAAAGACTCAAGGAATGAGTTGTTGTGGCAAAGAACGACTCGTGGTATGCTCATTGTAAACCTTCATTCAATCCCCTCCCAGAAACAATGGACCCAACAATGACTCGTTGGTGCATTCAGCAGGTCTTTCTGAGAAGTCATTGAATGGAGTTCAGTAAGGGGTCAAAGTTGATTTAGAGACAATGGATGGATACCGCGACTTACTGTGCCAAGTAGCGATCCGTGGTATGGACCCAACGAAAGAAGTTAGAAATTTATGTAGGCGAGTCAGTGGTGATGACGAGCGGAGTGACGAGTTGTTGTTTCAGATAAAGACTCATCCTAATAAATCATTGGCTATAGCATCAACAACGTACCACAAGTATTCTGGAAACAATGGATAGTGCAACGAGTCATCAAGTCCTGCAACGACTCTTCGGAAGGGTCGTTGCAACTGACAATCATGTTTTTCATGTGAATTCTTTACGATATTTTTGTGAATTCCCAAGCTCCTAACTCTTTAATGACGTCTTTTTGAGTCCTGAAATGAGTGTTTTAAGAGGTTTTAGCCTAGCTTAAGTCATTAGGCTCCCATGCATGCATGTAATTGAAATCCTCTTCCAAGATCAAACTAGAATTCCTCCTCAATTTCTTCCTCAATTCTATTGGGCTCGTAAAACCAGTTTGGAAATCAGTTTACCCAGGTATGTAGGGCCATGAATGGGGGATTTCATCCACCTTCATGTCCAAATTTCCCCTCTAATTCATGAACTCAAGTTTCTAATCAAGTGTATTGATTTCTAGCGTTTTAACCCAATTCTATGAAATTATCTATGCTATGTTTATGGGTCCAATTCCCTCATGTTCTAATGAATAAAATAAGTCTAATGGGAAGATTTTACACTCAATTTGATTATAAATTCATGATTTCAAGTTATTAGCAATTATCCCTTACTATGCAAGTTTTATGAAAATTCAAGCCTATATCCATGATTTTAAGCATCTGAGTTATATAGTATGCATGAATGATTATGAACTCTTAACTTATGAATTCATGATTTTATGATTTTGGCATGCCCATGCAAGTTAAAGATGCTTATTATGATTTTAGACAAGGGTAACAAGATCATTTTATGATATGATTAGAGTCAAGACTCCTAATATTCAAATTTAGGCTATATTTTGAGAATATGATTATATGAGCAATATGCATGTTTTGGAAGTAGTGTCAAGCACCGAGTAGTATAGGGGTTCTGAGGTCCCCCCGTCTCAAAAACTACATGGTAACGTAGGATATATTCTTATTGGGACCTCTTAAGAGAGTGCTTCCCCTGCCCGAGATATCACACCTTATTCGTCCTTTGCCCTGGCAAGGCTTACGATTGCTCTCCTCTACGTGGGCATGATTTTTGATCATCATACTCTCTGATGGTTGTCGATTATGACGTGTCTCCGATTGTTCCTCGTGATTCAGTTACTCATGTTCATGCCTTATGATATTTTGTTTTATAGCATGTTTGACCTAACGATCAGTTTATGAGCTTTCAATTACGATTTCAAGCATGATGTATCATATGATTTTCATTTTTAAATGTTGGGTCATTATGTTCATTTTATGATGAATAGCTTACGATGATGAATATCTCAGATATGTGGCCTTTAGCATGCAGACCTTATTCTCATGATCTATTTGATTTATATGCATGATTTCAACTAAAATTTGACTAAGCATGTTTTACTTGCCTTACATGCTTAGTAGATTTCAAGTACTGACCGCATACTCTATGATATATCATCTCATGATATAGGTTTGAGTGATCCCTCCAGTCCCGTCACTAGCTCGCATTTGCTCAGTTCAGCTCCATCCTGCTTTGTGTGAGTCCTCATTATTCAAGGACTTCTATAAGTTTAGACTTGTTATGTTTTGTTTAATTTTAGACTTGGAGTTAGCTGGGGATCTTGTCCTAGTATATCATCAGATAGTAAAGGCTTTTCAGACACAAACATAGTATGTTCACCCTGTGACTCAGTATTGTGATGTTATTGTTCCGTTTACTCTTTATGACACTCAGTCTTCCACTTATTCATGCATGTGTTAACTTCTACTTGATTGTGCTCTTAAGTCACGTTATGTATGTACCATGTGTTATCTTGGAGCCATTCGTGGTTCTAGGTTCCGTGTCTCGATCCAGGGTCCCAACTCAAGTTGTGACACATGGCTCTGAGACTGAGAGCCTAATGGTCCACCCTTTTGATCCTTACGGGGCCTGGAAAAAAGGGCACTGACTGAAGAGGATGCTAGAGGTCTCTGCTGCTGCTGTGAGCGGCTACCATTGCTCAACCTGTGCTACGAATACTCAAACTGCCCTGTTCTGGCTCTCTTGCTCTCCCCTTTTATTTCCTTTAACTTTTCTACCTCAATCTACTGAGCATGGATCATAAGCTTGGAAATGTCCATGTCACTAATGAGCATGGAGGTCCTGTACTCCTTGACCACCAGGTCCGAAACCCCTAACACGGACTTGCTCATCTTAGCCCGGGGATTAGCCAGCAACTCAGGAGCATACCTTGATAATATTAGGGCATACTCGTGAACACTCATGGAGTTCTGCTTCAGATTAATGAACTCTTCCAGCTTAGCTTCTCTCAGTTCACGGGGAAAGAATTTGTCTAGAATTATAGTTACGAACTCATCCCACTCCACTGGACCTTCATCAGCTTGTCTCCCTTCTTTCCACTGATGAAACCATATCTGAGCCACTCTCTTTAGCTAATAGGCAGCCAATCTGCACTCTCAATGGAGGTAACACCCATGATTTGGGTGATCATCTGACCTCATCGATGAAATCCTGTAGGTCCTCCTCTACCTTTGACTCGTGAAACTCTAGGGGATTCATCCGAGTGAAATCCCTTACTCTGGAAGCAGCTGCTGTTCCATTTGTATTAGCAGGTGCAATGCCCTTCTAGTTGACCTGGCTGGTCACAGCTTGGGCGAGTTGTTGAAATGCAGCCTGAAATTCGGCATGTGACATCTGTTGTTCCTGAGTGGCTGCTGGAATACGTGGGGCTTACTGATTTGTGTTTCCGTTCCTTCTGTTGTAAATATGTTTAGGAGTCATTTTCTGTACACATACAAAGTATGAGTTAGAAGGATTTTTTTAGAGTTTTACACTCTATTGCACGATAAGAATCATGAAAGAAGGAAAATTTTCTTAAAAACGCCTTGTAGCCTCTTTCTCATAAGTGTGGCATGTTTCACACCCATGAAAAAGACTTTACTTGATGTGACTTTCAGACATCCTAGTACACTCTAAACCAGATGCTCTGATACCAAGTTTGCCACTACCCAAGTCTACACCCTAGACGCAATACGGTGCCTAGAACCATGAATGGCTCCAAGATAATTCATGCATAGCATGACTCTAACATAACTGTCACTAAGAATGAAAAATAAGCGGAAGTCACAAATAATGTATATGACATAAAAATATGAATACTGTAATAAGCTAGATAAACTGAAATAAGCTAAATACTACAACTCTATCTGAAAGCCTCTACTAAATATGAGCTACTGGGACAAGTCCCCAGCTAACTCCAAAGTCTAAACAATGAAATAATACTACTAAAATTGAAAGAAATGCTTTGGTCCTCGAGAGATGAGGACTCACCACTGGAGTACTGCTGAGCTGAGTTTGATGGAGACTAACCATGCTGTTGAACTTTAGAGCCCGAACCTAAAATATATGACAATATAGCATAGGGAATATGTGATCACGGGCAAAAATATATGCCCGAGATATGCTTTACGACTTAAATTAGTCTTATTTATCTAAGATTATTGTATACATTTTCATGTAATTTTAGATAAAGTAAAGATATGTGCTAACCAACATGATTAGCCTTTGTTTTGTAGGTTTTGGTGACTTTTGAGCAACTAATCCATGAGTTGGTGAAGTAGAGGCTTGGAAACGGAATCAACAAACGTCGGCAAAGAGGAGGCACAAAACAGCCCACCGGTGCGTCGACAAGGTGCCACGGCAGGCAGGCCACTCAAAACAGCCCACCTGCGCGTTGGCAACGTGCCACGACAGGTGGCCTCCGCGACCAAGGGCTGCCAACGCGCTGCCCAAGCAGCGTGACACGTTGCCAACGCGGCAGGGTGCTGCCCGGGCCAATTTTGGGTGATTTCCAGAGGGCTTCCGCGTCCGTAGCGTGTCACAGAGGCCGTGCTCCGCGATGCACTCCGTGACACGTTGCTTGTTATTCCAGGAAAGAGTCCTACTACTATAAATAACACACTTAGGTTTATTTTTCAGAATTCAGACTTGGTGGAGCTAGGACGTGGGTTACAGGCAGTTGAGGGACGAAAAAGCTAAGGGTTTTTCTCTCTTTCCTTCTTCTTTCAATCAATTGTTTGTGTGATTAACACTTGTTTTAGGATGATTAATCCACAAATGAGTGGCTAATTCTCTTCCTTGCTGAGGTTATGAACAATGGTGATGAATTTTGATTATTGAATTATATGGTTTTTCATCTTCTTCTTCCATGTTGTTCTATTAATTCTTGTTTCTACTGCATTGGTGTGTGGCAGACATTAATGTACATCTAAAAAGTCCGATTTCACTCGAGAGAGCACGAAATTGGAAAGTTGTGAATTAATGGGTATTGTTCTTAACTTGATTTGGGAAAATTGAGTTTTGATGTGCTTTCCTGATAGAAATATACTTGAAAGCTGTATTAGTCAATTTAGGAACCGGAATTGTATTGCTAGGTCATAAATTGCATTTGATCACAGAAATGTAGACGGATGGTTTATGATTCTTAAGTGAGATTAAATACGAGAGTTTTAATCTCTAGGCTAATGTTCTTGGCTAGCAACTGGAAGAGAAGAATAACCGAATTATGATTATAATCAAGTTCATTACATGTTCTTAACCTTGGCATGCTCATATCCATAGTTTCAATTCAAAGTAGATATTTGTTAATAGTTTTAGTATATAATTTATAAACGAATTAATGAACTTTTGGTTACTTTGTTGTCAGCAATTATATAGAAGTAAGATAGAATATAGTATACTTGAGCAATTTTTACTTATCCAGAGTCTCCTTGGTTCGATACTTGGCTTACTTAAGCCACTTACTACTTGTTTGACCACGTGCACTTGCGTGTCGGTTTTTAACCCCTAACCAAAGCACCGAACAATATGCATCAGTATTTGGAATGTACTGAGTATGTGAAGATATGCCTCTAATCCCTCTAAATACACCCCTATCATATCCCAATACGACATAGTTTAGGAATTAAAATAGTGGAAAGTTACAAAAATGTCCCTAAAAAGTAGTCTGAAAACTGTCCTTTCGGATTACACACTGAGTCATAGATTGTCACGAAAAGTCGTTGGGACCAGTCGTTGGTTCTGGCTAGAGTTTCCAGTTTTGGAATCTCTCCTAATAGGAAATTAAAACAACACATTAGAAGGTACAATGATTTGTTGTTTCTACTCATTGTTGCTGGAATGATCTTGAACAATTTTTAAATTTCATCTAACGACGCATTAGGACGAGTCGTTACTTCCTCCAACAACTCTATCACCTGGATCGTTGGTTCTGGGGAGATTTTGACAAGTTTTTGGACTCATTAGAATGGAAAACATGACGGTTCATTACTTCATCTAACAATTCATTCTATGTCTCGTGATGTCTGGAGGAAGAAAATCTGTTGACAACGAACGACTATCTTAAAGGGTCATTGGTTCTGACAACGGCTCATCTGATGAGTCATTCTGTGGAAATTTTTTGTCCTTCTAGTTTTCATTCCAATTCCGGGGTTTGGTCTTAGGGACTTTTGGGGTATTACACATTTTCATGGGTGTGAAGCATGTCACACTTACGAGGAAGAGGCTACATGACGTTTTAGAAAATATCCATTTTTTTGTGATCTATATTGTGCGATAAAGTTGGATTCCCTCTATTACTCTTAACTCGTGATATACACGTTTGCAAAAATATGCCTCCTCTCTGAGTCATGGGAAGAAAAAAATGGAAATGACCACTATAAAAAAGACTGTGTTTAGCGATGGATTATAGTGTCACGACCCGAGTCTATACTCTGGATGAGACACGGTACTTGGTGCCACAAGTGACCCGAAGCTAACCAATGGTTTATCATTACACTGGTAAACTGAGTAAACATAAGCAGAAGCTTTAAAAATACAATCATTCAAGGAATACTGATTTGACAAGAGTCAATATATCAAAGAAACAATACTGCATAACTGTGTCTGAAAGCCAACTACAAACTGATGACTTTCTAGGACAAGCCCCCAGCTAACTCTGAAATCTGTTTATGTAAGAACTAACTGAAAACAAATATCATCATCGGAAAATGAGGACTCACCAAATGTTGCTGCTGATATTATTTGAGGGAACTACTAACGATGTTGGGACTGAGAACCTGCGCCTGTATCATAATACGATACAACATGAAAAATATGCGTCAGTATTCTGAATGTATTAAGTAAGTGAGAGATACAATAAGCATGAAAGAATAAGTAATAGAAATGCAGTAACATGAAATGACCAACTAAAATACTATAAACTAGTAAAACTGAAATATAACTGATAAGGTCAATAATGACCTTGGATGATGGTCATAAAAACGTCCTAGAACTGAGATACCGAGCAAAGCTAAACTGATCTGAACTGAACTGAGACTGTACTGACAAGTGGGAGAGTCTATAACCGACATATAATCATGTGATCTAAATGTGGAGTTCAATATATACGCCCCATCGATAGGACCAATAGACCTTGCCAGGGTATAAAGTGATGAACTATGAGATAACTGTCATGCCCTATTTTTCTCGCAAAAAGAGAAACTCGACATGTGACAACTCTTGAAGGATTATTTAAAGAGAAGAGTCGCCACCTAACGATTTGAGGTGCATTACGGCATCGTACTAAGCTAAAAGTCTATTTAACTAGCCTAGGTTACCAGAGTCAGGTAAGGGTTCAAGTTACCTTGAAAAGAAGGTGTTAGGCACCTTTCGAGGTCCACAAATGTGGGTCCCTTCTGAATTCATTAATTATTTAGGGGAATGACTAAGTGATAAAAAGATAATTAATTTTAACCTATGTTATTTAGGTTTAGACTAGATTGATAAAAAATAAATAAACAAAATTGTCGACAAGCGAGAAGAAATAAATTTGAACAAAATGCACTTAGAAAACTATTATTATTAAAAATTTACAACAATTGACAATTCAATTCAGAAAGTTGACCCAAAAATACAACACATTATAAATACAAAAAAATTACCATAATAGACATTGGCAAATAAATACAAACATATAATGAACAAATAAATAAATTTTAAAACTAAGGGGCCGAACCTCATAGAGGTGCCTATGTATCCCCGAGGGGAATCAGGCTGGACGTAGTCCTACACTTAAAGAGAGGGGTAATTTTAGCCTAAAGGGATCACCCCGTGCAACTTAAATAATACTTCGGCTCGTATTATTTAGCTAGCACAGACTATCATATCTCGTCTACCCACCTAATTAATTATTATCCCTAAAGCGTTTCTAGGCGAAAAAGACTAACGTCCTAGTATTTGCCTACCCGTCCCAAGCCTAATGTCTGAGAGGCATTGGACGACTAATTTGGATTTTTTGGATCTAGAATTCTAAGGGTTTTAAAAAATGATTAAACGCATACAAATGAATCACGACAAATAGCAAGTTCAGGTTTTAAATAGGCCTCTAAATTAAAAAGCAATGATTATTAAAACACAATAGCTAAGCATAAGGAAACCATGTATATTAGAAAATGGAAGATTCTACGGGTATGATTAATATGTGAGAGATAAACATTTATAAACAAGTAATTAGTGACAAATTAGGTTATAGACAGGGTACCATATTGGCAAGAGCATGTTCAGATTGCATCTTGTTACATTTTAATTCTACAGCCATGATCCCAAACATTCATAAAATGCACGTATTATTAAACATAGGGCTAGACTCTTATCCACACGATATCAAATAAAATGATGCAAAATCGTTAATAAATTTCCTATGGGCATGGTGTCTAAGTTAAATGAGAGGAATATTTTGTATCAAATTCTTATGAGCATGACATCTAGGGACAAATTTGAACAAATTCAGGATAACGCAGACAACATTAGGCATGTTTTTAACGCAACCTTTAGGCATAGATCCGATTTACGAATCTGGTTTAACATATGAAAAGACTACGAATATATAGTCACAATTTCTAATTAATAAATATGCATGATTTACATATATGCGTGATTTGAAAATATGCCTAATTTCTAATTAATCATTTTCATGGCTTCCTTGTCAGTGTAGACCAATCCTGTAGGCAAAAGGTAATATCTAAACAAATAAACTGCAATGACGATGATTTAACAGGATTTATTTGCATACTAAGTCAGTTAAAGTCCTACAAACTTAAGTTCTGATTGTATCAATTAGGAAATTCTTTCATGACATGATTTAATGTAAGACTAATTTAAAATAAATTCTTCTAAAAAAACCATAGGCATAATTCAATCACGTTTGTTGCTATCACACGGCTAAGTTATTAGAATTTAAATCTAAAATATACCTTAAATAAATTATTTAAAGACCCTATAGGTATGATTTCTATGTCACACATAATTAATTAAATTAATTCATATGGGCTTGATTTTCTTGGGTTATAAGAATCTTATAGACATGCTTCCTATGTGGGTTTAACAGTTGAGAAAAAATGCAATCCCTACCCCCCAAAAGACCCCTTTTTACTATTATCCGTGTTCATTTACAACTTAATACAAACCGAATGGAGAAAAAACAAATAAATATGACAGGGTATGAAAATAATGCTACATCTAAATAAATCCCAAGCCTTATTCGTCCTGGCGACTCTCCATGCCATTCTTAAGAGGGAACCTGTTAAATAAATAACACCACAAAAACACATGTGCTAATACATTTTCGGGAATTCATAAATCACTACCTTTAGTTAAAAATTTTACAAAATAATTATACAAATAAGTTAGGTCACAAAATCTAGGTGCACATTATGAGACATAAGAACACATCAGGATGTCTAAAAATTCACATGATGCAAGCAAGCAGGTTCGCACATTGTATCATCAAAAAAGAGAAATAACATAGAGGATTAAACTAACCAGATAATCAATACAATATTGTAGTTCCAACAAACAAGGTAATAAATATCAACAGTTGTGAAAAAAACCCTTGACAACAATTATAACCCAAACCCCAACACGTCAAGATCATAGGAATCTCATGGATTCCGAGCAGTGCTCGTGTTGAGGCGGTGTAAAGGTGTTTGTGAATAAAAGGTGAAGAGCCAAGAAGAGAAAGGGTAGTTCAAGTATTTTTCTTCTTTTTCCCTGTTCGAGTGACCCTCCCCCTCCCCCTTTTCAATAAAAGGGAGAGGTCTTCTTTATATGATAGAGACAAACAACCAATTAGAAAATAAAGAGGAATAAAATAATCAATCAAATCAGTCAAAAAATAATTTGCCTTAATTAATAAAATCATATCAAGACCACCAAGAAAGAATCACATAAGAAAAAAAATCAAGGAAATTTCCTTTAGTCAAGACAATTCCTATGAAATGAGAACCTTACCAAAGTTATCCCAACGACTACCACTAATTATATTCAATATATAAATACTAAATTATTATTACTACCGAAAAACAATCGTGGTGATAATGATAATAAAGTAATTCCAAATTCACAGAATCAAATCATTACATATCATAATTAACTAGGGAAGGAAAACAAATCAAATAGAAGGGAAGTGCCAAAAACTCTCGAGCATTAAATTACTCCCTAATATGCAAATTAATTTCAAACTACCATATTTAACTTACTTTACCCTTTATACAGGAAGAAAAACAAATTAACTACTATTTAATCCAATCTGTTATGGCAATCACACGCCTAAATTAGGAGCTTCAAAGAAAGCATGAAGTTCAAATTATCATAATGCAGTGATATTGCATCAGCATGTGTTCACAAATAAAATAATCAATACAAAATCACGTCACAACACATACTAGGATCAACATGGCATAAGGTTTAAGGATTTTAGCACATTAGTCTAAAAAACTTCAACAGTGATACAAGCAATTTTGAAGTAAAATCACATATATAGAACAAATATATTTTGGGTGAGAAGGGGATGGGAGTAAGACGCAAAACTGGCAAAGTAACAATGTCGTGTATAGATTCACGTATGAAACTATTTTAAACCTTTCATCGTTGTTCAATAGTCAATCCGTGACTACGGATAGCAACGTCAATCTCGTCGTTTTTCGGTTGAGAGAAGGTGAAGGATGGAGAGGGGCGAAAAGGAGGAGAGGTGAGAGGTGGTGACTGATGGTGTTTTGTGATCGTTGGGATGCCACTCTTTTTTCGAAAATGGGAGAAAAGGAAGAGAGAGGTCAAGGCGGCTGCTGGCAGTGGTGGTGGTCATCAGTAACGGGAAGAAAAAGAAGGAGAAGGTGAAGGTGGAAGGGGAATAGGGGGCTGGGTTTTGATGGTTTCTACAGGAGTAGGGAGTGTAAGTGGTCCATGGTGGAGGGGAAAAGTGGATGGAGGGAAAAAACATGACCGGAGAGGTTGAGTTTTTCGGTGGTCTACAGGACCAGTGATGGTGGACCAGGGAGGAGGGCTTCCGGAAGATCTGGAGTTGGGAGAGGAAGAATGAGAGTTTGAGATTAGGGTTTGGGTTGGTTTTCTTTGATAAAGGAAAAAGCTTAGGGTTTGATTTTCAACGGTTGGACTAAACAAAATAAAAGCCTGAGATTAATTAGAGTTGTTAGGGTCGGGTCACGGGTAGGAGCGCAGGTCCTGGGTAATTAATTGGGTAGGATTCAATGGATGGCTGAAATTAAATTTAGCTGATAGCCATAATTGATCAAAAAGGCTAAATTTGACATAAAATAGATAGAAAGTGGCCAAAATTGATATGAACTAGATAGAAAGTGGCTAGAATTTAAATGAATTGAACGAGATTAAAAATTAGCTGCTATTATATTAATAAAAATACTACACTTATAAAAATAAATTAATAAATAGATAATAATTTAATTTACCACACTTGTAAAATAATAGTTTAATTTACTACGCTTGTAAAAATAAATTAATAAATAGATAAAATGTACTAGTTTAATTTACATAGATATGAATATTATTATCAATATAAATAATTTATGAAATTCAAGTAAAATTACTCAACTATTATTATGTAAATACTTTATAAAATTTAAGTAAAATTATATATTTTAAAATAAGAATTGTTTAATTAAAGGTAGGTATGCTTAATACATAATACACTATATGACATAATTTACAAAATATTAAGAAATTAATAAACTGAGACTAAATGTAAATATATTAAAAATTATAATTTGAAACAATTACGCAAAATTACTCATTAAAATATTATGAATGTGAACTAAATAATTATGTAAAGAGGTAATTTTAAAATATATTACGTATTAGTACGCAGCTTGGATAGAGTATAGGGTGGTAAAAATTGGGTGTCAACAATAACTATCTGGTCCCATTTGGGATAAATAACCTACGGCGGCAACGTAGTTCTGGGAACCTGGGTACGCTGGAACCCCGGTCCTCTCGGTGTTAACTCCTACTCCCGCTGGATAGTCCTAGTTTGACTACTAAGCTAATAGCTCGAAGCTGGAGCCCAAGACTAAGTCAGGGATACTTATCAGGAAGGACCCTGAAAGTCTTATCGGACTGGATAACTATAACTGGTGTTCTAAGACTGGTAGAGCTGTTTATCTGGAAGCGTTGTAACCGTCTAAAGAACTAACTAATAACTAATAACTAGGAGGCATTATTGACACCTCAAGAACTGACTATAGTCAAACTGATCTGATGACATTACTGGAAGATACTGAAAAATACTAACATTTTGACTGAGACTGAATTAACATGCAACTGACTCAGAATTCATCTGATAGTAATAACATGGGAAGTCCAACACTTATAAAGCCAAGCAACATTAATGTCTAATCAATTATGCAAGACCCTAATTATTGCATTTATGGAGTTAGGGCTAAAATCATTTTATAGGAAACAAGTATCAACATGCTCACTAAGTAGTGGAAATATAACAACAAATAATATGAACAACATTCCACATGAAGTAATCGGAATCTGACTGAAACATTGCTCTAATTCGAATTCTCAGGACTAGAACTGAGAGGAGATTATGGAAGGGTTTTGGGGACACAAGGGAAGACAATTCCCTTATTGAATTCCTACATACCTGGTGTCGAATTTATTGGAAAGAATTCGGAGAATCTGAGGAGAAAACTTGAAAGCCCTAGCTTTGCCCTGAGAAGTCTGTTTGTAATTTCTTCGTACTGAATGTGAGTGTTGAGAGAGGAACGAGAGGAGTACATCGATCACTCATTTAATTCTCTCCTAAATACGTCCAAAACGACATAGTTTAGAGATTAAAAAGATAGAAAGTTACTAAAGTACCCCGAAAGAAAATGTAGAAAACTGTCCGACAAGGACCAACGGGTCACACAATGAGTCATTGGTTGACACCACGACTCGTTGGGACCAGTCGTTGGTCCTGGACCTGGATTTTGGGTCACTGGGAATGTAGCAAGGGGGACCACGACTCGTTTGGTGAACCATCGGGTCATTGGTACTTCCCGTTGCCACTGGCAAGAAAAACTTGGCCCCTTTGCAATAGACGACACAACGACTCATTTGTACAACCAACGGGTCGCTGTGCCCGTTCGTGGTCAAAACTATAATAATAGAGGAATTACTAGACTTCCTGTAATGGTTGGAACAATTCGAAAGGTCATTGTTGCCTCTCATTTCACAGGAAGAAGATTTTCAACAACTTTTGTACTCCAACTAATGAGTCACCCCACGAGTCGTTACATCAAATGAAGAATCATCATTTGACTCATGGTTCCTGGAAGGGAATAATTGATCTCTGATCCGGGAAGGCAACGAGTGATAGGATGACTCTTTTCTCCTCAGAACATGTCATTCCATGCCTCGTTGGTTCTTGAAAGACAACTGACATAGCTGACCACGACCTAGACAATGGGTCATTACTGCTGACAACGACTCGTTATCTCGGTCATTATGACACAAAATTTTCTAGTTTCTCTTGGCTTTCATGCAAGGTCTGAGTTTGGTCTAGGAAAGTTTTGGGGTGTTACAATATCTCCCCCTTGGGATCATTCTTCCTTGAATGAAGTCTAAAACTACAGGAAAACTAGGAAAAGAGTTGAAATTCCTAGACTGAGACTATAAGTTGATTTCTGAAGGAATGACTGACTTTGAACTAATTTAACTATGCTAACTGAGTTGATGCAACTACAATGCATATTTAAAATTTGAATAGAGCTGATGAGTGATCTTGGGCAAATTTATATGCCCAAGTGATACTCAAAGGTGTCATTTTAGCCTTGTTTATCTATCAATGTTTATACATTCTCATGTGATTGATAATAAAATGTGAATTTATACTAACCAACATGATTAGCATTGTTTTGCAGGTGAAATATAATTTTGGGAAGCTAAAATGCGTGTTGGGAGAGATTGGGGTTGGACTCGAATGTTAGCAAGGGAAAAAGCATTTGAAGGCACAAATTAAAGGGGCTCCGCGATGGAGCCGTGTCACGCTGCCATCGCGGATACCTTTTGCCTGGATAGGGATTTTTCGCCAAGATCTAGTGAGGGTGCGGTGTTGGGGCCGTGGCACGTTGGCCTTGCCCCGCATTGCACGCCGTGCCACGTTGGGCCTTATTACCTGGACAATCAATTTCCAGTAAGGGTCCGCGTCAGTGGCGTGTCACGGAGGCAGTGCTCCGCAATGCACTCCGTGACACGTTACTTGTTATTCCGGGAAAAATTCCCACTAGTATAAATAGAACACTTAGGTTCATTTTTAATAATTTTGACTTGGTGGAGCAAGAACGTGGGTTACAGACAATTGAGGGGATGAAATTGTCAGGGTTTTTCTCTCTCTCCTTCTTCTTTAATTCAATTGCTTGTATGTTTAACACTCATTTAACGATGTTTAATCCACAAATGAGTGGTTAATTCCTCTTCTTGCTGAGGTTAAGAACAATTGTATTGAAATGTAGTTATTGATCAATTGGGTTTTTCATATTTTCTTCCATGGTTGTTCTATTGATTCTTGTTCTTACTGCATTGATGTGTGGCCAATGTTAATGTATATCTAAAAAGTCCGGTTTCACTCGAGAGAGCAAGAAATTGGAAAGTTGTGAATCAATAGGATATGATCTTTTCTTAGTTTGGGAAAATTGAGAATTGATTTACCTTCAGGATAGAAATATACCTAAAAGTCATATTAGTCAATTAAGGAATCGGTTTTGTATGGCTAAAACATGAATTTCGTTTAATCATAGAAATGTAGGTGGACGGTTCATGATTCTTAAGTTGGGTTAAATACGAGAGTTTTAATCCATTAGCAATAATTCTTGACTAGCAACCGGAGGAAAGATTAACCAAAAATTGTATCGATAATTAGTTTCTATACATGTTCATTTAGCCTCAGCATGCTCACATTCATAGTTTAGACTCACATTAGATATTCGTTTTAGACTTAGCATAAAATTAGAAATCAAAATATCAAACTCTTCTTTGCACAGTTGTCTTCATTTTTAGAGTAAGTATAGTAACACTTAAGTGGTTTGTTACCTTATCCCAGTCCCTGTGGGATCCGCAAACCTGAGCAAGGAGGGAGGTTCGAGCTCAAACAAAACATGGTGCAATTGCTGCACACCAGCGGGCAGTTCACAGGTCTCCCTCATGAGGATCCACAGCAGCATCTCCAAAAATATTTTGGAGATAAGTGACACTTACATCCCCGCTGAAGTGTCATCAGATTATGTCAGGCTTACATTGTTCCCATTTTCACTATTGGGAGAAGCCAAGAGGTGGTTGAAAGCTGAGCCACCTAATTCTATTACTACGTAGGATGATCTTGCATGGAAATTCTTGATATGATTTTTTCCATCCGGTAAAACAGCAAGACATAGAAGTCGAATTCTTAGTTTCAAATAGAGAGAGGGGGAATCTATATCAGGCTTGGGAGAGATTCAAGTCCATGTTGCGGGATTGTCCACATCATCATCAATCCAATGATGTGCTGGTGCACACTTTTATTGAGGGCTTGGAACCCCACACAAAAATCTTGCTAGACTCAGCAGCTGGGGGACAAGCATTGGAGAAAACTTATGAGGAGCTGTATACCTTGTTAAATCGTATTTCGCAGGGAAATCTGGAGTGGAATGCGGATTCGTCAAGAGGAGGAACAAGGAAAGCAGCAGGAGTTCTAGAAGTGGATGGTTTTACAGCTATTGTTACACAGATAGCTGCTTTACAGATTCAACTCAACACCCACTTCAGTAATATGACAATGAACCAGACTCAAGCCCCAGTGAATGTAGTGCAGCAAATTTGGTGTGAAGTGTGCGGGAGTAGTGAGCACTCAACTGAGTGTTGTGGGGCAAATCCTGACTCGGTGAACTTTATGTGAAATGTACAGAGGAACAACCATCAACAGTATGGCAACAACTACATTTCCAAATGGAGGAATCATCCGAATTTCTCTTGGGGTAGCAACAACCATCAAGGGCAAAGTTCGAGTCAGGGGGTGCAGAGGAATCAAGGAGGGCAGTAGAACTATCAAGCACAATATAGAAACAACAATGCACCTCCTCCCCCACCATCACCCAGCATTGAGGAGATGTTCAAGACAATGATAGCTAACCATGCTCTATTGTAGAATGACTATGTGAAATTGGCAGCCGAGGTGAAGAACAACCAGTTAGCTATTAAGGCACTTGAATATCAATTTGGGCAATTTGCTGGAGCCCAAAACACCAGGCCTAGAGGAGGACTTCCGAGCGACACAGATCCCAACCCCAAGAAGGTGAATGCGGTGACCACAAGGAGTGGTTTGCAGCTTAAAGAGGTGGAACCAAAAATACCACCTCAACAATCGGGAGAAGCAGAAGTTGAGAGGGAGTAAAGTGATGAGAGGGGGAAGAAAAAGGTAGCTGAATCAGAAAGACCACCACCCCCGTTCCCTCAAAGATTAAAGAAACACAAGGAGGAGGCATGTTTCAAGAAATTCATGGAGGTGCTGAAACAGGTACATATTAACTTACCTCTTGTTGATGTTTTGCAGGGAGTGCTGAAGTATGCAAAGTACATTAAGGACATCGTGGCGAACAAAAGACGGTTGACTGAGTATGCTACGGTAGCTCGCACGGAGGAGTGCACTTCCCAGTTACAAAATCTATTGCCCACAAAGCTCAAAGATCCTAGGAGCTTTACTATACAAATTACAATTGGGCAGAGTATCCGAGCTCGCGAATTATGTGATTTGCGAGCGAGCATTAATTTGATGCCGTCATCGGTATTTAAGAAGTTGGGTCTAGGGAGTCCTAGACCAACAACAGTGATCTTGCAACTAGCAGATCGGTCCTTAGCCAGGCCTGATGGCATTGTGGAGGATGTGCTGGTGCAAGTGGGCTCCCTTATCTTCCCGGTAGATTTCGTCGTGCTGGATTTTTAGCCAGACGCGGAAGTCCCATTTATTTTGGGACGTCCCTTCTTGGAGACTGGGAAAGCGCTGATTGATGTAGCTGCAGGGCAGCTAACCATGCGAGCACATGAGAAGGTGGAAGTGTTTGATGTATACAAGGCTACCAAGCTCCCGATTATGTACGAGGAACTCTCGGTGATCAACGTGATTGATCGAGCTGATGATGCTCAGATAGTTGAATCACGAGAGTTATTGGGAAAATCACCGGAGCGATGTAAGCACTACTGGGGTGAGGATGGTGGTCGAGAGAAAACGTCCTTCACCCTAAAAGATTACTGAGCTGAATGACGTCGAGCCGCGACGGTAAACCAGGTGCTGCACGGGAGGCAACCCGTGAAATTTTTCTTTGTAAAATGTGAATAGATTTCTTTTTATTTTTCTTTTTTGATTATCAACAAAATTGTTAGTTTTTATTTTTATTCTTATTTTTATTTTGAGTGAATCCTATAATTCTAACCAATTTCTTGTCGTAAGATGAATTTCAGGTTGAACGGAGGGTAAACATGCAAGGAATCACAAAGGAAAATCCGAGGTATGACAAATAATAAAAAGTGGCAAAACAGTGAGCCAGGGCGATGGCTCCGTGTCACGGAGGAGGACCTCCGCGTTACCTTCCGTGACACGTTGAAGGTAATTCTACAATTTTTACAAATTCCAGAACACTTACGCGATGGCTCCGTGTCACGGAGGGCATGCTCCGCCTTACCCTCTGTGACACGTTGAGGTGTATATCGCGACGGGTCACCTCACACCGGGTCACCGGGTGACCCGCGCGAAATTCCCACTTTTTAACCCCGATTCCCCCTCATTTTTCCTCATTTTTCATACCCTCCGCGACCAACATCCCAAAAACCCCTCCCCTCTCAACGTGACACGGACTTAGGCCCATAATTTCATCAAGTTTTTGTCAATTCTTCTAATTCAAGGTATGTTCTTCAACTTTATCTCAATTCTTGTCGAATTTTTTCGATGTTGAACATGTGATATGAGCAAAACTTGCCCTAAGTAGAAATTAAGCTTAAATTTAATTGAATTATTGTTGATTGATGTTCGGAGTAACGGTGTGATTGCTTGAACTCGATAATTACATAGCTTAATCGAATTTTTGATAAAATCATAGCTAGGGCTTGACTTTGAGTTTGAAATGGAAAAATTGAGTTGAACTAGTGAAATTCATGCTGGGTTGTACATGTTGGGTGAGATGAGTCGATTGTGCTAACTGCGACTATGCTAAAAGACCGACGGATTCTCGGGTTAAGGAAATATTGGAAATTGCAAGAAATGGGTGAATTGTATAGGATCATGTAGTTAAAATTTTTCTTTTGTTTCTCCTTGCTAAGTGCTATGGGATAAAATGTTATCGATAGGTAAGGATTGTGGTTAGCTATACAAAGTCTGAGTAGTACATGGAATATATACCGCCGAATTCTCCCAAGGCACTAAGCATATTTGTTATGTTTTGTTGTTTGTGTGTGTAAATAAGTACGATCTTGCCTTAATGTTGTAATTTTGGCTAAGGACTAAGTGTGGGGTAGCCTAGCTTAACTCAACCTTAGTCGAAGCTAATTTCAATTGGCTTAATATTGAACTTGTCTGTTTGGTTTGACAGGAACAATGGCAAGCATGCAAGACAAGGGAAAAGGCGCATCAACATCTGGCGCCGGAAGAAAAAGAATAAGACTAGGCACAGCAGTCCCAGCAGCACCAGCGGTTCCACACGGCCAACGCCGTCAATATGGAACCAGGTGGTTGACAGAGGAGGGGAAGAAATGGTACGCAAAGCACAAGGAGAGCAAGTACTTCCCCGAGGAACACATAGCAAGGGAACCGTTGGCACAGGAGTTCCCCAGGATTGTCCAGAGGATCGAGGCAGCTGGGCTGAACTTCATCTTTGAAGAGCCCAAGGAATGCAACTTGCACTTGATTCGGGAATTCTACGCCAACTGGAACCCGACTCTCAGAAGTCACACCATCAAAATAAGGGGGCAAATAGTCACTTTTGAGCCCCACCACCTCAATGCTATCCTAGGGGCGCGGGACAAAGACGCCCATGTGCTTCGACAGCTGAATATCACTCCACCATATGCGGACATCCGACGCACTTTTTGTGGAACCCGATCAACAGCTCGGTGGAGCAGACATAAGGAGAGGGGCTACCATCAGACCTTGCCTTACTCACAGATGAACAGGGAAGCCAGGATATGGCTGAAGATTGTTTGTTCCTGCTTAATCCCGGGGGTGCATATGACGGATGTAACCTGGGATCGTGTATGCTTGGTGTACGCCCTGATGAAAGGGCTGGAGATCAATGTGGGGGCGGTGATTATCTCCACCATGAAGAGAGCCCGTTTGCATCAAGGGCACATATACGGATTTGGTGGACTAGTCACCACATTCCTGAGAGGCCTGGGAATTGAGGAAGAGGCCCTTGACTATATCCCGCAGATGGAGCAGCGGGCCTTAGATGTCACTAAAACTAAAGCACCCGACACCACCCATGGGCCAGTTCTTACACTAGCCGAGCGACATGCTCGAGATGATCAGTACATGGATCGCATTTACGGGATGCAGATGCTCCAGCTGCGAATAGGCGGGAGGCCGGCAACAAAAGAGGAGCTGTGGCAGCTCGAGCTAGACTACCCTTTTGGCGAAAATGCCAGGGCTCTATGCCGAGAGGGGCCAGCTTTTGTAGAGCCCACGGATGATGATGTCCCCACAGATGAGGAGACACTTCGTGAGGACTCCGATGTGGAGTCCGATGATGACGATGGGGGAGATTCAGACATGGGAGACGAGGCAGCAGCACCTGATGAAGAAGTGAAGTATTTTGATTGATCAGGGAGTTCCACCACCCAATTTTTGTGCTATGTTAATTTTTTTGAACACTGGGGACAGTGTTCGATATAAGTGTGGGGTGGGAGTAGTTATTTGCTGGTTGTGTTGTTTATGTTTCTGTTCTATTGTCATGTCTATGGAAAATTTTGTGACCCTGTGATTGTGATGTTTCTGTTCTGTATTGTAATTAAATGTGAAGCTGTTGTGTGCTGCTGAATGTTGCTAGCTAATTTTGTACATATATTTGTTTTATCGAAATCATCGATATTTTTAAAAAAATTTCAATTCTTGGGTTTCTCGGCGTTTGTTTTCGGTTCTTTTACCGAGATTGGTCCCATTGAACCAAAGTCTTAGTGAGTGACCGTTTGCTATGATGGATGGATGATGACCGTCTTAAGGGAAATATAGTCGTTAGGAATAGATTTTTTTCATTTATTTTTCAGTTGTTTTCTTTTGTGGGTTGCATCCCAAAACCTGTAGTTACTTTATGGTTGCGGAATTCTGGTTGCGTGTTGTACATGATATTTGAAATGCAAAGGTGATTCATATGAAAGCATGCAACTCTGTAAATATGTTGAGATACCTAGGCCATAGAGTCGATTCTGTGTGATTGAGGCTTAATTTTGAATTCTTGTAATTAGCTGATTGAAGAGTCTGTGAATATGTCTTGAATTGACCATGTGCAATAAGTGTGGGGTGAGGTTTTGTTTATTCCTTGCTATTATGAAATGTCAGAACTTGCTTGGTGTGTGTACGAAACGAAATGAAGGACGTGTATTGTAGGAAAGGATGTAGGCATTTCTTTATTTTCAACCGAAAGTTTCTCTTTTTCATTATTGTACCCACCTTGATTGTACACCCTAGTTAGCCCGTTGAGCCTTTAGCCTATTATTTTTTTCCTTTGTCAAAAATGTGTAAACCGAGCTTAACCCTTTCTTTTCATTAGCCGTAAATTTGATCCAAAACTCTTAAGCGTTTAAGAAGAGGAAATAATTTTTCCAAAGTATCAAAGAGTGAGAATGGTGAAAAGAAAAGAAAAGCAGAGTGATGAAAGGAAAGAAAAGGTTGAAGGTGCACTTGTTATAAATAAAATATAATAAAGATGTATGAATAATCTTCGTGATTGAGTCAAGTGTGCTTAATAAGATGGGTCAAAATAAAGACAGACTTCAAGAATGGGAGGATGAAGGAAGAAACAATGCCCATGATCTTGATGGGATGTATTGAAAAAGCGCTTAAGGATGCTTGTGGCTATTATTGGCTAGCCCAGTATTTACTAGTTCCGTAGCTTACATTACAACCCGTTAAAGTCCTACGTGATCTTACATCACACTTCCTTATATTAGTGGAGTAATACACTAAAGGCAAGCCTATGGTTCGTGGCATGATGCATGTGAATTCTTTTGGGAGAGAGAGTGAAACTGTTTCTATATGCCCCTGCACGTAGTCGTTTGAGTTCATGTGATTAAAAAGGGGAAAATTCTCTTGTGTTGTGAGGGCACATGCTTGATGAGAGATTAAATTTCGTGTCGGATATCTTGATCAGTTGATTTGCAGGAGTTTGCCAATATCGAGAGTCGATTCTTAAGTCTAGGAGGTCTTGATGTGTTGAAGGTCATTGCATTGATAGGACCATGCATGTTTTCTTGATGATTTGCTGTATTAAATAATCGGTATGACCGTAGCCTGAATTGTCGAACCAAAGTAGCCAGGATGGGGTGTAAAGTGCATGAGGTGTAAGATTGTTGTTCAGGGATGAACAAGGATTTAAGTGTGGGGTAAGTCATCTTGGGCAAATTTATATGCCCAAGTGATACTCAAAGGTGTCATTTTAGCCTTGTTTATCTATCAATGTTTATACATTCTCATGTGATTGATAATAAAATGTGAGTTTATACTAACCAACATGATTAGCGTTGTTTTGCAGGTGAAATATAATTTTGGGAAGCTAAAATGCGTGTTGGGAGAGATTGGGGTTGGACTCGGATGTTAGCAAGGGAAAAAGCATTTGAAGGCACAAATTAAAGGGGCTCCGCGATGGAGCCGTGTCACGCTGCCATCGCGGATGCCTTTTGCCTGGATAGGGATTTTTCGCCAAGATCCAGTGAGGGTGCGGTGTTGGGGCCGTGGCACGTTGGCCTTGCCCCGCATTGCACGCCGTGCCACGTTGGGCCTTATTACCTGGACAATCAATTTCCAGTAAGGGTCCGCGTCAGTGGCATGTCATGGAGGCAGTGCTCCGCGATGCACTCCATGACACGTCGCTTGTTATTCCGGAAAAAATTCCCACTAGTATAAATAGAACACTTAGGTTCATTTTTAATAATTCTGACTTGGTGGAGCAAGAACGTGGGTTACAGGCAGTTGAGGGGACGAAATTGTCAGGGTTTTTCTCTATCTCCTTCTTCTTTAATTCAATTGCTTGTATGTTTAACACTCATTTAACGATGTTTAATCCACAAATGAGTGGCTAATTCCTCTTCTTCCTGAGGTTAAGAACAATTGTATTGAAATGTAGCTATTGATCAATTGGGTTTTTCATCTTTTCTTCCATGGTTGTTCTATTGATTCTTGTTCTTACTGCATTGATGTGTGGCCAATGTTAATGTATATCTAAAAAGTCCGGTTTCACTCGAGAGAGCAAGAAATTGGAAAGTTGTGAATCAATAGGATATGATCTTTTCTTTGTTTGGGAAAATTGATAATTGATTTACCTTCAGGATAGAAATATACCTGAAAGTCGTATTAGTCAATTAAGGAATCAGTTTTGTATGGCTAGAACATGAATTTCGTTTAATCACAGAAATGTAGGTGGACGGTTCATGATTCTTAAGTTGGGTTAAATATGAGAATTTTAATCCATTAGCAATAATTCTTGACTAGCAACCGGAGGAAAGATTAACCAAAAATTGTATCGATAATTAGTTTCTATACATGTTCATTTAGCCTCAGCATGCTCACATTCATAGTTCAGACTCACATTAGATATTCGTTTTAGACTTAGCATACAATTAGAAATCAAAATATCAAACTCTTCTTTGCACTGTTGTCTTCATTTTTAGAGTAAGTATAGTAACACTTAAGTAGTTTGTTACCTTATCCCAGTCACTGTGGGATCGATACTTGGCTTACTTAAGCCACTTTACTACTTGTTCGACCACGTGCACTTGCGTGTAGTAAATACCCCAGAGCAGACGCGAACAATGAGTACTGAACTGAATAGAGTATTGAGGATGATTTGAATACCTGGTGCTAAAACTGAACAGGAAGGGAACAAATGAGGGTATTTGGCCATCATGTCTGCTTCTGCCTCCCATATGGCTCCCTTAGCTAGCTGGTTCCTCCACAAGACTTTCATTGAAGCGACTTCCTTGTTTCTCATCTTACGAACCTGATGTTCTAGGATCTTTATTGGAACCTCTTCGTAAGAAAGACTATCCTTCACTCCCACACTGTCTAGTGGCATGACTGAAGTCGAATCACTAATGCACTTCTTCAACAGTGACACATGGAAGACTGGGTGCACAAATGCGAACTCTGAAGGTAGTTCTAACTTGTAGGCCACATTGCCAATTCACCTCAGAATCCTATAGGGTCCTACATACCTCAGACTGAGTTTTCCTTTCTTTCCAAACCTCATCACCCCTTTCATGGGTGAAATTTTTAGATACACCCGATCATCTACAGCAAATTCTAACTCTCTCCTCCTCACATCAGCATATGATTTCTGCCGGCTCTGAGCTGTTTTCAACCTTTCCCTGATAAGTTGCACTTTTTGCATAGCTGCATGAACTGAGTCTGGTCCTATCAAGAAGCTTCGCTAACTTCAAACCATACTATAAGAGATTTACTCCTCCTACCATATAATGCCTCGAATGGGGCCATCTAAATACTGGAGTGGTACCTGTTGTATGCAAACTTGATGAGAGGTAAGTGATCATCCCAACTGCTCTTGAAGTTGATCAAACAAGCTCTCAACATATATTCTAAGGTCTGAATAGTCCACTCAGCTTTTCCATCTGTCTGAGGGTGAAAAGTTGTCCTGAGCTTAACCTGAGTACCAAGTCCCTTTTGAAATGACTTTCAGAAATGCAAGGTGAACTGGGTACCTCTATCTGAAAAAATGGACAAGGGCACCCCATCAAATCTGACTAACTCCCGGATGTACAACCTAGCATAATTCCCAGCTGAGTCTATAGTTTTAACTGGGAGGAAATGTGCTGAATTGGTCATCCGGTCAACTATCACCCAAATTGAATCATGTTGCCGACGAGTACGAGGTAGACATGTGATAAAATACATATTCACTTCTTCCCACTTCCACGTGGGTATGTGGATATCTTGAGTCATACCCCCAGGTATTTGGTGTTCAACCTTAACCTGCTGGAAGTTCAGACACTTAGCCATAAATTCTGTAATATCTCTCTTTAGGCCATTCCACCAGTAGATTACCCGTAAATCACAGTACATATTGGTGGCACCTGCGTGGATAAAATATCTAGAGCTGTGGGCTTCTACCAGTATCTGCTGTCTTAAGTCACCTATGTCTGGTAGACATAGTCTACCTTGGTAATGAAGCACACCATCTCCCTCTTTGGAGAAAACCTCCACTTTTTTTTTTCTTAGAACTGCTTCTTTTCAGCTTAAACAGTATGGAATCTTCATCCTATTTTGACTTAACCTCAATAACTAAAGAGGATTTTTACTCACTCTGTAGTACTACTTTGCCCTCAGCTAAATCCACCAACTGAACTCCCAACTGAGCTAACTTGTGAATATCCTTTTCTAGTTCTTTTCTGCCCTTTTCAACATGAGCACCGCTTCCATGGACATTCTACTCAAAGCATCTGCCACCACATTTGCCTTGCCCCGGCGGTACAACACACTCATGTCATAATCCTTCAATAGCTCCAACCACCTTCTCTAATGAAGATTCAAGTATTTCTGACCGAACACATACTGAAGGATCTTGTGGTCGGTGAAAACATCCACGTGTACCCCATAGAAGTAATGTCTCCATATCTTCAAAGCAAACACTACCGCTGCCAATTCATGGTTATGAGTTGGATAGTTCTTCTCATGCACCGTGAGATGTCTAGAGGCATACACTATCACCTTACTCCACTGCATCAGAACACAACCGAGGCCAGTAAACTACAAACCCATCTATTCTTTTTGGTACGGTCAAAACTAGAGTTGTAGTGAGTCGAGTTTTCAACTCCTGGAAGGTCTTCTCACATGCATCTGACCACTGAAACATCACCTTTTTTCTGATTTAGTTTAGTTAGAGAAGACGCAATAGAAGAAAATCCCTCTACAAACCATCGACAATAACTAGCTAGACCAAGGAAACTTCTGATATCTGTTGGGGAAGGAGGTCTCGGCCAGTCTTTCATCGCTGCTATCTTCTGAGTATCCACCTGAATACCTTCAGCTGAGACCCCATGACCGAGGAAAGCCATAGAATTCAGACAGAATTCACATTTGCTGAATTTCGCGCACACATAGCAGTCTTTGAGAGTCTACAGCACTATCCTTAGATATTTAGCATGCTCTTCCTTATTTCTGGAGTAAACCAAAATGTCTTCTATGAACACGATGAATAACATGTCCAGATACTATTTAAATACCCTGTTCATTAGGTCCATGAAAGCTGCAGGGCATTAGTTAGTCCAAAGGACATAACCACAAATTCGTAGTGACCATACCGAGTTTTGAAGGCTATTTTTGGTATGTCATATTCCCTGACCCTAAGCTGATGATACCCTGATCTGAGATCTACCTTGGGAAAACAAGTGGCTCCCTAAAGTTGATTGAACAAGTCGTCAATCCTGGGTAGAGGATACCTATTCTTAACTGTAACCTTGTTCAGTTGACGATAGTCGATACACATTCTGAGAGTACCATCTTTCTTCTGCATGAACAACATTGGAGCACCCCATGGGGAGATGTTGAGCCTGATGAAACCCTTATCAAGAAGGTCCTATAGTTGTTCTTTCAATTCCTTAAGCTCAGTAGGAGCCATTCTATAAGGAGGAATAGAGTTGGGCTGAGTGTATGGAAAAAGGTCTATGTTGAAGTCTATTTCCCACTCGGGAGGGACTCTAGGAAGATCTTCAGGAAAGACGTTAGAGAATTCACTGACAACTAGAACTAACTGAATAGTTGGGGTATCGGAACTACAATCATCGACTGGAACTAGGTGATAGATGCACCCTTTTGAAATGAGCTTCCTTGCCTTGAGGTAGGAAATAAACTGACCCTTAGGTCCACTCTAGAAATGGCCCATTTGAAAACTAAAAGCTGACGACTCTAGTTCTACAGTCGACTACGGCATAACCGGAGTGTAAAAACTCCATGCCAAGAATGAGGTTGAAATCAAACATGTCTACCTTTGCTAGATAAACTAGAATGAATTTATTTAATACTAAGACTAGGCAGTTTCTATATACCCCGCTGGCTCTAACTGACTCACCAACTGGGGTAGAGACTGAGAGTGATTCTGAGCAAACTTCTGGACTGATTTTTAACTGTACATCTACATAAGGGAGTCACGAATGAAGTGTGGCTCTTAGATCTAGTAGGGCATACACATCTAGATGGAAGAGACATAACATACCTGTGACCACGTCAGGTGAGCTCTCCTGATCCTAACGAGAGGAAAAAGCATAAAAGTGGTTTTGGCACTGACCGCCACCCATACCTGAAGTGTTACCCTAATGAGTTGGATGGCCTGCTGGGGCTGCTGAAGTGGTAGACTCTGATTTACCATCCTGCTGACGAAAATTCCTTTAGAATATGACCTAGCTATCCACATCCAAAGCTACCCATTTTTCCCAGAAGGCATTCCCAGGATGGTTCTTGCCAAACTTAGGACAAGCTGGGTAACAGTTGCTAGCACTGTAACTCTGGGTCTAAGAGATAGATGCTCCACCCTTCCGATCCTTGCGGG
Organism: Datura wrightii; assembly: GCA_035772735.1. Taxonomy (NCBI): domain Eukaryota; kingdom Viridiplantae; phylum Streptophyta; class Magnoliopsida; order Solanales; family Solanaceae; genus Datura; species Datura wrightii. The sequence goes on along the minus strand of JASDFA010000002.1, from coordinate 90,533,559 downwards.
ACTAAAAGAAGGGGCACTAGATGAGGTGGGTGCTAAAGTCCTCTGTTACTACTACTGTGGGCAGCTACCACTGTCGGACCTCTACTAGCCATAATCTAATGGACCCGTTCTAGCCCACTTGTTCTCGCTCTCCATATCCTTCAGCTTTTCTGCCTCAATCTTATATGAAAGAATGATGAGGCGGGAGAGGTCAATGTCCTTAATGAGCATTGCGTTCTTGCACTCCTTAAGTACCAAGTTTGATACCCTGTTGACGAATTTAAGCATGTGAGCCCTTGTCTTGGCTACCATCTCGGGAGCATACCTCGACAACTGAGTGAACTCCAATGCATATTCCTCCACAGTCCTATTACCCTACTTTAAATTCATGAACTCTGCGACCTTAGCCTCCCTCAACTCTCAAGGGAAAAATCTATCTAGAAATGCTATGGTGAACTCTTCTATCACACCCCTAGTCTACACCCTAGACAGAACACGGTACATAGAGTTACAAGTAACCCCAAATCAACCTCTGGTCTATCATACACTGGCATTCTAAGTAAACATAATTTGCAGAAGCTTTAAAATACTATCATAAAACATTTATATAGAAAAATAAACTAAATCAATAAAGTTTAAAAGCATCTCAACAAAACTAAAATTCTAAAACTAACATGTTTATGTCAGATAGCCACTACAACTGATGAGTTTCTGGGACAAGCCCCCCGCAAACTCTAAATCTAAATAAAACAAACTGAGCTGAAAGAAATAATCTCTGTCCTAGAAGGATGAGGACTCACTAGTGAAGCAGCTGAGAAAGTCAGAGCGAGGTCAGCTAACAGTGCTGAGTCTGAGAACCTGCGGCTGTATCATAAAACAATACAACATAAAAGGTATGCGTCAGTATGTTGAATGTACTGAGTAAGCAGGAGAAAACATAATACTGGATATAAATGACTGAACTGAACAACATGCAATGACCACTAAAATAACTGAAGTAAACTAAGATGGTCAAGATGACCCTATCTAATGGTCAAAGACATTCCCTAAGTCTGCAATTTTGAGTCTGAGGTACTGTACTGAACTGATCTAAACTGACTAATCTAAGACTGAACTGAGCTGACTAGTGGGAGAGTCTATAACCGACATATAACCACGTGAGGTAGACGTGGAGTCCGATGTATACACCCCAAATCAATCCCTGGTCTATCATACTCTGGCATTCGGGTAAACATAATTTGCGGAACCTTTAAAACACTATCATAAAACATTTATATAGAAAAATAAACTAAATCAATAAAGTTTAAAATCGTCTGAACAAAACTGAATGTCTGAAAGTAACATATATATGTCTGATAGCCACTACAACTGATGAGTTGCTGGGACAAGCCCCAAGCTAACTCCAAATCTAAATAAAACAAACTGAGCTGAAAGAAACAATCTCCGTCCTCGAAGGATGAGGAATAACAAATGAAGCTATTGAGAAAGTCTGAGCGAGGTTAGCTAACGGTGTTGAGTTTGAGAACCTGCGGTTGTATCATGAAACGATACAACATAAAAGGTATGCGTCAATAGTTTGAATGTACTATGCAAGTAGGAGAAAACATAATACTGGATATAAATGACTGAACTGAAACGACATGCAATGACCACTGAAATAACTAAAGTAAACTAAGATGGTCAAGATGACCCTGTTTAATGGTCAAAGACATGTCTTAAGTCTAAAATTCTGATTTTGAGGTACTGTACTGAACTGATCTAAACTGACTAATCTAAGACTGAACTGAGCTGACTAGTGAGAGAGTCTGTAACCGACATATAACCACGTGAGCTAGACCTGGAGTCCAATGTATACACCTCAAAGATAGGACCCAATATACCTTGCCAGGGTATAAAGGCATGAACTGAGTGATTAGAAAACTCTGGGGCCAATCAGGCCAAAAAATACTGTAACCTATGTTGGCAACATAGTTTAAGGAACCTAGGTGCGCTAGAACCCCGGTTCGCTCGGTGCTAAGTCGTACTCCCACTTGATAGTCCTAGACCGAATACTAGGCTGATAGCTCAAAACTGGGGCCCAAGACTAGTCAGGTATACATATCTGAAAGCACTCTGAGAGTCTTATTGGACCAGATTCTGAAACTGGGTTCTAGACCGGTCAGAGCTGCTTATCTAGAAGCATCGTAACCGTCTAAGAATGAACTGTAATCTGAAACTGGGGTCCTAAGTCTAGTCAGAGCTATATATCTAAAGTGACATTACTGCCTAGTGGACCAATAAACTGAATTCTGAATTTGATGATGATAACTGGGAGGTATCACAGACACCTCAAGAGTTTCTATAGTCAACTGATCCGCTGACAACTTTTGAGTAACACTGTGGATTCCTACTTTCGGACTAAACTAAACTACTAAGCAGCTAACAGAGATTTCAACTTATTCTAATAATACAGGGATCCATAATATGGATAAAATCAAGCAATAAGGAAGTCTAATCCAACCAGTAGAATTTTAGGTATTCTCATTCAACTGTAGGGCTAAAATCATTCTTTCTAGAAGATAAACCACATGATATCTAAATAATGAAAAAGGATATCTAACAATCAGCTTAAAGAATATTTTACAAGCAATAAGGAATCTGACATATAATTTAACCTCATTCGAAAGCTCAGGGCTAGAATTCACTTGTACGAGTATAACAACAATTTAATCATGAACTGATGGAAGTCATGTTTAAAATAATCATGGATATCATTCTATATGAATTCAAAGTAAACTGACGTATATTCTCTTCACATTCAAAATCACAGGGTTAGAATTTATAGAGAAACTAGAGAAGGGTTTTGAGGGACACAAGGGAAGAACTATCCCCTTGTTGAATTCCCACATACCTGAGTTAGAATTTCCTTGGAGAAGGAAGCTTGGACTATTGCAATGGACGAAAAACCTTAGTCTTGCTAGGAGCTTCTTGAGAGGAGAGCTTATAGTATTTTTCTAAAGATGAGTATTAATGAGCGGTAAAACCGTTTTGGCCCTCTAAATCCCCTCAAAATAACCCAAAACGACTTAGTTAGGATCTAGGATGTTAGGAAATTACTGAAGCACCCTTAGGAAATTCGCAAAAAAAATTGACTGCTAGTCCCCACGGGGGACCCTACGACTCATGCCTAGTGACCACGACTCATTGTCACGGTTGTTGAGTCCACTGCCCAAAATTCCCTATTGGTTGCCACGAGGGATACCGCGACTCGTGGTGTACCCTATGACTCGTGGTGACACACTCATCAACTACACTACTAACATCATTACTCTCCCATGTATTTTGAACCATGGGTCACCTAACGAATCGTGGCTTGGACCATGACTCGTGGTGACTAATCATGAAGTACACTGCCAAATTTCCTTCTGGTCTTCAATCAACTACTAACCATGGGTCACCTAATGCATCGTGGTGTTGACCATGATTCGGGGTCGCACCCGTGGTCACTCCATTTTTCCCAACTTTTTCTACCAAGTCCGGACCTTTCCCATGAGCCACTTCTCGACTCGTGGCCTACCCCAACGGGTCACAAGACGACTCGTCTTGTGATCTGGTGCAGAAATTTCTATTTTCTTTATTTCAACTCTTGGGTCTGCTATTTTTGAGTTTCTAAGGTATTACAATATCTTTCCCTTGGGGACGTTCATCCTAGAATGTTGGAACACACACAAAAAAGTAGAGAATTACAAACACTACACTCAAATACTGTCCGTAAAGGCTAAAAACTAACGGAATGACTACCTCGGAACTGAACTACAAGTATGAACGGAATTCACTAATCAGACACATGTTCAATTACATGAAAGAAACTAGAACACACTAACTGAATGGAGTTTTAGGGAGGAACTTGGTATCTTAAACTGAAATTGAGCTGGAAGAGAACAAATGTGGGTATCTGGCCATCATATCTACTTCGGTATCCCATGTAGCTCCCTTAACCTGCTGATTCCTCCACAAGACTTTGACTGATGCTACTTATTTGTTCCTCAACTTACGGAACTGACAGTTAAGAATCTGAACTGGGATTTCTTCGTAAGAGAGACCATCTTTCACCCCCACACTGTTTAATGGTACAACTGAAGTTGGATCACCAGTGCATTTCTTCAATAGAGAAACATGGAATACTGGGTGCACAAATGCCAACTTTGAATGTAATTATAGCTCGTAGTCTACATTATCAACATGCCTCAATATTCTATAGGATCCCACATACCTGGGACTAAGTTTTCCATTCTTCCCAAATCTCATCACCCTTTTTATGGGTGAAATTTTAAAATAAACCCAGTCATCAACTGCAAACTCCAACTCTCTTCTCATCACATCGACATAAGATTTCTGATGGCTCCGAGCTATTTCCAATCTTTCTTTGATGAGTTGTCCTTTCTGCATTGCCTCGTGAATTGAGTCTGGCCCTATCAAGGTAGCTTCACCAACCTCAAACCACCCTATAGGAGACCTCCTACCATCCAATGCCTCAAAAGAGGCCATCTGGATATTAGAGTGGTAGCTATTGTTATATGCAAACACGATAAGAGGTAAGTGATCCCAACTGCCAAACACGCCCTCAATATATCTTCCAGGGTCTGAATGGTCCGCTCAGCTTGTCCATCTGTCTACGGGTGAAAAGTTGTGCAGAGCTTGACTTGGGTACCAAGTCCCTTTTGAAAAGACTTGCAGAAATGTGAGGTGAACTGGGTACCTCTATCTGAGATGATGGATAATGGCACCCCATGAATCCTAACCAACTGCCGGATATAAAGTCTAGCAAGCCCTCAACTGAATCTGTAGTCATAACTAGGAGGAAATGTGCTGACTTAGTAATCCAATCTACTACTAGCCAGATGGAATCATTTTGCTAATGAGTTTGAGGTAGACCCATAATAAAGTCCACATTTACTTCTTCCCACCTCCACGTGGGTATGCTGATATCCTAGGTCATACCTCCCAGTCTTTGGTCCTCTACTTTGACTTACTGGCAATTCAGGCACTTAGCTTCAAATTCAGCGATGTCTCTTTTCATGTCGTTCCACCAGTAAATATCCCGTAGATCATGGTACATCTTTATAGCACCCGGGTGGATAGAATACCTTGAACTATGTGCTTCAGCTAGTATCTGTTGTCTCAAATCACTGACGTCTGGTACACACAATCTGCCCTGGTAACAGAGCACACCATCTCCCCCTTGGGAGAAAGACTAAACCTCTTTCCTTAGAACCGCTTCCTTGAATTTAAGTAAAATGGGATCTTCATCCTATTTGGACTTAACCTCAACCACCAAAGAGGAATCTGACCCGCTTTGCATCACCACTCCACCCTCAACTGAGTCAACCAACTGCACCCCTAACTGAGCTAGTTTGTGGATATCCTTTGCCAATTCCCTTTTTCCTTCTTCAATATGAGCCACGCTACCCATAGACACTCTACTTAGGGCATCGGCCACCATATTGGCTTTGCCCGGGTGATATAGCACGCTCATATCATAATCCTTCTGGAGCTCTAACCACCTTCTCCGATGAAGGATTAGGTACTTTTGACTAAACACATATTGGAGGCTCTTGTGATCTGCAAAAACATCTATGTGAGACCCATACAGGTAGTGTATCCATATTTTTAACGCAACACCATAGCTGCCAACTCAAGGTCATGAGTCGAATAATTCTTTTCATGAACTTTGAGCTGTCTAGAGGAATAAGCTATCACCTTGCCCCGCTGCATCAGAACGCAATTGAGTCCAACTCTAGAAGCGTCACAATACACAACCAACCCATCTGTTCCTTCTGGTAAGGTCAAAACTGGAGCAGTAGTCATTCGAGTCTTCAACTCCTGGAAACTCTTCTCACACACATCTGACCCCTAGGATTTCACCTTTTTCTGAGTCAACTTAGTCAGAGGAGATGCTATAGAGGAAAATTCTTCCATAAACCATCGGTAATAACCAGCTAGGACTAGGAAACTCTTGATTTCGATCGGGGAGGTAGGTTTGGGCCAATATTTCACTACTGCTATCTTTTGAGTATCTACCTGTAGGCCTTCACTCAATACAACATGACCCAGCAAAGTTACGGACTTCAACTAGAATTCTCATTTTGCTGAACTTGATGAAAATCTGGCGATCTCTGAGTGTCTGTAGCACTATCCTCAAGTGATAAGTATGTTCTTCCTTATTTTTGGAGTATATCAGAATGTCGTTAATAAATACAATGACGAATATATCCAGATACTGCTTGAGGACTCTGTTTATCAGGCCCATGAAAGCTGCGGAGGCATTTATTAGTTCGAAGGACATAACCACAAACTCACAGTGACCATACCGAGTTCTGAAAGCTTTTTTTCGGTATGTCACACTCTATGACCCTTAGCTGATGATACCACGACCTGAGATCTATTTTGGAGAAACAGCTGGCTCCCTGAAGTTGGTCAAAAAAGTAGTCAATTCTAGGTAGGGAATACATGTTCTTGACTGTGACTTTGTTCGACTAGTAGTAATCTATGCACATTCTGAGGGTGCCATCTTTCTTTTGCAGGAATAGTACCGGACCACCCTAGGGAGAGATGTTAGGTATAATAAGTCCATTCTCAAGAAGGTCTTTCAACTGCTCGTTCCACTCCTTAAGCTTTGCTGGAGCCATTTTGTAAGGAGGGATTAGATGGATGAGTATCTGGAATAAGGTCTATGCCGAAGTCAATTTCTCATTCAGGAGGAACTTTGGAAAGATCTTCGGGGAACACATCTAGAAACTCGCTGACAATAGGGAATGACTGGATAGTTGGGGTCTAAGAGTCAGAATCCTTGACCCGGACTAGATGGTAAATACATCCCTTAGAAATAAGCTTCCTAGCCTTAAAGTAGGAAATAAACCTAACCTTTGGCGCTGAACTACTGCCCGACCATTCTAGAGCTGGCTCATTAGGGAACTGAAACCTAACGACCCTAGTTTTACAGTCAACTGAGGCATAACCGAAGTGTAACCAATCAATTCCAAGGATGAGGTCAAAGTCGACCATGTGTAACTCTACAAGGTCAGCTAGAATGACTTTGTTGAAGAGTGAGATTGGGTAATTTCTATTTGCCCGGCTGGCTCTAACTGACTCACCAACTGGGATGGAGACTGAGAATGGTTTTGAGAGGACCTCTGGACTGATATTAAATTGGACTGCACATAGGGAGTCACAAATGATAGTGTGGCTCCTGGATCTAGTACGACATACACGTCTAGATGAAAGAAGTGTAACATACCCGTGACTACGTCAGGTGAGCTCTCCTAGTCCTGATGAGACAATGCATAAAAACTGTTTTGGCACTAACCTCCATCTGTACCTGATGTGTGGGCCTACTGGAGCTGCTGATATAGTGGATTGTGTTCTCCCCCATCCTGCTGATGGGAAATCTTTAAGCCGATGATCAAGCTGTCCACAACCAAAATATACCTCTCAAACCTGTAGACACTCTCCTGAATGGTTCTTGACACACTTAAGGCAAGCTGGATACCTGTTGCTGGCACTGTAGCTTTGGGACTGAGAGCCAGATGCTCCACCCCTCTGATCCTGGCGAGACCGAAAGGTTGGGGCGCTAGCTGAGCTGGTTGGTGGGGCTCTCTGCTGCTGTAGGCGGCTACAATCGCTAGACCTCTGATGGCCATAATCTAACTGGCCAGTCCTTGCCTTCTTGTTTTTTCGCTCCATGTACTTCAATTTCTTAGCCTCAATTTGCTGGCATGAACAATAAGGCTAGAGATATCGATGTCCTTGATAAGCATTAGCAGTTCTGCACTCCTTGAGGACCAGATTCGACACTCCGTTCACTAATTTCAGCATACGAACCCTTGGCTCGGCTACCATCTCTGGAACGTAATTAGATATCTTGGTGAACTCCAATGCATATTCTTCTACTGTTCTGTTGCCCTATCTCAAGTTCATGAACTCAGCCACTTTTGCATCCCTAAGCTCCTGAGGAAAAAATCTATCTAGGAAGGCTGTGCTGAACTCCTCCCACTCGACCAGTCCTGCTCCCGCTGGCCACCCCTCTTTCCACTATTCACACCAGACCTGGGCTACCCCTTTTAGCTGGTAGGCAGCCAGGTCAGCACTCTCAGAGGAGCTGACACCCATTATGCAGGTAATATTTTAATCTCATCCATGAAATCTTGGGGGTCCTCCCCCACCTGGGATCCCTAAAAGGATGGAGGGTTCATTATGATGAAGTCCCACAACCTAGCTATAACACCCCAAAATTTTAATTGGTAATTATTTGATGTTTTATACTAGTTTAGGGAAAGTATGGGTTGTATATTGGTCATAGGTGTCAAGGGAAATGTGTACGATCAAAAAACAACTAAAGAGTATGTGAAGTTCATAAGTAAGGATCAACTTTAAACGACCATATCTCCCAATATATAATGAATTAGAGTGCCACGGCCTATCAAATTAAAGGTCTTTGAGCCTAGTTTTCAGAAAATCAAACCGCTTGTCAATCGGAGTTCGGAGTAAAACATTATGGGAATTTTACCGAACCATCGCAAGCGGTGATGCGGGCATGACGCCCTAGTGCCTCCACCGCCCTACCCCTATTTATTTAAGTTGTTTGCTGCTACAATCATATCATTCCTATCCAAATTAGAGCTGCCTTCTTAGGGGACACTTCTCTCTGTATTTTACAGCAAAAAACTATGATAAATCAAGGCAAATCATCAACCAAAAATTGAAGCCAAGTGAAGAAGATCATTGCAAAGTTGACGAGAGGCATCACTGAGTCTTGTTGCTGCATTTTTGAAGCATGTTTATGATGTTTTTTTCTTCATTTTTGGAGGAGTACTTAGATGAATATATACTACCTTTGTTAATGGTTGGATTCAATGGAAGAGGTAAGGATTCTATCCTTTAAACTTACCTAAAATCTTAGCTAAAAGCTTGAAAATTCAAAAGCTAGGCTAGGTTGTTTTTATTTCATGTGTGTTTCGCTGAAGTTTCTGCCATTCTTTGGGCTGTGAAGCTGCTGCGTTTGCAATCATGTTAAGCTTCCTAGATATTCAATCTTAGTAGGAGTGGAAGACAATAAAAGGGTTACCATTTCTAGCTATTAAACTTGCAAGAATTTTCTTAGCTAAAGCTAGAAGTTGAAGTTGGTTTTGTGGCTCATTTTTTGTGTGTTTTTGGGTGAAGTTTTTGCTCCTTTTTAGAGGTTGATACAGCTGTGTTTTGCTGGGAAAATACTCCTTTTATTCTGGGGAATAATCACAAGAAAATCTAGGTATGTTCACCATTTTATTTTTCCCTTAAAGACTACGGAAACAAGTTAAAAAAAAGTAATGAAATGTTGTTTTGTATTGTTGTTATGGCTTTTGTTGGGATGACATTTTTTCTAGGAAATTGGCTCAAACCAGGATTGTTACATGAGTATAACTTCAAGGAATTGAAGAATACTAAACATGATTGTTGTAGGACAGAAGCGATTAAGGAAAGCTCGTCGTAACAAGGTATGTAAGGCGCCCTGTCTATCATTCTTTCAAGCACGATTCGTGTGATGTGAATCGAATGAGACAGCAACCTTTTTAATAGTATTAAGGCAGTATGTTAATCTTCATTCAAGATTTAAAGTCCCATGTTTTATTGAGGATAAATGTTAAGTTTATGCCTAGCCGAAAGGAGATACCTAAAGTGTGATATTGTGTTGATTGTTGTCGTAGTTGTACATTGAGTTGGAGACCCCTCAGTGTGGGTATTGTTAGATGGTCCTTACTGTATCTCATATGTATATATATGTGATGTTAAATTTGTTTAAAGGTCTGGTTGCTACCTGAAATTGGTGAAAGAGCCGAGATGAGGACGTGTAAACGATTTTAAGCCACGTAAAGACGTCGCAAGCTATTGAGGGTAAACGAGCTTACCGAATTAGGATTACCTGGTTTTGGTTTTCCCTTATCTTATGTGTATGTTATGAAATATGTTAGGCCAAGGGGATATTTTATAATCCCTTTCCCTTAAGATGAACGACAAGCTAGCGGGTTTCTAAGCTCTAATATCTCGTGGAGACGATCTACAAATTTTGTTGAAACTCTTAGGTTATCCATAGTTCCTTATGATTGATACAAGTTTTTACTACATGCATTTTTTTTTGCTTTGCATGTTATATGTACTCAGTTCCAGTTATGCATTACGAAGGAGGCTTATGCAGGCCACATGTTTAGTATTCGTCATTTCTATGTTGTATGTATTGAGCTGGTCCAGTATTAAGCCATAATGGCTCCATTAATGATTTTATCTAAGCTTTATTGATTTTACCCGGCTGTGTTACATCGGCTGGAGGTCTTATTGATTTTACCTCAGTGTGTTACACTGGCTGGACGGAGTTTACCCCAGTATGATACACCGGCTGGAGGCATTTCTTTTATCCCGGTATAGTACACTGGCTGGAGACATTTTTATTTTTACCCCGGTGGTACACTGGCTGAACAGATTGTATAGATTTTATGGTCTGCTGTCTGTTGGCATTTCAGTTATAGTCTTTGTTGTGCATTAGATGGTTGCATTTATACTTCAATAATGAGTTGTTGTCAGGTTTCTGTTTTCTTAATTTCAGGTTGTTACTACTCCTTCTTTCAGGCCTAGTTATCATTTTTATATTACATATTTTCAGTTTTCAGCCTTACATTCCAGTACATTTTATTTGTACTGACGTCCCTTCATCTTGGGATCCTTCCCGCAATCGTGCTACAGGTACAGGCCGAGGCTCAGATCATCGAACATAGTAGGAGCCAGATTTTTATAGAATAGTGGTATGCTCCTCTCTTCCAGGAGCCATGTCCTGGTGTGGACTATTTTCAGTTTTGTGTACAGTATGGGTAGGCCGGGGCCCTTTCCCGTGCATTTCAGTTTGTTTACTCTGTAAAGGATGATGTGGACTAGTTTGTATAGTAGTATGGGTTATGTAGTCATATTGATTTTTCATTGCTTTGTTTAGCTTTATTGTAGCCTTGTCGGCTTTCCAGGTTGCATATTTATAAATGTCAAGGCATTATTGGCCCAGTATTTTATCCTGGTTGGTTGTGACAGGTGGCTTGGTCAGCCTTAGTGTTACATTTATAGATGTTATATAGCCGGCTTCTCAATCGACCATGAATCGAGTGCCAGTTGCGCACTACCCTAGTTCTGGGCGTGACAGACTTGGTATCAGAGCGAAGTCGTGTCCTAGGGAGTCCACAGAGCCGTGTCTAGTAGAGTCTTTCTTATGGGTATGTTGTGCACCATACTTATAATCAGGAGGCTACAGGACATTTAGGAATTGTTTCACTTCTTTTACTAATAGTTCGTGCTATAGGTCGAGCTCATAAGTACCATGATATCTAAATCGTGTTATTGTTTTAGACTACGCCTGTGATAAGGAAGGTGACTACAAGGTTGATTGGCATAGTTGTTGGGGAGGGTACTAGTCTCCCTCCAGTGGATCAGAGAGACAGGTCAGAGGCTCAGAGTGAATCTCCTGCCCCATGTATTATGGTTCCTCCCGCTCCGACCAGAGCAATGGCAGATAGACCTCCAGCTCCTCCCGCACCAGCAGTACTTGAGGGTAGTAGAGTGGCAGACCCTCCCACGCCTGTGGTACCTCCAATGGTTCCGGAAGGACAGGGTCTTGAGGGAGTTGTTCAACTGATGACTCATATAGCCACAGATCAAGAGCGACGGTTGGAGGCGATGGAGAGACATAGAGGCCATACAATTGAGAGTTGTAGGGCCCGCGATTTCTTGAGTTTGAGCCCTCCTATATTCACCGGATCAAACCCGAGCGAGGATCCTCAGGACTTTATCGATCAGACTTATAGGGTGTTAAAGGTGATGCGAGCTACAATGACTGAGGAAGTAGAGTTGGCGGCCTTCAGACTACGTGATGTGGCCATATTGTGGTATGAGGCTTGGGCTCGATCCAGAGGAGCCGATGCACCACCAGCTGAGTGGGAAGAATTTTCCGAGGCCTTTATGCACCACTATCTAACCCGGGATCTTCAACAGGCTCGAGTTGAGCGGTTCTTGCACCTAGAGAAAGAAAGTATGAGTGTGCGTGAGTATTGTCTTTGGTTTATTCTCTTTCCAGGTATGCTCCTCACATGGTTCAGATAATGGAGGATAGAGTTCATTGGTTCGTGTTAGGGTTGGGGCTTCATATAGCTCGAGATTGCTTGGGGGTATCTACTCAGGAGCACATGGACATTTCAAAAATTCAAGCTTTCACCCAGAGGGCAGAGGATTTGGTTCATCACTTACGGGATAATCGGAGACAGCATGAGCAATGGAAGAGAGCTAGGATTGCGGGTCCTTATAGAGGGCCGCAGGGTGACCCAGGGGCTCAGTCATCTAGGCAGTTAGTTAGGCCAATGCGGAAGGCCCCACCTCAGTTTCAGGGACAGAGAAGGGACCAAGGTCCAGCTCCATCTAGCTCTCGGCGATAGGAGCGGGTGGGGAAAAGGCGACCACCATTGCCGCCTTGTCCCCAGTGTGGGAATCTCATTCAGGTCAGTGTTGTCAGGGGCAGAATGTATGTTATCATTGTGGGAAGCCAGGGCACTTTATGAGGGATTGTTTAGATAGTTTCGAGGCGGATCAGGCACGATCAGCGGTTGCTTCTTCATCCTCCGTTTGACCTCCCAAACTTGATCCTCAGTTAGCAACAGGCCATGGAAGAGGCAGAGGGAGAGAGGCTTCTAGTTCTGGGGCAACCCGGAATCGATTTTATGCTTTGGATGGTCGACAGGACCAGGAGGCCTCACCTGATGTTGTTACAGGTACTTTGATTATTTATTCTCGTGCAGTATATGTCTAACTTGATCCTGGTTCTACACTCTCTTATGTCACACCATTGGTTGCGAGTCAATTTAAGATAGTCCCTGAGTTATTATCTTTACCATTTGCTATTTCTACACCAATTGGCGAATTTGTGTTAGCTAGACGAGTTTATCGAAACTGCATAGTATTGGTATGTGATAAATCAACCTTAGCTGATCTAGTTGAGCTTGAAATGGTTGATTTTGATGTCATTTTGGGTATGGATTGGTTGGCGGCATGTTATGCTAATGTTGATTGTAGAGCTAAAGTTGTCAGATTCAATTTTCCTGGCGAGCCAGTCCGAGAATGGCAAGGTGATGCTGCTATGCCTAAAGGTAAGTTTATTTCATACCTTAAGTCTTAGAAGTTGATATCTAAGGGTTATATTTCTCACTTGGTTCGGGTAAGAAACTTGGAATGTGAGCCTATGACTCTCCAGTCAATTCCAATTGTAAATGAGTTCCCTAAGGTCTTTCTAGAGGATTTGCCTGGAATTCCTCCTGAAAGGGAGATAGATTTTGCTATTAATCTACTTCTAGGCACTCAGCCTATATCAATCCCTCCTTACAAAATGGCTCCAATAGAGCTAAAGGAATTAAAGGAGCAGCTGAGAGATCTGCTCGAGAAGGGATTCATTCTACCTAGTGTATCGCCTTGGGGTGCACCAGTGCTCTTTGTGCGAAAGAAAGATGGATCGTTAAGAATGTGTATCGACTATAGGCAGCTAAATAAGGTTACGATTAAGAATGAGTACCCACTTCCCAGGATTGATGACCTATTTTACCAGTTACAGGGTGCCAGATGCTTCTCAAAAATTGATTTGAGATCCGGGTACCATCAGTTACGGGTTAGGGAAGTTGATATCCCCCAGACTGCCTTCAGGACTAGATATGGCCATTATGAGTTCTTAGTGATGTCATTTGGTCTTACTAACGCCCCAACATCTTTTAAGGACCAGATGAATCAGGTGTTTAGGCCTTTTCTTGATGTATTTGTGATTGTCTTCATTGATGATATTCTGATTTACTCACGATCCGAGGCCGAGCATGTAGGTCATTTGAGAGCAATATTACAGACTCTACAGGAGCACAAGTTATATGCTAAATTTTCTAAATGTGAGTTTTGACTAACATCTGTGGCTTTCCTTGGTCTTGTTATTACAGTTGAAGGTATAAGAGTGTATAGTCTGAAGATAGAGGCAGTAAAGACTTGGCCTAGACCCTTGAATCCTACAGAGGTTCGAAGCTTTCTGGGGTTAGCAGGTTATTATCGCCAATTTGTGGAAGGTTTCTCTACTATCGTTGCACCGTTGACAAAGTTGACTCATAAAGCAACTAAGTTTCAGTGGACAGAGGCATGTGAGCGAAGTTTTCAGGAATTGAAGGATAGGCTGAGTTCAGCACCTGTCCTGACTCTTCCAGAGAGTGTCGAGGGTTATGTGGTCTATTGTGATGCTTCGAGAGTTGGGATAGGTTGTGTTCTAATGCAACACGGTAAGGTCATTGCTTATGCCTCTATACAGTCGAGGAAGCACGAGTAAAATTATCCTACCCATGATCTTGAGTTGGCCGCTGTGGTATTTGCATTGAAGATTTGGCGCCATTACTTATACGGAGTACATGTTGATATCTTCACAGATCATAAGAGCCTCCAGTATTTGTTTGAGCAGAAGGAGTTGAATTTACGCCAGAGAAGGTGGTTAGAATTGCTAAAAGATTATGACGTTAGCATTCTGTATCATCGGGAAAGGCAAATGTTGTAGCTGATGCGCTAAGTCGCAAGTCTATGGGTAGCTTAAGTCATATTCAGGTCAATAAGATTGAAATGATGAAGGCTGTATGACAGTTGGATGACTTACAAATTCGGTTATTGGATGCCAAAGATGGGGGTGTTATTATCAAAAACACAACAGAATCGTCTTTGGTAGCGGAAGTTAAGCAACGACAATATGATGATGCAGAGTTAGTCTTACTGAGAGAGAGTATACCACAACAGAAGCAGAGCCTATTTGATTGTGGACCTGATGGAGTTCTTAGATACCAGGGCCGTCTATGTGTACCTAATGTGGGTGAACTATGGGAACAAATTATGAATGAAGCTCATTATTCTCGATATTCAGTACACCCAGGTGCCACAAAGATATATCGTGACCTAAGGCAACTATATTGGTGGAATGGAATGAATAAAGACATCACCGGTCATGTGACTCAATGGCCCAATTTCCAACAGGTAAAGGTTGAGCACTAGAAGCCTGGAGGTTTGGTGCAGGATATAGAAATTCCATCCTGGAAGTGGGAGGTGATTAATATGGGTTTTATTACAGGATTGCCTAGAACGAGCAGAAAGCGTGATTCTATCTAGGTAATAGTTGATAGATTAACTAAATCAGCTCACTTCTTGCCAGTTAAGACCACATATGCTGCAGAGGATTATGCTAGGCTTTATATACGAGAGATAGTTCGCCTACATGGCGGCCCCTTGTCCATTATTTCTGACAGAGGTGCTCAGTTCACAGCAAACTTCTGGAAATCTTTCTAGAAAGGCCTGGGCACTCAGGTAAGCCTCAGCACCGCATTTCATCCCCAGACAGACGGATAGGCTGAACGCACCATTCAAACGCTTGAAGACATGTTGCGTGCCTGTGTTTTAGATTTTGGCGGAAGTTGGGATGATCATGTTTCCTTGATTGAGTTCATCTATAATAACATCTACCAGGCAAGTATTCAGAAGGCTCCATATGAAGCTTTATATGGGCGAAAATGTAGGTCACCAGTGGGCTGATTTGAACTCAGTGAGGCAGAGTTATTGGGGCCAGACTTAGTGCAGCAAGTTATTGACAAGGTGAAACTTATTAGAGATCGACTTCAGATAGCCTAGAGCAGGCAGAAGTCTTATGTAGATGTACACCGTCAAGCGTTGGAGTTTGTTGTTAAGGATTGGGTCTTCCTGAAAGTGTCACCTATGAAAGGTGTCATGCGATTTGGCCGAAAAGGCAAGCTGAGTCCTAGATATGTTGGACCCTACAAAGTTATCTGCAGGATAGGAAAAGTGGCCTACGAGTTGGAGTTGCCACCAGAGTTAGCGGCAGTCCACCCAGTATATGTATCGATGTTGCGGAAGTGTATAGGAGACCCAACTCATGTTATGCCTATCGATGATTTCCGAATTTCTGAGGAGATGACCTACACCAAGGTTCCAGTTGCTATTCTTGACTGGTAAGACCAAAGAAGTCGCCTTAGTTAAAGTATTATGGCGAAGTAATAACATTGAGGAAGTGACTTGGGAGGCTAAGGAGGAAATGAAGAATAAATATCCTCACCTATTTAGAATGTCGATGTGATGTTAAGGTATGTGTTTGATACTTATTTTGATGCATATTAAGTGAAATTAATTTCCATTTGGGGACGAATGTTCCTAATGGGGGGAGAATATAACACCCGAAATTTTTATTGGTTATTATTTGATATTTTATGCTAGGTTAGGAAAAGTACGGGTTGTATATTGGTCGTACGGGTTGTATATTGGTCGTAGGTGTCAAGGGAAATGTGTACGATAAAAAAAAACCAAAGAGTATGTGAAGTTCATAAGTGAGGATCAAATTTAAATGACCATATCTCCCAATATATAATTAATTAGGAGCCCCACGACCTATCAAAATAAAGGTCTTTGAGTCTAGTGTTCATAAAATCAAACCTCTTGTCAATCGGAGTTCGGAGTAAAAAGTTATGGGCATTTTACCGAACCATCACGAGCGGTGACGCGGGCATGACGCCCTAGCTCCTCCACCACGCTACCCCTATTTATTTATGTTGTTTGCTGCACAAATCATATCATTCCTATCCAAATTCGAGCTGCCTTCTTAGGGGACACTTCTCTCTGCATTTTACAGCCAAAGACTAAGATAAATCAAGGCAAATCATCAACCAAAAATTGAAGCCAAGTGAAGAAGATCATTGCAAAGTTGAAGAGAGGCATCGGTGAGTCTTGTTGCTGCGTTTTTGAAGCATGTTTCTGATGTTTTTTCCTTCCTTTTCGGAGGAGTACTTAGATGAATATATACTACCTTTGTTAATGGTTGGATTCAATGGAAGAGGTAAGGATTCTATCCTTTAAACTTACCGAAAATCTTAGCTAAAAGCTTGAAAATTCAAAGCTAGGCTAGGTTGTTTTTTTCGTGTGTGTTTAGCTGAAAGTTTCTGCCATTCTTTGGACTGTGAAGCTGCTGTTTTTGCAATAATGTTAAGATTCCTAGATATTCCATCTTAGTAGGAGTGGAAGACAAGAAAAGGATTACCATTTCTAGCTATTAAACTTGCAAGAATTTTCTTAGCTAAAGCTAGAAGTTGAAGTTGGTTTTGTGGCTCATTTTTTGTGTGTTTTTGGGTGACGTTTTTGCCCATTTTTAGAGTTTGATACAGCTGTGTTTTGCTTGGAATATACTCCTTTTATTCTGGGGAATAATCACAAGAAACTCTAGGTAAGTTCATCATTTTATTTTTCCCTTAAAGACTGCGGAAACAAGTTAAAACAAAGTAATGAAATGTTGTTTTGTATTGTTGTTATGGCTTCTGTTGGGATGACATTTTTTCTAGGAAATTGGCTCAAACCAGGCTTTTTATATGAGTACTTCAAGTAATTGAAGAATACTAAACATGGTTGTTATAGGACAGAAGCGATTAAGGAAAGCTCGTCGTAACAAGGTATGTAAGGCGCACCATCTATCATTCTTTCAAGCACGATTCATGTGATGTGAAGGGAATGAGGCAGAAACCTTTTTAAAAGTCTTGAGGCGGTATGTTAATCTTCATTCAAGCTTTAAAGTCCCATGCTTTATTAAGGATAAATGTTAAGATTATGCCTAGCCGAAGGGAGATACCTAAAGTGTTATATTGTGTTGATTGTTGTCGTAGTTGTGCATTGAGTTGGAGACCCCTCAACGTGGGCATTGTTAGATGGTCCTTACTGTATGTCATGTGTATATATATGTGATGTTAAATGTGTTTAAAGGTCAGGTTGCTATCTGAAATTGGTGAAAGAGCCGAGATGAGGATGTGTAAATGATTTTAAGCCACGTAAAGACGTCGCAAGCTATTGAGGGTAAACGAGCTTACCGAATTAGGATTACCTGGTTATGGTTGTCCCTTATCTTATGTGTATGTTATGAAATATGTTAGGACAAGGGGAGATTTCATAATCCCTTTCCCTTAAGCCGAACGACAAGCTAGCGGGTTTCTGAGCTCTAATGTCCCGTGGAGACGATCTACAAATTTTGTTGAAACTCTTAGGTTATCCATAGTTCCTTATGATTCATACAAGTTTTTACTACATGCATTTTTTTTGCTTTGTATGTTATATGTACTCAGTTCCAGTTATGCATTACGAAGGAGGCTTATGCAGGCCACATGTTTAGTATTCGTCATTTCTATGTAGTATGTATTGAGCTGGTCCAGTATTAAGCCATATCGGCTCCATTTATGATTTTGTCTAAGCTTTATTGATTTTACCCCGGTATGTTACACCGGCTGGAGGTCTTATTGATTTTACCTCGATGTGGTACATTGGCTGGACGGAGTTTACCCCGGTATGATACGCCTGCTGGAGGCATTTTCATTTTTATCTCGGTATAGTACATCGGCTGGAGGCATTTTTATTTTTACCCCGGTGTGGTACACTGGCTGGACGGATTGTATAGATTTTATGGTCGACTATCTGCTGGCATTTCAGTTATAATCTTTGTTGTGCATTAGATGGTTGCATTTATACTTCAATAATAAGTTATTGTCAGGTTTCTGTTTTCTTAATTTTAGGTTGTTACTACTCCTTATTTCAGGCCTAGTTATCATTTTTATCTTACATGTTTACAGTTTTCAGCCTTACATACCATTACATTTTATTCGTACTGACGTCCCTTCATCTTGGGATCCTTCCCGCAATCATGCTACAGGTATAGGCCGGGGCTGAGATCATCGAACGTAGTAGGAGCCAGATTTCTGCAGAATAGTGGTATGCTCCTCTCTTCCAGGAGCCATGTCCTGTTGTGGACTATTTTCAGTTTTGTGTACAGCATGGTTAGGCCGGGGCCCTGTCCCGTGCATTTCAGTTTGTTTACTCTGTAGAGGCTGATGTGGACTAGTTTGTATATTAGTATGGGTATGTAGTCGTATTGATTTTTCATTGCTTTGTTTAGCTTTATTGTAGCCTTGTCGGCTTTCCAGGTTGCATATTTATAATTGTCAAGGCATTATTGGCCCAGTATTTTGTCCTGGTTGGTTGTGACAGATGGCTTGGTCAGCCTTAGTGTTACATTTATAGATGTTATATAGCCGGCTTCTCGATCGACCATGAATCGAGTGCCAGTTGCGCCCTACCCTAGTTCTGGGGCGTGACACTAGCAGCTTCTGCGAACCCGTTTGTGTTCACCGAAACTATTTGCTGGTTCACCTGATTGGTGACTGCCTGAGTGAGCAGTTGGGGAGCCGCACTGAACTCCGCGGTGGACACTGTATGATCCTGAGGGGCTACTAGAGCTGGTGGTACAGGTCGATCAGCGTTGTCGGTCCTTCTTCTATAACCGCATCTGGGAGGCATGATTCACTGAAACGAAACAGAGCACAAGTTAGGAGAACGTTTCTGGAATCAAACATTAACGCATGATAAAGAGTATGAACAAAAGAGAGTTTTCCCAATAACATCTCGTAGCCTCCCCGTCATAGTGTGGCGCGCTTCACACCCATGAAAAAGACTCAACTCGATGTGGCTTTCAGACATTCCGAGGATACTATAAACATAGGGCTCTAACACCAAGTTTGTCATGCCTCGAGTCTACACCCTAGATTGAACGCGGTACATGGAGTTACAAGTAACCCCAAAATCAACACTTGGACTATCATACACTGGCATTCTAGGTAAACGTAATTTGTGGAAGCTTTAAAACACTATCATAAAACATTTATATAGAAAAATAAACTGAATCAATAAAGTTTAAAAGCGTCTGAACAAAATTGAATGTCTGAAAGTAACATATATATGTCTGATAGCCACTAGAACTGATGAGTTGCTGGGAAAAGCCCCAAGCTAACTCCAAATCTAAATAAAACAAACTTAGCTAAAAGAAATAATCACCGTCCTCGAAGGATGAGGACTCACCAATGAAGCTGTTGAGAAAGTCTGAGCGAGGTCAGCTAACAGTGCTGAGTCTGAGAACCTGCGGCTGTATCATGAAACGATACAGCATAAAAGGTATGCGTCAGTATGTTGAATGTACTGAGTAAGCAGTAGAAAACATAATACTAGATATAAATGACTGAACTGAAACGACATGCACTGACCACTGAAATAACTGAAGTAAACTAAGATGGTCAAGATGACCCTGTCTAATGGTCAAAGACATGCCCTAAGTCTGCAATTTTGAGTCGGAGGTACTGTACTGAACTGATCTAAACTGACTAATCTAAGACTGAACTAAGCTGACTAGTGGGAAAGTCTATAACCGACATATAACCACGTGAGGTAGACGTGGAGTCCGATGTATACGCCCCACTGGTAGGACCCAATATACCTTGCCAGGGTATAAAGGCATGAACTGGGTGATCACAAACGCCTAGGGCCAATCAAGCCAAAAAAAACTGTAACCTACGCAGGCAACGTATTTCTAGGAACCTGGGTGTGCTGGAACCTCAGTTCGCTCGGTGCTAAGTCCTGCTCCCACTGGATAGTCCTAGACTGAATACTAAGTTGATAACTCGAAACTAGGGCCTAAGACTAGTCAGGTATACATGTTTGAAAGCACCCTAAGAGTCTTATCGGACCAGATTCTGAAACTAGGTTCTAGATTGGTCAGAGCTGCTTATCTAGAAGCGTCGTAACCGTCTAACAAACATAATTTGAAACTAGGGTCCTAAGTCTAGTCAGAGCTATATATCTAAAGTTACATGACCGCCTAATGGACCTATAAACTGAATTTTGGATCTGATGTTGATAACTAGGAGGTATCACAGACACCTCAAGAGTTTCTATAGTCAAGTGATCAACTGACAAGTTTTGAGCAACACTGCAGATTTATACATTCGGAATGAACTGAACTGCTAAGCAGCTAACAAATATTTCAACTTATTCTAACAATATGGGAATCCACAATATGGTTAAACTCAAGCAATAAGGAAGTCTAATCCAACCAACAGAATTATAGGTATTCTCATTCAACAATAGGGCTAAAATCATTCTTGCTATAAGAGAAATCACACGATATCTAAATAATGAAAAAGGATATCTTACAGTCAGCTTAAAGAATATTTCACAAGCTATAAGGAATCTGACACATAATTTAACCTCATTCGAAAGCTCAGGGCTAGAATTAACTTTTACGAGAATAACATGATTTAATCATGAACCAATGAAAGTCATGTCTAAAATAGTCATGGATATCATTCTATGTTAATTCAAAGTAAACTGACGTATATTCTCTTCAAATTCGAAAGCTCAGGGCTATAATTTATAGAGAAACTAGAGAAGGGTTTTGGGGGACACAAGGGAAGAACTATCCCCTTGTTGAATTCCCACATACCTAAGTTACAATTTCCTTGGAGAAGGAAGCTTGGACTATTGCAATGGAGGAAAAACCCTATTCTTGCTTGAGAGCTTCTTGAGAGGAAAGCTTACGGTATTTTTTCTGAAGATGAGTGGGAATGAGGGGGAAAACCATTTTGCCACTCTAAATCCCCTCAAAATAACTTAAAATGACTTATTTTAGGATCTAGGATGTTAGAAAATTACCGAAGAACCCTTAAGAAATTCACAAAAAAAACTAACTGCTAGTTCCCACAGGTGACCCTACGACTCATGGCCAATGACCACGACTCATGGTCACGGTCATTGAGTCCACTGCCCAAAATCCCCTAGTGGTCACCACGAGGGCCACCACAACTCGTGGTGTACCCTACGACTCATGTTGACCCACTCATCAGCTGTACTGCCAACATCATTACTCTCCCAGGTATTTTGAACAATGGGTCACCTAACGAATCGTGGCTTGGAACAAGACTCGTGGTGACTAATTGTGAAGTAACTGCCAAATTTCCTCCTGGTCCTCAATCAACTACTGGCCACAAGTCACCTAACGGATCGTGATGTTGACCACTACTCGTGGTTACATCCATAGTCGCTCCATTTTCCTCAACTGTTTCTACCAAGTCCGGACCCTTCCCTTTAAGTCACTTCACGACTCGTGGCCTACCCCCATTGGTCACAAGATAGTCCATCTTGTGATCTGGTGCAGAAATTCTTATTTTCTCCATTTCAACTCCCGGGTCTGGTTTTTTTTAGTTTACGGGGCATTACATCTTCCTACTCAACTGGCCCTACTACTGTTGGTGTCTCTTCCTTCCACTGATCATACCAAATCTGAGCTACTCCTTTCAACTGGTAGGCATCCAGATCAACACTCTTCACGAAACTAACACCCATAATTCAGGTGATCTTCCATACCTCATCTACAAACTCCTGCGGGTCCTCTCCACCTTGGTTCCATAATAATATTGAGGGTTCATTCGAATGAAGTCTCGAACCCTAGCAGCTACTGTGGACCCATTTGTACTCACCGAAACAACATGCTTGTTCACTTGGTTAGTAATAGTCTGAGCCAGCAGTTGGATTACCGCTCGAAATTCTGCTGAGGACACTTGGTCGTCCAAAGAGGCTGCTGGAGCTGGTGGGGCTGGTCGGTTAGCATTGACGTCCCTCCTTCCATTTCCTCATTTTGGAGGCATAATTTCACTGAAACAAATAGAGCACGAGTTAGGAGGACATTGTGGGATTCAATTTCAATGCACGATAAGGAGTATGAAAAAAGGGAGTTTTCCTAATAACGTCTTGTAGCCTCCCCATCAAAAGTATGGTGTGCTTCACACCCATGAAAATTACTCTACTTGACGCGGCTTATAGAAATCCTAGAATACTCTAAACCTAGTGATCGATACTAAGTTTTGTCATGACCCGAGTCTATACCCTGGAAGAGACACGGTACTTTGTGCCAAAAGGGACTCCAAGCTAACCCATGGTCTATCATTACACTGGTAAACTGAGTAAACATAAGCAGAAGCTTTAAAAATACAATCATTCAAGAAATACTGATTCGATAAGATTCCATATATCAAAGAAAAAGTACTACATAACTGTGTCTAAAATCCAACTACTAACTCATGAGTTTCTGGGACAAGCCCCCAGCTAACTCTAAAATCTATTGAAGTAAGAACTAATTGAAAATAAAAATCATCCTCGAAAGATGAGGACTCACCAAATGCTACTGCTGATATCGTCTGAGGGAACTACTGACAATGCTGGGACTGAGAACCTGCGCCTGTATCATAATACGATACATCATAGAAAGTATGAATCATTACTTTTAAATGTACTAAGTAAGTGAGAGATACAATAAGCATGAAAGAATAAGTAATTGAACTACAATAACATGACATGACCAACTAAAATACTGTAAATTGGTAAAACTAAACTATAACTGATAAGGTCAATAATGGTTGTCATGACCCGAACATAGGCCCGTATCGAGACACGGGACAAAGAACCCTGAGAGGCTCAAAGTCGACCCATGGCATGAACATAACATCTAACTCATTCAAATAATACAAAAGATCATCATGAATGACATAGCAGAAGTCTAAATAGAAAATAACATCTGAATATATACAAAAGTTTAAAGCTGAATATTATGTCTGAAAAGCCTCTAATACTGACGAGTTGATGGGACAAGACCCAACTAACTCACTAAAGTCTGAAAATTAAAAATACTGAACGTATCTGAATAGAAAGGCCCTCGAAAGATGAGGACTCACCAACACTGATCGGGAAGAGCTAATGCTGGAAATCTGGCTATCGGCGGAACTAAGTGTGGATATCGGAGCCTATATCATGAAACGATACACCATAGAGTATGCGGTCAGTACGTGGAATGTACCGAGTATGCAAGGTAAGTAAAACTGCTAAGTAAGTAAAATCATTAAACATGCATAGTATAAAACATAATCAAGATAAGATTCTGAGAGTAAGGCTTACATGCTATTTTTTGAAATCATGATCCGAACATAACTGAACATCATAACTAAATAAAATGACACAAAGCTGAAAACTAATAATCATAAGTAAAACTGAACATTTGGGTCAAACCTGCTGAAAACATAATATCATGATTGATGTACATGCATAATCTGAAATCATAACATGAGGAGCCTTGGCTCAAACCATACCACAAGCTGAACATAAGTGGGAGTCTTATCTCTAAAACCATGTGGTAAGCTAATTCGTGAAATCATAAGAACATACTTGACCATATGGTCTTGTCCAATACTTAACATGCTTGAAATCAACTTGATTCACTTCGAAAACATGAACATAAACATGGGTATTTTGAAATCATACTTTCTTCATAAACATCTCATCATGTTTGTAAACATACTTCATAGATCTCAACTTTCATGGATGGGCATCATAATTTAGAAAAACTTGAAAACATAATTTATAATTTAAAACATTGTAAAATATGTCCATTAATCATAATTCAACATTTAAAACATGCTTAGATCATACCCATAATAAATACTTAGGAAATTCACACATTGGGTAAAAACCCCATAGAATCATCAATTCGAACATGATGATTTGAGAGGGAATAAGGCATGGGTGTGCACTATTGCACCCATTCATAGCGTTACATACCCGAAGAGACCTAATTTCACAACTTCCTTTATTTCCTAAAGAGAATTGAGGAAGAAATTTGAAGAACTAGGCTTGATTATTTCCTAACCCTCTAAACTTGCATGCATGAATTAGGATAGGCTTAGAATGACTTAACCCTTCTTAAAATACTCCGTTCTGAGCTTAAAACGGCATAGTTTAGGCTATAGGAACTTAGGAATTAGAGAAAAGCCCTTATTAAATTCACAGAAAAAAACACACTGCCAGTACCTCGAGGGGACTGGACGACTCGTGCCTTGGACCACGACTTGTGGTCACCAATCATTACCTGCACCACCATATTTCTTCTGGGGATCACCATGGGGGACACCACAATTCATGTTGTACCTGATGAGTCGTGGTGATGACCCATCACCAATACTGCCTGCTTCCCTTCTTCCTTCAACCATCTTTGACCACAAGTGACCTAACGGATCGTGCGGCTAACCACGACTCGTGGTCACCCTAAACCTGGAATTTTCAATTAATTCCCAATCTTTCCAATGAGTCACTTAATGACTCGTGGTGTTCTTGACGAGTCACTGGACGACTCGTCTTGTGACCTGGTGTCGAACATTCTGTTTCTCTCCATTACAACTCTCGAGTCTGATCTTAGGGTTTTCAGGGTATTATAATATCTTCCCCTTGGGAACATTTTTTCTAAGAATGTGGAAAAACATACTAAAAAGCAGAGAAATGCAATCATTATACTCAAATACTAAACATTCATGTGGAAAACTGATGGAGTGGCTGACTCCGATTTGAACTACATGACTGAACTAAATTCCCGAATCACACTTACATTCATTGAGATGAAAGAAACTTGGGTACATGAGCAGAGCATGAAATTGAATAGAGTATTAAGGAGGAAACTAATACCTCAAGCTAAAACTGAGCTGGAAGGGAATACGTGCAGGTATTTACCCATCCTATCTGCTTTGGCTTCCCACATAGCTCCCTCAATATGATGATTCCTCCATAAAACCTTGATTGAAGCTATTTCTATGTTTCTTATCTTACAAAGCTAATGATCCAGTATCTCCACTAGAACCTCTTCATAACTAAGGCTGTCTTTCATACCGACACTGTCCACCGGAACAACCAGAGTTGGATCACGGAAACACTTCTTTAAGAGCGATGCATGAAAAACTAGATGGATTGAATCTAATTCTAAGGGAAACTCTAACTCATTTGCTACCTTGACAACCCATTTCACAATCCAGTATGGGCCAACATAACGGGGACTGAGTTTCCCTTTCCTTCCGAACCTCATCACGCCATTCATGGGAGACACCTTTAGAAACACCCAATCATCAACTTCAAACTCAAGTTCTCTCCTCCTCACATCTGCATAGGACTTTTGGCGACTCTAAGCTGTTTTCAACTTGTCCCTTATAAGCTGAACTTTCTCCATGGCCTCATGGACTGAATATGGTCATATCATTGTAGCTTCACCGACTTCAAACCAACCAATAGGCGATCTATGTCTCCACCCATAGAGAGCCTCAAACGGAGCTATCTGAATGCTTGAATGATAGCTGTTATTATATGCAAACTCAATAAGAGGAAAATGATCATCCCAACTACCCTTGAAATCAATCACACATGCTCTCAACATATATCCAAGGGTCTGAATAGTCCGCTCGGCCTGACCATCTGTCTGTGAGTGAAAGGCTGTGCTAAGCTTTACCTGAGTACCAAGTCCCTTCTGAAACGATCTCCAAAACTGGGAGGTAAGTTGAGTACCTCTATCTGATATGATGGAAAATGGCACTCCATGCAAACAAACTAACTCCCAAACGTATAATTAGCATAATTCTTCATTGAATTGGTACTTTTGACCAGTAGAAAATTAGTTGCCTTAGTCATCCTGTCTACGACCACCCAAATGGAGTCATAATATCGATGAGTATGAGGCAACCCTGTGATAAAGTCCATATTGGTCTCCTCCCACTTTCAAGTAGAAATACTAATTTCATGAAGCACATCTCTCGATCTTTGATGCTCCACTTTCACCTGTAGATAATTCGGACATTTAGCCACAAATTTTGCAATGTCCTTCTTCATGCCATTACACCAATAGACTTCTCGTAGGGCACGATACATCTTGGTAGCACCTGGATGTATAGAGTATCTAGAACCATAAGCTTCATGCAAGATTGTTATACCCTAGAAATCCAAAGATTAGACCCGGGAGTTGAAATGGAGAAAACTTAAAATTTGGCATCAGGTATCAGAACGGGTCGTAAGGTGACCTGTGAGAGAGGCCCACGAGTCGTGATGTGACTCGTGGTGAGGCTCAAGTGATGAGTTGAAAATTGGGAAATGGGATACTCATGGACGTGACCACGACTTGTGGTCAAGCCCCACGAGTCGTTAGATCAGTCGTGGTGAGTGGTGATTGAGAAAAGACGAAGAGAAAGATAGTGTACCTAATAGAAGGAACCCACTAGACGTGGTCAGTCACCATGATTCGTGGTGCGAGCCATGGCCATCTGGATGAAAATTATTTGGGTCATAGGCAGTGTACGTGATGTGTGGTGACCACAAGTAGTGGTCACCAGGAAACGGATCGTTAAGTCACTAGTGAGGAGCCCTGAAGACCTAATGAGCAGTATGCCCGAAAAATGATGCCACGAGTTGTGGCCAGAGAGTACGAGTCATTAGGTCCCTCGTGGGGACTACCTGGCAGTTATTTTCTACGAATTTAGTAAGGTTTTTTTCGTAATTCCTAAGATCCCAGGGCCTAAACTACGTCATTTTGGGTTATGAATGATGACTTTTAAAGGAGTTATAGAGGGTGATCAAGTTTATTCTTCTTCAAATTCTCTTCAATACTTATTGGGAAATCAAAGAAGCTTAAGAATTAGCTACAACTAGATATATAGGGTTATGAATGGGTGATTCCTTTCACACCCATGCCCAATCCCTCCCTAGATCAAGAAATTACTATGGCTAATCTATGGGGTTTTAACCCAATGCATGAATTTCCTAAATTCTCCACATGGGTATGATTTAAATATGTTTCTACTATTGAATTATGAAGCATGGGCAAGTTTATATTGTTTTCAATTAAAAAGCATGTTTCAAGTCTTATGAATTAGAAATCCCATTGATGAGAAGTTCATGAAAGAAGAGATTTGTGATGAATGTATGATTATGATGAGATGTTATGATGAAAAGCATGTTTTAAAGCTGCCCATGTTTATAATCATAATTTTGATGTGAATTGAGTATTTTCAAGCATGAGGAAGTATTGGGCAATTCCCACATGTTCAAGTATGATTTATAATTTCTCGAATTAAGCTTACCATATGGTTTTGGAGCGAAGACTCCCAATTATCTTTTATCTTGTGGTATGGTTTGAGTTAAAGCTTCTCATATGCATGATTTCATATTTGAGATGTATTTGATTATTGAGCTTCATCAATAGAAGATGTTGAGTTTCTTTGAAAACCAATGGATAGCACATGCATATTTTTGAGAGTAATGTCTAGCACCGAGTAGGCTAAGGGTCGATTACCCTATGCCTTAGAACTATGTGCCAACATAGGTTTATACATACATATACATATATATATAGACATAAATATATATATATATATGTATATATTACTTTGGGACCTCCCTTGTGAACTATCCCCTGCCCTATCAGGCCACGAGCTTGATATCGATATCATGGTATTGTCCCTAGCCCTGCCAAGGCTTTGGACGGCTCTACCCACTTGAGTGTGATAGTTGGAACCACATAAGACCTATCGTGGTATGTCGGTTAAAAGAAGCGTCTCCCATTGTTCCTCATGATTTTAGTTATGCATTTTTATCATACATGAGATTTAATCATCTCTATATGTTCTAAAGCAGATTTGACTCAATGTTCTGTTTTACTCATGACTATCAGATTTTAGCTTTGAGTCAATCAATTCAGTTATAATGTTATGTTATGTTATGATTAGATCATGATTTCAAAAAGAAGGCATGCAATCCCTACTCTCATATTCTTACTTTTTATGTTTTACATTATGCATGTTCTTAAATTATTTTATTTATATAAGCGGTTTTACTTACCTTGCACACTCGGTATATTCCACGTGCTGACTGCATACTCTATGTTGTACCATTTCATGATAAAGGACCGAGCTCTCAGGCTCAGCCCCGTTCCTAGCCAGTTATCAGATTTTTCATCTTAAGTTGTTGGTGAGTCCTCATTTCCCGAGGACTAGACTTATTCGGATTTTCTTTATGTATTTTTAGTTTCAGTTTTATTGAGTTAGTTGGGGCCTTGTCCCATCAACTTGTCATGTTTAGAGGCTTTTAAGACAAAGGATATATTCAGCTTCAGATGTGTATTCTAATGTTATGTTTAATTTAGAATTATGCTATGATTATCTTATTGATTCTTCAGTTTTATTGGTTGCCTAGATGTATGTTCATGCCATGGGTTGACTTGGAGTCTCTCCGGGCTCCTTGTCCCGTGTTACGATCTGGGCCTCCGTTTGGGTTGTGACAAAGTTTGTATAAGAGCCATAGGTTTGAAGTGTCCTAGGTTGTCTGAAAACCATGTTAAGTAGAGTCTTTTTCATGGGTGTGAAGCACGCCACACTTATGACGAAGAGGCAACGAGATGTTTAGGAAATGTTTCCTTCTTTTATGATGTTTGTCGTGCGACAAAATGTCTCTCTATCCTTCAAATTCATGCTATTCGCAATTGCAGAATCATGGCTCCCCAAAGAGTAAATGGTTTAAGGAATAGGAATGGAGATGGTCACGAGGATGGCAATGGAAATGGGCACCAGCAGGCCCTACCAGTCCAGGAGCACCAGGTACTGGAGCCGGTTGCCTATGCGAGATTCGGGCAGCTATTCAAATGCTCGCACAAGCATTTTGATCTCGAGCAAAATAGCATGCCCGAGTGATGCTTTATAACTTAGTTTTGTCTTATTTATCGACTTAATTATATGCATTCTCATGTAATTTTATGTAAATGTGAATATATACACTAACCAACATGATTAGTTCTTGTTTTTCTAGGTTTAAAATGAATTTGAGGGACTAATCCATTAGTTGGTGAAGTGGAGGCATGGAATCGGAATTAAAACGCGAACGTCGGCAAGGAGGATGCGAGAAACAGCCCACCTGCACGTAGGAAACTTGCCACGACAGACAGGCTATGCGACCAAGGCTGTAACACATCACCTAGCGCGCTGCACAAGCAGCGTGACACGCTGCCAACGCGGCAAGGGGCTGCCTGGCGACGATTTTGTGAGTTTCCAGTGTGCGTACGCGATGCCTTCGAGTCACGGAGGCATATTGGCGCGATAACCTCCGTTACATGGAGCTATTCCATGTCGGGCATAATTTTATACATCTCTCATTTATATAAATAGGTCCCTTAGCTCCTAAAATCATTTTGTCACGATCTTATTCTGAAAAACCACCTAGGAGTGAAGGGAGAAGTGGGAGAACTCACATAGGGTTCATCAATTTCATCTTCTCTTCTACCAATTCATGTAAGTATGTTACTTTAACAATTTTTTCTTGTAATTTTAAGAACATGAGTGGCTAGACCCCTTCCTCTAGGGTTGAAGCCATGAGTTATGATTGTGTTTTTACGAATTTGTTTTGGAATTAAGTTATTGATTGTTGTTTTATCTTGCATTCTTAATTATGGTTGTTTTTATGATTGATCACCATGAAAACACACGCGTTAAGCTTAGGTACATGCTTGAGAAAGATAACCTAGGCAAGAACAAGAGAATGTAGGGATGAAGATTGTATCTCACGATATAAATTGTTGTTAGGATTGGAATATACCTAATACCTTGCTTGGTTGATAAAATGGGAAGATAAGAAAGACACCAACTTAGAATCGTATTCCACCACTCGAAGGAGTAGTGGGTGAAGCTAAGATTGGTTAAATGGTTGGAGGTGTGGAAGTACCCAAATCAATGGCATAAACCCCATAAACCACATCCACGTAGTGAATTGCCCACGAACTAGAAATAACATCCTCGCTCAACAATGTAGTAGTGAGGCTAGTTTGTCGGGTTTAGAGGTTTGGAAGACCATGAACATGCAATTCTAATTATGTGAGAGGACAATTGATAGTTTCATACTTAAACCATTGCAAATCGTAGTATCGCATAATTATCCGGCTTTAACTCTAGTTGCTCCTTGAATGAATTTAGAGTATGTCGTTGACCACATCTAGACTTAATTAAATTTCTAGAAAAAGTCTATAATAAACACTTGCAGAATTTAATATCACACTTGAACTAGATAATTAGCTGAATAGGTCCAGTCCCTATGGGTTCGACATCTGGCTCTTAAAAAGGGCCACTGTATTACTTGCACGACCCGTACACATGCCGGCACATCATGTTTTTGGCGCCGTTGCCGGGGACTATTTTTTGTGTGATTTTTAAATTTTCTTAAGTGTTGATAAATTTTGTCTTAGTCTGACTTATTGCAGGTGACAGGTTGTCTTGCCGAGCTGGCTAAGAATAGAGAGCTTGTGGAACCGTTGCTTGAACCTGAATGTCAAATCCATTTGCGAAGGAGAGTAGCTCTTGAGCAAAAGCTTAAAAGACTTCAAGAAAAGGTACAACAAAAACCACCTGCAGGACAAGCAGAATTGTCACCGGAAGCAATGGCAACCAAACCAGTTTGCGAAGTGGAAATCCCATAAGCGACTAATGTGAACTCTAGTATCCGTAAACTGGAGCCTGGAGGGAACTTTGAATTAAAGCAGAACACGGTGCAGTTGTTACATTCTAGTGGTCAATTCACTGGGTTGGCACATGAGGACCCACAGTAGCACTTACAGAACTTTCTGGAGATTAGTGACACGTTTGTCCCCACCGGCGTGTCCACAGATTATGTCTGACTTACCCTCTTCCCGTTTTCATTGTTGGGAGAGGCAAAGAAGTGGTTGAAAGCTGAGCCACCGAACTCCATAACTTCGTGGAACTATTTGGCAAAGAAGTTCCTTATCAGATTTTTTCCTTCAGGCAAGACTGCAAAGTTGAGAAGTGAAATACTGAGTTTCAAGCAAAGTCCTGATGAGAATTTATATTTGGCTTGTGAAAGACTCATGTCATTAATGAGAGACTGTCCCCATCACCAACAATCGAATGAAGTGCTGGCTCATAACTTTGTAGAAAGTCTAGACCCACACACTAAAATTTTACTAGACTCTGCATCGGGTGGGCAAGCCTTAGAGAAGACTTATGATGAGTTGTACACGTTGTTGAACAGAAATGCACAGGGAAATCCAGAGTGGCACAGCGAATCATCAAGAGGGGTAGGAAAGAGAGCAGGGTTGATAGAGGTAGATAGTATGAATGCCTTGGCGGCACAGTTAGCTTCATTCCAGCATCAAATGATGACTCAGTTCAATAAACTGAGTATAAACCAACAGCAGGGTCAGGTTAATGCAGTTCAGCAAGCTCCAAGTTGGTGTGAAATTTGTGGAAATAATGGGAACAATGTAGAATCTTGTGTAGCCAATTCAGAATAAATCAATTTTGTTGGGAATGTGCAGAGGAACAATCAAAATTTTGGACACAACTACAACAAGAATTGGCAGAGCCACTCGAATTTTTCTTGGAGGGGAAATCAAAAGCAAAGTTGTTAGCAACCTCAACAGTAGCAGTATCAGCATAATAGGCAGAATGATGGCCAGTTGAGCAGCAACATTGAGGAAATGTTGCAGAGAATCATGGACACCCAGACTTAGTTAGAAGAAAATCAGGCGAGGATGGCATCTGACTTGAAGAATCAACAAGTGGGCACCTGCAATCTAGAAAAGCAGATGGGTCAGATAGCAGCTGCTCAAAACATGAGACTGTAGGGAGGACTACCAAGTGACGCAGATCCTAACCCCCGGTAGGTCAATGCCATCAGTCTGAGAAGCGGCAAGCAATTAGCTGCTGCAGTGCCTAAAGAGAAGAGAAATGAGGTGCAGCCAGAGTTGGTTAGACCAAGAGCATCCAATGACAAGGGAGAAAATGAGAGTGTTGTGCAACAAAATGCACAATCTTCATTGTAGCCATCACAAAGACCACCACCACCATTCCCTTAGAGATTCAGAAAGAGAAAGGAAGAGGAATGCTTCAAAAAGTTCTTTGAGATTTTCAAAGAACTTCACATAAATTTGCCTCTTATTGATGTTTTGCAGGGAATGCCCAAGTATGCTAAATACTTGAAAGATGTGATGGCTAACAAAGTCAGATTGGTGGATGTCCAGACGGTAGCACTGACTGAGGAGTGTAGTCACAGGGTATTGAGCAAAATTCCAAAAAAGCTCAGACCTAGGGAGTTTTACCCTCCCCATACAAATTGGTAAAGCTGGGGTGCTACGAGTTTTGTGTGATCTAGGGGAAGCAGTTAATCTAATGCCCCTAGCTTTATTTAACACCCTGGGGTTGGGAAAACCGAGGCCAACGAGGTTGATGCTGTAGCTGGCGGATAAGTCGCAAGTGGCACCTGATGGAATAATAGAGGACCTTCTTATCAAAGTGGGTAAGTTTATTATACCTGCTGATTTTATTATCTTAGATTTTCATATTGATGACCAGGTACCCTTAATCTTGGGACGACCATTCTTGGCCACTGGAGTAGCGGTAATTGACTTGAGGGAAGGGACCCTGAAAATGAGGGTCGAAGATGAAGAAGAACTCTTCCGAGTATACCAAGAAATGAACCCATCCACACACTACAGAAACCTTCGTAAGGTTAGTGTGTTGTCAGAGGATGAGTGTGGGGTGGGGGATTACACAGGTCCATTGCCAAAGGTAATGATAAATGTTCAGTCTGAGTCTGATAAAGGGCTTCAGAGTGTGAAGAAGTTGGAGGAAGAGAGGAATAGAGTGGAGGCTATTTCTTTTAAAAGTCAAAAGAAAAGGAGATGGTTCTGGAAAGGGAACCCAGGGATGAGGATGTCCTGAAAAGGATAGTTCACGTCGTGCCGCGACGTAAAATAAGGCGCTGCTTAGGAGGCAACCCAAGGGTACCGCAGGTACAATTTGTGATTTTTGTTTGTGTTGATTTTGTTTATTTTCATCATGTTTGTGTTTTTGGTGGAAATTTAAGCACAAATGGAGGGGAAGTCTGAGTACTCGTGGAGGAGGAAGCTAACAAGCATGGAAGAGAAGAAGTGTGGGGTCAAACACCCACTGATGAAAACTTGAAGGAAAGCATGTTGTTAGCTAGACCTGGAGGCCTTAGGGAGTATTTCTCACCCTTTTAAATTTTAATTTGATGCTATTGGGACAGAGCATGATTAAGTGTGGGGTGAGGAAAATTTCAAAATTTTTTTGCTTAATGATTTTTGGTGAATGTAATGCTTGTGAGAAATATTTAGAAATTTTTTTTTGTGAGTCAGGCATGACTTCATCACCCATGGGTTTTTCTTTTTGGTTCTTTTCCGACCGGGGGGGGGGGGGAGGGGTCTTTGAACCGAAGAATAAAAAAAAATTTCTTTGTCTGTATATAATGTTTTTAGTCATAGATAGAGACTATTTCCGACGATGGATGGATGACAACCATCTTGAGGAAAATTAGTCAACAGGTTGGTTTTTGAACCCGTAGCTAATTGATGGCTTAATGTTCTTGTTATGTGTTATACATGATTGTAAGATACAAGTGTGGTTAGTGTTGAAGCATGTAAGAAGTGTATAACTTTATTTGAGACACTTAGGCTCTTGAAATTGACTCGATGCGATTGAAGCTTACTTTTGAATTCTTGTGATTAGCTGAGTTGAGAGTCCGTTGAATGTGTCTTGAATTGAGCATGTGTTGTGAGTGTAAGTTTTCAAATATTCCGTGCTATTGTGGAATGTCTAGAACTTGCCTGGTGTGTATATAAAATGAAATGAAGGATGTAGAGTGTAGGAAATTATTTAGGAATTTCTTTGAATGAACCTAAATGTTATCCCTCATTTTACCTACCTTGAATATTGAATCTCAGTTAGCCTCATTGAGCCTTAAGCCTATTCTTTGATAGCTACAACATAAGCTGAATCCTTTTTCTTTCATTAGCCTTTAATTTGATCCAAAAGTCCTAAGCGCTTAAGTGAAAAATTCTAAAGAGTGAAGGAGTCAGAAGCGTGAAAAAGAAGGAAAAGTAGGAGTTGTGAAAGTTGAGAAAAGGACGAAGGTGCAGTTGTGTGAAAATGGTTGATTATTAGTAGGGAGTAAGAAAATAAATGAATGAAAAAAGTTGCGTAAGTACTCCTTACTAATAAGCTAAGTGTGCTTGAAGAAATGGGAACAAGAAGAAAAAATATTTAGGATTGTAAAGAATGAGGGTGAAGTAAGAGAAGAGATGTCCTTAATGAAGGTTGAAGTTATTAAAAGCGCTTGGGGAAGATAGCCTCTATTACTGGCCAGAATAGTACCTACCCGTCCCTTAGCTTACATTACAACCCATTAAGTCCTACTTAATCTTACGTTCATACATGCTTAAATTAGTGGAGTCAAACACTAAGGGAAAGCTTATGGTTCACTACATGATGCATGTGAATTCTTTGAGAGAGCGAGCGTAATCTTATTCTTATACCCATACATGTTGTGATTTGAAAATTTGTGAGTAAAAAATGGGTAACTCTCTTGTTGTGAGGGCACATGTTTAATGAGAGATAACATTCATGTCATATTTATTGATCGGTTTATTTGCATGAGTTTGCTAAGATTGAAAGTCAATTCTTGAGGTTAGGAAGTCTTAACGGAGTTGTATATCATTTCATTGATTAAATCGAGCATGCTCTATTTTTAACTTGCAATCTTAAATAATCATTATAGACGTAGCTTGAATTGTATTGCCAAATTAGTGATTTGTGAGTCTTCATTTAAATGAGATGTAAAAGGGTTGTTTGAGGACGAACAAGGCTTTAAGTGTGGGGTAGGTGATCTCGGGCAAAATAGCATGCCCGAGTGATGCTTTATAACTTAGTTTTGTGTTGTTTATTGACTTAATTATATACATTCTCATGTAATTTTATGTAAATGTGAATATATACACTAACCAACATGATTAGTTTTTGTTTTTGTAGGTTTAAAACGAATTTTAGGGACTAATCCATGAGTTGGTGAAGTGGAGGCATGGAATCGGAATTAAAACGCGAACGTCGGCAAGGAGGATGCGCGAAACAGCCCACCTGCACGTTGGCAATGTGCCACGGCAGGCAGGCTGCACAATAAAGGCCGTAACACGCCACATAGCACGCTGCACAAGCAGTGTAACACGCTGCCAACGCGGCAAGGGCTGCCTGGCGACGGTTTTGTGAGTTTCCAGTGTGCGTCCGCGATTCCTCCATGTCACGCAGGCATATTGGCGCGATAACCTCTGTGACATGGAGCTATTCCATGCCGGGCATAATTTTATACATCTCTCATTTACTATAAATAGGTCCCTTAGCTCCTAAAATCATTTTGTCACGATCTTATTCTGAAAAACCACCTAGGAGTGAAGGGAGAAGTGGGAAAACTCACCTAGGGTTCATCAATTTCATCTTCTCTTCTACCAATTCTTGTAAGTATGTTACTTTAACAATGTTTTCTTGTAATTTTACGAACATGAGTGGCTAGACCCCTTCCTCTAGGGTTGAAGCCATTAGTTATGATTGTGTTCTTACGAATTTATTTTGGAATTAAGTTATTGATTGTTGTTTTGTCTTGCATTCTTAATTCTGGTTGTTTTTATGATTGATCACCATGAAAACACACGCGTTAAGCTTAGGTACATGCTTGAGAAAGATAACCTAGGCAAGAACAAGAGAATGTAGGGAGCAAGATTGTATCTCACGATATAATTTGTAGTTAGGATAGGAATATACCTAATACCTTGCTTGGTTGATAAAATGGGAAGATAGAAAGACACCAACTTAGAATTGTATTCCACCACTTGAAGGAGTAGTTGTGAAGCTAAGATTGGTTAAATGGTTGGAGGTACGAAAGTACCCAAATCAATGGCATAAACCCCATAAACCACATCCACGTAGTGAATCGCCCGCGAACTAGAAATAACATCCTCGCTTAACAATGTATTAGTGAGGCTAGTTTGTCATGTTTAGAGGTTCGGAAGACCATGAACATGCAATTCTAATTATGTGAGACGACAATTGATAGTTTCATACTTAAACCATTGCAAATCGTAGTATCATATGAGTATCCGGCTTTAACTCTAGTTGCTCCTTGAATGAATTTAGAGTATGTCGTTGACCACATCTAAACTTAATTAAATTTCTAGAAAAAGTATATAATCAACACTTTTAAGAATTTAATATCTCACTTGAACTTGATAATTAGCTGAATAGGTCCTGTACCTGTGGGTTCGACATCCGGCTCTTAAAAAGGGCCACTGTATTACTTGCACGACCCGTACACTTGCGGGCACATCAGCCTTGACTGCTCAGTTCAATCAGCAGGCAGTTGCATATGTTCCGCAAAATGGTAATGCGACAGCAGCTCGAGTCAGGAATTTATTGAGGATAAACCCGTTAGATTTCCTCGGGTTAAAAGTAGATGAGGACCCATATGTGTTCATAGATGAGATTGTGAAGATCACGCAACTCATGGGGGTGAATGGAGTTCAGTGTGTGGAGCTGGCCTCGTATTAGCTAAAAAGGGTCGCACATATCTGATTTCGTTAATGGAAACATATTAGGGCCACTGGAGCAGGTCCTGTCACTTGGGAAGAGTTCCATGTTGCATTCTTAGATTGGTTCTTCCCTCGTGAGATGAGGGAGCTGAAGGCAGCTGAGTTCGTAAATCTGAATCAATGGAGGATGACAGTGCAGGAGTTTACCATTGAGTTCACTCGCTTATTGAAGTACACCCCGGAGTTAGTGGCTGATCAGAGAGCGCGGGTGAGTAGGTTTGTTCATAGAGTAGCGGGATATTTAGACAAAGATTGTAGGACCACTATGCTCCACTAGGAAGTGGACTTTCCTCAGATAGTTTTGTATGCCCAGCAGATGGAGGTGGCGCATATGAGAGAGAGGGAGGGCAAGTGGGCCATGACTGATAGTCACAGGTTCTCATAGCCAAGGTCAGGTGGTGGACACCGACAAAAGATCCACCAGAGGTCATCAGCCCCAACTCTTCAGCATTGGGTGTGCCATCCAAGCCTAGGCATGATCAGAGGGGACGAGCATTAGGCTCGAGGGGTCAGAGCAGCAGACCCCCAGATTTTAGTATTTCAGCTTGCCACAGATGTGGTCGAGGGCACATAAGCTAGTGCTTAGCAGGTACAGGTTCTTGTTTTGGGTGTGGGAAACCCGGACACATACTATGAGATTGATCATGATGGGGCCAAGGCCTAGCTTCTAGTTCAGCAGCCCCTACCGCACGGTTAGCATATCAGGGGACATCTGCCAGCATAGGTGGCGATTAGCGCCAAAATAGATTCTATGCCTTAGCATCCCGCCAGGAGCAGGAGGTCTCCCCAGATCTAGTCACTGGTATTTACGAGCTTTCCATCTTGATGTTTATGCTTTGCTAGATCCAGGGGCTACCTTGTATACACCATATATGGCCACTAGCTTCGGAGTCAGTCTCGAAGTCTTATCAGAACACTTCTCAGTCTCTACTCTAGTAGGTTATTCAGTGATATCTAGACGGGTGTATAGAGGTTTAATGATCTCAGTCCTTCAGAAAGTTACCTCAGCAGATTTGATAGAGTTAGCCATGACCGATTTCGATGTTATCCTTGGCATGGATTGACTATTTTAATGTTATGCCTCAGTTAATTGTAGAACCCGAGCAGTAGAGTTCAGATTCCGGGTGAGCCAGTCTTAGAATGGAAGGGTAATTCAGTTGTGCCTGTAGGTCGATTCATCTCCTACCTTAAGGCCAGAAAGATAATTTCTAAGGGTTGTGTGTACCATCTAGTTAGGGTTAAGGATGCAACATCCGGGACCCTGACTATCTAGTCAGTTCCATTAGTATGTGAGTAT
Organism: Datura wrightii; assembly: GCA_035772735.1. Lineage (NCBI taxonomy): Eukaryota > Viridiplantae > Streptophyta > Magnoliopsida > Solanales > Solanaceae > Datura > Datura wrightii. Next base: position 90,495,025 of record JASDFA010000002.1, on the reverse strand, counting down.
CCAAAGGTCTTTCCTAATGATCTATCGGGAATCCCTCCTGTGCGGGAGATTGATTTTGGTATAGACCTTCCCGACACGCAGCCTATATCTATTCCTACTTACAAAATGGCTCCAGCTGAGCTAAAGAAGTTGAAGGAATAGTTTAAGGACCTGTTAGATAAGGGTTTCATTAGACTAAGCATGTCCCTGTGGGGTGCACCAGTCCTCTTTGTTCGAAAGAAAGATGGTTCTCTTCGAATGTGTATTGATTATCGGAAATTGAAAAATTCACCATCAAGAACAGGTATCCTCTCCCAAGGATTGATGATTTATTTCACCAGCTTCAGGGTGCCAAGTGATTTTCAAAGATAGATCTCAGATCCGGGCACAATCAGCTTAGAGTTTAGGAGAGCGATATCCCGTAGATAGCCTTCAGGGCGCAGTATGGTCATTATGACTTTGTAGTTATGTCTTTTGGACTAACAAACTCCTGCAACTTTTATGGACCTGATGAATAGGGTGTTCAAGCCATACTTGAATATGTTCGTGATTGTGTTTATTGATGACATTCTGATATATTGTCGGAGCGAGGAGGAGCATGCCACTCATTTGAGAGTAGTGCTGCAGACTCTCAAGGATCGCCAATATATGCCAAATTCATCAAATGTGAGTTTTTCTTGAACTCAGTGGTGCTTTTGGGCCATGTAGCATCAAGCAAAGGCATAAGGGTGGACTCTCAGAAAATAAAAGCAGCGAAGAATTGGGATAGACTAGTGAATCCTTTAGATATCCGGAGCCTTTTAGGATTAGCTGGCTACTATCGGAGATTTGTTGAAGGTTTATCATCTATTGCAGCACCCTTGACCAAATTGACCCAGAAGAAGGTGAAATTCCAATGGTCAGAGGCTTGTGAGAAGAGCATCCAAGTGTTGAAGACTCGATTTACTTCAACACCAGTGTTAACTCTATCGGAGTGTACCAATGGGTTCGTGGTGTATTGTGATGCGTCAAGGATCGTACTTGGGTGTGTATGGATGCAACACGGGAGGGTTATAGCATATGCCTCCAAACAACTAAAAGTTCATGAGAAAAATTACCCGACCCATGATCTTGAGTTGGCTGCGGTGGTATTGTCCTTGAAGATATGGCAACATTATTTGTACGGGGTTCATTTGGATGTGTTTACGGACCATAATAGTTTACAATATGTGTTTACCCAGAAGGATCTCAATCTTTGGCAAAGGAGGTGGTTGGAGCTACTCAAGGACTACGATATGAGTGTGTTTTACCATTTGGGTAAGGCCAATGTAGTAGTAGACACACTTAGTATAAACTCTATGGAGAGTGTGTCTCATGTGGAGGAGGGGAAGAATGAGCTGGTGAAAGATGTGCATCGACTAGCAAGGTTGGGAATTAGGTTGGTTGACTCGACCGATAGCGGTGTTGTTGTTCAGAACGGATCAGAATTGTCATTGGTGACTTATGTAAAGGCTAAACAAGATGAGGAACCTATTTTGGTAAAGTTCAAAATCATAAGGTAGAGGTCTTCTCCAAAGGGTAAGATGGTGTGGTTTGGTACCAAGGTCGCTTATATGTTCGGGATGTTGATGATCTGAGGATACAGATGTTGCATGAGGGCTCATGGATCTATGTATTCAATCCATCCAGGTGCCACCAAGATGTACCGTGACTTATTGAAAATTTATTGGTGGAATGGCATGAAGAAGGACATCACGGAGTTCGTATCTAGGTGACCGAACTGTCAACAAATAAAGGCTGAGCATCAAATATCGGGAGGTGTGCTTTAGGATATCAGTATTCCTACTTGGAAGTGGGACGAAATCAATATGGACTTCGTCACAGGTTTTCCTCGCACTCGTCATCAATATGACTCCATTTGGGTTGTGGTAGACAGGTTGACCAATGCCGCTCATTTTCTACCAGTCAAAACCATGGATTTGGCGGAGGTCTATGCCAAACTATATATTCAAGAGCTAGTCCGATTGCATGGAGTGCCCTTATCCATCATTTCAGACAGAGGTACCCAATTTACCTCTCAGTTTTGGAAGTTATTTCATAAAGGACTAGGTACTCAGGTTAAGCTCAGTACAACATTTCACCCGCAAATGGATGGTCAAGCGTAGGGGAAAATTCAGACTCTCGAGGATATGTTGAGAGCATGTGTGATTGACTTCAAAGGTAGTTGGGATGAGTATTTGCCTCTTATTGAGTTTGCATATAATAACAATTACCATTCCAGTAATCAGATGGTGCCATACAAGGCTCTCTATTGGTAGAAATGTGGATCGCCCATTAGTTGGTTTGAGGTTAGTGAGGCGGCAATGATAGGACCATATTCAGTTCATGAGTCTATGGAGAAGGTTCAGTTGATAAGGGATAGGTTGAAAACTACTTAGAGTCGCCAAACGTCCTATGCCGATGTGAGAAGAAGAGAATTAGAATTTGAAGTTGAAGATTGGGTATTTTTGAAGGTGTCTCCCATGATGGGACTGATGAGGTCTGAAAAGAAGGGGAAACTTAGTCCCCTCTATGTCAGCCTGTACCGGATTGTGAGACGTGTTGGCAAGGTAGCATACGAACTGGAGTTTCCCTTAGAATTAGCTTATATGTATCCTGTATTACATATATTTCTCTTAAAGAATGTTTTTGGTGATGTAGCTATAGTTGTTCCGGTGGACAGTGTTGGTGTGAAGGACAACCTCAGTTATGAGGAGGTTCCGATAGAAATACTGGATCATCAGGTTTGAAGGCTAAGGAATAAGGAAGTAGCTTTAGTCAAAGTGTTATGGAGGAATCAGAATGTTGAGGGAGCTATGTTGGAAGCCGAAGCATATATGATGGCTAGATACCCATATTTATTCTCTACCGGCTCAATTCTAGCTTGAGGGATTAGTTTATTCCCTAAGACTCTAATTAGCTTTTATGTTTAGTTCATGTGCAAAAGTTTCTTTTGTGTATATGGATGTATGTGTGATTCGTGAATTCAGTTCTGCTATGTAGTTTCAATCATAGGTAGTCATTCCATCAGTTTTCGACTGAAATGATCAATATTTGATTATGATAATTGTATTTCTCTGGTTTTTTGTATGTTTCCGAACATTTGAGGATGAATGTTCCCAAGGAGGAGATATTGTTATACCCCGAAAGTCCAAATATCAGACTTGGGAGTTGAAACGTAGAAAAATTAAAATTGGCATCAGGTATCAAAACGGGTCGTGAGATGACCCGTGAGAGCAGCACACGAGTCGTGATGTGACTCATGGTGAGGCTTAGGTGATGAGTTTAAAATTGGGAAATGGCATCTCCACAGAAGTGACCACGATTAGTGGCCAGGCCCTACGAATCATTAGATCAGTCATGGGGAGTGGTGAATGAGAAAAGAGGAAGAGAAAGATAGTGTGCCTAACCGAAGGCACCTACAAGTCGTGGTCAGTCACCATGATTCATGGAGTGAGTCACGGCCAGCTAGATGAAAATTATTTGAAGTCATAGGCAGTGTACCTGACGAGTGGTGACCACGACAATCAACGAATTGTTAAGTCACCCATGAGGAGCCCGGAAGACCTGATGAGCAGTGTACTTAACGATTGATGCCCCGAGTCGTGGCCAAAGAGGACGAGTCGTTAGGTCTCTCATGGGGACTGCCTGGCAGTTATTTTCTGCGAATTTAGTAAGGACTTTTCCGTAATTCCTAAGATCCCAGGGCCTAAACAACGTTGTTTTGAGTTACAAATGATGACTTTTAAAGTGGTTAAGTTCATTTTAGGCCGTTTATATTCATGCATACAAAGTTAGAAGGTTAGAGAGGGTGATCAAGTTTATTCTTTATCAATATTGGGAAATCAAAGAAGCATGAGAATCAGCTACAACCAGGTATATAGGTTTATGAATGAGTGATTCCTTTAACACCCATGCCCAATCCCTCTCTTGATCATGAAATTCCTATGGCTAATCTATGGGGTTTTAACCCAATGCCTGAATTTCCTAAATTCTCTACATGGGTATGATTTAAATATGTTTCTACTATTAAATTATGAATCATGGGCAAGTTTTATATTATTTTCAATTAAAAAGAATGTTTCAGGTCTTATCAATTAAAAAGCCCATTGATGAGAAGTTCATGAAAGAAGAGATTTGTGATGAATGTGTGATTATGATGAAAATAATCATGTTTTTGATGTGAATTGAGTATTTTCAAGCACGAGGAAGTATTGGGAAATACCCACATGTTCAAGTATGATTTATGATTTCTCGAATTAAGCTTACCACATGGTTTTGGAGCGAAGACTCCCAATTATCTTTCAGCTTGTGGTATGGTTTGAGTTAAAGCTTCTCGTATGCATGATTTCGTATTTGAGATGTATTTGATTATTAATCTTCATCAATAGATTATGTTGAGCTTCATTGAAAAACGATGGAGAGCATATGCATGTTTTTGGGAGTAATGTCTAGCACTGAGTAGGCTAAGGGCCGATCACCCTATGCCTCAAAACTACGCACTAATGTAGGTTTATACATACATACATACATATATATATACATATATATATATATATATATATATATATATATAAATTTGGTACCTCCCTTGTGAGCTATCCCCTTCCCTATTGGGCCACGAGCTTAATATCGATATCATGGTATTGTCCGTAGCCTTGTCAAGGGTTTAGACGGCTCTACCTACTTGAGTGTGATAGTTGGAACCACTTAAACTCTATCGTGGTATGTCGGATAAAAGACGAGTCTCCTATTATTCCTCATGATTTCAGTTATGCATGTTTATCATAGATGAGATTTAATCATCTATATATGTTATAAAGCAGGTTTGACTCAATATACAGTTTTACTCATGACTATCAGATTTCAGCTTAGAGTCAATCAATTTAGTTATGATATGTTATGTTATGATGAGATCATGATTTCAGAAAGAATGCATGCAAACCCTATTCTCAGATTCTTACTATTTATGTTTTACATTATGCATGTTCTTAAATGATTTTACTTATATAAGAGGTTTTACTTTCCTTGCGTACTCGGTACATTCAACGCACTGACCACATACTCAATGTTGTATCGTTTCGTGATACAGAACCTGGCTATCAGGCTCAGCCCCGTTCATAGCTAGTTATCAGAGTTAGCATCTTAAGTTGTTGGTGATTCCTCATCTCCCGAGGACTAGAATTATTCAGATTTCCTTTATGTATTTTTCAGTTTTAGTTTTATTTAGTTAGTTGGGGTCTTGTCCCATCAACTCGTCATGTTTAGAGGCTTTTCAGACAAAGGATGTATTTAGCTTCATATTGTGTATTTAGATGTTATGTTTAATTTAGACTTCTACTATAGTTATCTTGTTGATTCTTCAGTTTTATTGGTTGAGTTGTATGTATGTTCATGCCATGGGTTGACTAAGAGTCTTTCGGGGTCCTTGTCCCGTGTTACAATCTGGGCCTCTGTTCGGGTCGTGACAAACATCCACACCCTCAAGTCACCAATTAGGTACACACAAACGACCCTGATATCGGAGCACACCATCTCCCCCTTTGGAGAAGACCTATACCTTCTGAATCTGAATGGCTTCCTTTATCTTTACCAAAATAGGATCCTCGTCTTGTCTAGCTTTCACATTAGTCACCAAAGATGATTCTGCTTAATAACACCACCATTGGTCAAGCCAACCAAACGAACTCCCAAGTGCAAGCCGGTGCACATACTTCACTAGTTCCTTCCTTCCCTCATCTACATAGGACTTACTCTCCATAGAAAGCCTACTAAGAGCGTCTGCTACCACATTAACCTTGCCCGGATGGTAAAGGACACTCATATCATAATCTTTAAGAAGCTCCAACCACCTCCTTTTACATAGATTTAGATCCTTCTATGTAAATACATATGGTAGGCTTTTCTGGTCCGTAAATACATCTACGTGGACCCCGTACAAATAGTGTCTCCAAATCTTCAAGGAAAATACTACTACCGCCAGTTCAAGATCTTGAGTCGATTAATTCTTTTCGTGGACTTTCAGCTGCCTATAAGCATAGGCTATAACTTTACCATGTTGCATGAGTACACAACCAATGACAATCTTTGAAGCATCACAATATACCACAAACCCATCAATACCCTCGAGTAGAGTCAACACCGATGCTGAGGTTAGTCAAGTCTTCAACTCTTGGAAGCTCTTCTCACAAGCCTCCTACCATTGAAGTTTCACTTTCTTCTGGGTCAATTTGGTCAACGGTGCTGCAATAGATGAAAACCCCTCAACCAATCTCCGATAATAACCGGCTAAACCTAAGAAACACCTGATATCTGAAGGATTCAACGGTCTAGGCCAATTCTTCACTACTTCTATATTTTGAGAGTCTACCTATACACTCTCACTTGACACCACATGGCCCAAAAGTGCCACTAAGTTCAACCAAAAGTCACATTTACTGAATTTAGCATATAAGTGGCGATCCTTGAGAGTCTATAGCACTACCCTGAAATGAGAGGTATGCTCCTCCTAGCTCCGAGAGTATATAAGGATGTCATTTATGAACACAATCACGAACATATCCAAGTATGGCTTGAACGCCCTGTTCATCAAATCCATAAAAGCTGCAGGAGCATTCGTTAGTCCAAAAGATATAACTACAAACTCTTAGTGGCCATACCGAGTCTTGGAGGCTGTCTTCGGAATGTCAGTCTCCCGAACCCTAGGTTGATGATAAATGGATCTGAGGTCTATCATTGAAAAGCACTTAGCATCTTGAAGCTGGTCACACAAATCATCAAATCCTGGTAAGAGGATACCTATTCTTAATGGTAACCTTGTTCAATTGATGATACTGAATGCACATACGAAGAGGACCTTCTTTCTTACAGACAAAGAGAACTGGTGCACCCACGGGGATTTGCTAGGTTTGATGAAACCATTGTCTAAAAGGTCTTTCAACTGCTCTATCAACTCCTTTAATTCAGCTGGAGCCATTATGTAAGGAGGAATAGATATAGGTTGCGTATCAAGAAGAAGGTAATACATAAATCAATTCCTGCCCGGGAGGGATTCCCAGTAGATCATCTCGGAACACTTCTGGATACTCACATAATACTGGAACTAACTGGATAGTTGGGGTCTCGAATGTAGCATCCTTAACCCTAACTAGATGGTACACTCAACCCTTAGAAATCATCTTTCTGGCCTTAAGGTAAGTATTGAAACAACCTACGGGCACAGCTGAATTACCTTTCAACTATAAGACTGGTTCACCTGGAAATTTGAACTCTACTGCACGGGTTCTACATTTGACTAAGGAATAACATGCAAACAACCAATCCATGTTGAGTATAACATTAAAATTAGTCATGGCTACCTCTACTAAATCTGCTGAGGCGATTTTCTAAAGGACTGTGACAGTGCAATTTCTATACACCCGTCTAGCTATAACTGAATCACCAACTGGAGTAGAGACTGAGAAGGGTTCTGATAAGATTTCGAGACTAATTTTGAAACTACTAGCAACATAGTGCGTCACAAAATATAAAGTAGCCCCTGGATCTAATAATACATGTACATCAAGGTGGAATACTCGTAACATACCAGTAGCTAAATATGGGGAGACCTACTACTCCTGACAGGATGCTAGGGCATAGAATCTATTTTGGCGTTGTCGACCACCTATACTAGTGGATGCCCCCTATCGAGCTGTGAATACTGGTGGAGCTGCTGAACTTGAAGATGGGCCTCGACCCCTATCATGACCCTGTCTGGCTGCTGGACAATCTCTACGCATATGTCTAGGCTTCGCGCACCCAAAACAAGCACCTATACCCACCAAACACTACCCTATGTGTCTCCGGCCACATCTTGTACACTCTAGAGGGTTGATCTCTGCGGGTCTGCTACTCTGACCTCTCGAGCTTGATGCTCGTCCCCTTTGATCGCGCTTGTACCTGGATGGCACACTCATAACCTAAGGAGCTGGGGCTGAAGATCTCTAGTGGGACTATTGATGGTGCCCACTAGGTCTCTACTGGGAGAATCTGAAGCTATCAGTCCTATCCCTCTTGGCCTCTCTCTACCGCTCACTCATCTGCACTGCCTCTATCTGTTGGGCGTACAGGACTATCTGAGAAAAGTCAATGTCTTGAAGGAGCATCGCGATCCAGTAATCCCTGACCAAGTAGTTTGTTATCCCATGTACAAACCTGCTCACTCGAGCTCTTTGATCCGCCACCATCTTAGGTGCATACTTGGATAGACGAGTGAACTCCAGGGCATACTCGTGACCTGTCATCTTCCCTTTCTTTAGATTCACAAACTCGGTCTCTTTGATCTCCCTCATCTCCTAAGAGAAGAATCGATCTAGAAAAGTGATATGAAACTTATCCCAACTGATAGGGCCTACTCCAACTACCCTACTACCCTTCCACTGTTTGAACCAAATGTACACGACCCCCCTCAACTGATACGAGGCTAAATCACCGCACTCCTCCCCAGTCACCCCCATAATCTGGGTTATCTTCAGAACCTCCTCAATGAACTCATGCGGATCCTCATCCACCTTCGACCCAAGAAACTCGGGAGGTTTCATCCTCAGAAAATTCCTAACTCTTGCTGTTGCCGCATTCCCATTCTAAAGGGCATGCGCTACCGCCTGTTGATTGACCTGCGCGGTCAAGGCCTGGGCTAACATCTGAATGGATACCCTAAACTCCGTATGGACAACCGACTCGAGTATATACTCCTCATGGAGTGGTGGGGCCTGTTGGTGCCCATCTCCTTTGCCATTTTCATGGCTATTTCCATTTCCATTTCTCCTTCCATTAACTCTGTGGGGAGGCATGATTCTGCAAATGCGTATATCACGAGTTAGAAGGATAGAGAGACATTTCATGACACGACTTAGATCATGAAACAAAGGAACATTTCCTAAACTTATTATAGCCTCTCCATCATGAGTGTGGAGCGCTTCACACCCAAGTCTCTACTTAACGTGACTTTCGTACACCCTAGGATACTTCAAAACCTAAGGCCTTGATACCAAGTTTGTCATGATCTGAACATAGCTCGGATCGAGACACGGGACAAAGAACCCCGAGAGGCTCCAAGTCAACCCATGGCATGAACATAACATCTAACTCATTCAAATAATATGGAAGATCATCATGAATAACATAGCGGAATTCTAAACAGAACATAACATCTCAATACATACACAAGTCTAAAGCTGAATACTAACTATGTCCGAAAAGCCTCTAATACTGATGAGTTGATGGGACAAGACCCCTAATAACTCACTAAAGTCTCAAAATTGAAAATACTAAAACATATACGAATATAAAGGTCCTTGAAAGATTAGGACTCACCAACTCTGATCGGGAAGAGCTAATGCTGGAAATCTGGCTATCAGCGAGACCTGTCTGGATATTAGAGCCTATATCAAGAAACAATATAACATAGAGTATGCGGTCAGTACGTGGATTGTACCGAATATGTGAGGTAAGTAAAACCTATAAGTAAGTAAAATCATTAAACATGCATAGTATAAAACATAATAAAGATAAGATTCTGAGAGTAGGGCTTGCATGCTGTTTTCTGAAATCATGATCTGAACATAACTGAACATCATAACTCAACATCACAACTGAATCGAATGACCCAAAGTTGAAAACTGATAATCATAAGTAAAACTGATCATTTGGGTCAAACCTACTGAAAACATAATATCATGACTAATGTACATGCATAATCTGAAATCATAACATGAGGAGTTTGATCTTGGGCAAATTTATATGCCCAAGTGATACTCAAAGGTGTCATTTTAGCCTTGTTTATCTATCAATGTTTATACATTCTCATGTGATTGATAATAAAATGTGATTTATACTAACCAACATAATTAGCATTGTTTTGCAGGTGAAATATAATTTTGGGAAGCTAAAATGCGTGTTGGGAGAGATTGGGGTTGGACTCGGATGTCAACAAGGAAAAAATGCAAAATTTGGCCTGTGGTGGAACAGCAACATGTCACGGAGGCAGTGCTCCGCGATATACACCGTGTCACGGAGGTAGTGCTCCGCGATACACAACGTGTCATGGAGGCAGTGCTCCACGATACACAACGTGTCATGGAGGCAGTGCTCTGCGATACACTCCGTGACACGTTGCTTGTTATTCCGGGAAAAATTCCCACTAGTATAAATAGAACACTTAGGTTCAATTTTCAATATTCTGACTTGGTGGAGCAAGAACATGGGTTACAGGCAGTTGAGGGACAAAAATATCAGGGTTTTTTCTCTCTTTCTTTCTTCTTTAATTCAATTGCTTGTATGATTAACACTCATTTAAAGATGTTTAATCCACAAATGAGTGGCTAATTCCTCTTCTTGCTGAGGTTATGAACAATTGTGATGAAATGTGATCATTGATTCTTTGGTTTTTCATCTTTTCTTCCATGTTGTTCTATTAATTCTTGTTCTTACTGCATTAATGTGTAGCCTACGTTAATGTATATCTAAAAAGTCCGATTTCACTTGAGAGAGCAAGAAATTGGAAAGTTGTGAATTAATAGGATATGTTCTTTACTTGGTTTGGGAAAATTGAGTCTTGATTTGCTTTCAGGATAGAAATATACCTGAAAGTCGTATTAGTCAATTTAGGAACTGGGTTTGTATGGCTAGAACATGAATTGCATTTAACCACAGAAATGTAGGTGGATGGTTCATGATTCTTAAGTGAGGTTAAATACGAGAGTTTTAATTTTTTGGCAAATGTTCTTGGCTAGCAACTGGAGGAAAAGATTAACCAAAGTATGGTGATAATTAATTTCATTACCTGTTCGTTTAACCTCAGCATGCTCTCATTCATAGTTCAGACTCAAAGTAGATAATTGTTTTAGCTTTAGTATAAAAATTATAAAACAAACTATAGAGGGTTTGGAACCCCACACAAAAATATTGCTAGACTCAACAGCTGGAGGGCAAGCGCTGGAGAAAACGTATGAGGAGTTGTACACCTTGTTGAACCGTATTTCGCAGAGCAATCTAGAATGGAATGCTGATTCATCAAGAGGCGGGACAAGGAAAGCAGCAGGAGTGCTTGAAGTGGATGGGTTTACAGCTATTGCTGCATAGATAGCTGCATTGCAAAATCAACTTAACACCCACTTCAGCAACATGACATTGAACCAGCATCAAGCCCCAGTTAATGCAGTACAGTAGATGTGGTGTGAAGTGTGTGGAAGCAGTGAGCACTCAGCTGAGTGTTGTGGAGCCAATCCTGACTCGGTAAACTTTGTGGGAAATGCGCAAAGGAACCACCAACAGTATGGTAGTAGCTACAATTCAAATTGGAGGAATCACCCTAATTTCTCATGGGGTAGCAACAACCATTAGGGCCAAAGTTCGGGTCAGGGTGTGCAAAGGAACCAAGGAGGGCAGCAGAATTATCAAGCACAATTCAGAAACAACAATGCACCTCCTCCACCACCATCACCCAGCATTGAGGAGATGTTCAAGACCATGATAGCTAACCAAGCTCAATTGCAGGCTGACTATGTGAAATTAGCAGCCGAAGTGAAAAACAACCAGTTAGCTACCAAGGCACTTGAATATCAATTTGGGCAATTTGCTAGTGCCCAAAACACAAGGCCTAGAGGAGGACTGCCAAGCAACATGGATCCCAATCCCAAGCAGGTGAATGCAGTGACCACAAGGAGTGGTTTGCAGCTGAAAGAGGTGGAACCAGAAAGACCACCTCAATAGTCGGGAGCAGCAGAAGTTGAGAGGGAGCACAGTACTGAAAGGGGGAAGACTAAGGAAGCTGAATCAGAAAGACCTCCACCCCCGTTCCCTCAACGACTAAAGAAACACAAGGAGGAGGCGTGTTTCAAGAAATTCATGGAGGTGCTGAAACAGGTACATATTAACTTACCTCTTGTTGATGTTTTGCAGGGAGTGCCAAAATAAGCTAAGTATATAAAGGACATCGTGGCAAACAAAAGTCGGTTGACTTAGTATTCTACGGTGGCTCTAACGGAGGAGTGCACTTCCCAGATTCAAAATAGACTGCCCACAAAGCTAAAAGACCCTGGGAGTTTTACTATCCAGATTACTATTGGGCAGAGCATCCGAGCTCGTGGATTGTGTGATTTGGGAGCGAGCATAAATTTGATGCCTTCATCGGTATTCAGAAAGTTGGGTCTAGGGAGTCCGAGACCCACTACTGTAATCTTGCAATTGGCGGATCGATCCCTAGCTAGACCTGATGGAATTGTGGAGGACGTTCTGGTGCAAGTTGGCTCCCTAATTTTCCCGGTAGATTTTGTCGTGCTGGATTTTGAACCAGACGCGGAAGTCCCATTTATTTTGGGACATCCTTTCTTGGCAACTGGGAAAGCACTAATTGACGTAGCTGCGGGGCAGCTAACAATGCATGCACATGACAAAATAGAGGTATTTGATGTGTTTAAAGACATGAAGCTGCCAGCTATACATGAGGAGCTTTCAGCAATCAATGTGGTTGAACATGAAGAAATTCGTCAGATTGTTGAATCTCAAGACCCACTGGAAAGAGTGTTGACGCACTCCGATCATTTTGGAGATAGAGAGGCGTATGGAATGGTCCAAATGTTGAATGAAGCACAAAATCATCCTAGGAGACAGGAATTTCAATCATTGATGAGGTCTCTAGAACCTTTGCCGAAACCATCCGTTGAGGAGGCACCGAAGCTGGAGCCGAAAGAATTGCCTCCCTACTTAAAATATATCTTTTTGGGGGAGGATGAGACGTTACCAGTTATCATCTCTGCAGACTTGACTGAGGCACGGGAGAAGGAAGCATTGGGTGTCCTCAGAAAGAGGAAGAAAGCAATGGGTTGGCAAATGTCAGACATTCAAGTTATCAATCCAGCTTTTTGCACACACAGGATATTCATGGAGACAGGAGCCAAACCAACCGTTCAGCCGCAACGGAGACTAAATCCAGCAATGAAGGATGTGGTGAGGAAAGAAATAATCAAGTGGCTTGATGCAGGTGTGGTCTACCCGATTCAGACAGTGAATGGGTCAGTCCTGTTCAGTGTGTTCCAAAGAAAGGGGGGATGACTGTGGTCACCAATGAGAAAAATGAGTTGATTCCTACCCGAACCATCACAGGCTGGCGGATTTGCATGGATTACAGGAAGCTTAATGAAGCCACAAGGAAAGATCATTACCCCATCCCGTTTATTGATCAAATATTGGATAGGTTGGCTGGACAGGAATATTATTGTTTCCTTGATGGGTACTCTGGTTATAACCAAATAGCCATAGCTCCGGAGGATCAAGAGAAGACGACTTTTACCTGTCCTTATGGGACATATGCTTTCAGGCGAATGCCGTTCGGGTTATGCAATGCTCCCGCCACATTCCAGAGATGCATGATGGCTATTTTCCATGACATGGTGGAGGATTTTGTTGAGGTATTCATGGATGATTTTTCTATTTTCGGTAACTCGTTTGCTACTTGTTTGCAGAATCTTGACAGGGTGCTGGCTTGCTGTGAGGAATCCAACCTTGTATTAAACTGGGAGAAATGCCACTTCTTAGTGAAGGAGGGTATTGTCCTTGGCCACAAAGTGTCTCAAAAGGGGTTGGAAGTCGATCGTGCTAAGATCGAGGTTATTGAAAAGTTGCCACCACTTGTGTCAGTGAAAGGTGTGCGCGGTTTTCTTGGGCATGCAGGATTCTACAGATGATTCATCAAAAACGTTTCCAAAATTCCTAGACCACTATGCAGATTGCTAGAAAAAGAGGTAAAGTTTTAGTTGAATGATGAGTGTGTTAAAGCATTCGAAGAGTTGAAGCAGAAATTGATAGAAGCACCTATCCTTACTTCTCTGGACTGGGAACAACCATTTGAGCTGATGTGTGATGCCAGTGATGTGGCTGTGGGAGCCGTATTGGGGCAAAGAAAAAGTAAAATCTTTCATTCTATTCATTATGCAAGCAAAACGCTGAATACGGCCCAAAGCAATTACACAGTCACAGAAAAGGAAATGCTAGCCTTGGTGTTTGCATTTGACAAATTCAAGTCCTATTTGGTGGGTTCGAAAGTTGTGGTGTACACAGACCATGCAGCGATTCGGTACCTATTCAACAAGAAGGATGCTAAGCCAGGTTGATCAGATGGATCTTGTTGTTGCAAGAGTTCGACCTTGAGATCAAAGACAGGAAGGGGAGCGAGAATCAGGTAGCAGATTACCTATCACGATTGGAAAGCCAGTCGCATGTGATGGAAAGTGATAACATAAATGAGGAATTCCCAGATGAGCAACTCTTGGCAGTGGGGGAAGCTGAAGTTCCCTGGTACGCAGACATAGTCAACTTGCTAGTGAGCGGAGTCTACCCACCTGAGGCAACAGACCAGCAGAGAAGGAAATTGAGGCATGATTGCGGGCACTTTGTTTGGGATGAACCATACTAATTTAAACAAGGACCAGATCAGGTAATGAGAAGATGCATCCCAGAGAGTCAGATTGCAGAGGTGTTGAGGGGCTGTCATTTTCATTGTATGGGGGTCATCATGGAGGCGAGCGAACAGCACACAAGGTTCTACAGTCAGGTTTCTTTTGGCCGACATTGTTCAGAGACTCTATGGCATATGTCAAAATGTGTGATAGATGTCAGCGTATAGGAGCAATTGGCAGAAGACAAGAGATGCCGCTGCAGAATATACTGGAAGTTGAGCCCCTTGATGTATGGGGCATTGATTTCATGGGCCCATTCCCACTGTCATTTGGTAATCGTTACATCTTGGTTGCCGTAGATTATGTATCAAAATGGGTGGAAGCAATAGCTTGTCCCAGGAATGACAACAAGGTAGTAACGAAGTTTTTGCAAAAAACACATCCTCACCAGGTTCGGGACACCCCGAGCCATTATCAGCGATGGAGGGGCTCATTTTGTCAATGCAAGTTTCAAGAAATTACTCGCCAAGTATGGGGTGCGCCATAAAGTGGAGACAGCATACCACCCCCAAACTAGTGGGCAAGTAGAGATGTCAAATAGAGAAGTGAAGCAGATTCTTCAAAAAACGGTAAATACACAACGGAATGATTGGTCAAGTAAACTTGATGATGCATTGGGGGCATACAGAACTTCTTACAAGACACCGATTGGAACCTCACCATACTGACTGGTCTATGGTAAAGCATGTCATCTTCCGGTGGAGTTAGAGAACCGAGCCTTTTGGGTTGTAAGGAAGCTAAATATGGACTTAGAGCTGGCGGGCAAGAAGAGACTAATGCAACTCAGTGAACTTGAAGAGTTCCGCTGGCATGCCTATGAGAGTGCCAAGTACTACAAGGAAAAAACTAAAAGATGGAATGACAAGCATCTGGTGCATCGCATTTTCGAACCAGGACAGAAAGTCTTACTCTTCAATTCAAGATTGAAGTTGTTTCCAGGAAAGCTGAGGTCTAAATGGTCGGGACCATTTGAAGTGGTAAGAATGACCCCGCACGGGGCAGTAGAGTTGTGGCAAGAGGATCGGAGTGCCACGTTCTTAGTAAATGGCTAGAGGTGTAAGCACTACTGGGGGGAGGACGGTGATCGAGAGAAATCATCCATCACCCTAGAGGACAACTGAGCTTAACGACATCGAGCCGCGACGGTAAACCAGGCGCTGCACGGGAGGCAACCCGTGAAAAAAAAAATTTCTTTCTTTTTGTAAAGTGTAAATAGATTTTTGTTTTCTTTTTCTTGATTTACTACAAAAAATTTTCGTTTTAGTTTTTGTTTTGTTTGTATTTAGAGTGAAACCTATAATTCTAACCAATTTTGTATAGTGAAATGAATTTCAGCTCAAACGGAGAAAAATATGCACGGAATCGCGAAGGAAAAGTCGAGGTATGAAAAATTAATAAAAAGTGGCAAACAGTGAGCTGAGGCGACAGCTCCGTGTCACGGAGGTGGACCTCCGCGTTACCTCCGTGACACGTTGAGGTATAATCCGGAAATTTTAAAAATTTCCAGAACAGTCTCGCGATGGCACCGTGTCACGGAGGCAGTGCACCGCGATGCACTCTGTGACACGTTGCCTTGTATATCACGACAGGTAACACCGGGTCGCCGGGTGACCCGTGCGATTTCCTTACTTTTTAACCCCGAAAACCCTCCCTTTTCCCTCATTTTTTTAATCTCTCCACGACCAAACCCCCCCAAAACCCATCCCCCATCAACGTGACATGGAGTAAGGCAAGAAATTCAACAAGTTTTCTTCGATTCTTCAAAGTCAATGTATGTTTTTGATTTCCTCTCAAATTCTTGTCGACTTTCTTCGATATTGAGCATGGGAGGTGAGATAAATTGCCCTAAGTAGAAATTAATCATGAATTCGAGTTAATTGTTGTTGATGAATGTTCGGAATGTCATTTTGATTGCTTGAACTTGTCGATTGCATAAATTAATCGAATTTGCTTGATAATATCAATTCTAGGACTTGTATGTGGAATTTGAAGTTGAAAATGTATTGAAATTGTGAATTTCATGCCGGGTTGTATATGTTGAATGAGATGAGTCGATGTACAAATTGTTAGGATGTTAATAGAACAACGGATTCTCGGGTTAAGGGAATGTTGAAATTTGGAAGAATTTGGTTGGTTGTATAGGTTCGTGTAGATAAATTTTTGTTGTTATTTTTGTTTCTTTGTTTTACTTTGCTAAGTGCGATGGGTAAGATGTGAGCGATGGTAGTGATTGTGATTAGCTGTACGATGTCTGAGTAGTACGTAGAAGATATACCGTCGAATTTTTCGAACGCACTAAGCATGATTGTATAGTTGGTTATTGTGTGTAAATAAAGATAATCTTGCCGTATTGTTGTGTAAATAAAGATAATCTTGCCGTATTGTTGTAACTGTAGCTAAGGACTAAGTGTGGGGTAACCTAGCTTAACCCGACCTTAGCCGAAGTTAATATCCGTTAGCTTAACATTGATCTTGTTTACTTGGGTTGACAGGTAAAATGGCAAGCAGGCAAGAGAAAGGGAAAGGCGCATCAACTTCGGGCGCCGGAAGGAAGCGAATCAGACTGGGCACAACAGTCCCAGCAGCACCAGCAGTTCCACGCGGCCAACGCCGCCAATATGGAACAAGATGGGTGACCGATGAGGGGAAAAAGTGGTACGCGAAGCACAAAGAAAACAAATATTTCCCCGAGGAGCATATAGCACGGGAACCATTGGCACAGGAGTTCCCTAGGATGGTCCACCGAATCGAGGCAGCTGGGCTCAACTTCATCTTTCAAGAGCCCAAGGAATGCAATCTGCACTTGGTTCAAGAATTTTATGCCAACTGGAACCCGACGATCAGAAGTCACACCATCAAGATCAGAGGGCAAATAGTCACCTTGGAGCCCCACCACCTCAATGCCATCATAGGAGCGCGGGACACAGACACCCACGTACTCCGACAGCTGAACATTACCCCACCGTATGCGGACATCAAACGCACATTGTGTGGGACCCGATCGACAGCTAGATGGAGCAGACACAAAGAGAGGGGCTACCACCAGACTTTGCCATATTCACAAATGAACAGGGAAGCCCGAATCTAGCTGAAGATAGTCTGCTCATGCCTAATCCCGGGGGTACATATGACAGATGTAACCCGGGATCGTGTATGCCTGGTGTATGACCTGATGAAAGGGCTGGAGATCAACGTGGGGGCAGTAATTATCTCCGCCATGAAGAGAGCCTGGTTGCACCAGGGGCACAAGTATGGCTTTGGTGGACTACTCACCACCTTCCTCAGGGGCCTAGATGTCGAGGAGGAGGCCCTTGATTATATCCCGCAGATAGAGCGGCGGGACTTAGATGTTACTAAAACTAAGGCTCCCGACACTACCCACGGGTCAGTGCTTACACTTGGCAAGCGACATGCTCGTGATGATCAGTAAATGGCTCAGATGTATGGGATGCAGATGCTCCAGCTGAGGATAGGTGGGAGGCCGGCGATAGAGGAGGAGCTATGGCAGCTCGAGCTAGACTACCCCTTCGGCGAAAACGCCAAGGCTCTATGCCGAGTGGGGCCAGCATTTGTAGAGCCCACAGATGATGATGTCCCCACAGACGAGGAGACACGTCGGGAGGACTCCGATGTGGAGTCCGATGATGATGACGGGGGTGACTCGGACATGGAAGATGAAGCAGTAGCACCCGACGAAGAAGTGGAATATTTTGACTGATCAGGGAGTTCCACCACCCGATTTTGTGCTATTTTAAATTTTTGTGAACACTGGGGACAGTGTTCGAGCTAAGTGTGGGGTGGGAGTAGTTAGGTGCTGGGCTGGGCTGTTTTGTATGTATGCTCTATTCTGTTGTCGTGTATGTGAAAATTTGTTTGTCCCTGTGAGTTGTGAATTTGTTGTTCTGTTTGTAAATTTATGTGAAATTGATGTGTGTTGTTGAATGTTGCTAGCTGATTCTGATTCTGTACATATTTTTGTTATCGAAATGATCGATATTTTTAAAAAAAAATTCAAAACATTTTGTACATATTTTTTTTCTCTATCGAAATGATCGATATTTTCATAAATGTTTTAATTCTTGGGTTTCTCGGCGTTTGTTTTCGGTTCTTTTACCAAGAATGGTCCCATTGAACTGAAGTCATAGTTAGTGACCATTCCCTATGATGGATGGATGACGACCGTCTTAAGGGAAATGTAGTCGTTAGGAGTAGTGTTTTCAATTATTTTTCAGTTTTTTTCTTTGGTGGGTTGCATCCCAAAACCTGTAGTTACTGTATGGTTTCGAAATTCTGGTTGCGTGTTGTACATGATATTTAAAATGCAAAGATGATTCGTATGAAAGCATGCAACTTTGTAAATATGTTGAGATACCTAGGCCATAGAGTTCGATTCAGTGTGACTGAGGCTTAATGTTTGAATTCCTGTAATTAGCTGATTGAAGAGTCTGTGAATACATCTTGAATTGAGCATGTGCAAAAAGTGTGAAGTGAGGTGTTGTTATTCCATGCTATTGTGAAGTGTCTAGAACTTGCCTGGTGTGTGTACAAAACGAAATGAAGGAGGTGTATTGTAGGAAAGGATGTAGGCATTTCTTTGTTTTAACCGAGAGTTTCTATTTTTCCTTGTCGTACACACCTTGATTGTATACCCTAGTCAGCCCGTTGAGCCTTTAGCCTATTAATTTTTTTTCTTTTGTCATAAAGTGTAAACTGAGCTTGATTCATTCTTTTCATTAGCCGTAAAGTCTATACAAAACTCTTAAGCGCTTAAGAAGAGAAAATCATTTTCCCGAAGTGTCAAAGAGTGAGAATGGTGACAAGAAAAAGAAAAGCAGAGTGAGAGAAGAAAAGAAAAGGTTGAAGGTGCACTTGCTATAAATAAACGATAATGAAGGTGCATGAATAATCTTTGTTTTTGTGTCAAGTGTGCTTAATACGATGGGTCATACTAAAGAAAAGAATCAAGAATGGGATGATGAAAAAAAAAAAGAAACAATGTCCATGAGTTGATGGGATGTGTTGAAAAGGCGCTTAAGGATGCTAGTGGCTATTATTGGCTAACCCAATATTTACTAGTTCCGTAGCTTCCATTACAACCCGTTAAAGTCCTACGTGATATTACATCGCACTTCTTTATATTAGTGGAGTAATACACTAAGGGCAAGCTTATGGGTCATGACATGATGCATGTGAATTCTTTTGGGAGAGAGAGCGAAATTGTTTTTACATGCCCCTGCTTGAATTTTTGTGAGTCATATGAGCAAAAAGGGGAAGATTCTCTCTTGTTGTGAGGGCACATGTTTAATGAAGGATATAATTCATGTTGGATTTCTTGATCAGTTGATTTGCATGTGTTTGCTAAGATAGAGAGTCAATTCTTGAGGTTAGGAAGTCTTAACATAATTGTATTCCATTTCAATGATTAAATCGTGCATGCTCTATTTTTAGCTTGCTATCTTAAACAGTCATTGTAGTTGTAGCTTGAATTGTCTTGCTAAAATTAGCTATGTGTAAGTCTTCATGTGCATGAGATGTAAAAGGTTTGTTCGAGGACGAACAAGACTTTAAGTGTGGGGTAAGTGATCTTGGGCAAATTTATATGCCCAAGTGATACTCAAAGGTGTCATTTTAGCCTTGTTTATCTATCAATGTTTATACATTCTCATGTTATTGATAATAAAATGTGAATTTATACTAACCAACATGATTAGCGTTGTTTTGCAGGTGATATATAATTTTGGGAAGCTAAAATGCGTGTTGGGAGAGATTGGGGTTGGACTCGGATGTCAACAAGGAAAAAATGCAAAATTTGGCCTGTGGTGGAACAACAACGTGTCACGGAGGCAGTGCTCCGCGATACACACCGTGTCACGGAGGCAGTGCTCCGCGATACACAACGTGTCACGGAGGCAGTGCTCCGCGATACACTCCGTGACACGTTGCTTATTATTCCGGGAAAAATTCCCACTAGTATAAATAGAACACTTAGGTTCATTTTTCAATATTCTGACTTGGTGGAGCAAGAACGTGGGTTACAGGCAGTTGAGGGACGAAAATATCAGGGTTTTTTCTCTCTTTCTTTCTTCTTTAATTCAATTGCTTGTATGATTAACACTCATTTAAAGATGTTTAATCCACAAATGAGTGGCTAATTCCTCTTCTTGCTGAGGTTATGAACAATTGTGATGAAATGTGATCATTGATTCTTTGGTTTTTCATCTTATATTCCATGTTGTTCTATTAATTCTTGTTCTTACTGCATTAATGTGTGGCCTACGTTAATGTATATCTAAAAAGTCCGGTTTCACTCGAGAGAGCAAGAAATTGGAAAGTTGTGAATTAATAGGATATGTTCTTTACTTGGTTTGGGAAAATTGAGTCTTGATTTGCTTTCAGGATAGAAATATACCTGAAAGTCATATTAGTCAATTTAGGAACCGGGTTTGTATGGCTAGAACATGAATTGCATTTAACCATAGAAATGTAGGTGGATGGTTCATGATTCTTAAGTGAGGTTAAATATGAGAGTTTTAATTTCTTGGAAAATGTTCTTGGCTAGCAACTGGAGGAAAAGATTAAACAAAGTATGATGATAATTAATTTCATTACATGTTCGTTTAACCTTAGCATGCTCTCATTCATAGTTCAGACTCAAAGTAGATAATTGTTTTAGCTTTAGTATAAAAATTATAAAACAAACTATCAAACTTTTGGTTACACTGTTTTCTGCATTTTTAGAAGTAAAATATAGTACGCTTGAGCAGATTGCACTTCATCCAAGTCTCTGTGGGATCGATACTTGGCTTACTAAAGACACTTACTACTTGTTCGACCACGTGCACTTGCGTGTAGCTTTATACCCATAGCAAAAGCACTAAACAGAGTCTTGGCTCAAACCATACTACAAGCTGAACATATGTGAGAGTCTTGACTCCAAAACCATGTGGTAAGCTAATTCATGAAATCATAAGAACATACCTTACCATATGGGCTTGCCCAATACTTAACATGCTTGAAATCAACTTGATTCACTTTGAAAATATGAACATAAACATGGGTATTTTGAAATCATACTATCTTTATAAACATCTCATCATGCTTGTACACATACTTCATAAATCTCAACTTTCATGGACTTTCATGGATGGGCATCATAATTTAGAAAAACTTGAAAAAATAATTTATAACTTAAAACATCAGAAAACCTGCCCATTAATCATAACTCAACATTTAAAACATGCTTAGATCATACCCATGATAAATACATAAAAAATTCACACATTAGGTAAAACCCCCATAGAATCATCAATTAGAACATGATGAATTGAGAGGGAATTGGGCATGGGTGAGGACTATTGCACCCATTCATAGCCTTACATACCTGAAGAGACCTGATTTCACAACTTCCTTGATTGCCCAAAGAGAATTATTGAGGAAGAACTTTGAAGAACTAGGCTTGATCACCTCTCAACCCTCTTAACTTGCATGCATGAATAAGGATAGGCTTAGAATGAATTAACCCTTCTTAACACACTCCATTCTGAGCTTAAAACGACGTAGTATAAACATTAGAAACTTAGGAATTATAAAAAAGCTCTTATTAAATTCGCAGGGAAACACACACTGCTAGTCCCCACAAGGGACTGGACGACTTGTGCCTTGGACCACGACTCATGATCACCAGTCGTTACCTACATTGCTGCATTTCTTCTAGGGGTCACTATGAATTGTGGTGTACCCAATTAGTCGTGGTGATGACCAGTCACCAATACTGCCTGCTTCCCTTCTTCCTTCAACCATCTTTGACCACGGGTGACCTAATGGATTGTGGCGCTGACCATGACTCGTGGTCACCCTAAACATAAAATTTCCAATCAAGTCCCAGCCTTTCCCCACGAGTCACTTAACGACTCGTGGTGTTCCTGACGGGTCACTGGATGACTCGTCCTGGGACTTGGCACAGAAATTTCTGTTTCTCTCTGTTTCAGTTCCCAGGTTTAATCTTAGGGTTTTTGGGGTATTATAATGACCCTGGATGATGGTAATAAACATGTCCTGGAACATAGATACTTAGCTGAGCTAAACTAATTTGAACTAAACTGAGACTGTACTGAGAAGTGGGAGAGTTTATAATAAATATATAACCATGTGAGCTAAACGTGGAGTTCGATATATACGCCCCATCAATAGGACCCAATATACCTTTCTGGGGTATAAAGGCATGAACTGTGAGATAATTGTCTGGGCCCATTTGGGAAAATATGAATCATTAATTTTTCTTTCATGGAGTTTGTCCCTTATTCATATAATTCCATATTTCAAAAGAAAAACTTTTTAATTTTAAGTAAAATAACTAGAACTACCATGGCAACGTAGTTTTGGGAATGTAGGTTCTCTTGAACCCCGGTCCTCTTTGGTGCTAAGTCCTACTCCAACGAGATAGTCCTAGTCTGACTATTAAGCTGATAGCTCAAAGTTGGGGCCCAAGACTAATTCAGTGATACTTATCTAGAAGTACCCTGAGAGTCTTATGTTACATCCCGCACATTCGAGGACATCAGATCAGGTTTGAATTTGATTAAAAAAAATTTTCTTTTATGCCTCCATATGTATGAAACTTTTTAAACTGTGATATGTGTTAAATTTTTATTTATTTATAATCCCTCATAATTCGAGTTCAGAATAAAAAGTTGTGCGCATTTTACCACAAGCTTACGCAAAATCTGAATAAATAATATGACATAGGCCCCACCCCAATATAATAGATGAAGCCAAATTGAGCATACACCTCCACACCCACGTGGAAGGGGGAGAAGTTGGTGCAGAAGTGATCCCATTACCCATCCATAGTAATGATCACTTACTAGTTAATAATAATTTTAAAAAATCAACCCACTTCCTATGTATATATATAATGTCCACACATACAATAGTATAATTTCCTATTCTATTTCTTTTAGTAGCAAGGATGTGGATGATGTTGCACTCCTGAGAACGCCCAGAAACAGAGAAAGAAGGGTTTGAAGTAAATTTTCATCTGATTACACCGTCAAACGTAGTACAAACTCAAATTAACTTCGGGTACCAAAGTACAAAGCTGCAGAGAGCAATCCTACAGAGTTGGTTTCGTGAAATTTGGCCGGCGAAACGTCGTGCTACCGAGTTGGGAGAAACAGCAGAAGAACCGACGAAAATCACATCTGTCCGTCGGGTACTCAGAAACCAGGTATGTAGAGCTATTCTTTCGGCAAGCCAGGAAGTACATTCTAGAAAATAAATAGAATAAAGGCTATTAACAGATACCCAGCGTACAGGAACGATTTTAGTACAATTTCCAACAAGCATGCTAGTATATCATTACGTATCATACGATAATCAGAATAACGGATAGTCAGATGATTTCAGATAGTAATGTGGTATCCGCTAGTAGCTCAGCATGTTCTTACATAATACCCAGAATGGATGTTGTAAAAGCAGTATAACGAATTAGCAAGATTACAGATAGTATGTATTACATTTGTTGAGACTGTATCCGGTAATAGATGGCACATTTTATATTATTGAGGTATATCTAGTTATAGATGGCATGTTCTATGTTATTGAGTTATATCCAGATTTAGTCAGATCAGTAATCAGATATAGAAATAGCTCCAGACACTGATGTAGCTCCAGATACAGATATATCTCCAGAAACAGATATGGCTCTAGAAACTGATATAGCTTCAGATCACGGATAACAATAATTAGATAAACAGATAAAGGCCAGGTAGCAGTTAGCCCAGCAATCAGAAAAAGTGCAAAACAGAATATAGCATCAGTTGTTTAATACGGACTGGCCTTGAAATAAAAGAAGAGAATATGATTAGTATTTCTCATTTGAGCATGCTTGTTGTGTATGTGTTTTGCATGTTGAGACTTGTTATGGCATGTGGTCATCCTTTAGCATCCCCGCCACCCCTGGGTTATAGTTGTGTCGATACCAGATTTAGATACCACCCCCAGCTGGGCGATGCCGTCCGCCTAGAGGATGATGATGGCTGACCACCATAATAATACAGTCTAGATTACCCTGCTTGCAGGGGTAGTTCAGTTCGCTCTGAGCAGAGCCAGATTACCCTGTTTATAGGGGCAGACTACTTTGTGTGCACTTGTGGTCGGGGGCAGTTTCAGATACAGATTTTTATAAAATTACCCTGTTGTGTGTTTGCACCCAGGGGCAGTTTCAGTCACAGATATCGCAGCAGATTACCCCATTGAGCGCTTGCGCCCAGAGGCAGGAGTCTTCGGACTCAGACACAATTCATTATCAGAGGCCAAGGCTTGAGCTACGTACCTAAGGGGGGCGGTAGGAGGAGCTCCAGTTATTAGATGAGTGGAGTGACTTATTTTTGGTTGGTTTAGACCCGGGTAGGGGTAAATAGATTGTTCTGTTGGTTGGCACCTTCCGGCTTATGAGGGTCGGTCAGGTATTGTGTGTATTTATATGTATATCTATATGTGCTATTAGATACTAATAGACAGTAGGACGACACGTCGTCAGGTACGCCCAGTTTAGTTAAAGAATAGGTAAACTCTCCCCAGTTATCCTCAGCCAGATAGACTCAGCTGCTTCCTGCTTATATGTCATGTTATTGTTGTTACCCATTTCTGTTGTATATTTCAGTTTGCTTTACATGCTTAGTACCTGTGGTACTGACGCCCGTGGGGGCACTGCATTGCTTGCCTGCAGAAACACATAGATGAGGAGTCGATCCCTCGTGATCCAGTCAGCAGAGTTATCAGCTCCTATCCTCCGGAGCTAGACAGTCGGAGGTTGTTCCTATTTCCTTTTTGATTTTAGTTTGGGTAGGTCGGGGCCCTGTCCCGACCATTCTATTATTACTTCCTAGAGGCTTGCAGTTTGATGTTTCCCTGTGGTGGTGGAGCCGGTCGTGTGGGGCCGTGCATGTATATATATGTTTAGTTGTTGATGTTGGCCACGTGGGGCCTTCTTCTGGTTATAGTTAGTGACCTTGTCGGTCAAAAATGTGAATAGCAGTTGCTTTGGAATATAGTGTCATTGTTCTGGTTAGTTGTTGTGCATTGCAGGTGACTATAGGCCTAATCGGCCGGGGGCTGTATTTACAGCCGCTATATAGCCGGTTCATTTCTTGAAATAGAGCTAGAGTCAGCCAAAGCACTAGATGTGCTCTGGCTGGACCGTTTAGCAGCCAGAGTATAGCAGGCACCAGGTGCCCGTCATACCCCCCAAGGTTGGGTGTGACAAACTTGGTATCAGAGCAGTTTGTGTCCCAGGGAGTCTGCAAGTCGTGCTATGTAGAGTCTTGTCTATAGATGCGTTGTGCACCATATACTATAGGCAGGAGGCTGCGAGGCATAATAGGATAGTTACCCTTCTTTCATACTCAGTCGCGCCATAGCGCAGTATAGTATAGGGTTGGTTCTTTTGAAACTTACCACCCTCTTTGTCTACAGATACTATGGCAGATCAGTGGCACCCCGCTACTGGCAGGAGATTGGATACAGCGGGGGGTGAAGGCACCAGCAGGATGCCTCACTTACAGCCAGATTCAGCCCGGTTTGAGGGCGATACGGAGGTGTCATCTCGACCCTCCCAGCAGTCTCCGCCTCGCCAGACACCATTTGAGGAAGCACCGCCTCCCACAGCTCCTGCACCCACTTCATCTGATCAGGAGCTATGTAGTGCGGTGGTTATGTTAACCCAGATGCTAGCTACTCTGCGTCAGCCAGTACCACCTGTAGCAGTAGAATCTCTAGGTGGGCCAGGTAGTTCCAGGGTTAGAGAATTCTTGGCATTGGGACCCCCTCAGTTTACAGGGTCAGATTCAGCGAAGGACCCTCAGGACTTTCTGGACCAGATGCAGAGAATCTTTAGAGTCATGCACGTAACCCCAGCAGAATTAGTGGAATTAACAGTGTTCCAGTTGAGGGATATTGCTGTTTTGTGGTACGAAAGTTGGGAGAGATCTCGGGGAAGAGATGCAGCCCCTCCTACTTGGTCCAGCTTCTCAGAGGCCTTCCTGGACCACTACTTACCCCGGGAGGTAAGACAGGCCTGGATGGACCAGTTCATACACTTAGGAGCGTCCGTGAGTATTCTTTACAGTTTGACTCCTTAGCCCGCTATGCTCCACCATTTGTGGACACCATGTCATCCAGAGTCCATCGCTTTATTTTGGGCCTGAATTCAGATTACATAGAGACGTGCATGAAGGCTACTTTGAGAGAGGACATGGACATAGCCAAGGTACAGGCTTTCGCACAGACAATTGAGGGCTTGAAACAGCGGCAACGGGGCGACAGGCAGGTGACTTCAAAGCAGCGCCGTAGAAACAGACCCGCTGAGATTCAGGGGGGAATCCCTTAGGGGCTGAGACCACGGTTTTCAGATAGGCCACCCAGATCTTTACCTCCGGTATAGCAGCAGAGAGGCAGGTTTGTTCGCCGGAGTCAGTCAGAGTCCGGTAGCAGTTTACGGACACTAGCATTACCTCAGCAGCGGAGGGCAGAACAGAGTAGATTTGCACCTACCCCTTGTCCTATATGCCACCGACCCCATTCTTGAGCCTGCAGGCAAGGCTTCTCAGGGTGCTATTATTGAGGACAGGAAAGGAATTTAATGAGAGATTTTTCGGCCAGAGGACAGGGTAGCCGGGATAGTCTAGATAGAGCATCAGCGGGGCCACGAGCTCAAGCAGCCTCAGCAGGTCGCAGACCCTCAGGTTCAGCAAATAGGGGCCGAGGTAGATTAGGAGCCTCTGGCTAAGGTGCAGGCCCCAGCCGTACCTATGCATTACTAGGGAGGCAGGATTAAGAGGCATCTCCCGACGTGGTCACAGGTATATTGATTATCTGCTCATACCCTGTTTATGTATTGATTGATCCAGGGTCTACCTTGTCATATATTACCCCATTTATGGCCAGGAAGTTGGGTATCGAACCAGAATTGCTTCAGCAGCCCTTTTCAGTGCTTACACCGGTCGGTGACTCGATTACAACTAAAAGAGTTTACCGAGGGTGTATGGTAGAGGTTGCTGATCGCCAGACCACAGTAGACTTAATAGAACTTGAGATGGTCGACTTCAATGCCATTATGGATATGGACTGTCTAGTTATATCTGAGAAATGAAATCGAGCACTAAACTGATCTGTGGCCAACAAGGCCACCAACTAACAACTAAATAAGGCCCCACACGGCCAATACAACTAGCCACAGGGAAAATATATAATTTGCAAGCCTCTAGAAATGATAAAATTGTCGGGACAGGGTCCCAGCCTACCCATACTGTACAAACACAAAGAAAGTAAACCTCTGTCTTCCAAGCTCTGGATGAAAGGAGCTGAAGGCTCTGTATCGCTGACTGGAACTACGAGGGATCTGCTCCTCGTCTATGAGTAACTGCAAGCAAGTAATGCAGCATCCCATAACGGGCATCAGCTCCACTGGTACTGAGTATGCAAACCAACAATTGAATATAACTGAAAGTAAATCATGAAACTGATAGTAACTGGAGCAATATGAAAATCAGACTGAAACTGACTGGAATAGTGGGTTTAGGACTAACCTTAACTACTCTGACAAGAGTAGGAGTCTTACCTGGTAACGTGGCGCCCTACTGTCTATCTAACCACAACTAAAATAACATGACATAACATAATACAACATAAACCTTATCTGGCCCCCATAAGCCGGAAGGTACAGTCATCACAATCTATATACCCCTACCCAGGTCATACCCCAATCACCTAGTAACTATAAGAAACCTGCTAATCCCCTAGGTATGTAACTTGGACCCGCTGGGCCCCTGACTATAACAGTACCTGAGTCCGGAGGACTCTTGAAATCAACACCCCGGGCGCAAGCACTCGACGGGGGTGTATAAAGGCCAACCTCGGAAAAATATGGGAAAACTGGCATCCCATCTTCGTCCCTAGCGGATGGCATGCCACTCCGTAGAGCGACGTATCCTCGTCCTCTGGCGGACGAGTCGATGTAGCTATTAACCCTGGGGCGGTCATGGAAGCTAGGTAATCCAGCCCAAAACAATACAATCAAGTCTCAACTGATAGCAATAAATACATATTGAATTTGATAATAATAATATAATCTCTGACATGTTGTACTGAATCTCATACTAAAGCATGATATAACATTTCGGAAATAATCTGCTGGGACTTAAGCTGTTTTACTAAGTTTTATGCTAAACATGATATAATATATCTGACGTGCTTTACTAAATTTCATACTGAGTACGCTATACTATTCCTGAAATACTCTACTATTGTTTTACTATACTGGGACAACTAACTTGTAGAAAGAAACTGGCTTTACATACCTCGACTGCTGTTTACTGATTAACTGGCGAGGTTCAGCTAGTATTTAGCTATTTTCCCCAACTGTAATCATATTCACGAAAGAATAGAATTAACTTCATTACTATACTGGAAGAAAACGATACTTTAAGTCTATATACTTACTATTCTTCAACTTATCGAAGAACGATCGAAAACTCGCAATTTCTCGGAAGTCTAGAAGGGAGAAATACTTACTTTAAGCCTGGAAGTGTATTAACACTATTTTGGAGCAATTCCAATCACTTTGACTCGGCGGGACGATGATTCGCCGGGCGAATTTCGTGAAACTAACTCCGTAGAAATGCTCCCTACAACTTTATACTTCGTTACCCATAGTAAATTTGAGTTTGGACTGCGTTTGATGGCGTAATCAGGTGGAAATTCATAGTAACCCTTCGTCCTCCTCTATTCTGTGGTTGTTTTCACTGAAAATAAGATGAGAAATGACTTAAAAACGAAGTGGGAGGCCATTATATACTTGGAGCCTGAACCATGGCAATGTGGCACGCTGGCCATCGTGCCAATCCAGCTTTGTGCCATGCTGGCCATCGCGGAGGAGGTGCCTCCGTGCCATGTCGCCCCTCTGAGCAGCACGGTTCGACCTCTTCTTGCAAAAATCTAACTTGGCACCCATTCGGCCTTTCCCCGGGCCTTTTTCTCGCATGTATTGCATTCTAAAACTCTCAACCAACATGCGAATAGGCCGACTAAGTGGTAGAAGCTTACGGGGTGTAACAACATGGCTATGAAAATTATCCATCATTAGTTAATTTTTTATGAGTAACTGAACTATTTAGTGACGGAATTAAATTCCATCACTAAAGTTGTCGCTAAATTTATTAAATATATACATAGGGAAAAGTCTACCTTCTTTGTTAACTCACCTCTTTCAAGAGTTGATATTCTAGGGTTAGAGCGAGGACATAGTCGCGACGATGCACCTCACCAAGCCACATCACTCACTGGCAACGACGCCTCTCACCAGCTATTAACAAGGTTGGTTTTTTACCTCCTAATTAAGTAGTTTCTCTACTCAAGAGAGGATGAGTCACAATTTTAGGGACTCTTTGAGCTTCTTTGAATTATCTTTTTTCATTGTTCTTTTACAATTTGAAAGAATGACCTAGTACTAATTTACAAGATGGTTACCTCTAAATGACATTCCTTGACTTTATTTTTCATCTTTTATTTCTTTGGATAAGTAAGCTGGGAGGAGGGAAAACTGCTAACTCTATCAGTACTAAATAGCAGTTGATCTCGAAATAAAGAAGCTTTACATTTTTCTCTAAAACTAAAGAGTGAATGCAATCAAGTTCATCTGCCTCTAGGAATAACTGGTGTCTCTCCTGGTCTATACACTAGGAGCGATTGTGCTTACCCACAGATCTTCCAGGAGCATACTGAAATCATTAACACTCAATGTTATTTGAATTAGAATTATGCTTAGTTGTTGATTGTGGCCAGCAAAAGATTCAACCATATAATGCACGCCAAGGCTCTTGAGTTTCTCTTGAAGACATTATTGCATCCCATGCAATCTTTTCTCCTGAGAAACTAAGACATGAGAAGCTAGCCAAATGTTGTCCTATCTCAGGTTTGAGATTTTCAATTGTATTAACTTACTTCCTAGCATATATTAGCCATTCATCTCGGCCAACTGAAAGTATATAAAAGTTAATTGCACGAGAGTTGAATTGTTCTATTTAAAGTGTTTTCTTTTAATTTTTTAGCGGTACATTCCTTAATCATGTTAGTATTTTTTTATGTTTCTTCAAATGTCATAGAAAATGAAATAATAATGTTATTGTTATCTAAGACAAAAAATTTTGATTATATTTAACCAAAGACAACATATGGCTTTGTCTATCTTGATCTTCTTGAACTCAAGCAACCAAGAGCTGGTCTTTTTGCCACTCTGGTTTGATTTTTTGCAGTTGTATTAACTTACTGCCTAGGATACATAAGTCATTCAGCTTGACCAGTTGTAATAAGATATATCAATGTTGAATCCATGAGAGCTAAATTGTTTGTCCTTGTTCGTGCTTCATAAAATTAGCTACTTATTATAATTCAATATGGTCTTTAGAGAAGAGAGCACAAAGTCTTAGTAATTTATGGCTTTTTCATTTATCTTATAATCATAAAGTTTAATTTACTATTTTATTGAGTCATGTATTGATTTTCTAGTACAATATTACTTCACAGATTGTAAATCTAATTCTCTTGTTTATATTGACATTAAATAGGACTATGAATAATCCAATGTGTAGTTGGATGCACGAGAGGTTGGATGGTCGAGGGGGTATTAATTCTAGTTTTATAGCAGGTGTGAATAACTTTCTCAACTTTGTACGTAAGAGAAACTGAATAAGTGGTGATGATGTTAGATGTCCATGTACAAATGTCACAACCTTAAATACATGGATGTTGAAACTGTTAAACTACACCTTTTTCAATTTGGATTTTTTGAGAACTATTTTTTTGGAAGTATCAAAGGGAAAAGGAAGTGATCGGTTAGATGTCTGGTGATTTACTTCATGGTACTCAACCTGTATTGGGATATGCTAATCCATATCGCCAAATGGTTTTGGATGCAGTTGGACAAAAATTTGCCCAAGGATCGAGTTGGCAATCTTATAGTAATACTACTGAACCTAAGTTGTCTCATGATCCTAATCCTTCAATAGAGGAGGATCCTAATCCTTCAATGAAGGAGGAACCTAATCCTGAGTCCCAAAGGTTGTATGATTTACTACAAGCAGTTGATACAAAATTGTATCATGGTTCTTCCCTCTCTCAACTTGCTGTAGTTTTTCAGATGTTAAATATAAAAAAGAAGAACACTTTGTGATAGAGGGTTTATAACCAAGTGATGCAACTATTGAAAGAGACTTTACCTAAAGATAACAAAATTCTTGATAGTTATTATCAGACCAAGAAGCTAGTGCGTAGCTTGAGTTTGCCCGTTGAAAAGATTGATTGTTGCAATTTAGGATGTATGTTGTATTGGGGTGACGTTTAGGACCTAATATCTTGTATGTTTTGTGGCTATGAGAGGTATAAATGTCTTGTTGGTTCTCATAAAAGAAAATTGATCCCTTACAAGAAAATGTATTATTTTCCTTTTATTCCTAGATTGTGGAGATTATATGCGTCCCATGCTACAGCTTTGACATGAGATGGCATGCACAGACAAAAAGAGGGGGTAATGCATTATCCATCAAACTCTATGGCTTGGAAGAACTTCAATGAAATTCATTCTTTTTTGGCTGATGAACTTAGGAATGTGAGGTTGGGGTTGTGTACTGATGTTTTCTACCCATTTTGCTCATTCGAAGTGAAAGTACTCTATGTGGCCATTGATTGTATTGTCTCTGTGGATGTGTATGAAGGAGGGTATATGTTCTTAACTATCATTGCTCTAGGGCCACATAATCCTAAACATAAAATTGATATTTATCTACAACCTTTAATAAATGAATTGACTGTGTTGTGGAAGACAAGTGTAGAAGCATTTGACATCTCAAAAAAGCAAAACTTTCAATTAAGGGCAGCTCTAATATGGACAGTCAATGACTTTCTAGCATATTCTATGTTATCAGGATAGAGTATCGATGGCAACTTAGCATGCCCTTATTGTGTGGAGGAGGCACAATTCTTCAAATTGCAACATAGTGGGAAAAAAACTTGATTTGACGGTCTTAGAATGTTTCTTGACCAAAATCATCCATTTAGTAGAGATTGTAAAAACTTTCTTAAAGGTCGTACTGTCTCAAGACTGCCATCGCCAGTTAGAATGGGAGAAGAAATTTTGAATCCAATTTGTGAGTAGGGGATAAAGAAAGTAACTGAGTTAGATACAGAAGAAGTTAATAGGAGATAATGTAAGTCTTGTAAATAGAAAAAATGAGGCATCTTTTGGGATTTTCCTTATTGGAGTTCTAACATGATATAATATAATCTTGACATCATGCATATTGAGAAGAATGTCTTTGTTAATGTATTTAATACCGCTCTTGATGTTGAATGCAAAACCAAAGACAATTCGAAAGCATATCTAGATATTGCAAAATACTATGATCAATCGCAATTGGCAAGGAATCCTGATGGAAGCTAGCCCAAAGGTACATATGCAATAGACAAGAACAAAAAACATATGTTTTTCAATTGGTTGGAAGGTTTGAAGTTTCCATAGGGGTATGTCTCAAATATGAGTCACTTCCTAGACACAAACAAATTTAAGTTATTTGGCATGAAAAGTAATGATTATCATGTGCTTATGCAATGATAATTTCCAATTGCATTTTGTGAGCTACTTCCTAGCAATGTGTTGTCACACCCCACCTTTGGAGGAATCATTGGACCTAGTGCTACACTGGGATCTGAACTGACCTAACTGGGCTTATGCACTTCTGGTGCATTTATGCAACTCAGTTCAAGAAAAAAACGAGCTATATCTCGGCTATAAACATAGCTTCGGGCCGACAAGGACATATAGCCACTTATAAATGAAAATAGTTAACCAACAACAAAGCAATAAAGGGGATCATATGCAGGCCGACAAGACCACGATGCTGTCTAGTTATAGCAAAACAAAAACTGGCAGTCACCAACATGCTATAGCCGACAGGGCTGCTACCGAAGAGATAAACTAGGCTCCACATGGCCATCACACGATATAAAATATACTTGGGCCCCACACAGCCAACAACAAGAACCATCAATAGAGAAACTATAGCTTGTAAGCCTCTAGGAGTGGAACAATGGTCGGGACAGGGACCCCGACCTACCCATAAACTGTACAACAAAAGAACAAACCTTCTAACTATCAACTCCGGAGAAAAGGAGCTGATTGGAACGCTGACTCTGGCTGATGACTAGGGAGGTCCTGAACTGCATCTATTCGCACCTATAGGAAAATAATGCAATACCCCAAAGATGGGCGTCAGTACAATGTGTACCGAATATGTAATGCAGTAATAAAAATGACTAAAAAGTGTTAATAATAAAATTGGAAATGATTAAATAGAAAGGATAAGATATACAACCTGCATTGCCCTGCAACCTTCTGTATAACTAACAATAAGTAATGCAAACAAGAACCTTACCTGGCTCTCATAAGCCCAGAAGGTACAACTAGCACAGTATAACCCACTTGGGCCCCCCATAAGCCCTAGCGAGCACATTTCAATCTATATACCCCTAACAAGTTCAAAATGAATCAATAGGTAACTATATCCAACCTACCTAGCCCCTGGGTCTCCAACTGAGCCCGCTCAGCTCTTGTAGCTGTGTTTGAGTTCGGTGGACTCCTGTAACTACACCCTGGGAACACGAGGGTCAGTTATGCAAATACGATATAAAAATAGAAGTCCAGCCATGGATGGACTGTAGTATGGCCCTTAGGACTGAGTATAGTCCCTTGGGACAACATATAGCCTCCTTGGAGTGATCCACATAGCCCCGAAGGCTATGAAACAGCTAGTAACCCTGAGGTTGGCCAATGGAAGGCTATATAGGGTAGGGTCAGTCCCACTCTAAATAGAAAACACTAATCTCAAACTAATAATAGCATCTAACTACAATATACATGCTTCTGGCTTTCTTACAACGATTTAGTTCGTATTACAATATGATAGGAATAACTTGCCAAAGGAATTTACCTTAACATACCTTGAATGCCGACTTTCATTTAACTGGTGAGTTTCAACCTGTAACCGGCGGTTCCACCCAACTGCAGCCCTTATGATGAGAGAATAGGGCTAATTTCAATACTAAATTTGGCAAATAATGATATCTTTCGATAATAATATTAACTATAATTCAACTCTAAATAACTCGGCCGAAAACCCATAATTTCTCGAGAGTTTAGAAGGGAGAAATGCTTACCTATTGCCTGTGGCCGTTTAGGATTCAATATGGAGTAATTTTGACAACCTTTAATTTACGGGGTTCTGGTATACCGAGTGAATTTTGAAGAAATAACTCTGTAGAAATGCTTCCCGTAGGACTAGAACTTGTTACCCGAAGTTAATTTGTGTTTGGATTGCGTTTGATAGCGTAATTTGATCAAAATCTACTGAGAGTTGCGTGCCTTCTCTGTTTTGGCTGAGAAATTATTTGATTAATGAATAAAATTAATCAAATAAGGCTTATATAGGCATAGGGTGGTAGATTAGGGGCGCCTCGCGCCGGCCAATGCGCCAAAGGCATGCCGCACTGCACCTCCCAGGGCGCTGGTCATGCTGGCCGCCACACTGCTCAACACACAAGCAGGCTGGCGCGTCGCGCTGGCCTTGCCCAGCCCTGCTTCCGAGGCTCTTCTTGCACGCATCAAACTCTCATTACTCATCAAATATCCATGTACACGCACACTAACCACTAACATCTTACGGGGGGTAACATCCTCCCCCCCCCCTCCCTTAGGAATATTCATCCTCGAATGTCATCTTCAGGCTTAAAGGAGTTAACTCTTTTAAATAATACTTATAAAAATTTTGACAGAGTCTCCTCTGTATTATGGACTACCCGAAAACCTGAATATAGAAAAATCCAATATAGACGTCTCACAGGACACTATAAATAGCTATTCCACAACAAAGAGGTAACCAACTAAATTGTACTAATTCTATAAGAAAGTAAATAACAACTGAACAACAACCTCACCTCACTGCATATTCTGGGTCAATCCTAGAATAACTAAGGATCCTACACTTCATGTCGTCCTCATCTTCCCAAGTCATCTCTTCTTTATTTCTGTTCCTCCATAAATTTTAAAGGAGGCAACGTCTTTAGTACTTAACCTATGAACTTTTCGATCTAGTATAGAAATTGGAACCTCTTTGTAGGCTAACTCCTCTATAACTTGAATGTCCTCATTTGGGACAACCCAGGATGAGTCCCCTATGCACTTTCGTAACATGGAGAAGACTGGATGAATAGATTCCAGCTCTGGAGGCAATTATAGCTTATATGCTACTCGGCCTATCCTTCGTAGGATCCTGTAGAGGCCAATGAAGCTAGGGATATGCTTTCCATTCTTACCAAACCTTATCACACCCTTCATTGGAGAAACTTTACGGAATACCCAATCATTAACCTCAAATTCCAAGTCTCTACGCTGCACATTGGAATAGGACTTCTGACGACTCTGAGTTGTCAACAAGCACTCCCTGATGAGTTTTACTTTCTTTTCTGACTAGTGGAACATATCTGCTCTGATTAACCCTGACTCCCCTACTTCGAACCATACAATGGGGGACTTGTATTTCTACCCGTAAGGCCTCGTAAGGCGCCATCCGGATTGCAGAATGATAACTGTTATTGTATGAAAATTTAATAAGGGGTAAATTCTCGTCCCGACTTCCTCCGAAGTATAGCACACACGCCCATAACATATCTCAAGCATCTGAATTGTGTGCTCTGCCTGACCATCTGTTTGGGGATGGAAAGTTGTACTCAGGTTAACCTGTGTCCCCAGGACTTTCTGAATTGACTGTCAGAATCTAGCTGTAAATTGTGCTCCTATGTTAGAAATAATAGATGCGGGGACACCATATAGTCGGACTATCTCCTTAATGTACAATTCAACATAGTCTTCAGCGGAGAAGGTAGTCGTGACTGGCAAGAAATGGGTTGTCTTCATTAATATGTCGACAATGATCCAAATAGAATAGAATCTACGCCTGGTAGGGGGTAATCCTATCACAAAGTCTATATTAATTACTTCCCATTTCCACATAGGCACCACTATCTCCTGCATTAATTCGTCGGGTTTGTGATGTTTAGCCTTTACCTGCTGGCAGTTAGGACACTGTGCTACAAATTCAGCTACACCCTTTTTCATTCTAGGCCACCAGTATATCTCCTTTATGTCATGGTACATCTTCATCGAACCTAGATGAAGAGAGTGACGAGAATAATGTACCTCTACAATGATCTGTTAGCGAAGCCCTGCTATATCTGGAATGTAGAGGCGACCTCTGAATCTCAAGACCCCGTCTTCCATCAACTCGAAGGTCTCTAATTCACCTTGCTAAACCTTATCTCTGAGTTGCGCTAGGGTCAGGTCCTCATAATGCTGTTTTTTCACCTCTACAACCAAGGATGATATTGTCGTATTCTGAATCACAGTCCCATCACCTTCTGAGTCTACTATCCAGACGGCTAAGCTAGCTAACTGGTGTAGTTCTCGAGCCATTTCCCACTAATTTTTCCTCAGATGCACCAAGTTTCCCAAAGATCTGCTGCTAAGTGCATCTGCTACAATATTAGCCTTCCCCCGGTGATACAAAATATTCATGTTGTAGTCTTTTAGTAATTCTAGTCAATGATGCTGCCGCAAATTCAATTCCTTCTGTGTGAAGATGTAGTGGAGGCTCTTATGATCAGTAAAAATATCCACGTGCACCCAATACTAGTAATGCCTCCACATTTTCAAGGCATGAATCACTGCAGCTAACTCCAGATCGTGGGTGGGATAGTTCTTTTCATGCTTCCTAAGCTGTGTTGAAGCATAAGCAATTACTTTACCGTGCTGCATCAGGAATCACCCTAACCCTACACCTGAAGCATCACAATATACAACATAACCCTCTGAACCTTCCGGCAAGGCTAGCACTAGCGCTGATGTCAATATGTTTTTCAATTCTTGAAAACTTTGCTCACAGGCCTCGGTCCATTGGAACTTGGCTGCTTTCAGCGTCAATTTGGTCAAAGGCGCTGATAAGGTAGAAAATCCTTCCATAAACCTTCTGTAATACATGGTTAATCCTAGGAAACTGCGAACCTCAATTGGAGTTATAGGTCTAGGCCTGGTCTTTACCTCCTCAATTTTCTATGAATCAACTTGAATACCAACATCTGATACAATATGGCTGAAGAAAGCTATACAATTTAGCCTAAACTCACATTTAGAAAATTTTTCGTATAACTGGCGATCTCTGAGAATCGGAAGTGCCATTCGCAAATGATCTCTGTATTCCAATTCTGAATAGGAATACACCAGGATGTCATCGATGAATACTATCACAAACAAATCAAAATATGGCCTAAAGGTGGTGTTCATCAGATCCATGAACACTGCTGGGGCATTCGACAACCCGAAGGAAATAACTAGAAATTCGAAATGACCATACCTGGTCCTGAAAGTTGTCTTAGAGATATCTTTTTCCCGAATCAGCACCTGATGGTATCCTGACCTTAAGTTGATCTTGGAAAAATATCTCACCCCTGCAACTGATCAAACAAGTCATCTATCATGGGAAGAGGGTATTTAATCTTAATAGTAACCTTGTTCAACTTCCGATAATCTATGCACATGCGGAGGGAGCCATCTTTCTTTCTCACAAACAGAACCAGCACACCCCATCGTGACGTACTCGGCCTGATAAAGCCCTTATCTGATAGGTCTTTCAATTGTTTCTTCAATTCTCTCAATTTAGCAGGATCCATTCGGTACAGAGCGATAGATATAGGCTGAGTTCATAGTAGAAAGTCAATAGAGAGATTGATTTCCCATTCTGGGGGAACACCAGGAAGGTCGTCTGGAAACATATCTAGAAACTTATTAAGCACTGGACTGGACTGAAAAGTCAAGGATTCTTCTTGAACATCCTAAACCCTAACAATATGGTACATACAACCCTTTGCTATCAACTTTTTTGCCAGAAGATAGGATATGAACCTACCTTTTAGCGTTGCTGCACTGCCCTTCCACTCTTGCGCTATCTCCCCTGGAGAGTGAAATCGGACAGTCTTGGTCCAACACTCTACATTGGCATAACATGGCGCTAACCAATCCATATCCATAATTGCATCAAAATCGATCATTTCTAGCTCCACTAAATCTACTAAAGTCTGGCGACCGAAAACCTCTACTATGCAACACTAGTAAATCCTTTTAGCTATAATGGAACCACCGATAGGTGTAGACACCGATAAGGGTCGCTGAAGCAATTATGGCATTATACCAAACTTCCGGGCCACTAATGGAGTAACAAGGACAAAGTGGAACCTAGGTCTATCAAAACATAAAGTGAGAGAGAGAAAATATCCAGCATACCTGTCCCAACATTCATCGATCGCTCTGACTCATCGTGGTTAGTGGTTAGTGTGTTTGCCATGCCTTCCAGGGCGCTGGTCATGCTGGCGAGTCATTCTAGCCCCTTGCGGCCTGGCCTCGCTTGACCTTGCTTCCGAGGCTCTTCCTGCATGCATCAAACTCTCCTTACTTGTCACAAATCCACACGTATTCACACTAACCGCTAACATCTTACGGGGTGTAACATGTGTGGCAGACATTTACTGTTATACCCCGGGAGCTCAAAGATCGGGCCCGGGAGTTGAAATGGGAAAAAGTGGAAATTGTTATTGTAGTCTCATGAGGAGTCATCTCACGACTCATGAGGACAGCCCACGAGTTGTTAGGTGACACGTAGGGAAGGTCGGAGTTTTGATAAGAAATCCTGGAAGAGTTGAGACCCCACGGGCGAGGCCACGACTAGTGGTTAGGACCCACGAGTTGTTGGGTCAGCCGTGGGGAAGAAAAAATAGTTGCGAAAAGAAAATATGGGCAGTGTACCCAACGAGAGTGCCTAAGAGTCGTTGTCATCCTTAACGATTTGTAGGGTGAGTCATTGGCAGGCTTGGAGTCCAAAGTTTGGAAATCAGACAGTGTACTCAACGACTGGTGACCACGAGTTGTGGTCACCCCTGAAGAGTCTTGAAGTGACCCATTACGAGCCCAGGAGGATAAATGATGCAGTGTACTTGACGAGCAGAGTGAAGAGTCGTGCCTCCAACAACGAATCGTTAGGTCGTCCGTTAGGACCACCTGGCAGTTAATTTTCCATGAATAAGTCAGGGCCTTTTCATGATTCCTTAGTTCCTAAGGCCTAAACTATGTATTTTTAAACTATGAAAGGTGGATTTAAGAAGGGGGAAACTATCTTGAGTCTTCAATCATGCATGTAAGAGAATAGAAAAGTGATAGAGAGGTGATTAAAGGGTGATTCAAGGTTTTCTTCTTCAATTCCTTCTTGGCATTCA
This sequence comes from Datura wrightii, assembly GCA_035772735.1. Taxonomy (NCBI): domain Eukaryota; kingdom Viridiplantae; phylum Streptophyta; class Magnoliopsida; order Solanales; family Solanaceae; genus Datura; species Datura wrightii. The sequence continues at coordinate 90,455,108 of JASDFA010000002.1, read as the reverse complement.
AGGGAGAGCAAGATTTAGCCATTTTTAGGTATGTAGGATTACGAATGGGTGTTTCCGTTCACATCCATGCCCATTCTCTATTAATTTATGGAAATTCACCAAAAATCTACTTGGGGTTTTAAATCAAATTTTATGAAAATCTAATGATTTAAAAATGGGTTGTTCTAAATTGTGATTTACCTTAATTTATATGAATTTTTATAAGATTTTATAACTATTTAGATTATATAATTGTTGATTTCGATTTCTATCAAATTTAGCCTATGTAAGCATGATCTATAATGAATCGATTTATGATCTTCACTTCAATTGTTAACATTTACAAGCCCAACATGAATTATGATTTGAAATATAAATTTATTCAATTATCCATCATGATTTGGCGACCTTCAAGCTATATGCATAATCTACAAGTATGTATGAAACCCATGATTTATGAAATATGTTTTAGGCTAACTCATGGGCCTTGTTTCATGGCTAGTTTACGTGTTTACAAGCATGTTCATGATTATCATGATTTTAATTAGCCTATGAATTTATTCCGATTATACTATGAGCATTATATATGTTTTGGGAGTAGTATCGAACATCGAGTAGGTTCGGGGCCTAGGTTTTGCCCTGGATATCATAAACTACGTGCCACCATAGGTATGTTGGGACCTCTTTAGTGACTGTCCTCGGCCCAAATGGCCTTTTCATGGTGATATCACACTTTCATGATCTACCCTTGGCAAGGTACGGACACCCTCCCAACTAGGGTTACAAGTCGGGCTTCATGTGTTCTCATATGGGGTATGTCGGTTAAGAGAATCTACCACTGTTCCTCATGATTTATGCATGTTTATGATTATGTATGTTTGCTCAATCAATGTTTATTATTGATTTTGTCTCATGATTATGGTTATGATTGTATTACGAATGCTTTGAAAACCTTGAGCCTGATGATATGTTATGTTATGATTTTATGGTATGAGCATGATGTCCTTCTCTTATGATGTTTTATGAGATTTTACATATTTTAAATGTCTATTTTATTTTCCTTGCATACTCGGTACATTCCATGTGTTGACCGTATACTTTCTCTGATGTATCGTCTTGTGATATAGGTTCCGTCTCTCGGGCTCATCCTCATATCTAGATCATCTCAGAGTGTACTTTTAGCTTTTCGAGGGCCATTTTACATACATTCATGCTATTTTATATTTCAATACTTGTCCAGGTTAGTTGGGGGGTGTTGTCCCATCAACCCATCGTATGTAGTAGAGGCTTTCAGATAGTATGTGTTACTCAACTCGCGTGTATGTCCAGATATTTCCTTACGTCATGATATGTTATGATTATGTTTACGTTTCCGCTATGCCTTATGATTAGCCTTCCGCTTATAATGAATGAAGTTAGATGTATGCTTATGCCATGGCTTGACTTGGGGCCTCTCGGGATTCCTTGTCCCATGTTACGATTCGGGTCTACGTTCGGGTCGTGACAAACTTGGTATCAGATCCATTGGTTTGAAAGCCACATTAAGTAGATTCTTTTTCATGGGTGTGAAGCGCGTCACACTTATGATGAAGAGGCTATGAGACATTTAGGAAATGTTCCCTTCTTTCATGATCTATGTCATGCGATGAAAAGTCCTTCTATACTTCTAATTCATGCTATTCACAATTGCAGAATCATGGCTCCTAGGAGAGTGATCGGAAGGATAAATGGGAATGATGAAGGCCACAGAGATGGCAATGATCATGAGCATCAGCAGGCCTCACCTGTTCAGGAGCCCTAGGCACCAGAGCCAATTGCCCACGCTGAGTTTCCGGCGGCTATCCAGATATTGGCGCAGGCCTTGACCACTCAGGTCAACCAACAGTCTCTTGCGCATGTCCCCCAGAATGGCAATGCGGCGGCGGCCCAGATTAGAGTCTTCTCGAGGATGAACCCTCTGGAGTTCCTTAGGTCCAAGGTGAATGAGGATCCCCACGATTTCATCGAGGAGATTCTAAAGATCACCCAGGTTATGGGGGTGATCACTGGTGATTGTGTTGATTTGTCCTCCTATCAGCTAAAGGGGGTGGCCCAAATATGGTTCAAATAGTAGAGAGATGCTAGGGCAGTGTGTGCAGGCCCTATAAGTTGGGAAGAGTTCCACATAACATTTTTTGATCGATTCTTCCCTCGAGAGATGAGGGAGAAAAAGGTAGCTGAGTTTGTTAACTTGAAGCATGGTGACATGTCGGTTTAGGAGTACGCATTGGAGTTCACTCGACTATCTCAATATGCACCAGAGCTGGTGGAAGACCAGATGACTCGAGTGGGTCGATTTGTGCACGGGGTGGCATACTACTTAGATAAGGATTTCAGGACCGCCATGTTGCATCGGGGTATAGATTTTGCCCATATTGTTTTGCATGCTCAACAGATGGAATTGGTGTATCGGAGGCAGAGAGAGCAAGAGGACCAGAACCGACAGTTATGGGACTCCTCAGGTCAGATCAGGGGGTGGATAGCGTCAGTAGTCTCAGCATAGGTCTATTGCTCTAGCACCATCATCGGCCAGTACGCCATCTAGATTCTGATGGGATTGGAGGAGCATGTCTCTAGATTTAAGAGGCCAGGGTAGCATACAAATAGAGTGCACTTTCCCAGCTTGTGCGAAGTGCAGAAAAAATCATACCGAGAGCTGTCTAGTTAGCTCGAATGCTTGTTTCGAGTGTGGCGAACCCGGACACAAACTCAGGTATTACCCTTCAGCTAGGTCAGGGGTCCATGGAGCTCGTATGCTAGCAGCCAATTCTACTGCTCCAGCAGCACGTCCCCCTCAGCAGGGTGCCTTGACTAGTTCGGCCGGCGGTTAGCGCCAAAACAGGTTTTATGCTTTAGCACCTCGTCAGGTGCAGGAGGTCTCCCCGGATGTGGTTACTGGTATGTGCGTGTTTTTCATATTGATGTTTATGCTTTGCTAGATCTGGGAGCTACCTTGTCTTTTGTGACTCCTTACATTTCTAGTAGCTTTGGAGTTAGTCCCAAGATTGTAATACTCTAGGAACCCAAGGATCAGACCCTGGAGTCAAACAGGAAAAATATGGAAAAATGGCACTTCAGTTGCAAGACGAGTCATTGGACGACTCGTGAGGAGACCCCATGAGTTGTCAAGCGACTCATGGGAAGGCCTAGAGGAAGTGCAGGATTGAGGTCCCCACGAGTGAGGGAATGACTCGTGGTCAACCACCATGAGTCGTCATGTTAGTCGTGTGGGTGAGGGTGAAGATTAATTGGGAGAATAGGATAGTGTACCTGACGGAAGGTGACCATGAGTCATGGTCTCGAGGCACGAGTCGTCATGTCCCCCATTACAAGCACTATTAGAGTTATTATCTAGTGTACTTGACGAGTGACTCGATGAGTCATTGCTCGTCCTGACGAGTCGTCAGGTAACCCGTTAGGGTCACCTGGCAGTTATTTTTTGCGAATTAGTACGGGCCTTCTCATCATTTCCTAAGTTCCTAAGACCTATATTACGTCGTTTAAGGCCCGTTTTAGTGGGTTTTAAGCAGGGAGAAAACCTATTCTAAGTCATTCTTACCATGCATGCAAGTCTGAAGCTTTGAAGAGAGGATTCAAGGCAAAATCTCAAGGTTTCCATTTGAATCTCAGTTTTGGCAACTAGAAGGTGTTAGAATTTACCATTCCCCGGTATGTAAGGCTATGAGTGGATGCTTCCTTCCACACCCATGCCCAATTTCTATCAAAACATGATGAATTGTCGATGATTAAATATGGGGTTTCTACCCAATTGCATAATTCTTCAATCTCTATAAATTGAAGATATGGTTACATTATTTATATGGGGTCCATGTGGATGTGTTTATGGACCACAAGAGCTTACAATATATGTTCATGCAAAAAGATCTCAATCTTCGGCAAAGGAGGTGGCTGGAGCTACTCAAGGTCTACGATATGTGTCTCTTTACCATCTGGGTAAGGCTAATGTGGTAGCAGATACACTTAGTAGGCTCTCCATGGAGAGTGTGTCCCAAGTAGATGAGGGAAAGAAGGAGCTGGTGAAAGATGTCCATCGACTCGCAAGGTTAGGACTTACGTTGGTCAACTCGACCAATGACGATGTTGTTGTCCAGAACGGATCAGAATCATCCTTGGTGACTATTGTGAAAGCTAGACAAGATGAGGATCCAATTTTAGTAAAGCTGAAAGAAGTCGTTTGAAGTCAAAAGGTGGAGGTCTTCTCCCAAGGGGGAGATGGTGTGCTTCGGCACTAGGGACTCCTCTATGTTCCAGATGTTGATGATTTAAGGAGACGAATATTTCATGAGTCCCATGGATCCATGTATTCTATCCATTCAAGTTTCAGTAAGATGTATTGTGATTTATGAGAAATCTATTGGTGGGATGGCATGAAGAAGATATTGTAGAATTCGTAGCCAGGTGCCCGAACTATTAACAAGTAAAGGTTGAGCATCAAAGGCCGGAGGTGTACTTCAGGATATTAGCATTCCTACTTGGAAGTGGGAAGAAATTAATACGGATTTCATTACAGGCCTGCCTCGTACTTGTCGACAATATGATTCCATTTGGGTGGTGGTAGATAGATTGACCAAGGTTGCACATTTCCTACCGATGAAAACCACAGACTTAGCGGATGATTATGCCAAACTATATATCCAAGAGTTGATTCAGCTATATGGAGTGCCCTTGTCCATTACTTCGAACCGAGGTACTCAGTTTACCTCCCAATTTTGGCGGTCTTTTCATAAGGGGCTTAGGACTCAGGTTAAGCTCAGCACAGCCTTTCACCTGCAAACAGATGGTCAAGAGGAGTGGACAATTCAAGCTCTCTAAGACATGTTGAGAGCTTGTGTGATGGACTTAAAAGTTAGTTGAGATGATCACTTGCCCCTGATCAATTTTCGTACAACAACAGCTATCACTCCAGTATCCAAATGGCACCGTTCAAGGCTCTCTATGGGCGGAGATGTAGATTTCCCATTGGATGGTTTGAGGTGGGTGAGGCAGCTATGATAGGGCTAGATTCAGTTCATAAGGCTATGGTGAAGGTTCAGTTGATAAGGGACAGGTTGGAAACCGCTCAGAGTCATCAAAAGTCATATGCTGATGTGAGGAGGAAAGAGTTCGAGTTCAAGGCGGAGGATTGGGTATTTTTAAAGGTATCTCCCATGAAGGGAGTCATGCGGTTTGGGAAGAAAGGAAAACTCAGCCCCGTTATGTTGGTCCCTATCGGATTATGAGAAGAGTTGGTAAGGTAGCATATGAGTTGGAGTTGCCCTCAGAGTTATGTTTCGTGCATCCTATGTTTCATGTATCACTTTTGAGGAAATGTTTGGGAGATCCAACTCTAGTTTTCCCGGTGGACAGCGTTGGTGTGAAGGATAGACTTAGCTATGAGGAAGTTCTGGTGGAAATAATGGATTGCCCGATTTGGAGGTTAAGGAATGAGGAAGTAGCTTTACTTAAAGTATTATGGAGGAATCAGCATGTTGAAGGAGCTACGTGGCCGAAGTAGATATGATGGCTAAATACCCACACTTATTCTCTACCGGCTCGGTTCTGACTTGAGGTATCATCTTTGCTCTATGACTCTATTTAGTTTTGGTGTTCAATTCATGCGAGCAAGTTTCTTTTATGTATATGGGTGTGTATGTAATTTGATAATTTAGTTCAACTATATATTTTTAACTAGGGGTAGTCATTTCGTTAGTTTTCGATTTAAATAATAAGTATTTGATAATGAAAATTTCATATCTCTATTTTTCTATGTATTTTTCCAACATTTGAGGACAAATGTTCCCAAGGGGGAGATATTATTATACCTACGGAGCTCACAGATCGGACCGGGGAGTTGAAATGGGAAAAATTGGAAATTGTTATTGCTATCTCAGGACGAGTCGTCTGACGAATTGTGAGGATAGCCCACGAGTCGTCATGTGACTCGTGGGGAAGGCCAGAGTTTTGAGAAGAAGTCCTGGAAGAGTTGAGAACCCATGGGTGAGGCCACAACTCATGGTTAGGTCCCATGAGTCGTTGGGTCAGCCGTGGGGGAAGGAAAAATAGTTGGGAAATGAAAAGATGGGTAGCGTACCTAATGGGAGTCCCCACGAGTCGTTGTTAGCCTTAACGATTTGTGGGGTGAGTCATTGGTAGGTTTGGAGTCCAAAGTTTAGAAATGAGACGTTGTACTCATTGACTAGTGACTACGAGTCGTGGTCACCCCTGACGAGTCATGCCTCTAGCAACGAGTCATCAGGTCGTCCGTTAGGACTACCTGGCTGTTAATTTTCTGCGAATTAGTCAGGGCCTTTTCATAATTTCTAAGTTCCTAAGGCCTAAACTACGTCATTTTAGCCTATGAAATATGGGTTTTAGAGGGGGAAACTAATCTAAGTCTTCATTCATGCATGCAAGAGAATAGAAGAATGATAGAGAGGTGATCAAAGAGTGATTCAAGGTTTTCTTCTCTAATTCCTTTTAGAAATTCCAGGGAGAGTAATATTCGGCCATTTTCAGGTATGTAGGGTTACGAATGGGTGTTTCTGTTCACATCCATGCCCATTCTCTATTAATTTATGAAAATCTACCAAAAATCTATTTGGGGTTTTAAATCAAATTTTATGAAAATCTAATGATTTACAAATGGGTTGTTCTAAATTGTGATTTATCTTATATTTTATGAATTTTTATCAGATTTTATAACTATTTCAATTATATAATTGTTGATTTCAATTTCTATCAAATTTAGCCTATCTAAGCATGATTTATAATGAATCGATTTATGATCTTCACTTCAATTGATAACATTTACAATCTCAGCATGATTTATGATTAGAAATATTAATTTATTCAATTATCAATCATGATTTGGTGACCCTTGAGCTATATGCATAATCTACAAGTATGTATCAAACCGATGATTTATGCATTATGTTTTAGGCTGACTCGCATGCCTTCTTTCATGGCTAGTTCATGTATTTACAAGAATGTTCATGATTATCATGATTTAACTTGCCCATGAATTCATGCATGTTATACTATGAGCATTATAAATGTTTTGGTAGTAGTATCAACACCGAGTAGGTTAGGGGCCTAGGTTTTTCCCTAGATCTCATTAACTACGTGCCACCATAGGTATGTTGGGACTTCCTTTGACACTGTCCCCGGTCGAAATGGCCTTTTCATGGTGATATCACACATTCATGGTCCTACCTTTGGCAAGGTACGGACACCCTCCCGACTAGGGTTACAAGTCGGGCTTCATTTGTGCTCATATGGGGTAAGTTGGTTAAGAGAATCTCCCACTGTTCCTCATGATTTATACATGTTTATGATTACATATGTTGTCTCAAGTAATGTTTATTATGGCTTCTCTAATGATTATGGTTACGATTGTATTACGAATACTTTGAAAACCTTGAGCCTTATGATATGTTATGTTATGATATTTATGATATGAGCATTATGTCCTACTCTTATGATGTTTTATGAGCTTTTACATATTTTAAATGTTCATTTTACTTACCTTACATACTCGATACATTCCACGTACTGATCACATACTTTCTATTCTTTATCGTCAGCTCTCAGGCTCATCCTCATATCTAGATCGTCTGAGAGTGTACTTTAAGTTTGTTGGTAAGACCTTATGTTCCGAGGGCTGTTTGACAGACATTCATGCTATTTTATGTTTCAGTACTTCTCCGGGTAAGTTGGGGGTGTTTTCCCATCAACCCATCGTATGTAGTAGAGGCTTTCAGACAGTATGTAGTACTTAGCTCATGTGTATGTCCAGAGATTTCCTTACATTATGATATGTTATGATTATGTTTATGTTTCCGCTATGCCTTGTGATTAGTCGTCTGCTTATAATGAATGAAGTTAGATGTATGCTTATGCCATGGGTCGACTTGGGGCCTCTTGGGGTTCCTTGTCCTGTTTTACGATTTGGGTCTACGTTCGGATTGTGACACTTGCATAGTTGAGTTTATTTTTTAAAGATCTTACTTCAACTTTCTTTCGAGTGGTGGAGTTGGAAAGGTTAGAGATACACATCCCACAGATCATATGTAATTTGGAACACATATTCCCCCTGGATTCTTTAACTCAATGGAATATTTATCGGGGCACTTGCCATATGAAGCACGAGTTGCTGGACCTATACAATATAGATGGATGTACCCTTTTGAGATGTAGATATAAAATAATTATACTTTTATAATGACAAGTATGCTATACATGATGTTATAATTTAATGGTTTAACTAGATAGGTACCTTCAAACTCTTAAAAAAATGATTGGGAGTAAAGCTAGTGTTGAGGGTTCCATTTGTGAAGCATACTTGATGGAAGAGCCAATACAATTGTTTTCTCATTATTTTGAATCTCATGTTATGTCACATCATCAAAATGTGACTCGTAATGATGATGGCGGTGTCATGGAAGATATTGAAGGAAATTTATCAATATTCAGCCATCCAGGTAGGATATCGGGAGAAACAAAAAAGAGAAATTTATCCCTTCAAGAAATCAAGGCTGCCCAAACTTATATTCTACTAAATTGTAAAGAGGTTGAGCCATTTTTGAGGTAACATTCTAAAGTTATACTTGTTTAATATAATTAATATATCAATATAAGTTTTTATTTAACTTATTTTTTTGTAATGAAGCATGTATGTGGAACATTTGCAATAAGAGTTCCCAAATTTATCTCAAGATCAAATAAATAAGAGTCCCCATACATATTTTTCTATATGGTTAAAGGAATATCTAAGACTCCAATAATCATTTTCTTTTAAATGATGTTGAAATTGGCTTGTGACATTAGACTAAGTCTTATAATATTTTTTAAAATAGGTTTGGTCCAACCATACCGAGAATTAATATTTGCATAGTCTTGCTCATGGAACATTAACAAGTGCGTATTCTTATCAAATGTACTTTGTTATTGGATATATATTTCACACAATACAACGCGGTAGTGCAAGGTTAATAATGAACAGTGGAGTTTGTATCACAGATCAAAATATTGACGATTACTAAGTGAAATACCGTCAAGCATCTTTGAAGCAAACTGTATTATTCAAGTGTGACTAGTTTGATCCAACAATGGATGTTGGTATTATGGAGCATAATCAATACAAATTGGTTGATTTTAACTACATTCGTCAGTTTAAAAAATAAAAACCTTTTATTATTGTAATGCAAGCAACTCAAGTGTGTTATATGCCATATCCTAGCACAAAAAAGGACAAGGATGATTGGTTAGTAGTTTTGAAAGTAAAACCTTGTAATGTTATTGATTTACGTAATGAAGGAATGATCACAACACCAGAATGAGATCTTCCACTCCAAGTTGAAGAAGTTGAAGTTCATGAGATAGTTATGATGTTGTTATATCTTGATGAAACTATCTCTTGCATGATCCAAATGGGAGACAATTGAAATGGATGGTCCAATTGATGATGGATTATTTCCAGAGCATCAAGAGTTAGAAGAAGAATCTACAGAAGACGAGCATGAAACTGAAGATGAGGAGGAGGAGGAGTTCGAAGAATAAATAGATACTGACTAGTGTGTTGATAGAAAAGTGCTACTTTATCTTCATGAACTTTTAACTGTAGTAATATGTTATGGATGCTATAAGTTATATGATATATCTACCTTTGTTGGTTTTCTTTAATGTCTAAGCTTATTATTCATTTCTATAATGTATGCACAATTCAAAGACTTTATCTTAATAATATTCCTTAGTTAGTTACTATATGCTTATAGCTAAAAATTCATTTTAATGTTGATTGTGAACTTGCTGGTATATTATTTTATCAATGGAAAGTACAAGAAGGAGATTTTAATTCAGGTAAACATGCAGTTCTTTGAATAGTTGTAGTCCTCTATTTTCATTTTAATATATCTAAGTACTTTTTTCATATGCTAGTGATTTTATTTCGGTAAAGATGATTACCTTTTTTTCTTGTAGCTATGACTCAAGGTAGAGGTCGAGGTAGCACAAATTGTGCAAGAAAGATCTCAGTTAGAGGTCAAGGTAGCACAAGTCGAATTAACATGCCTACTGTTCCAATTACCACAATTTGTCCTAAAAAAGGCATACATACTAATTCCTCTAGCAGGTGAGGTCATATTAACCAAGTTCAAGCATTAGTTCCTCTAGTTCTCTTCTAGTTAAAGAATTAGGTTATGCTAGTACCTCATCTGTACGTTCTAAACCAGCTCCTGAAATACATAATCAGAGCGATGCTATAGGGGAGTGTGCATCTACTCATAAATGTAATAGGTGAGACTACATCTAGTAGAGAAACACAATAGGTGAAAGGGAGAGCGACAACAGCCTTGGGCAGCGGACACTTATTTTTCTTTCCCCTTTTGGGTTAGTTCATGCTTGTGTTATTATTATTTATATATTGTAATTTATTTATGATTGACTTCATATAATGAGGGAATTTTTGCCCAGGTTGGAACCTTTGAACATTTTCTCTAACTATATATTTGAGCCTTTCAAGAACAAACTTGATCCTATTAGACCCCGTAAGTTTCTATCATTTATCTGACACGTGCGTGCGCATGTTGGGAGTCTTGGAGTATGATGCATGGAAGGAAAGGCCAGAGGATGAGTATAAAAGCACGACATCGAGTGAGTAGGAGGCCGGGGCTAGAGGCCATGTATCCTAGGTGTCGTGCAGCGCCCCTAGCCTAGCACTATGGCCGGTGCGCCGCGACCCCTAGGCCACTATCCCACCTGTATATATATATATGACCAAGTGTTAAGTCATTCATTAAAAGTTCGCCTCAGAAGAGAAGAGAAAGGGAGCATAGATTTCTTCCTTTTGCATCAAATGCCACTAAACTCCGTCTGAACGCAAAATCATCTTGGATAACGAGTTCCAGGCCTACGAGGAGCGTCCCTGCGGAGTTATTTCTTGAAACCGCCGAGTGAAAGTTGTTGAAATCACTTCTAATTGACTTCTACGTAACTAGAAGTGAAAGGTAAGCATCTCTACCTTCTAAACTCTCAGGAAATTATGAGTTTTCGGCCGTATTAAATGGAGTTGAATTATACTTATTATTATCAAAAGATATCGTTGTTTGTCTTGTATTAGTATTTAAAATAGCCTAATTCTCTCAGTGTAAAGGCTGCAATTGAGTGGAAGCACTAGCTACAGGTTGGAACTAATTAGATACACAAGAATCAGCATTCGAGGTATGTTAAGGCTAATCTCTTCGGCAAGTTATTCCTGTCGTATATTAATATGACCTATGTCCTTGTAAGAAAGACATAAGAATATATGTTGTGATTAGCTGCTACCGTTATTTTGAGATTAATATTTACTATTTCAATTGGGACTAACCCCACCCTTTATAACCTTTCGTTGACCAACCTCAGGGTTACTAGCTGTGTCATCTTCTATGGGGCTATAGATCACTTAGAGGAGCTATATGTTGTCTTATAGGACTATATTCAGGCCTTTAAGGTGATATTACAGTACATCCACGAATGGGCTACTACTTTTATGTCGTATCGGCATCACTGACCCTCCGTCGATCCTTGTGTGCGAAGGGTGTAGTTACAGGAGCTCAAAGGGCTCAGACATAGCTACAGGAGCCTAGCGGGCTCTATTGCAGACCTAGAGGGAATGTAGGTTAGCTATAGTTACCCATTGACTCATATTAAGCATGCTAGGGGTATATAGATTGAATTGTACATGTCAGGGCTTATGGGGGCCCAGGTAGGTTATTCTGTGTTGATTGTATCTTTCAGGCTTATGGGAGCCAGGTAAGGTTCTTCTTTGTGTTACTTACTTGTTACCAATACCTCAGGTTGTGATGCTATTAAGGCTATAACTCTTATCCTTTCTATTGATTAAATTAAGTTCTTTCACCAGTCCCATTTAGTCATTTTCATTACTGCCTTACATATTCGGTACATATTGTATTGATGCCCATCTTTGTGGCGCTGCATACATGCCTGCAGGTGCGGATAAACGTGGTTCAGGACCTTCTTAGTTATCACCCAGAGTTAGCTGTGCAATCAGCTCATTTTCTCCGTAGTTGATAGTTAGAAAGGTTTGCTCTTTTGTTGTATAGCTTTTGGGTAGGTCGGTGCCCTGTCCCGACCATTACTCCACTTTTAGAGGCTTGCAGACTACAGTTTTTTAGTTGTTGGTTGTTGTTGGCCGTGTGGCTCCTATGTATGTTAAATTTTGCATGTTGGCTTTGTAGGGCCTATTTTAGCTAGTAGTTAGTAGCCTTGTCAGCTATACTATGAATATGACTGCCTGTTTTCATTTTATTATGACTATAAATGTGGTGGTCTTGTCGGCCCACATAGGATCCCTTTATTGTTACTTTGCTGGGTTAGTTGTTTTCTTTTACAAATTTACTGCGTGGCCTTGTTGTCCTGAGGCTGTATTTATAGCCTTGATATAGAAGTTTGTTTTCTTGATTTGAGTTGCTGGCAGCCACCAAAGGTGCATATGCCCAGCCAAGTCAGCATAGGTTCCAGTGGGGCATTAGGTGCCAGTCATGCCTTCCAAGGTGGGATATGACAAACTTGATATCTGAGCAACGTGGTACACTATGGAATCTGCAACCCGTGTCTATTAGAGTCTTGTCGATGGATGTGTTGTGCACTACATTCTATAGGCAGGAGGCTTCGAGGCATGATAGCATGGTTACCCTCCTTTCTTCTCCAGTTGTGCTATAGAGCTATGTTGTATAGAGTGAATCCTTAAGCTTACATTATTTTTTTTATTTACAAAGGAAAAGTCTGATGCACGACAAACCACGATTTGTTGGGAGCTAGATGTTGTGGCATGAGAGGGCACTAGTAGGGTGCCCCAGTCAGAGCCGGCTCGATCTAAGGGCGATAGGGAGACTTCATCCAAGTCTCCCCAGAATTCTCCGCCACTTCAGGAGCCCCCCAGGGAAGTATATATGACAACACCACCCCCAACAATCCCTATACCTATATAATTAGATCAGGAGGTAAGGAGCATCGTTTATATGCTGGCTCAGATGATGGCCGCCCAGCACCATCCTGTGGTACTAATTGTTGCTGAATCTATTAGAGGACCTAGAAGATCTAGGGTGCGAGAGTTTCTTTCCTTGAGTCCCCCGCAATTCATAGGGAAAGACATCGGGGACGATCCTCAGGACTTTATGGACCAGTTATAGTGAATATTTTGGGTGATGCATACTACGCCCGCAGAGACAGTCGAGTTGGCAGTATTTTGACTATGAGACATAGTAGTTTTATGTACAAAAGTTGGGAAAGGTCCCAAGGAAAAAATGTACACCCTTCGACTTGGACCAGTTTTTCAAAGGCTTTCATAGATCACTATTTGCCGCGAGAAATACGACAGGCCCGGGTGGATCAGTTCCTATACCTGGAATAGGGCATGATGAGCGTGCGAGAGTATGCAATAAGGTTTGACTCTTTGGCCAGATATGCACCAGCTTTTGTGGATACCATGCCAGCCAAGGTACATCAGTTCATCATGGGGCTGCTTCCAGAGCATGTGGAAACCTGTGCTACAGCTACCTTACGGGAGGATATGGACATTGCCTGCATTCAGGATTTTTCTCAAAATAATAAAGGGATTAGGCAGTGTTAGCATGATGTGAAAAGGGCGAACCTGGAGCACCACTGAAGAGCTAGGCCCACTAATATGTAGACAGAATTTTAGGGCGGACCTAGGCCGCGAATAGGTGGTAGGACACCTAGGCCTTCCACACAGAAGGAGAAGAGTGGTAGGTTAGATCGTCGCAGATAGTTAGGTCCCGGCAAGAGCTGTGAGTGTCAGGTTCCCAGTAGTAGAGGGGATCGGATCATAGTAGGCCCACTGTACCACGTTGTACCATTTGCAGTCGACGACATTTTGGGAAGAGCAGGTATGGCTTTACTGCTTGTTATACTTGTAGGTAGGAGCACCATATGATGAGGGATTGTCTGACTAGAGATCAGGGTGATTGGGACCAGCAGAATAGGTCCACCGCGGGATCACATGCTCCAGCACCTTCAGTAGGGTGCAGACCCCCAATTCTAGTTGATAGAGACCGAGGTACATCAGCGGCATCTAGTTTTGGCAGTGGTCAGAATCGCACTTATGCTTTAACGGGGCGACAGGAGTCAGATTCATCACCAGATGTTGTGATAGGTATGTTGGATGTTTGCTCTTACTTAGTTAATGCTTTGATAGACCCAGGCTCCACTTTGTCCTATATTACTCCATTAGATTCTCGAGAGTTTGGTATAATGCCAGAATTGCTTCAACAACCCTTCTTAGTGTCTACACCCATCAATGACACTATTATTACTAAGAGAATTTACAAGAACTGTACAGTAGAGATTGTCGAACGCCATACCTTAGCTGATTTAGTAGAGCTAGAAATGATTGATTTTGATGTAATTATGGGTATGGATTGGCTAGCGCCTTGTTATGCCAATGTAGAATGTTGGACCAGGACCATTGGTTTCACTTTCTAGGGTAGGTAGTGTGAGAATGGAAAGGCAATGTAGCTATGCCAAAAGGTAGGTTCATATCCTATCTTCGGGCTAGAAAGTTAATAGTGAAGGGATGTATTTACCATATTGTTAGGGTTCAGGATATGCAAGAGGAATCCCCAACTTTTCTGTCCATCCCATGGCTAGAGAGTTTCCAAATTTGTTTCTAGATGAGCTTCCTGGTATTCCCCCATAGCGTGAGATCGATTTCTCTATCGACCTGCCACCAAGTGCGCAACCTATATCTATCCCTCCATATCGAATCGATCCTACTGAGCTAAAGGAATTGAAAGAGAAGTTGAAAGATTTCCTAGATAAGGACTTTATCAGGACGAGTGCTTCACCGTGGGGTGCGTAGTTCTATTCATAAGGAATAAAGATGGGCCCCTATGAATGTGTATAGATTATCGGCAGTTGAATAAAGTTACTACTAAGAATAAATATCAACTTCCAAGGATTGATGATTAGTTTCACTAGTTGCAGGGGGTGAAATATTTCTCTAAGATCAACTAAAGGTCAGGGTATCATTAAGTGTGGGTTCGGGAGGAAGATATTCCGAAGACAGCTTTCAGGACCGGGTATGGTAATTTTGAATTCTTGGTCATGTCCTTCAAATTGATAATTCCCCAGGAATGTTTATGGATCTGATGAACAACATCTTCAGGTCAAATTTAGATCTGTTTGTGATAGTGTTAATTGATGACATTCTGGTATATTCCTGCACAAAAACTGAACACAGGGACCATCTGCGAACGTACTCTAGAACCTCAAAGACTGCTAGTTATATACAAATTTCTCAGAATATGTATTATGATTGAACTCTGCATCTTTCTTTGGCCATATTGTGTCATATGCAGGTATCTAGATGACGCACGGAAAATTGAGGCCGTAAAGATGTGTCCTAGAGCCACGACCCCAACTGAGGTTCATAGTTTCCTGGGGTTATCCGGGTATTACAGAAGGTTTATAGAAGGATTTTCTACCCTATCAGTTCCATTGACCAGATTGACTCAGAAAGCAGCCAAATTCCACTAGACCGAGGCTTGTGAGTAGAGTTCCCCGAATGTCCCTAAGACTAGACTCAGGATTTGAAATGAAAAGTAGCAGAAATCTGAGATTTCTTCTCCAAATGAGTCGTGGTACGGGTTGTTGGTGGGACTAATGACCCGTTAGAGGTGCCCAATGGTGAGAATCTGCAGAGTAGGCTGGGAAGTAACGGGTCTCGGGATGACCCGTTGGTTAAAATGACGGATCATTGGAATGAGTCGTTAGAAGGATGGTCATGGTAAAAAAAGGGTTGGCACGAGTCATAGGATGAATCATTTTTATAAGGGACAAGTCATTATATGGTCCTGTTGGAAGGTTTTCGAAAAAGGGACAGTGGTGACAACGAATGGTTGCCATGAGTCGTTGGAGCAAGGTACGACTCGTGGAACCTGTCATGGTAACAGGTTTGGGACTGGAACCTGGGATGAAGGAATGGGGGAAACAATGACTCATGAAGCTTGTAACGACCTATTGGATCAGTCGTGGTTAGTGGTAGTGCAGATTTCCCAGGTTTTTCATTAAGGGTATTTTTGTCATTCCTAAGCCCTAAGTTCCTAAACTCCGTTATTTTAAGCTCTTATTAGTTTGTTTTAAGGGGGGGGGGGGTAAGTTCATTCTAAGAATCCTCACTCCATACATGCAACCTAGACCCTTCCTTGAAGATCAAGTTTGAGGAATTTTATTAAATTCTCTTCAATTTCCTTTGGGGTTTCAAGTGGGAGTGTGAAATCAATTTACCCAGCCATGTGAGGCTATGTATGGGATTTCCTTTCATTCCCATTCCCTAGATTCTTTTCAATTCTAGATTAAAATTTCATGATCTTATGGGGTTTATTCCAATTCTTGTGAAATTCTCTATGATCTATCTGTTGATTAATTCATTTCATTTATTAAATCATGTTTTATGATCTATGGGCGGATTTTATAACTATTTTGATTATTAATTTATAGTTTCAAATTTTAAATTAAACTATGCCCAATTATGTTTGTTCATGAAAAGTCAATTTATGATTTCATTATGATCTTGATCTTCTTAAGCCCCAAATTATGATTTATGATTTGTGATATAATTTCTCTCAAGTACTCATCATGAATTTATGAATATCAAGTATCTACATATTTTACAAGTACGCATGGATTTCATGATTTATGGATTTATGACTCTTGGCCGATTCGTGGGCCCTTATTCATGGCTAATCATGTATTTCAAGTGGGCTCCATCATGTTATTATTTATTTGGAAATGAACTTCATGAATGAATTTACGGTTATCTATGATCCCTAATGTGCATGTTTTGGGAGTAATGTCTAGCATCGAGTAGCCTGATGTTTAAAGGATTACGCTGATGTCTCAGAACTACGTGCCACCGTAGGCTTATATATATCCAAATGTTAATGGATCCCCTTTTCGTGATATCACATAGTGCACATCCCTTTCCTGACAAGCCTGTGACGGATCTGTCCACTTGAGTGAGATAGTTGGGGCATCATGTAAGCTCTATCATGACGGTGTCGGTTATGACGAGTCATCCCATTACTCCTCATGATTTATGCATTTTTATGTTTATGATATTTTGGCTCAAGTCATGTTTGATGAAGATTTTCTCCCATGATTAAGATTATGACTGATTTATGAATGTTTTGAAAATCTTGAGCCCCTATATTTACATTATGAATTTAATTTATGATCATGTTGTGCTACTCTTATGGAATCTTATGTATTTTAACTGTCCTTTTTTACTTACCTTGCATACTCAGTACATTGCAAGTATTGACTGCATACTCTATTTTGTATCATTTTATGATACAGGTTTGAGGGATCAGTCTCAATCACATCATTATCCCCTATTTCTCTCTCAGAACTACTCAGCCGGTGTTGGTGAATCCTCATCTTTCGAGGACAATAAGACATCTATAGTTTTCTATGTATTTTTGTTTCAAACTTTTTCGAGCTAGTTGGGGTGCTTTCCCATTAGCATCAATTATGTTAGAGGCTTTCCACATATTATGTAGAAATCAGCTTGTCATTGTTGATTCAGTTTTAGCTTGTTATGTACATTTATGCAGACTTCTGCTTTATGATGTTGAATTTAGATGTTGTGTTCATGCCATGGGTTGACTTGGAGCCTCTCAGGGTTTCTTGTCCCGTGTCTCAATCCGGGTCTATGTTTGGATGTGACAAACTTGGTATCAGAGGATTAGGTTTTGAAGTGTCATAGGGTGTTTGAGAGCCGCGTTAAGTAGAGTCTTTTTCATGGGTGTGAAGTGCGGCACACCTATGATGAAGAGGCTACGACACGTTTAGGAAATGTTCCCTTCTTTCATGATTTATTTAGTGCAATGAAATGTCTCTCTGTCCTTCTAACTCGTGCTATATGCATTTGCAGAATCATGCCTCCTCACTGAGTTAACAGAAGAAGAAACATAAATGCAAATGGCCATCAGATTGGCAATGGAGATGGGCACCAGTAGGCCCCACCAGCCCATGAGGATTATG
The DNA here is from genome assembly GCA_035772735.1 of Datura wrightii. Taxonomy (NCBI): domain Eukaryota; kingdom Viridiplantae; phylum Streptophyta; class Magnoliopsida; order Solanales; family Solanaceae; genus Datura; species Datura wrightii. The sequence continues at coordinate 90,437,027 of JASDFA010000002.1, read as the reverse complement.
TACCTGAGTGGTTGCCCACGTATAGTTCAGGGAAGCCCTATAGATTCTAGCCCAGGCCTTGACTGCTCAGGTCAATGAACAGGCGGTAGCGCATGTCCTTCAGAACGGGAATGTGAAGGCGACACGAGTAAGATATTTCCTAAGGATGAACCCTCCGAAGTTTCTTGGGTCAAAGGTGGACGAGGATCCACACGAGTTCATTGATGAGGTTCTAAAGATCACCCAAATCATGGGGGTGATGGGAGAGGAATGCGCTGATCTAGCCTCGTATCAGTTTAAAGGGGTTGTGGAGATCTTATTTAAGTAATGGAATGATAGCAAGGTGGTTGGAGCAGGCCCTATTAGTTGGGAGGAGTTTCATGTCGCATTTCTATATCGGTTCTTCCCTCGTGAGATTAGGGAGATTAAAGCAGCGGAGTTTTTGAACCTGAAGCAGGGTAACATGATAGTCCAGGAGTATGCTTTGGAGTTCACTCATTTCTCCATGTATACCCAGAGCAAGTGGTTGATCAAAGAGCTCAGGTGAGCAGGTTTACACATGGAGTGGCGGACTACATGGACAAGGATTGTAGGATTGTCATGCTTCATTAGGATACTGATTTTCCCCGAATGGTTTTGCACACCCAGCAGATTGAGGTAGTGCATTTGAGAGAGAGGCCAAGAGGGTCAGGATAGACAATTATGGGTTCTCTTAGCAAAGATCGGGAGGCGAACATTGACATCAGTCTAATCATAGGTCATTATCTCCAGCTCTATCCTCGACCAGTGCCCCATCAAGAACGCGAGGTGATTAGAGGAGCAAGGCCACAGGCTCGAGGGACCAGAGGAGCATGCAGACAGAGCACACCTTTATGGCCTGCGAGAAGTGTTGCAAGAGTCATACAGGAGAGAGCTTGATGGGATAAAATATCTATTTTGGGTGTGGTAGATCTGGCCACATGCACCGGGAGTGTCCCTCGGCTAGACTAAGTGATGGTAGAGGCCATGCTTAGGCTACCAGATCAGTAGCAGCACCATCACGCCTAGCCTAGCATGGTGCGTCCACTAGTTCAGGTGGCGTCCAATGCCAGAACAGGTTTTATTCCCTTACATCCTAACAGGAGTAGGAGACTTCAGAAGATGTGGTTACTGGTATGTTACGAGTATTCCACCTTGATGTATATGCATTGTTAGATCCAAGGGCTACTTTATCTTTTGTGACACGCTATATTGTTAGTAATTTAAGAGTAAGTCCCGAGATTTTGTCAGAACCCTTCACAGTCTCTACTCCACTCGGTGATTCAGTTATCATTCGACGGGTATATAGAAATTGCCCTATCACAGTCCTTTATAAAGTCACCTCAACAGACATAGTAGAGCTATCCATGACCGATTTTGATGTTGTCTTAAGAATGAATTGGCTACATGAATGTTATGCCTCAGTCAATGGTGGAACCCGTGCATAGAGTTCAGATTTTCAAGTTAGCCCGTTCTAGAGTGGAAAGGTAGTTTAGTTATGCCTGTAGGTCGCTTCATTTCCTACTTAAGGCCAGAAAGATGATCTCTAAGGATTGCGTTTACCATCTAGTTAGGGTTAAGGATGCTACATTCAAAACCCCTAATATCCAGTCAGTCCCTGTAGTGTGTGAGTACCCATAAGTGTTTCCAAATGATTTACCAAGAATTCGTCCCGAGCGAGAGATTGATTTTGGTATTGACCTCCTTCCCGATACATAGCCTATATCTATTCCTCCCTAGAGAATGGATGCAACTGAGATAAAGAAGTTGAAGGAGTAGTTGAAGGACCTTCTAGACAAGGGTTTCATCAGATCGAGAAAATCCCCATGGGGTGCACCCATGCTCTTTGTCCGCAAGAAGGATGGTTCTCTTCGTATGTGCATTTATTATCGACAATTGAATAAAGTTACAATCAAGATTAGGTATCTTCTCCCCAGGATTAATGATTTGTTTGACCAGCTTCAAGGTACTAATTACTTTTCAAAGATGGACCTCATATCAGGATATCATCAGCTCAGGGTTTGGGAGAGTGACATTCCGAAGACAACCTTCAGGACTTGGTATGGTCACTATGTGTTTGTAGTTATGTCTTTTGGACTAACCAATTCTCCTGTAGCTTTAATGGATTTGGTGAACAGGGTGTTCACGCTATATTTGGATATGTTTATGATTGTGTTCATAGATGATATTCTCATATACTCGCGGAACAAGGAGGAACATGTCGCTTATTTGAGGGTGGTGCTACAGACTCTTAAGGATCGCCAGTTGTATGCTTAGTTTAGCAAATGTGAGTTCTGGTTGGACTCAGTGGACTTTTTGGGTCATGTGGTGGTAGGTGAGGGTGTACAGGTAGATTCTCAAAAGATAGAAGCGGTGAAGAATTGGCCTAGATGGTAAATCCTTCGGATATCAGGAATTTCTTAGGTTTAGCTGGTTATTATCGGAGATTTTTTGAGGGGTTTTCATCTATTGCAGCCCTGCTGACTAAGTTGACCTAGAAGAAAGTTAAGTTTCAATGGTTAGAGGCTTGTGAGAAGAACTTCCAAGAGTTAAAGACTTGACTCACCTCAGCACTAGTGTTGACCCTACCAGAGGGTACCGATGGGTTTGTGGTATATTGTGACGCTTTGAGGATCGGCCTTGGTTGTGTATTGATGCAGCACGGTAAGGTTATAGCAAATGCTTCCAGGCAGCTGAAGTTCTATGACAAGAACTACCCAACTCATGATCTCAAATTGGCGGCTGTAGTATTTTCCTTGATGATTTGGAGACACTCTTTGTACGGGGTCCATGTGGATGTGTTTACGGACCACAAAAGCCTACAATACGTGTTTACCCAAAAGGATATGAATCTATGCCAAAGGAGGTGGTTAGAGCTATTGAAGGACTATGATATTTGTGTCTTATATCATCCGGGCAAGGCAAATATGGTGGCAGACGCTCTTAGCAGGCATTCCATGGAGAGTGTATCTCATGTAGATGAGGAGAGGAGAGAGGAAAGAGTTAGTAAAGGATGTGCACCGACTTGAATGATTAGGAGTTCTTCTGGTTGACCTAATGGATGGTGGTGTCATTGTTTAGAATGGATTAGAATCATCTTTGGTGATCGATGTTAATGCTAGGCAATATGAGGATCCTATTTTGGTGAAGTTAAAGAAAGCCATTCAAAATCATAAAGTAGAGGTCTTTTCCAAAGGGGGAGATGGTGTGCCCCGATATCAAGGTCTTTTGTGTGTATCGGATGTTGGTGACTTGAGGGAGCGGATGTTGCATAAAGCTCATGGTTCCAGATACTCTATACATCCAGGTGCCAGCCACCAATATGTACCGTGACCTATGGGAAGTTTACTAGTGGAAAGGCATGAAGGAGGACATAGTAGAGTTTGTGGCTAAGTGTTCAAGTTGTAAACAGGTGAAGGTTGAGCATCAGAGACCAGGAAAGGTGCCTCCGTGCTTTAGGACATTGGTATCTCTACATGGAAGTGGGAGGAAATCTATATGGACTTAATTATGGGGTTGCCTCGTACACGTCGACATTATGACTCTATTTGGGTGGTTGTGGATAGGTTGACTAAAGCAGCTCATTTCCTACCGGTCAAAAGTACCGATTCGGTAGAGGGTTATGCTAAGTTATACATTTGAGAGTTAGTTCAGTTGCATGGAGTGCCCTTGTCAATCATATTAGATAGAGAAACTCAATTTACCTCCCATTTTTGGAGATTGTTTGAAAAAGGACTTGGTACCCTAGTTAAGCATAGCACAACATTTCACCCGCAAATAGATGGTTAGGAGGAGCGGACCATTCAGACTCTGGAGGATATGTTGAGAGCATGTGTGATTGTTTTCAAGGGTAGTTGCGATGATCAATTGGCTCTCATTGAGTTTGCATATAACAATAGCTTCCATTGCAACATATAGATGGATCAACATCCTTATGGGTGGTGATGTAGATCGCCTCTTGGTTGGTTTTAAGTCGGTGAAGCTGCAATAATAGAACCGGATTTAGTCCATGAGGATATTGAGAAAGTTTAACTTATAAGGGACAGGATGAAAACAACTCAGAGTAGCCAAAAGTCTTATGCGGATGTGGGAGGAGAGAACTTGAATTTGAAGTTGATGATTGGGTGTTTCTAAAGTTTTCTCGCATGAAGGGAGTGATGACGTTTGAAAAGAAAGGGAAACTCAGTCCCCGTTATGTTGGTCCATATCGGATTGTGAAACGAGTTGGCAAGGTAGCATATGACTTGGAGTTTCCCTCAAAATTAGCTTCAGTTAATCTAGTTTTCCATGTATCGCTCTTGAAAAAGTGTTTGGGTGATCTAGCTCTAGTAGTTTCGGTGGACAGTGTCGGTGTGAATGATACCCTTAGTTATGAGGAGGCTCAGGTAAAAATACTTGATCGTCAGGTTCGAAATCTAAGAAAGAAGGAAGTAGCCTCAGTCCAAGTTTTGTGGAGGAATCAACATGTTAAGAGGGCTACATGGAAAGCTAAAGCAGATATGATGGCTAAATACCCACATCTATCGACACAGTTTCAACTTGAGGTATCAGTTTCCTCTTTAGTACCCTATTCAGTTTCATGTTCAGTTGATGTTCCCCAGTTACTTTAATGTAAATCAATGTATGGATATATGATTTATGAATTTAGTTTAGTCATGTATTCTAGTCCGGAATCAGTAACTCCATCTGTTTTCAGCTTAAATGTTCAGTATTTGTCATGGTAGTTGCATTTTCCCAACTTTTTGGTATGTTTACTGATCACGGGCAAAAATAGCATGCCCGAGATACGCTTTATACCTTAATTTAGTCTTGTTTATCTAAGTTATTTTACATACTTTCATGTGATTTTATATAAATGTGAATATATGTGCTAACCAACATGATTAGTCTTTGTTTTGTAGGTTGCAAAGATTTTTGAGGAACTAATTCATAAGTTGGTGAAGTAGAGGAATGGAGTCGGGAGCAAAGGGACAAAGTAGGCAGCAAGCAAGGCTGGCCGCGCCAGGCAGCGTGCCACGCTGTGCCTGTGCCGAGCCCAGCGCCGTGCCACGCCTAAGCCAGGCGCACGAGTGTAGGCAGCAAGCAGGCAGGCGAGCTGCGCGCCACAGCCGTGCCACGCCAGGCCAACTGCGCGCCAGTAGCATGCCAACGCGCTGCCCAAGCGGCGTGACACGCTGCCAACGCGGCAAGGTGCTGCCGAGACCAAACTTCGGGTTGATTTCCAGTGTGCCTTCGCGTTACCTCCATGTCACGGAGGCAGTGCTCCACGATACACTCTGTGAAACGGAGCCGTTCCATGACAGGCTAAATTATGCACGTTTTCCATTTACTATAAATAGGACCCTTAGCTCCTAAAATCAGGGGGTCACGATTTTATTCTGGAAAACTACCTAGGAGTGAAGGGAGAAGTGGGAGAACTCATCTAGGGTTTGTCAAATTCCCTTCTCATCTACCAAATTCATGTAGGTATGTTAGTTTAGCAGTAGTTAGTGTAGTTTTACGAACATGAATGGCAAGAACCCTTCCTCTAGGGTTGAAGCCATGAATTATGATTGTGATTTTATGAAATTGTTTTGGAATTAAGTTATTGATTGTTGTTTTCGTCTTGCATTCTGGATTGTTGGTTGTTTTTATGATTGATCACCATGAAAGCATATTTGTTAGCTTGAGTAATAGCTTTAGAAAGCATTACCTAGGTCAGGACATAAGAATGTGAGGAGCACGTTTGTATCTCGGGAGAGATTTTTGTGTCAGGATAGAAATATACCTAACACCGTGCTTGGTTGAGACACGGGGGTTATGAAAGACCAACTTGGGAGGTCACATCACCACTCGAAGAAGTAGTTGTGAGGCTAAGTTGAGTTAAATGGTTAGACGCACCAAAGTCCCTAATCGTTTCCCCGTAAACCAACACATAATTGATTGCCCGCGACTAGAAATTAAACTCCTCGCTCACAATGATGCAGTGAGGCTAGATTGCCGTGTTTAGAGGCTCGAAAGACCATAAACATGTAATTCAAATTATGTGAAATAACAATTGATAGTTCCATTCTTAACCCATTGCAAATCGTAGGATCGCATGATTAATTGGTTTTAACTCTATGTTGCTCCTAGAGTAATTTCAGAATATTTCGTTGACCCAAACTTAGACTTAATTAATCTCAATTGAAAATGTCTATAACCAACACTTGAGGTATTTAAGATCACAATAGAAATGGATAGTTAGAGGAATGGGTACAGTCCCTGTGGGTTCGACAATCCAGTTCTTAAAAAGAGCCACTATATTACTTGCACGACCCGCACTTGCAGGCACGTCAAGTTTTTGGCACTGTTGCCGGGGACTCGGCGAAGTTTTTGGCACTGTTGCCGGGGACTCGGTGAAGTTTTGATAATTTATCTATTTTTGTGTGATTTTTGAAATTTCCTTAAGTGTTGAGAAACTTGGTCTTAGTCTGTTTATTTGCAGGTGACAGGTTGTCCTGCCGAGCTGGCTAGAAATAGAGAGCTTGTGGAACCATTGCTAGAAGCTGAACGTCAAATCCATTTGCGAAGGAGAGTAGCTCTAGAGCAAAAGCTGAAGAGACTTCAAGAAAAGGTACAACAACAACCACCCGCGGGACAAGCACAATTGTCCTCTGAAGAAATGGCAGCATGACCAGTTCGCGAAGTGGCAATCCCACTAGCGACGAATGTGACCTCTAGCATCCGTAAACCGGAGCCTGGAGGGCACTTTGAGCTTAAACAGAACATGGTGCAGCTGTTACATTCTAGTGGTCAATTCACTGGGATGGCACATGAGGACCCGCAGCAGCACCTACAGAGCTTTTTAGAGATTAGTGAAACGTTCGTCCCCACCGGCGTGTCCACAGATTATGTCCGAATGACCCTCTTCCCATTTTCACTGTTGGGAGAGGCGAAAAAGTTGCTGAAGGCTGAGCCACCGAACTCCATAACTTCATGGAATGACTTGGCTAAGAAGTTCCTTATCAGATTCTTCCCTTCAGGCAAAACTGCAAGGTTGAGAAGTGAAATACTCAGTTTCAAGCAGAGGCCTGATGAGAACTTATATATGGCTTGGGAAAGATTCAAGTCATTGTTGAGAGATTGCCCCCATCACCAGCAATCAAATGAAGTGCTGGCTCATACCTTTGTAGAAAGTCTAGACCCACACACAAAAATATTACTAGACTCTGCATCGGGTGGGCAAGCCTTGGATAAGTCATATGATGAGTTGTACACCTTGTTGAATAGAATTGCACAAGGGAATCCAGAGTGGCACAGCGAGTCATCGAGAGGGGAAGGAAAGAGATCAGGGTTGATAGAAGTAGATGGTTTGAATGCCTTGGCAGCACAGTTAGCTTCGTTCCAACATCAGATGATGACTCAGTTCAATAAACTGAGTATGAACCAACACCGGGGCCAAGTTAATGCAGTTCAGCAAGCTCCGAGTTGGTGTGAAATTTGAGGTAATAATGGGCACAATGCAGAATCTTGTGGAGCCAATCTGGAGTCAGTCAATTTTGTTAGTAATGTGCAGCACAACAATCAGAATTTTGAAACCAGTTACAACAGAAATTGGCAGGGCCACCCGAATTTTTCTTGGGGTGGAAACAAAAAGCAGAATTATATGCAACCTCAACAACAGCAGTATCAGCAGAATAGGCAGAATGATGGGCAATTGAGTAGCAGCATTGAGGAAACACTATAGAAAATTATGGAGACCCAGAATCAGTTAGCAGAAAATCAGGCAAGTATGGCAACAGACTTAAAGAATCAGCAAATGGCCACCCGCAATCTCGAAAAACAAGTGGGTCAAATAGCAGCTGCTCAAAACATGAGATCACAAGGGGGATTGCCTAGCGACACAGATCCTAACCCCCGGCAGATCAATGCCATCAGTTTGAGAAGCGGTAAGCAATTAGCTGATGCAGTGCCAAAAGAGCTGAGAAAGGGGGTGCAGCCGGAGTTGGTTAGACCAGGACCATCCATCAACATGGGAGAAAATCAGAGTGCGGGGCAACAAAATGCGGAACTTTCATTGCAGCCAGCACAAAGACCACCACCACCATTCCCTCAGAAATTCAGAAAGAGCAAGGAAGAGGAATGCTTCAAAAAGTTCTTTGAGAGCTTCAAAGAACTTCACATAAATTTGCCTCTTATTGACGTCTTGCAGGGAATGCCCAAGTATGCTAAATACTTGAAGGACGTGATGGCGAACAAAGTGAGATTGGTGGATATCCAGACGGTAGCACTGACTGAGGAGTGCAGTCACAGAGTATTGAGCAAAATGCCAAAGAAGCTCAAAGACCCAGGGAGTTTTACCCTCCCCATACAAATTGGTAAAGCTGAGGTGCTACGAGCTTTGTGTGACTTAGGGGCAGCGATTAATCTAATGCCCCTATCCTTATTCAACACCCTGGGGTTGGGAAAACCGAGGCCGACAAGGTTGATTCTGCAGCTGGCTGACAAGTCGCGAGTGACACCTGATGGAATAATAGAGGACCTTCTCATCAAAGTAGGTAAGTTCATTATACCTGCTTATTGTATTGTATTGGATTTTCAGGTTGATGACCAGGTACCCCTGATCTTGGGACGGCCATTCTTGGCCACTGGAGGAGCGGTGATTGATTTGAAAGTAGGGACCCTGAAAATGAGGGTTGAGGATGAAGAAGAAATCTTCTGCGTTTACCAAGAAATGAACCCATCTGCACACTACAGAAACCTTTGTCAGGTTAGTGTGTTGGCAGAGGATAAGTGTGGGGTGGAGGATTCCACAGGTGCAAAACTGAAAAATTTACATGATAATCTTAGTGGAAGTCTGAAATAAGCTTAACATCATAAATACACGAATTTGTAGCTAAATACATTCTATTATCTGAAAAGCCTCTAAGTCTGATGAGTTGATGTGATAAGATCCCAACTAATTCACTAAGTTGAAAACTGAAAATACTAGAAGTCTAATAAAGCATAGTCCTCGGGAGATAAGGACTAACCAACAAGCATAGGATTCTAACTCTGAAAGGCTAGCTACGGACGAGGCTGAGACTGAGTGTCGGGGCCTGTATCATGAAACGATATAGCATAGAGTATGCAGTCAGTACATGGAATGTACCGAGTACTCAAGGTAAGTAAAACCACATAAGTAAGTAAAATCATTAAAAACATGCATAATGTAAAACATAATCAAAATGAGAATATGAGAGTAGGGCTTGCATGCTATCTTTCTGAAAACATGATCTCAACATAACATAATATCATGACTGAATCTATTGACCTAAAGCTGAAATCTGATAGTCATAAATAAAGTTATAGGGTTAAACCTGCTTTAGAACATATATAGATATATATACAACATGAGTATTAAACATGCATAATTGAAATCATGAGGAATAATGGGAGACTCGTCTTTTAACCGACATACCACGATAGAGCTTACGTGGTCCTGACTATCTTAAGTGGGTAGAGCCGTCCAAAGCCTTGCCAGGGCTATGGGTGATACCATGATATCGATATCAAGCTCGTGGACCAATCGAGGCAGTGGATAGCTCACATAGGAGGTCCCAATATAATCTGATCATACCTACATTGGAGTGTAGTTCTGAGGCATAGGATGGACTAACACATAGCCTACTCGGTGCTAGACACTACTCCCAAAAATATGCATATGTTTTCCATCACTTTTCAACGATGCTGACCATCATCTATTGATGAAGCTGAATAATCATGAATACATAAATCTGAATCATACATGAGGAGCTTTGGCTCAAACCATACCACAAGCTGAAAATAAATGGGAGTCTTCGCTCCAAAATTATGTGGTAAGCTAAATTATTAAAATCATAATCATACTTGAACATATGGTCATTGACCGATACTTTAACATGCTTAAAAACTAACTTGATTCACTTTCAAAACATGACCATAACACAGGTAGATTGGAAACATGTTTTTCTCATCAAAATCCATCATACATAAACACACTTCTTAAATCTCATCTTCTCATAATCTTTCATGAATGGGCATCATAATTTGAAAAGCTAGTAAACATGATTAGTAAATGGAAACATGATAAAACTTGCCCATGAATCATACTTCACCAACTAAAACATATTTAGATAATACCCATGACATAGATTTTAGGAATTTCATGCATCGAGTAAAACCCCATAGAATCAACTCGTTGGTTTTCATGAATTACAGAGGGATTGGGCATGGGTGTATCCAAAATTACCAATTCATAACCCTACATACCCGATTTAAGATGATTCTTACACTTCCTTGAATGCCCAAGAAGAATTTGAGAAGAATTGGAAGGGCTTAGGCTTGATCTTCTCTCTAACTTGCTAACTTTGCATGCATGGGTTTTGAATAGGCTACAATGACTTAACCTATCCTAATACACCCTGAAAATAGCTTAAAACGACGTAGTTTAGGCTTTAGGATCATAGGAATTATGGAAAAGACCTTACTAAATTCACAAGAAATAACTGACTGCTTGTCCCGACGAGGGACTGGACGACTCATCGTATCAGCCCACGACTCGTGGCGTCATCCATCAAGTACACTACTGCCTGAGGGTTCGTCTAAGGCTCATCACGGAGGACCACATGATTCGTTACAGGTGACCACCACTCATGGTCACCACTCATCACATGCACTACCTAATATTTGATTTGATCCATCACGCTGCTCACGACCCTTCCAAAGAATCATGGTGATTGACCACGACTCGTGGGTTCCTTCCATAGGGTACACTGCCATCTTTCTTCACCTTCCTCAATCCCTTGCCCACGACTGACTCAACATGTTGTGGAGCCTGACCACGACTCATGGTCTTGTCCGTGGGACCTTAACTCCCAAAACTCCAATTAACACCCTAACCCTCACCATGAGTCACATCACGACTCATGGTCTACCCCCACGGGTCACAGAACGAGTCGTTCTGTGACCTTATGCTAGATTTCAAATTTTCTCCATTTTGACTCCCCAGTCTGATCTTTAGGCTTTCGGGGTATAACAATATCTCCCGCTTGATAAAATTCATCCTTGAATATTGGAAAATATATAGAAAAGCAGAGAAATGCAATCATCATATTCAAATACTGATCATTAAAGCTAAAAACTGACGGAACGACTAACTCCAACTCAAAATACATGGATGAACTAGATTCATGAATCATACACACAACCACATACATGAAAGAAACTTGGGCACATGAACTAAACTTGAAAACTAAATAGGGTTTTCAGAAAAAACTGATACCGCAAACTGGAACTGAGCCGACAGAGAATAAATGCAGTATCTAGCCATCATGTCTTCTTCAGCTTCTCACGTAGCTCCTTCAACATGTTGATTTCTCCATAAAACTTTGACTGAAGCTACTTCCTTATTCCTTAGCCTTCGAACCTGACGATACAGTATTTCCACCAGAACATCTTCATAACTAAGGGTATCTTTCACACCAACACTTTCCACCAGGACAACTAGAGTTGGATCACCCAAACACTTCTTTAAGAGCGATACATGGAATACCGGATTCACAGAAGCTAGTTCTGAGGGAAACTCCAATTCTTCTGCCACTTTGCCAACCCGTTTAACAATCCGATAGAGGCCAACATAATGAGGGCTGAGTTTTCCTTTCTTTCCAAACTGCATCACTCCCTTCATGGGAGACACCTTCGACACACCCAATCATCTACTTTGAACTCGAGTTCTCTCCTTCTCGCATTAGCATAGGACTTTTGGCGGCTTTGAGTTATTTTCAACCTGTCTCATATGAGTTGAACCTTCTCCATAGCCTCATGGACTGAATATGGTCCTATCATCGCATCCTCACCAACTTTAAACCAACCAATAGGTGATCTACATCTCTGCCCATAAAGAGCCTCAAAATGAGCCATCTGAATACTAGAATGGTAGTTGTTATTGTATGCAAACTTGATAAGAGGCAAATGATCATCCCAACTACCTTTGAAGTCAATCACACATGATCTTAACATGTCCTTGAGAGTTTGAATTGTCCGCTCCGCTTAACCATCCATTTGCTGGTGAAATGCTATGTTGAACTTAACCTGAGTACCAAGTACCTTTTGAAACGACCTCCAAAACTGAGAGGTAAATTGGGTAGCTATGTTTGATATGATGTACAAAGGAACTCCATTCAATCGAACTAGCTCTCGAATATATAGTTTGGCATAATTCTCCGCTGAATTCATGGTTTTGACTGGTAAAAAATGACCGGCCTTGGTCAACCTGTCTACTACAACCCTAATAGAGTCATATTATCGTCGAGTGCGAGGCATACCTATTATGAAGTCTATATTGATCTATTCCCATTTCCAAGTAGGAATACTAATATCCTGAAGCACACCTCCCAGTCTCTGGTGCTCAACCTTCACTTGCTGATAATTTGGACACTTAGCTACAAACTCCGCGATGTCCTTCTTCATTTCATTCCACCAATAGACTTCCCGTAAGTCATGGTACATCTTGGTGGCACCTGGATGGAAAGAATACCTTGATCCATGAGCCTTTTAAAACATCCAGCTCCTTAAATAATCAACATCTGAGATACATAAGCGACCTTGGTACCAAAGCACACCATCTCCCCCTTTGGAGAAGACCTCTACCTTATGATTCTGAATGTCTTCCTTTAACTTTACCAACACCGGGTCCTCGTATTGTCTAGCTTTTACATTAATCACCAAAGACAATTTGGATCCATTCTAAACAATAACACCGCCATCGACTGAGTCAACCAACCGAACTCCCAACCTTGTAGATCAATGCATGTCTTTTACTAGCTCCTTCTTTCCCTCATATACATGGGACACACTTTCCATCGATACTTTACTAAGTGCGTCTGCTACAACATCAGCCTTCCCCGGATGATAAAGGACACTCATGTCATAATCCTTAAGTAGCTCCAACCATCTTCTTTGCGAAGTTTGAGATCCTTCTAGGTAAACACATATTGTAGACTCCTATGATCCGTAAGCACATCCACGTGGACCCTGCACAAATAGTGTCTCCATATCTTCAAGGCGAATACCACCGCGGCCAATTTAAGATCATAGGTCATGTAATTCATCGCATGAACTTTTAGCTGTCTGGATGCATAGGCTATAACTTTTCTGTGCTGCATGAATACACACCCAAGTCCAATCCTTGAAGCATCACAATACACCACGAATCCATCGGTACCCTCCAGTAGGGTTAACACTAGTGCTGAAGTGAGTCGAGTCTTCAACTCTTGAAAGCTCCTCTCACAAGCCTCTGACCATTGGAATTTCACCTTATTTTGGGTTAATTCGGTCAAGGGTGTTGCAATAGATGAGAAACCTTTAACAAATCTCTGATAGTAGCCAGCTAAACCCAAAAAGCTCTAAATTTCTGAAGGGTTCACCGGTCTAGGCCAATTCTTCACCGATTCTATTTTCTTAGAGTCCACTTGTATGCCCTCACTTGATACCGCATAGCCCAAAAACACTACTAAGTTCAACCAAAACTTGCATTTGCCGAATTTGGCATACAATTGGCGATCCTTGAGAGTTTGTACCACCACTATCAAATGAGCGGCATGCTCCTTCTCACTCCGAGGGTATATCAAGATGTCATCAGTGAACACAATCACGAACATATCCTAATATGGCTTGAACACCCTATTCATCAGGTCCATAAAATCTAGAGGAGAATTAGTTATTCAAAAAGATATAACTACAAACTCATAATGACCATATCGCGTCTTGAAGGCTATTTTTGATATGTCACTCTCACGAAGTTTGAGCTAATGGTACCCGGACCTGAGGTCTATCTTTGAAAAGCACTTGGCACCCAGAAGCTGGTCGAAGAAATCAACGATCATGGGTAGAGGATACCTATTCTTGACAGTGACCTTTTTCAATTGTCGATAATCAATACACATCTGAAGAGAACCATCTTTCTTCCGGACAAAGAGAATTGGTGCACCTCATGGGGACTTACTCGGTCTAATGAAACCTTTATCTAACAGGTCCTTCAACTACTCCTTTAACTCTTTTAGCTTCGCTGGAGCCATTCTGTATGGAGGAATAAATATAGGCTGCGTATCGAGAAGAAGGCCAATACCAAAATTGATTTCCCTCTCAAGAGGAACACCCGATAAATCATCAGGGAACACTTCTGGGTACTCACATACTACTGGAACTGAATGGATAGTCGGGGTCTCGAACTTTGCATCTTTAACCCTAACTAGATGGTACACACAACCTTTGGGAATTATCTTCTAGCCTTAAGGTAGGAAATGAAATGACCTACAGGCACAACTCAGCTATCCTTCCCCTATAAGATTGGCTCACCTAGAAATCTAGGGTTCTACAATTAACTGAGGCATAACATGCAAATAGCCAATCCATGCTAAGGATAACATCAAAATTGGTCATGGCTAACTCTACTAGATCTGCTGAGGTGATTTTCTAAAGGACTGCAACTGGGCAACCTCAATACGCCCATCTAGCTATGACTGAATAACACACTGGAGTAGAGACTGAGAAGGGTTCTGACAAGACTTTGGGACTTACTCCGAAACTACTTGCCACATAAGGTGTCACAAAAGACAAGGTATCCCCCTGATCTAACAAAGAATATACATCAAGATAGAAAACTCGTAACATACCAGTGACTATATCTAGGGAGACCTCCTGCTCCTGGTAGGATGCTAATGCATAGATTATGTTCTAGCGTTGCCCGCTACCTGTGCTTGTAGATGCCCCTGCTGTGCTGAGCATGCAGGTGGGGCTGCGGAACTGGAAGCTGGGCCTCGACCCCCACCATGGACCTATGTCGCTGTTGGGCAATCTCGGAGCATATGTTTGGGCTTCCCACACCCAAAACAAGCAGCGAAACTTGCCAAGCACTGTCCTATATGTCCCCGACCACACCTTCAACAAACTGGGATGTTAGAATCTGTGGGCTTGTTTCTCTTACCCCTAGATCCTGATGCTTTCCCTCTCTGGTTATGCCTAGGTCTGGATGGCACACTCAACACAAAAGATGTTGGGGCTGAAGATCTCTGGTGATTCTGCTGTCGGTGCCCACCACTCGACCTTGGTTGAGAGAATCTATAACTATCAATCCAGGCCCTCTTGGCCTCTCTCCCCATTATATGCGCTGCCTCCATCTACTGGGCATACAAGACTATCCAAGGGAAATTCATGTCCTGGTGGAGCATAGCGGTATTGCAATCCTTGTCTAAGTACCCCACCACTCCATGAACAAACCTGCTCACTCGCGCCCTCTAATCCACCACTACTCTGGGGCATACTTTGATAAGCAAGTGAACTCAAGGGAGTACACCTGCACCATTATTTTCCCTTGCTTAAGATTCACGAACTCGGCTACCTTCACTCCCTCATCTCATGAGGGAAGAACTGATCTAGGAACGCAACATGGAACTCCTCCCAAGTGACAGGGCTAGGTTCGGCGACCCTACTATCCATCCATTGTTGAAACCAGATATGTGTGACCCCTTTCAGTTGATATGAGGCCAACTCCGCACACTCAAATCCATTCACCCCCATGACCAAGGTGATCTTCACAATCTCATCAGTGAACTAATGAGGGTCCTCATCTACTTTTGACCCAAGGAATTCAGGTGGGTTCATTATCAAGAAATCCCTAACTGGAGTTGTTGCCGCATTTCTATTTTACAAGACATGTGCCACTTCCAGCTGGTTGACCTAAGCAGTCAATGCCTATGCTAGCATCTGAATAGCTTCACTAAATTCAGCGTGGGAAACGGGCTCCAGTGCATGGTGCTCCTGGACTGGTGGGGCTTGTTGGTGCCCGTCTCCATTGCCACCTTCATGGCTGTTCTCGTTTCCATTCCTCCTACCATTAACTCTATGGGGAGCCATGATTCTGCAATCACGACTAGAACTAATTAGAAGGATAGGGGGACATTTCATCACACGACATAGATCATGAAAGAAGGAAACATTTTCTAGACATCTTGAGGCCTTTTCTTCATAAGTGTTGCGCGCTTCACACCCATGAAAAAGACTCTACTTAATGCTGCTTTCAGACACCCTAGGACACTTTAAAACTTATGAATCTGACACCAAGTTTGTCACGACCCGAACATAGACCCAAATCGATACACGGGACAAGGAGCCTCGAAAGACCCCAAGTCAACCCATGGAATAAGCATTCATCTAGCTCAATTAATAAAACTAAAGAATTTACATGATAATCTTAGAAAAAGTCTGAAATATAAGCATAACATCATAAACACATGAATTTGAAGCTGAATACATTTTAATGTCTGAAAAGCCTCTAAGTCTGATGAGTTGATGGGACAAGACTTCAACTAACTCACAAAGATAAAAACTAAAAATACATGAAAAAGTCTGATAAAGAATATTCCTCGATAGATGAGGACTCACCAACAAGTGTAGGATGCTAACTCTAAAAGGCTGGCTAAGGACGGGGCTTAGACTGAGTGCCGGGGCTTGTATCATGAAATGATACAGCATAGAATATGTGGTCAGTACATGAAATGTACCGAGTATGCAAGGTAAGTAAAAATTGCGTAAGTAAGTAAAATCATTTAAAACATGCATAATGTAAAACATAAACAAAATGAGAATCTGAGAATATGGCTTGCATGCTATCATTCTGAAAACATGATCTCAATATAACATAATATCATGACTGAATAATTTGACCTAAAGTTGAATTATGATAGTCATAAATAAAGTTGAACATTGGGTCAAACCTTCTTTGAACATATATATGTATGTTTATATATATATATTTATATATATATATATATACACCATGAGTTATAAACATGCACAATTGAAATTATGAGGAACAATGGGAGACTCGTCTTTTAACTGACATACCACGATAAAACTTACGTGGTCCCAACTATCACACTCAAGTGGGTAGAGCTGTCCAAAGCCTTTCCATGGATAAGAGCGATACCATGATATCGATATCAAGATCGTGGCCCAATCAGGGCTGGGGATAGCTCACATAGGAGGTCCCAATATAATATGATCATACCTACGATGGCGCGTAGTTCTAAGGCATAGGCTGGACTGACCCATAGCCTACTCAGTGCTAGACACTACTCCCAAAAATATGCATATACTCTCTATCATTTTTGAACGATGCTGATCATCATCTATTGACAAAGCTAAATAATCATGAATACATAAATCTGAATCATAAATGAGGAACTTTAGTTCAAACCATACCACAAGATGAACATATATGGGAGTGTTCGCTCCAAAACCATGTGGTAAGCTAAACTAGTAAAACCATAATCATACTTGAACATATGGGCATTGCCCGATACTTTAACATGCTTTAAAATTAACTTGATTCACTTTGAAAACATGAACATAACATGGGTAGATTGGAAACATCCTTTTATCATCAAAATCCGTCATACATGAACATACTTCTTAAATCTAATCTTCTCATAAGCTTTCATGAATGGGCATCATAATATGGAAAACTAGTAAACATGATTAGTAATTGGAAACAAGATAAAACATGCTCATGAATCGTACTTCATCACTTAAAAAATATTTAGATCATACCCACGACATAGATTTTAGGAATTTCATGCATCGCGTAAAACCCCATAGAATCAACTCATAGGTTTTCATGAATTAGAGAGGGATTGGGAATGGGTGTGAACAAAATCACCCATTTATAATCCTATATACGATTTAGGTTGATTCTTACACTTCCTTGAATGCCCAAGAAGAATTTGAGAAGAATTGGAAGGGCTTAGGCTTGATTTCCTCTCTAACTTCCTAACTTTGCATGCATGGGTTTTGAATAGGCTAGAATGAATAAAATTATCCTAATACACCCTGAAAATAACTTAAAATGACATAGTTTAGGCCTTAGGATCACAGAAATTAAAAAAAATTCCTTACCAAATTCGCAGGAAATAACTGATTGCCAGTCCCCACAAGGGACTGGACGATTCGTCACTTCTGGCCACGACTCGTGGCATCATCCGTCAAGTACAATGCCTGAAGGTTCATATGGGGCTCATCATAGGGAACCTCACGATTCATTGTAGGTGACCATGACTCGTGGTCACCACTCGTCAAATGCACTGCCTGAGATTTTTATTTATCCATCACACTACTCACGACCCTTCCCATGAATCATGGTGACTGACCATGACTCATAGGGTCCTTTCATAGGGTACACTGCCATATTTCTTCACCTTCCTCAATCCCTTGCCCACGGCTGAATCAACGAGTCATGGGGCCTGACCACGACTCGTGTTCATGTCCGTGGGGATCTTAACTCCCAAAACTCGAATTAACACCCTAACCCTCACCACGAGTCACATCAAGACTCGTGGTCTTCCCCAACGGGTCACAAAATAACTCATCTATGACCCAATGCCAGATTTTAAATTTTCTCTATTTCGGCTCCCGGGTATGATCTTTGGGCTTTCGGGGTTCATGTTTATGATATTTGGGCTCAAATCATGTTTAATGAAGCTTTTCTTCCATAATTATGACTATGACTGATTTATGAGTGTTTTGAAAATCTTGAGCCCCTATGTTTAGATTATGAAATTCACTTTATGATAATGTTTTCATACTCTTATGAACTCTTATCTATTTTAACTATCCTTTTTTACTTACCTTGCATACTCAGTACATTCCAAGTACTGAACACATACTCTATGTTGTATCGTTTCATGATACAGGTCAAAGGGATCAGTTTAAGTCACATAATTAGCCTCTACTTCCCTCACAGACCTGTCCAGCTATTGTTGGTGAGTCCTCATCTTTTGAGGATGATCATACATCAGTAGTTGCTGCGTATTTCAGTTTCAGACTTTGTCGAGCTAGTTGGGGGTGTTGTCCCATCAACTCATCAGTTATGTTAGAGGCTTTCAAGATGTTATGTAGAAATCGGATTGTCGTTGTGGATTTAGTTTTAGCTTGATATGTATATTTATGTAGACTTCCACTTTATGATGTTGAGTTTAGATGTTTTGTTCATGTCATGGGTTGACATGGAGCCTCTCAGGGTTTCTTGTCCCGTTTCTCGATTCGGGTCTATGTTCAAGTCGTGACATTCATAGACTAAGAACTAAAGATGTAGCCTCTGTTAAAGTCTTATGGAGGAATTGAAATGTAGAAGAGATGATCTAGGAATCTGAGGACGACATGAAGTCTAGATACCCTCACTTATTTCAGACTTGGCTCGGATTACGCAGTTGAGGTGAGATGGTTGTTTACATTTTTGTAATATGCCTGTATTATCAGTATTGTTTAGTTATTCACTTGTATGATATGGAGTTATGTTGTATCATTGCTTGTGTCCTATGAGGTGCCTATGTGGACATTTCTGCCTTTCAGGTTTTCAGATAGTCCATATTACAAAGAGACTCTGTTGAAATTTTTCTTGAAGTAATTAAAAGAATTGAGTGTCTTAAGCTTAAGCTTACATTCGAGGACGAATGTTCCTAAGGGGGGGATGATGTTATACCTTGTAAGTTTATATCATTTAACTAACACGTGCGTGTGTTTGTTGGGAGTCTTGGAGTATGACACATGCGAGGAAAGGCCGAAGGATGTGTATACGGGCACGGCATCAAGCGAGCAGGAGGTCGGGGATGGAGGCCAGGCGCCTTGGGTGCTGCGCTGCGCTGCCAGGCCGGTGCTATAGCCGACGCGTCACACCCCTGGCCTAGCGCTATAGACTGGGCGCCGCGCCCCATAGGCCACCGCCCCACCTATATATATAGACCAAGTGTTAATTTATTCATTTTAAAGTTCCCCTCAGCAGAGAAGAGAATGGGAGCGTGGATTTCTTCATTTTCGTCAAATTACGCCGGTAAAATCCATCCAAACACAAATTGAACTCGGATAACGAGTTCTAGGCCTATGAGGAGTGTCCCTGTGGAGTATTTCTTAAATATTCACTCGGAGTACCGGAACCCCTTCAAGTGAAAGTTGTCGGAATCACTTCTAATTGACTTCTACGCGACTACAAGTGATAGGTAAGTATTTCTAGCTTCTAAACTCTTGAGATATTGTGAGTTTTCGATCGAATTAAATGGAGTTGAATTATAGTTAATATATCGAAAGATGACGTTGTTTATCGAGTCTTAGTATTGAAAATAACCTTATTCTCTCAGTGTAAAGGCTGCAATTTAGTGGAATCACCGGCTACAGGTTGGGACTAATTGGATACACGAGAATCGGCATTCGAGGTGTATTAAGGCTATTCTCTTCGGCAAGTTATTCTTGTCGTATAGCAATACGACCTATATCCTTGTAAGAAATCCATAAGCATGTATGTTGTGATTAGCTGCTACAATTAGTTTGAGATTAGCGTTTACCATTTTGGTTGGGACTAACCCCACCCTATATAGCCTTCAGTTGACAACCTAAGGGTTACTAGCTGTGTCATCTCCTACGGGGCTATAGATTGCTCAGAGGAGCTATATGTTGTCTGACAGGACAATATTCAGGCCTATAAGGCCATATTACAGTCCATCCACCAATAGGCTACTACTTTTATGCCGTATCGGCATCACTGATCCTCCGTCAAGCCTTGTGAGCCTAGGGTGTAGTTACAGGAGCCTTAAAGGCTCAGACACGGCTACAGGATCCCAACAGGCTCAGTTGCAGACCCAGAGGCCAGGTAGGTAAGCTATAGTTACCTGTTGACTCATATGGACCATGCTAAGGGTATATAAATTGAATTTTACTTGCCAAGGATTATGGGGGTCCAAGTAGGTAATTCTGTGCCAATTATACCTTCCAGGCTTATGGGGGCCAGGCAAGTTTCTTATTTATATTACTTACTTGTTAGCTATACTTCAAGTTGTGAGGGTATTCAGGTTATAACTCTTATCCTATCTATTGGTTACATTTAGTTATTTTATCAGTTCCATTCAGCCATTTTATTACAATCTTACATATTCGATACACATTGTACGGACGCCCATCTTTGGGCCGCTGCTTACTTGCCTGCAGGTGCGGATAGATATGGTTCAGGATCATCTTAGCTATCAGCCAATGTTAGCAGTGCAGTCAACTCCTTTTCTCTATAGTTGATAGTTAGAAAGGTTTTCTCTTTGTTGTACAACTTTTGGGTAGATCGGGGCCCTATCCTGACCATTACTCCACTCTTAGAGGCTTGCAGACTACAGTTTTTCAGTTGTTGGTTGTTGTTAGCTATGTGGGTCCTATGTATGTTATATTCTGCGTGTTAGACATGAGGCCTAGTTTAGCTAGTTAGTTAGCAGCCTTGTCGGCTATGTATGAATACGACTGCCTGTTTTCATTCTGTTATGACTAGACAACATGGTGGTCATGTCGGCTTGCATAGGATCCCTTTATTGTTACTTTGCTAGGTTAGCTGTTTTCTTTTAAAGGTTTACTGCACGACCTTGTCAGCCCAAGGCTGTATTTACAGCAAATATATCAGTTTGTTTTCTTGATTTGAGTTGCTGGCAGGAACTAAAGGTGCATATGCCAGCCAGCTCTTTCCATCTCCCTGTGTAGCATTAGGTGTCATTCATGCCTCCCAAGGTGGGGTGTGATAGATCCTAAGGGAATTAATTGGAAAAGTTTCTCAGAAGAGCTAAAAGATTTTTATTTTGGAGAATTCGAGGGTATAATTTTCCACCATTTTAATTAAGAAAATTTAGTCATTTTTATAGATTGGATACTAACGTTGATACTTTATAAAATTATATAGAATTCATTCTATTGGGATCCTTCGATTAATAGTCAAGTCAAGATCCAATGCCACAGGAAGGCAGCAAAATGGTACAATGATTTCATTTCTGACTTAAAAAGGGAAGGAGTTCGAACAAAATATATTCCAGAAGAAATATGAAATAGTTGGATGGAACTTTGTAAAGTTCCTAAGATTATTAAAAAATCAAAAATAAATTCAAGGAATCATCGTGGTGGTGAGAATGTAGTTACCTGTGGGACTCACATGGGAGACTCTATTTCCATTGGATAACATTGCTAGAGATTTGTAGGTTTGCTTCTTGATAACATGGTGCTTTCAAACACTTTATTCTTCCCTTTTAGCTTTTGAGTTTTTCATTTTTAAATTCTCATACTCATCCATAATAAGTAACTGAAAAAGACTAATGAATAGCTAAGTAAAATATTCAAGTTTAATTAATCACTACTACCAGTATTTCCAATAGATTTTTCTAGGTTAATTAGTTGGAGTTCCCAATATTAATGTTGGGTAAATTAAAGAGCGTGGAACAACAGATACAACCGTTTTCCTCTTATCTGCAATTGTTTGTTGTTTTCCTCCTATCTACAACCTTCCTTCCTTTTATAGTACTAGTCACGTCAATTTTCTTTCTTCTATAGGCTATTGAAACAAATCGAGATCCAATACCAAGTGAGATACATTTGCATGTCCATACACATGGTCGTGATGTTAAGTTTTTTGTTGGTGAGCAAGCCCAAATCGTGCATGTAAATGCAACTATAACATGTTTGTATCTCTGTGTATATATGTATTGATGTTTCCCTATATAGCAACAAACAACCTATATAGCAGGATAAATAAAAAAGCCAAATTTTTATTTTTTGTTATCCATTCCCTGTTTGATCCCTCTGATCTAGGAACAAACTCTGTCACCATCAATCTTTTATAGGTTTTCACAGCTAAGCCTGTAGTTGAAATTGACAATATATATATATATATATATATATATATATTGTCACGCCCCACCTTGGGGGGTGTGACTGGCACCTGGTGCCCTTATTGGAACCTGAACTGCTAAACTGCTGGGTCTAAGCACTTCTGGTGCCTGGCTAGTTCTAACTCTGGATTCAGGAAAACGACGGGCTATATAACGGTTGTAAATATAGCCTCCGGCCGACTAGGCCCATAGCCACCTGTACTATAATATCAGCTAACCAGAATCACATTCATATAGGGGAACCTATGCGGGCCGACAAGGCCACCATGCTGTCTAGTTATCTCTAAATCAAGTAAATAGGTGCTAAACCACTACGTGACCGACAAGGTCACCACTACCAACTGAGTAAGTCCCCACACGACCATCATAATAGCTAAAACATACACACGGCCTCACACGACCGGTATAACAAACCACAGGGTATACACGATCTGCAAGCCTCTAGGAATACTGATAATATGGTCGGGACAGGGCCCCGGCCTACCCATATTGTACAACCAAAAGAAAAGGGGTAAACCTCTAGCTATCTAGCTCCAGATGACTGGAGCTGATGACTCTCTGAGCTTGCTGGAATCACGAGGTATCGGCTCCTTGTCTATGAGTACCTGCAGGCAAGTAATGCAGCGCCCCAACGGGCGTCAGTACTGCTGATACTGAGTATGTAAAGCAACAACTGGAAAATAACTGAAGACAAGCAATATAACTAAATTGGACTGAAGTAGAAGAAAATAGACTGTAACTGACTGAAAGTATGAGTTCAAGACTGTCCGCAACTATACTGAAAGGAGTAGGAGTCATACCTGGAAATGTAGCATTCTACTGTCGATCTATTCATATCTAGCGTAACATGTCATAATATAACATAACATAACATAGCATAGCACACATAAACCTTACCCGGCCCCCATAAGCCGGAAGGTACAATCAACACGCAATCTATACCCCTACCCTGGTCGTCCCATCTCCTATAATAACTATAAGCATCCTACCGATCCCCTGGGTAAGCACTTGGGCTCGCTGAGCCCCTGACTATAACTGTACCTGAGTCTGGAGGACTCCTGGATCAACACCCCGGGCGTACCCACTCGACGGGGGTGTATAAAAGCCAACCAAGGCAAAATATGGGGAAACCAGCATCTCATCTTCGTCCCTTGGGGGACGGTATGCCACTCCATAGAGCGACGCATCCTCGCCCTCTGGCGGACGAGTCGATACAACTATTAAACCTGGGGCGGTCATGAATGCTAGGTAATCCCATCCCAAAACAATACAGTGGTCTCAACTAGTAATACTAACTGCGTATACCACATGCTAAAACTAGTGACAATAATGTGTATGTAAATACTACATGCTAAAACTAATGATAGTGGTATCTATGTACTTAATACATGCTGAAACTGATAATGGTATATATATACAATCTTCTGTCATACTGCGCTGAGTCTAATGCTGAACAAGATATAGTTTTTCTGCTGGGAATCAGGTTGTATAACTGAGTTTCATAGTAACATGATTTACTATCTATAACATGCTTTCTAAATTTCATTTTAGGCTACCATTCTATTTCTGAAATACCTTATAGGAACTTATATTGCTTTACTAAGTTTTGACTGAACAAGATAATATCCTAACATACTTTACTAAATCACATACTGGGCATGCTGTACTATTTTGTCACTTTCTACTAGAATTTGCATTGTGCTAGTAAGTTTCACACTACACATGACATGATGTTACTAATATCATACTAAAATGCATATTAAACATGATATGCGGTTTCTGAAACATTCTACTGGCACTTGAACTATTTTACTATACCAAAACTACTAGCTTGCCGAAGAAACTAGCTTTACATACCTTCGCTTCTGATTTCCTGACTAACTGG
This sequence comes from Datura wrightii, assembly GCA_035772735.1. Taxonomy (NCBI): domain Eukaryota; kingdom Viridiplantae; phylum Streptophyta; class Magnoliopsida; order Solanales; family Solanaceae; genus Datura; species Datura wrightii. The sequence goes on along the minus strand of JASDFA010000002.1, from coordinate 90,412,427 downwards.
CGTAGCTCGATCAGTATTTGCGCTATTTCTCCCAACTACATCCATATATATATATATATCAATTAGGACTAAATACACTAATATTCTGTAAGAAGATAACACTTTTGAATATATATATATATATATATACCAAAAACTTTGACTTATCGAAAAACGGCCAAAAACTCGCTCTTTCTCGGAAGTCCAGAAGGGAGAAATACTGACTTTAGGGCTAGAGTATATTGACACTAATTTGGAGCAATTCCACTTACCTTAGCTCGGTAGCACGACGATTCGCCGGCCGAATTTTGCGAAACTAAACCTGTAGGAATGCTCCTTGCTGCTTAATACCTCACTACCCATGTTTATTTTGAGTTTGGACCGCGTATAATGGCGTAATCAGAAGGAAATTTCAAAGAATCCTTCGTGCCCTCTGTTCTTAACTATGCTCTCTGTTCTTTTCTGGAAATTTTAAGTTAAATGAAACAAAAACTGAAGTTTGGAGGCTTTTATACTTGGGGCTACACCTCACCTCCGTGACACGCTGTGTATCGTGGAGGTTAGCCTCCGCGACACTCTGTGTATCACGGAGGTGAGACTCCGTGACACTCTGGCCATCGCGGAGGAGGTCTGCCAGCCTCCTCTTGCGATGGTTCCACGTGTCGCTTATCCGGTCTTTCCCCGGGCCTTTTCCTAGCATGTATAACATTCAAAAACTCTTAACCAACATGCGAATAGGCCATCTACATGTCTTGAATTTACGGGGTGTAACATATATATATGTATATGTTAAGGTCCACACAAGAAAATTGAAAAAGAATTAGGTTCAAGGTATGCAAAAAAGGTCTTGATGCATCATCTTCAAGTAGATAACGGTTGTTTTATAATGCCATAATGACATTGCTTAGATCTTGATGTATCAACCTCATAGTGTCTTCCTTTATATCTAGTTGTGTTTGTCCATATTGACACAAAGCTCTCTTCTTTAATTATTCTGATAGGCCACTTAAACATAAAATAAATGAGTTAGGACACTAATTCTATTTTTTGTTTGATTTATGTCCTTGTTTCTTGTGGGAGAAGGGGTTACAAGAACAAAAATCATTAGTACCGTTTGAATTTTCTCATGGTATTGATGATCTTGAAAGTAAAAAAGATAGACCTATTTAAAAATATGCAATTATGTTTTCTCAAAAGACCTAAAATCTCTAGAATCAATATGAACCTAGCTATCTTAGACTAGGCACATTATGGTATTATATATTTTCTTGCAGATTAAAGTTAGGTGAATTTATTTGGGGCAATGTTGATTCCAAAGAAGCTTTAAATATAATTATTTTTTAATTGATTTCTCCATTTAACTAAATAGTTTTGTTGGTAAAATTCTGAAGCATTTCGCCATTATTTTTTGAAAAGTTGCTAACTTTGGTTGTGATGCTTTATAAGGTGGAATTTGATAATATAGTTTTTTTCTTATGCCTTAAAATAAAATTTATCATGTTAGCTTTTCCGGTAATCTTTGACTGAATTTGATAAATGCAAGTCAACAATTTTTTCCCAAATTTATAATAGTTGACTGACTTTAATTTTTGTAGGCTAGCTCTTCAAACTCAAAACTACGCATATTTTTATTACCTCCCTATTTTGGATTATATGCTTTCAAGGACCTAATATGATTATTGTTTCTAGAAAATGCAGTTTATAACATATTTCTTCTATTATAATATCTTCCTTGATATGGTCCTTTTATGATTTTTGTTGCCGGTAAGCTAAGGTTGTGTTTATATGTCTTCATGGTACCTACATGCCCTGGAAGCTCCACTTTCTTGAACAATATTCCTATGATAATTGATAATGGTTTACAGAACTATGTGAAAAACATAAAAAAGACATGAGAATGAAAAAAATATTAGTAAAAAACTTAGCATGTTGTACAACTAGAACAGCACCACAATTTGGTTGTACAAATAAATACAAATACAAGAAAAGAATTAAAAAATATAGACCATTTAGGACAAAATACAAGTATAAAAGACCAAGAAAAAGGTATTATATAAAAAATTATTTTAGGGATCAAATTGGATTAGTCAATTACTTTCTTTTTTTTTAATTTTGCTGACTACATACTTCTTTGTTATCTAAAAGCTCATCCTAAATAATCTCTTCTAATTAAGTGGAGTAAAGATCATGAGAAAGGCGATCAAATATGAGAAAACTATAAGAACTCTTTGTCTAGCATAGCAGATTTAAGAGTCAGTACAGAGTCCACGACATCAAGATAAGAAAACAAAATTGCCTAAGCAGAATCAGAAATCTTTCTAGGAAATGTAAAGCAACTTTTTTTCTCCTATTTCGAGGGAAGGATTATTTTAGTGCGGTTATCTATACATATTCACTTCAAAATAGAACCCTAAAAATCAATGTGTAGTAACTTGCAACTTTTACGTGAATAGTATCAATCATCCCTCTCTATCAACTCTTGACACTTTATCAATCCTCTCTTGAAAATGAAAAGTGATTCAATCTTCCAAAATTTTAACAATATGATGAATCAAATATTGAACTGTAGCAATTCCAGAGCTATTCTTTACCTTCCTTTTTTTTCTGTACCTGATATATTAAATCTTTCAAACTGCAGTTTTTCCATAATCTTCACTAAAGATGTTGGTTTATGAGGACATATATGATCATTTTGACATTTTACAGATGCAACAACAATGCATACATCCTTAGATAAAGAACAAGAACCTTTATGTTCTTGAAAATAAGAGGCATTCTCAATCACTACACAACACCACCCCCTACAGTGCTATATTATTTGCATTCCCTTTCTTCACAAAGCAAACTATATATAAGAGATGGCTCTTACGCTCTTTTAAGAAATGCCTTAGCAATCTCTTGCTCTCTCATGGAAATTCTAAATATAGCGGCAGCACATTACTAGAACACTAATTTTTTCCCCTACACTGCTCTATGTTGCATTCTTTTGAATGCTGTAAAATACAACAGGATTGCCAACTTTGTTATTCAATGTTGAGGATTATAAATGGTTAATTTTCTCAAGTGATCAGGGACGAATGTTGGGATAAGTTACTTTTATTATAAATTTTACTAATTATCACTCTCCTGTTCAGGAAAAATATAAAAAATATATTATAGAATTAAATAGAGACTCAATCATGATCAATTTCATGCATATTACCAAGCCGCAAGAGGGGAGAAGAAAATAAGAATATATGGTCTTGGATCTCAAGCAAAATCATTTTACGAGTTGAATTTCCGTGCCTCTTCTGAATCTGATGCTTCATCCACGGTACCACAATAAAATGTTCAACCAGCATTGTTGAAAAATTTAGATGATTTAGTAAGGAGATTGATTCCTTCACTAACTGAACACATAGTTCCTGTAATTATTGAGTGGGTACGTGGATTGATTTCTTCATCCTCATCTCAGTCAGACGCTCCTACCAATCATCCATCTACTATGGCACTAGTAGTTCCTATTCCAGCTACTATTACCATTGATAAGGTTCATACATTAGTTTTTGATGATGACCATGGTTCTCCAAACTCTTATTAATTAGTTTTGTTTTCTATACATTACTGTTGTTACATACAATTTTAGATTTTTTATTTGATATATCGATGTGGATGCTTTAAACTTGATTTGACAATTTTCTTTTCGCTATATATTTTAGACTTTTGGATATTAATTTCTACAGATTATGTTTATTATGTAAAATTATGTTCAGACAAGTGTACTTATAATATTTATTATAAAAAAAGGAAAAAAACTGCGACTGGTTTGCCGATGAAATTAGAACCCAAACTATTGGTCGCCAAAAAAATTCATACGATGAAATAACTTATTGAAATTGCAACGGAAATGACTAACAAAATGACGATTTTTAATTTGTAGCTAGTCTTGACAACGGATAAGATCCGTGACTATTCTGTCTCTAAGTCGGCAAGAAAATTAGTGACAAAAACATTGATCACCAACTATATTCAAACGATGAAATAACTTTTTGAAATAGAAATGGAAATGACTAACATAACGATGATTTTTATTTGTCGCGTCTTGGCAATGGATAAGATCCTTAGCTGTTCTGTCACTAACTCTGCAATGGATTATTTTTCTATTTCTAAACGGTTAGCTACGAGCATATTAAATAAAGATAATATTCCATCGCCATTTTGGTTTGGCAATGGATTAATGTAATTTAGCGATAGATTTGGGCCATCGCTAAACACTATTTTTTTGTAGCGGATAATGACCATGGGAATGGCAATGGAGATGGGAATCAGCCAGCCCTACTAGCTCAAGATGATCCTTTGCATGAGCAGACGACTCATGTTGAGTTTAAGGCTGAAATTTCAGATGTTGGCACAGGCTATGACAACCTATATTAACCAGCAGGCAGTCGCTCATGTGCATATGAATGGGAATGCTGCAGCGACTAGGGTGCAAGACTTTACCATGATGAACCCACTAGAGTTTCATAATTCTAAAGTGGATAAGGATCCATAGGAGTTCATTAAGGAGATCAAAAAGATTACCCAAATTATAGGCTTTTTGAGAGAGGAGAGTGCAGATTTGGCCTCTTATCAGTTGAAGGGGGTAGCTTATATTTGGTTCTGATAGTGGAAGGAGGGCCATGGAGTATGTGCTGTCCCTATTGGCTGGGATAAGTTCGTTATGGTGTTCTTGGATAGGTTCTTTCCCTGAGAATTTAGGGAAGCAAAAGCAGCATAGTTTGTTAATTTGAAGCGGAATGACATGATTGTACGGGAGTATGCCCTAAAGTTCACTAGCTATCTAACTATGGTACAGAGATGGTTGTGGAGTCAAGGGCTCACATGAGCAAGTTCGTGAATGGGGTATTAGATTCACCAGTTAAGAAGTGCAGGACTGCTATGCTTATTAGTGACATGGACATCTCCCAACTGGTGATTTATGCTCAGCATATAGAGGAGCAGATGAAGGAGAGGGAGAGAGAGGCCAAGAGGGCCACGACATGGATATTTTTGTATTCACAATAGAGGTCCGATGGTGGACATCTCCCACAGTCCCATCAGAGGTCATCAGCCCCAGATCTTTCATCAGCGAGTGTTCCATCCATGCCTAGAGGTGATTAGAGAGGCAGAGCGTCCGACTCTAAGGTTCAGGGGAGCATATCAAGGGAGCACACTTTTCCAGCTTGAAGGAGGTATGGTAGGAACCACCTGGGGGAGTGTTTGATTGGTAGGGATGCTTGCTTCATTTTGTAAGCTCGAACATAGACTTAGGGATTGCCGATTAGCCAAAAAAGCTGATGGCAGAGTCGTGCCTCAGCCACCACTTTAGTAGCAACAGTAGCTCGCCCATCTCAACAGGGCGCATCTTCTAGTGCAGGTGGTGGCAGTGCCAAAATAGATTCTATGCACTATCATCTCGCCAGGTGCAAGAGAGCTCACCAAACATGGTAACAGGTATGCCACGTGTCTTTCATCTTAGTATTTATGCATTTCTAGATCCAAGGGCCATATTATACTTCATGACTCCCTATACTTCTATTAGTTTTGGTGTCAGTCCCAAAATCCTTTTCGAACCCTTCGCAATCTCTACTTATTTCAATGATTTAGTTATAGATCAATAAGTTTTTAGAAATACCCTGTCACAGTCCTTCAGAAAGTCACCTCAGTCAATGTAGTCGAGCTAGATATGACAAACTTTGATGTTATCTTTGGCATGAATTTGTTGAATCTTGTTATGCTTCAACTAATTGTAGAATCTTGTTAGTAGAATTTCGATTCCAGATTAAGCCAGTCGTAGAGTTGAAGGATAGTTGAGCAGTGCTTATAGGTCGCTTTGTCTCCTACCTTAAGGCCAGAAAGATGATCTCTAAGGGTTGCATACACCATCTAGTTTGGGTTAAGGATTCTAAGTTTGACACCCCAACTCTTTAGTCAGTTCCTGTTGTATGTGAGTATCCAGAGGTGTTTCTAGATGATTTGCTAGGAGTCCCTCTTGAGCAGGAGATTGACTTTGGTGTTGACCTTCTCCCTGATAGAAGCCCATATCTATTCCTCCTTACAGAATGGCTCTAGTGGATCTTAAGGAGTTGAAGGAATAGTTGAAAGATCTCCTAGATGAGCGTTTCATCAGGCCTAGTAAGTCCCCATAGGGTGCTCCAGTCTTTTTTGTTCAAAAGAAAGACGACTCTCTCAGAATGTGTATTGACTACCTTCAGTTGAACAAGGTCACAATCAAGAATAAGTATTCACTCCCCAGGATTGATGACTTGGTTGACCAACTTCAGGGTGCTAGATGTTTCTCAAAGGTAGACCTCAGATCCAGCTATCATCACTTCAGAGTTAGGGAGTGTGAAATTTTGAAGGCAGCCTTCAAGACTTGGTATGGGCATTATTTGTTTGTAGTTACATCTTTTGGAAAAACAAATACTCCTACAACTTTCTTGGATTTGATGAACAGGGTTTCCAAGTAGTATTTGGACATGTTCATCATTGTCTTCATAGATGATATCCTCATATACTCTCGGAGTGAGGAGGAGCATGTCGCGCATTTGAGGATTGTGTTGCAGACTCTCAAGGATTTTTCACTATTAGATAAATTCAACAAATGTGAGTTTTGGTTGAACTCAATAGCATTTCTAGGTCTTCTGGTGTCCAGTGAGGGTGTGTAGGTCAACTCTTAGAAGATTGATGTGTCGAAGAACTACCGTAGACCTGTCAGCCTTACTGATATTAGGAGCTTTTTAGGCTTAGCTGGCTACTACGGGAGGTTCATAGAGGGATATTCATCTGTTACAGTGCCTTTGACTAAGTTCTCCCAGAAGAAGGTCATATTTCAATGGTTCGATGCTTGTTAGAAGAGTTTTTAGGAGTTAAAGACTCAACTCACTTCAGCCCCAGTTTTGACCTTACTCGAGGGCACAGATGGTTTTATGGTTCATTGTGATGCTTCTCTGATAGGCCTTGAATATGTGTCGATGCAACATAAAAAGGTCACTACTTATGCCCTGAGATAGCTTAAGAATCATGAGAAGAATTACCCGACACATGACCTAGAATTAGCAGCAGTAGTGTTTTCCTTGAAGATTTGGAGGCACTATTTGTATGGAGTATATGTGGATGTGTTTACAAACCACAAGAGTCTTCAATATGTGTTTAATAAAAAGGATCTAAATTTGCGTCAAAGGATATGGCTTGAACTTCTTAAGGATTATGACATGAGTATTCTTTACCATCCGGGAAAGGCCAATATAGTTTCAATTCACTTACTAGGTTTTCCATGGAGAGTGTGTCCCATGTTGAGGATGGGAAGAAAGAATTGGTGAAGGATATTCATAGGCTTGCTCGTTTAGGAGTTCGCTTGATTGATTCATTAGATGGTGGTATCATTGTTCAGAATGGGTCAAAATCTTCATTAGTGGCAGAGGTTAAGGCTAGACAAGATGAGGATCCTATCCTAGTGAAGTTGAAAGAAGCAGTTCAGAATCAGAAGCTGGGGGTCCTCTCCTAAGGGGGAGATGGTGTACTTCGATATAGGGTCATTTGTGTGTTCCGAATATGGATGACTTAAGAAAGTGGATTTTGGGAGAGGTTCACAGCTCTCGGTATCTATCCACCCAGGTGCCACCAAGATGTGCTGTGATATTTGGAAAGTCTATTGGTGGAATGACATGAAAAAGGATATTGAAACATTTGTTGTTAAGTGTCAAAAGTGCCAACATGTGAAGGTTGAGAATCAGAGACTAGAAGGGTATGCTAAAGAATACTAGTATTCCTACTTGAAAGTGAGAAGAGATTAGTATAGACTTCATTACAGGGTTGCCTACATCGACAATATAATTCTATATTGGCGATTGTGGATCAGATGACCAAATCAGCAAATTTCTTACCATTCAAAACTACAGATTCAATTGAGGACTATGTTAGACTTTACATTGGGGAGCTAGTTCAATTGCATGGAGATCTACTGTCTATCATCTCAGATAGGGGTACTTAGTTCACCTTTCAGTTTTGGATATTGTTTCAGAAGAGTCTTGGTACTTAGGTGAAGCTTAGCACAACTTTTCACCCACAGATAGATGGCAAAGTGGACCATTCAGACTCTTGAGGAAATATTGATAGTGTGTGTGATTGATTTCAAAGGTAGTTGGGATGATCACTTGCCTCTCATTGAGTTTGACTATAACAACAGCTATCGCTCCTGTAATCAGATGGCTCCATTTGAGGATCTTTATGGTTGGAGATTTAGATCACCTATTAGATGGTTCAAAGTAGCTGAGGCTACATTAATAAGGCCAGATTTAGTTCATGAGGTTATGGAGTGGGGTCATCTTATCAGAGAAAGGCTAAAAGCAACTCTGAATCGTTAGAAAATCATATGCAGATGTTAGGAGGAGAGATCTTGAGTTTAAGGTTGATTATTGGGTGTTTCTGGAGGTGTCTCCCATGAAGGGAGTTATGAGGTTCGGTAAGAAAGCGAAGCTTAGTCCTCGATATGTTGGTCCTTATAGAATTCTGAGGCAATTTGGCAAATTGTCTTATGAGTTGGAGCTACCAACAGAGTTATCTTCGATGCATCCAGTTTTCCATCTGTCTTTGGTGAAAAAGTGCATTGAAGATCCAGCTCTAGTTGTTTCAATATAGAGCATTGTTGTGAAGGATAGCCTTACCTATAAGGAGGTTTTGCTTAGAATCCTTAATTGTCTGGTTCGGAAGTTGAAGAACAAGGAGGTAGCTTTAATGAAGGTTTTATGGAGAAATCAGCTTGTTGAGGGAGCTATGTTGGAAGCCGAATCGGATACGATGACTAGATACCCGCATCTTTTCCCTTCCAGCTCAGTTCCAACTTGAGGTACTAATTTCCTCCTTAGTATTCTATTCAGTTTCATGTCAAAATCATGTCTCTCAATTCATTTCATGTCTTAGTATGCATGTATAGTTCTTAAATTCAGTTCAGTCATATATCTCAGCCCGGAGTCAGTCGCTCTATTAGTTTTAAGCTATACATATTCAGTTTTGAGATTGTTGTTCCTTCTTTATCGTTCTAGTCTGCTTAATCTACATTCGAGGTCGAAAGTTCCCAAGGGGGAGATAATGTAACACCCTAGAAGTCCCTAAGATAACACTCGAGACATGAAATAGAGAAAAAAGCTAAAACGACACCAGATAATAGAACGAATCATCAGGTGAGTCTTCAAGTCACCTTGCCATTCATTACGTGTGAAAAGTTGAGTTTCAGAGAGTCTTGATGACCGGTTAAGTGTCATGACGAATCATTAAGTGAAAGCATCAAGAAAAGATCATAAAGTTGATTTTTGGTTCCGTGGTAACAAATGGCATATCATGACCCGTGAAGTGACTTAACGGGTTGTGAAGTAGGTCGCTAGGTCTGGCAGAGTCAATTTTCCAGCCGAGTCATTAAGGGTATTTCCACATTTCCTACGTACTTAACTTCTAAACTAGGCTGTTTTGAGCTCCTAAGAGGGTGTTTTATAGGATTTTATTCATTTATATCCCTAATTCTACTCCTAACACCTCTAAGTGAAGATCAATTCCCCTTAAGAGAAGCTAGGGTTCATCATCATCTTCTTCCCAATATCTTTTGGGTCTTCAAGCCAGGTATGTAGGGTTATGAATGGGGGATTTCTCTCATCCTCATGTCTAATTTCAATTCAATTTCATGAATTTAAGTCTCCAATAATATTTTGGTGAAAATCTAGGGTTGTACCCAATTCTCATGAAATATATTATGATCTCGTATGAATTCAAGTCTCTTATGATTCAATTCATGTTCTATGATTATGAATGCATGTTTTCTACTAGATTCTCTAATGAACTTATGATTTTCAAGATAGGATGATTTTACTCAATTATGTATGATTTCATGAATCTCAAGCTTATGTATCATAGATCACTCAGCGACATTGTTTTCATGGCTACTTCATGCATGTCATGTATGTTAATGATTTTCATTATTTTTAACTAGCCCATGAAAAACCAAGTATGTTTCATGATTATGATATGAGCACTATATATATTCTGGGAGTAGTATTTAACACTGAGTAGTTGGGGTTCAAGTGCACCTAGGTCTCAAAACTAGGTTCCACCATAGCCATGATGGGGTCCTCTGCTAGAGTGTCTCCCATTCCCGAATTGGCCATCCATGAGTAATATCACGCCATCATAGTCCATGCCCTTGGCAAGGTGTGGACAAACCTCCCAGCTAAGGTTACAAGCTGGTCTCCATGATGCTCACGTGGGGTATGTCAGTTATATAATCTCACACTATTTCTTATGTTTGATATTATTCATGTACAAGATTTATGACAACATATTTTATAGTTTGATTGACCCATTAATCAGATTATGAGCTTTTATATATGTTTTCAAACATGTTAACCTTATTATTTACTTTAAAAACCTCGGGTTATTATGTTTCAGCTTATGATGAATATCACATGTTTATGACTACCTCATGATTATGATTTTAGCATGTTGTCCTTACTCTCATGTTGTAGCTTGCTTTATACTCATGATTTTAGGCTATCATTTTGATATCATGTTTTACTTAACCTACATACTCAGCACATTCAAAGTACTGACTTCATACTTTTATGCTATATCGTCTCATGATATAGGTTCAGTTTATTTTTCTCAGCCCCGTCTTTAGCTCCCTCCTGCTTTAGTCCAGTTCCAGTTTTGGTGAGTTCTCATGATTTGAAGATGACAGTTTTGATACATTTCTCTTTCTTTATGACTTTCAGTTTCAGACTTAGCAAGCTCATTGGGGTTTTGTCCCATCAGCTCATCATATGATTAGAGGCTTTTCAGAAAGCTATGTATTGATGGTTCAACATTGTTGACTTGTTTTCTATGATTACGCTTTATGATATACAGACTTTTGCTTATGTTATGTTCATTCTTTACTTCCACTTAGCTTATTCTCTTAATCATGCCATGTATGCGTCATGGGTTAGCTTGGAGCCATTTTTGGTTCAAGGTCCCGTGTTGCAGTCCAAGGTCCATGCTCGAGTCATGATAGATAGGAGTTGATATGAGTTTCTATTTCAAATAAAGGAATGCATTCATGCAAGTATCATCAAAATGGAAATTGGCATCCTTCTCCAGTTGCCACTTTGAAAAAATCCTTGATGAATTGTCCATAAAAGCCTGAGCGTCCTAAGAAACTTCTTATGCCTTTCACAGTCTTCAGAGGGGGTAGGTGGGAGATGGCTTCAATCTTTTCTTGATCCACCTCTATCCCCTTTTTCAAAATTTTATGCCCCAGCATGTGGTTTCCTTCACCATGATGTGGCATTTCTCCCAGTTTAGAACAAAATTCATTTCTTCACGCCCTCTCAATACCTCACTCATGTAGTCCAAGCAATCACTGAACGAATTTCCTAAGACAGAGAAATCATCCATGAAAACTTCCATGGTGTCTTCAACCATGTCTGAGGAAATTAACATCATGCATTTTTGAAAAGTGGTTGGGGAATTACAAAGTCCAAATGGCATCCTCTTAAATGCAAACGTCCCGTAGGGGCATGTATAGGTTATCTTCTCTTTATCTTCAAGGGCAATCAAAATTTGATTATACCCTGAATACCCATGAAAAAGTAGTAATATTCTCTTTTAGGTAGTCGGTCTAGCATTTGATCAATAAATGGGACCGGGAAGTGATCCTTCTTAGTCTATGAGTTCATCTTTCTGTTGTCCATACACACCATCCATCTGGTAACCGATCGTGTAGCTATCAAGTCCTCCTACTCATTTGGAAGTGATTCCCCCTTCTTAGGCACACATTGGACCAGATTCACCTTATTACTATCAGCTATTAGGTACACAACCCCCGCATCCAACCACTTGATAATTTTTTTTCTTAACCACCTCTTGTATGTGTGGGTTCAAACGTCTTTGATGCACAATGGAGGGTCAACATTCTTCTTGAAGGTTGATCTTATGAGTAAAAATTCCTGGAGATATACCAATTATGTCATCAATAGTCCAACCAATTGCTCGAATGTGCTTCTTAAAGACTGCCAATATTGCCTCTACTTTCCGCTCATCTAGTTTAGACGAGATGTTCATTGACAAAGTTATGTTTATACCATGATAAGCATGCTTCAAATGAGCGGGAAACGGTTTGAGCTCCAACACAGGAGGTCCAATAATTTATGGCTAGGATGGCAGAGTTATCCAGTTCTTGAGATCAAGGTCAAGTGTAACACCCTAAAAAAGGCCATGCGATCAAGCCCTAGATTTGTAGCAGAATCAACAAAAAAATCTACAAAATCCCTCAAAATGACTCATTGTACAAGTCATGGGTTGATGTCTTGGGTCAAAGGGAGAGTCGTGGTTAGGTTCTAAAATTCGACTTCTAAGACACGAGTCCACACCATAAGTCTTGTGAGTGGGTGTGATTCGTTGTCCTGAGTCGTGGTCAGCTTTTGCAGGGTCAACCTTGATGTAATGAGTCATAGTACGAGTCATTATATGGTGTGATGGTTCGTGGTTTGGAGTCATAGGATGGAGAATCAGAGGAGAGCCAAAGACTGTCTACTGACCATGAGTCACGGGTGACTCATGGTACCTAGTGATAAGTCGTTGTGAGGCCTATAGTTTGAGAAGCAGAGAACCTAAAAAAATTTGATTGGCTAACAATAGAAGTAAACACGAGTCATTGTTTGGTGGTATGACTCGTGGTGCCTGGCAGTCAGTTTTTAATTACGTTTACCCAGGGGTATTTCTGTAACGTCCTATGATTTTAACTCTTAAATGATGTCATTTTAGTATTCCCAAGCTTCATATTAAGGGGGTTTAATTTAGTTAAATTATTAATTCCCTTCAAAGAACGATAGTTGGAATTTCCTCTCTATATCAAGCTAGGGTTCTTCCTCAAATCTCTTCAAATCTTCTTGCGCTTATCAAGACAAGTTAAAGAGTCAATTACCCAGGTATGTGGGGTTATCAATGAGGGATTCTTTCCACCCTCATTCCCTTTTCTTGAATTGAAAGCATGATTTTCCCAAATCCCCATGCCCTAATTCAAAATTCTAGGGTTGGGTTTGAATGTTGTTAACATTCCTTTAGGATCATCTATGAAATTAGTTGCTCGTTAGTCCAATACATGTTTCCATGATTAGGGTTTCATGTTCCTATCAAGTCTATCATGAAATTATGATTTTTTAAGTTTAAAGCATGGTTATGGATTTCAAGGGTTATGTTCAAACTGAGATTAGATTCTATGATTCCCTTGTGAATTCAAGTCAGTCAAGTTTTAAATTATGTTTTATGATCATGATGTATGATTTTAACAAGAAATCTTTTATGAATTTATGAATTACAAGATATGGTGATTTTTCTCAAGTATGCGTGGCTTTGATGAATATCAATCTTATGTTTATGGCCGACTCATGGGTCTTGTTCATGGCTAGTTCACGTATCTCAAGAATGTTTATATACGTCATCATGTCAACTAGGCCATGTACTCCAAATATGTTTTATGATTATGATATGATCACTATATATATTTTAGGAGTAGTATTTAACATCGAGCAGACCGGGGTTCCAGCGCACCCAAGTCTCAGAACTACATGCCAAAGTAGCCATGATGGGGTCCTCCACAAGAGTGTCTCCCATGCCCGTATGGTCCACCCATGAGTTATATCACACCTTCTTTATGGTTATACCCTTGGAAAGGTATTAACACCCTCCCGACTAAGGTTTTACAAGTCGGGCTCTATGTATGCTCATATGGGATATGTTGGTTATAAGAATCTCCCACTGTTCCTCATGTTTTCAGTTACTCATATTCATGACTTATGATATTATGTTTTGTAGTATATTTGACCCATTGATCAATTCATGAGTTTTCACATATGATTTCAAGCATGACATGCTATATAACCTCTATTTTTAAATCTTGAGCCATTATGTTCAGCTTATGAAGAACATCTCATAAACATGGATGCTTCACGAATATGGTTTTTAGCATGATGTCTGTACTCTCATGTTCTATCTTGATTTACATTTATGATTTCAAACTATCATTTTACTAGCATGTTTTTCTTATCTTATATAGTCAGTATATTTGAAGTACTGACCGCATACTTTATTCTATATTGTTTCATGATAGGGTTCGAGTGATCCTTCTCAATCCCGACGTTAGTTCGCCCTACTTAGATCAACTCATTTCCCAGTTTTGGTGAGTCCTTATTATTCGAGGACATTTATCAGTCTATATTTTCATGTCTTATTTTAGTTTCAGACTTTAGTGAGCTAGTTGGGTGTGTTGTCCCGTTAGCTCATCTTACCACTAGAGGCTCTTTAGACAGGCATGTAGTTGATGACTCAGCATTGTGATACTTTCACTCTTGCCTATGGTTTATGTTATGTAGATTTCTACTTATCCATGCTTATGTTTTACATTCTACTTTAATTCATCCTCTTGAGTTTCTATGCACATGCCATGGGTTAGGTTAGGGCACTTCATGGTTCTAGGTGCCATGTCTCGATCCGGGGTCCTAGCTCAAGTCCTGACATCAAAATTCTTTGGTTGGTAAGAGTAGGACCTAAGACTGGTTACAACATGACATGCTTCTTCTAACCCTTCAATGCCCTTGCCATTGTTATTCAAGAGATCTGCTTCCAATGACTCTTTGAAGAACATCTCCTCAATATCTTGTTTATTTCTTCTTTATCAACACCTTTTGAACTTGGAGTGACATTTTCAACAAGTGGCCCCTTCACTTCCACACTCATCCATGATTTCATTCGAGATGATAAATGGTTCATCCGTTCTTTTAGATGTCTAATAGATATCTCATAATTTTTCACCATTTGAATAAGCTCTAAAAGATCAAGTTTCAACTCCCAGATCCCCAATTCAGTGGAGAAAACTCGTTCCACTACCATTTCAAGCATACTTTTTGTGAGTGTGAGGAATTTTAGTACTCCTAAACTCTCAAGTCAGCTATATATTTACAATTCCGACCTTGATTCTCATCACGAGGATGCCGAGAGCCATGGTTGGCTCCTCGATACCGTAGATGAAAAGTCCTCATGCAACTTGCTAACACCCCAATCTAAATCACTATTTTCACCAATGTCGTGTCTCTTTCCTCCTCCCTTCTCTATATTTTATTTTTCAATTGGATAGATGCTGCACATGACAATACTTCAGTGTCTCTTGGTTTCCATGCTAGGTGGCTCTTTCTTTCACACCTAAGCAATCAGCAACAACACAAAATCAAAGTAAAACAATACAAGATGCCAAAATAAATTTGAAACACTAAACAAATAATGGAAATCACGACTCAATTCCCCCACATCAATGCTATTTTTTGGTAACATACAATATATCTCTCCTTTTTAAAGGAGGTGGCAACGATCGTTGCCAACAAAATAAAATACACAACAGATGTCAGGGTCGAATCCCACAAGGATTTGAGAAAGATAATCCAAAATTCATAAATTAATTCAAACTAGTACACATCATTGTTTAACATGTGAAAAGGAAAAATTGGGTAAAAAGGGAAACAATATTGAATTCAAATAGTAAAACGAAATTGGGCAATTTAATTGTTGCAATTAAGGAGAAGGAACTAGAGATGTGCTATTGGTGGGGTGTCGACTAGATTGGGGTTGATTGACATATCTTAAACTCAATATTTGGCATGGATAGCAATGTATAACACTACACCCTCTTGTTTCTCAACCACAAGGATGTTTTTACTTTGGGTTTTCTCAAACCCCAAATTCACAATCACAAATCTGCCACAAAGCTTGAGGAAGGTCAAGCTATCTCTAGCCTCAACCCTCTAATAGAGTGGAGATATAGTTCTTGACTATCTCTTGCTCAATCCTAAACATCTACACTCCAAATCCTCATTATTGATTCCTCGCCCAAATATCTCTTCTCTTTCTCATGCAAAAATAAGAAATGAAAGCTAAATCAATGTTTGCAACCATTAAGTTTTCGATTAAAACTTAGAGAAAATAATAGATCCATGTTTAATAATGGAATTTAAGAACTACTCATCAACACCCAATCAAGTTTAAACACACATCATGCACACACCCCTAGCTAATAATTTAGATACTCATGAGTGAAGAAAGAGAAATTATACCTATTGGAAATTCCTCAACAATCATCATATTGAATAACAAATTAAGCTTTATAAATCTGCAACAATGATTTCTTGTCCAATGAAATTGAAGAAGAAGAAGGAAATTTTACTCTACTTCTCTCTCTATCTCTCCTTCTCTCTAGATATTCAATGTGTGTATAAGTTGTATGAATGATATCATATGGGTGTGTGCAATTGGGGTAAACTATGCACATGCCTCTTGCACAACTTTTCAAATTTTCCCTTAAAAGCTTCTCTGATACACTTGTACCAAAGCTAGACGATTTTTCCCTTACCAACATCTAGGTCACTTGCGCGGCACCTGCGATATCCGCAGGTCATAGCTTCTTTGAAGGTCAAGACAGTGTTGTTTGAAGCCCTTCTACATTTGCACCTATGTTTCATAGGTGCCAACCTGCGCTTCACATATTCATCTAAGCTATTTCTCCAGTGCCAACAACATAGCACCTACGTTTAGCAGGAGCCCATATGTGCAAATAAGTGGATTTTGCTTCCAGTGGAGTGCTTTTGGTTCAATTCTTTCATTTTCTTTGCCTAAGTCAAATACCTGGACAAACAAAGAGAAAAGGCATAAAACGTTCCTAATTGGTGTTAAAACAAAGCAATAACTCATGCTTAAGAGACAAAAAAGTTGGTAAATTACCAACTCATCAATGACTTTTATCACCAATCACACATTTTACACCTCAAATCAATCAAATGTTCTCAAGCCCATAATCAATTTTCACCCAATTCCGATTATTCAAGTTTATATACCCATTGGATTCACAACCCAAGATATAGATTTATCTGCCCATAGCATGAGAAGAGGAAAAAAGAAAGTAATTAGAAATATTCACTTACCAAGCAATAGTATTAATGAGAAAACTTGAAGTGATATTTTAGTTTTTCACCTCTTCATTGAATATCTTCACTACAAGTTAAATCTATGAAAACTATGAAGGAGTATCGAAAACTAACAAAGTCTTCTCTCTCTAAAGAATAACAAAAATTCTATTTATACTATGCCTCTGTAAACCTAATTTAATAAAAAATTTGGAAGGTCCCAGGTCATAGAGACAGACTATCTTTTAGAAAGACGGTTCACCTCTTGAACCATCGACTGGTTTTTTGTCCTGCCTGGCCTTCTGTCATGCGCCGAGTCTACACCCTGGATGTGGCCGGCACTCAGACCACCTACTGATCCAAGAAAATCCTTGGTTTGGCTTACTACTAGCTTGGAATACAATAAAGTATAACAGAAGTAATAACTGCATGGGCTTAATGAAATAAACGGAGATTTATTAACTGAAACTAAAATAAATGCTATAAAGTAACATTATTAACTCAACTCTAACTCTATCTATGAAGCCTCAATGACTGAAGATAGGTGTCGAGACATATCTCCCACGACACCTCAAGATAAATAAAATATAATAAGTCATAACATCTGGGAATCTCCGAAAGTAGGAGTCCTCACCAACCGTTAAATGAATATGAGATCTTAGCGTTGCATCTGTTGTTTGTTCTTTCTACTTGTGTATGCATCATAATAAGATGTAGCGCCAAATGACTTCAGTACGTGAAATGTATAGTTAGTACGTAATAGGGATTAATAAAACAACAATTATGCAAGAATATATGAATTGAGAGAAATAAACTGACTGAATAAACATGACTAGAGATGAAGCTCTGAATGATACATAAAACATAATATGATCAATATGTAAAATAGTTATGCAAAAAAACTGTGCATCAAAATAATATTGGAAAAATACATCAATAAATGTAAAACTTTAACTTGGGTGGGAGTTTCTCATAATGGAAACCATCATGAATGAGCACATGATGCCCAACTGTCTCATTCAAGTTAGTGGAGCCACTCAAAGCCTTGATAGGGCCGAGAACAATCAAATTTGTGGATCCATAACTTATGTACATACTAGGTACTACTTTTGAGGAGTCAACCAAATCAACGGCATGATACTATCCTATGTTGGCTACATAGTTCTGGGGCTTACAAGTTATCTGAACTATACACCCAACTCGGTGCTAAATAATCTTCCCAAAACATATGCTCATATACTTATGCCTATCTGGGGTATCTTGAGAACATCTTTTAAAAAATACCTTAGCTATAGATATAATAGATGTTTAAAACTCTTATTAATCCTCTCACTCAAAATCTCTTTTTCTTTAATGAAGAGGCTTTCGCTCAATACATTCTTTAAAGAAAACGTGGGAGCTTCTACAGTCCAAACATCTTTTTGAAAACTTGTGAGCCTCTATTCTCAAATATCTCATGAGTTTTAAAATAAGACTTTACTTTAACTTTTGAAAATCATGCTCAAAATCATACTTTCTTCCTAAAAAAGAATCTCTTCATGAGACTCTTTTTAAAATCTGCTCACTTTATTAAAATAATGCAATTAAACTCAAATCACAATGCTTCCAAAAGTCATAATCTTATGAATAAGATTCATGGGATAAGAGACATGAACCATCAACAGTCAATAACTCAAGAATTCTAGAGATATCGACAATAATATCAGGAGAATGATAATCAATAACACAGAGATTCAATTCAATAGGAATAACTCAACAATGAATAATTCAATAGATGGAGAAAAAGACAATTCATGATTAGGGTAAAAACCCTAGCTTTAATCTCAATTAATTTTTGCATATATTTAAGGCATAAGGATGAATAGAAATCGATATATGCTTTGGAAGTTGAACTTAAAAGACCAAGCTTGAAGAACCCTAGGTCGAGAAGATGTCTTTGTAGCTTGCTTGTTGAACTTGAGAGCTTAATGATCTTGAATCTTACATTGCAATGGAAGAGAGTAAGAGTTTAGACTAATCAAACTCTTAAATATACCATTTATAAAATTCCAAGTCATTCTGGATTAGGTGCTTAAAACATAGAAAATAACTAAAATAACTTCGGAATCCCATTTGTGAAATTGAGTTGTGCAGTGATGACAACCCACCTAACGACCCATAACCCCTATTGATGATTCATGGGGTCCTCCGCCACCCCTAAAACCTTGTTGGTCATTCCCAGATTCTTACCTCAAAGTCCGTCAGAACAACCTACATAACGAATCGTCACTTATACTAACGAATCATGATCTAACTCATTGGAGCTAGGAAGAAAATATCAAAATTTAGAACTTAGCTTGGGAACAAAACCACCTAACGAATTGTTAATTGACCTAACAACTCACTTAATGAGTCGTTCTATGGTCTAGTTTATTTTTAGTTATTTTCCTTACTTACGGCCTAGGATCTGATCTTAAAGACTTTTTAAGAGTTATTAAAATATCTCCCGTTAGATCATTCATCCTTGAATGGAGTATAAGATGGACTAATAGGCTATCTAACTAAGTGTTACTAAATTGAATTCGTGGAATATGCTATCATACTAAGGACTTCACCATCAAATGGATCATGAAACTGATAAGAATGCCGAAAGGAAACTGTTACCTCAAGATGATTCTAGAATAGGAGGGAATAGATAAGGATACATGGCTATCATATCTACTTCAGCTTCCTAAGTAGCCCCCTCAACTAGCTGATTCCTCCATAGCAATTTCACCAAAGTAACTTTTTTGTTCCTTAGCTTACGAACCTAAAGTATCTCAACTGGAATATCTTCATATGATAGGTTGTCCCTAACTCCAACATTCTTCGTAAGGAAAATGAGTGAAGGGTCTACCACACTTCTTAAGAATAGATATGTGGAAAACTAGATGGACTGATGCTCATTCGACTGGCAACTTAAACTCATAAGTTACCGTGCCAACTCTCCTTGAAATACAATATGGTCCAATAGTGGGCTCTGAGCTTCCCTTTTTTCCTAAATTTCATAACACCCTTCATAGGTGAAACCTTTAAGTAAACCCAGTCATTTACCTCAAATTCCAAGTCTCTACATCTAACATTAGTATATGACTTTTGGTGACTTTGTGCACTCTTCAACCTTTCCTGAATTATCTTAACCTTTTCCATAGCATTTTGTATAAAGTCGGGCCGTATTAACTCTAATTCATTAACCTTAAACCAAACAATCAAAGACCCACACCTCTGTGCATAAAGAGCCTCATTAGGAGTCATTTGAATGGTAGAGAGATAACTCTTATAATATGTAAACTCTATAAGAGGCAAGTGGTCATCCCTATTTCCCTTAAAGTCAATAATACATGCCCTTAACATATCCTCCAATGTTAATATTCTAGTCTTCCTATCCATCTGTCTACGGATGAAAAGTTGTACTAAGGTTTGCCTTCGAATCCAAACCTCTCTGAAATGACTTCCAAAACTAGGCAGTAAACTGCATGCCCCTATCAATATAATAGATAATGTAACTCCATGAAGCCTGACTATCTCATGAATATACAGTCTGACATAGTTCTCTACTGAATCTATAGTCTTAACCGGTAAGAAATGAGCTGACTTCATCATTTAATCTAACATCAAACTAGAGTCATGTTGCCTACGTGACTTCAGTAGACCGATGATAAAGTCTATATTGATTATGTGCCACTTCCATTTTGGAATTGCTATATTCTAAGCCACACTACATGGCCTTTGTTCTCTACCTTAACTTGTTGATAATTTGGGCATTTAACCATAAAGTCTGTAGTATCTCTCTTTGTACCATTCCACCAGTAAACTTCCTTCAAGTCATGATACATCTTACTAGAACCTAGTTGAGTAGAATATCTAGAGTTGTGTGCTTCTTCCATGATCCTGTCTTTGAGACCATCTATATTTGGGACACATAATTTACCTTGATACATCAGGGCACCATCTCTCTCTTGTACGATAACAAACACCTTCTACTTATGGACATCTTCGTTTAAATGATGAAATAGTGGATCTTTGTCCTGCTTTTTCTTAACTTCTATTGCTAGAGATGATTTGGCCCCATTCTGAACAAGTACACTCCCTTCTTCGGAGTCTAGAAGATGGAATACTAAGTGTGAAAGTCTATTCTTATCCTTAGCCAACTCTCTCCTCTACATGAGTTGTACTTCCCATTGATATCTTGCTAAGAGAATCAATAACTATAATAGCCTTACCTAGGTGGTAGAGAATACTCATTCCATAATATTTGAGCAACTCAAGCCACCTCCTCTGTCAAAAATTCAACTCCTTTTGGCTGAACACATATTGCAAGCGCTTGTGGTTTGTGAACACATCGACATATGCACCATAGAGATAGTGGTGCGCAAATGCTATGACTACCAACTCGAGGACATGAGTCGAATAATTCTTCTATGGACCTTAAGCTATCTAGAAGCATAAGCATAACCTTACTATTTTGCATTAATATGCACCCAATGCCAACTCTTGATGCATCACAATGTAAAACTAAACCATATGTTCCCTCTAGTAGGGTCAACACTGGAGCAGTAGTCAAATAGTCTTCAATTCCTAAAAGTTATACTAGAAGTCACTGTAAAAAGACTCTAATTAAACTATATCTTAGAGTAGTGGAAAAAGTAAAATGAAACATAAACAAATGTCTAGAATAATAGACTTCTACGAAAGAGGATCTGCGATAACCTAGGTAGGAGTTAGCTCACCCTCAGATCGAGTATGAACTGCTACGCTAGAGATGTTGTCGAGATGAACATCCTGGATCAAAGTCTGCACTTAATAAAAGAAGTGCAGGAGTAGTATCAATACAAATATTATGTACTTATATGCATCATAGAACGACCTTAGTAAATAACTAGTATACATCGTTATTAGACACATAAAAACAACTGAAACAAAGAGCAATTAATCACAACACCAGATAATGCAAAGCAATTCGTGGTTAACAATTGTCTTGCTCATTGGTTTAGGCCTCACTGCTATGATTACTGGACCATGGCAGTGGTGTTATTGCAGCGGTGATCGTACTTGGAACTTGACACAACCTGTGACTCTAGAAGTTGATATCTAAAAAAAATATGATACATCCTATAAATACAATCAAGTAAGACCATATACAATCCACAGTACATTATCCACAAGTTATATTGTCCCTAATCAAATAATGACCTAGTTTGGTCAATCAATACTACCTTGGCAAGATGGCTGTCTAAAAAGTATCATAATTGATGGGAAATCTTCCGACCTAACATAACTGCATCGGTGGTAAGGTCACAGTCTCATATATAAAGGACAACTGCCCACTTGACATATCCGCGTTGGTGGTAAGGTCATAAGTCTCATATATCAAATGTGCCAAAGGAAAACTGGCCACCTAATATGCCGTGTCAATAGTAAGGTCATACTCTCATATGCGGAGCCGACCGGGCTCATATCATATTTGTCTAACACATGGCATAAAAAACAAATTTCAAGACTATAATAACTTTAATAGGCCTCTTTCATAATTCATAGCTGCACATAAGCACATATATCACATAAATCTTTAAAATAGCACTTGGATGAGCATACTCATAGACTTACACAATTATAAGATGGTTCAAATGACTTAAAAGCTTCAACAAGCTCTATAGACAACACTTAGCCACATTTAGGATTCAGGAACTCGATAACCTGATGTTTAGCTTAAGGGAGAGGAATTATGGAATATCCCCTTAGCCTCACGTACCTGCTAACATTTACATAAGATAAAGGACAATAATTATAAGGCATTTCCACTTGACCTAGCTCATTTACCCTTACTAGCTTGCGACATCATTACTTAGTTTAAACTCATTTACACATTGTCATCTTGGCTCGTCCAATAATTTCACTTAGCAACCAGAACTTTAAACATATTTAACATCAAATATAAATAAGATACATCAATGGCCTAGTTTACGGTTCCCATGATAAGGGAAATTCAGACTCCATTTATAACTACAACACAAAATGAGGTAACACGTATCTCATCTCACATTTACTTGTTCCAAACATGTTTAACGATTCAAACTCAATGTCATGCACTTTTGGTCCTTTGGAAAGAATTATACTTGCTTCAATATGATTTTGAAGAAACAAGAATATTGGCCCTTTTGGCAGTATAAATTCATGCTTGTACAATGAGGATAGGATACCTAACATACCTTGTCCCGACAAGCTTCCTTTAGCCACTTTAATAGTCATAACCAGCCTTCAACATTCTTAAATCTCTTGAATTATTAGGAATGGACCAATCCTAATTTACACCAAAATGTGAAGCCAAAACAATTCCCCAACCGGCAGCCACAACAATAACAATAATGAACGACAACAACAACATTAGTCATTCTCTATACTGGTTTTCATCAACTTTTGAGGGGGAAAAAGGAGAGGAGAATTACGTAACCTCTCCTGAAGTTCATCCCTAAAATATAAAGTACATTCCCGACCAAAAATACTGCCCTAAATCATGGGGAAAACGAGAAACAACTTAGCCAAAAAAGTCCAAACGACAGCTCATCTAGCCGCCAATTTTCCATATTTTTAGCGTACAAATTGATGGATTTAAAGGGGTAAAATCCTTACCTTTCTTCTTGAATTCAACCCCTACTCTAAGAGAAAAATATAAGCAGTCCAAACAGCTTCAAAAACGCAGCAAATTACCCCAAACGAGCTGTCAAAACGAGCTCCAAAACAATCACCAACACACCTTCCACACTTGGAAACCAACTCTCTTATCTAGGCTTGTATTTGGTTGAACTTTTCTTGAAGTTTCTCATATTTTCCTTAGTATATGACTGGAAATTAGAGATAAAATAAGGGTGGAAACAAGCATCTCAATTCTGGAAAATCTTAGAAATGAAATATAAGCCAAACATTTGATCTTTATATATTTAAGGCGGTGGCCACATTACTTCTCGAAAGTGCCTGTATAAAACGCCTATAACCTTTTAATCCAAACACCGATTGATGGGATATTTGATATTGTGAAAACTAGACTTAAATACCTTTAATTTGATAGGTCCTTGGATTCCTAACTCATTATAAATTAGGAGATATGGTCGTTTAAAATTGATCCTTATTGATGAACTTCACATACTCTTCGTTTTTCCCTTCGTACATGTTCCCCTCCTCACCTATGACCAATATACAACCCATACTTCCCTTAACATATCATAAAAATATCAAATAATTATCAAAAATTTTCAAAGGTGTAATATCCTCCCCCCTCCCCCTAGAAATATTCATCCTCGAATGAGGGTTTACTCCACTTAACACATTCTAGGAACATATCACCAAACACTTAAGATAGCAACATAGAAAATACATACCTTTCTATCACATCAATGCCGAAAATATGTTAGGATATTTCCTTTTCATCTCCTCCTCCACTTCCCAAGTTACTTCACCAACATTGTTACTTCTCCATAATGCTTTAACGGAGGAGACTTTCTTAGTTTTAGACATCCTAACCTGCTGATCAAGGATGAAAAATGGGACCTCCATATAGGTCATCTCCTCAGAAATTTGCACATCCCCAACATGAATAATACTAGCTGGATCCCTGATTCATTTTTGCAGCATTGAAACATGAAACACTAGATGTACTGCTTCTAGCTTCGATGTTAACTCTAACTCATATGCAACTTTTCCTACCCTGTGGGTGATCTCATAAGGCCCCACATACCTGGGGCTTAGTTTTCCTTCCTTATGCTAACGCATAACGCGCTTCATAAGCGATACGTTTAGGAATACCCACTCACCGATGACAAATTCCAACATCCGATGACGCACGTCCACATAGGACCTTTGTCTGCTCTGGATGTCTAGAGTCGATATCTGATAAGTTTCACCTAGTCAGTAGCTTGTTGCACCAAATCTAGCCCCAATAGTTCTCCCTCACTAAGTTCAAACCAACCCACCAGCGACCTACACTTTCACCCATATAAAGCTTTATATAGGGCCATCTAAATACTCTCCTGGTAGTTATATTATAGAAAACTCTATCAAGGATACATGATCATCCCAACTTCCAAAAAAATCTAACACATTGGCATGCAACATATTTTCGAGTGTCGAAATGGTGCGTTCAGCATGTCCGTCAGTTTAAGGATGATATACTTTACTGAGACTTACTTGAGTGTCTACAATAATTTGGAAAGATTTCTAGAAGTTGGCCATAAATTGGGAACCTCTGTTAGAAATAATAGATAATGTAACACCATGAAGGCGAACTATCTCCTGGATGTAAAGTCTGGTATAGTTCTCAAACACATAAGTAGTTTTGATAGGTAGGAAGTTCGCTGATTTTATTAGCCTATCGACAATAACCCAAATAGTCATACCTCTTGTGCTTAAAAGGCAAACCTGTGATAAAATCCAAATTGATACCTCCCATTTCCACAGTGGGACCTCTACATTTCGAATAAGGCCTCCAGGCCTCTGATGCTCAAAATTCACCTGTTGACAATTAACACATTGAATTACAAAACTCGTGATGTCTTTCTTTATTCCATTCCACTAATACAACTGCCTCAGGTCACAGTATATTTTGTTACCACTCGAAAGTTTCTAAGATCAGACCCCATACATAATGAAAGAATTCAGAAGGAAATTGGAAATTTCACCATAGAAGGAATCGTGGTATGACTTGTTAGGTGACTCCATGAGTCGTGGTGAGACTCATGGCAAGAAGTCGGTGAAGTCCTGTTAAGGGCTCTGAGGTAACGATCCACGACACGACTCGTGGTATTAGGAGACGAGTCGTGGGATCCTTGGCACGAGCAGTAGTTTGAAATGTCAAGATTCCAGGAAATGAGAGACTTGATGACTCATGAAGTTTAGTAACGAGTCGTCCTGAGAGTCGTCGAGGGGAAGTGCAGGAAAAGGTTTCAGTGATGATGGATGGGACCACAAACTGCTAGGTGAGGCAAAGACCCATTACGATGGTCGTCGAAGGGATGTCAGTCTCGAGGCTGTGGTGATGACGAGGAGAGATTAAGAGTCATCATAGCAAGTCATAACTCATTGTGTCAGTCGTGGGATAAAAGAGCATGATTGTTTGCTTCAATGGTAATGGAAGGAGTCACGTCGTTAAGTCAGACAATGACTCGTGAAGTCAGTCGTCTGCAGATTCAGGGATTTTTCGAGAAAAGTTCTAGTGCACTTCAGACTTAGCACCACGAGTAATCCCTTACCCCACGACTCGTGGACTACCTCGTGAGGACTGGCAGGGTCCTTTTTCTTGCTAATTTCCCAGGGTGTTTTTGTAATTTCCTATGGTCCTAACTTCTAAACTATGTCACTTTGAGATATCTAGACTAGTCCCTCATTTGATCCTAAAATACTCACGAATCCTTCTTCTCCGTTTCTCTTTTTCTCTCAAGACTCAAGAACTAGGGTTCCTCCCTAGGGTGTAGTAGATTCATGACCTTTAGAGAAATCCTTTAATCAGGTACGTGGGACTTCAACAAGGATCCCCTTTCGTCGGAGTTTTATGTAAAACCCTAGTTACAAAATTTTAAAAAAATATTATGTCTTAAGATCTCAATCTATGAATGATCCCTCATATGTTTTTCGTGAATTTCAAGACCCTTATGTTTAGCAGCAATGTATGTTATGAAGTTACTCTCAAATTCTTGATTTAGGTATATGAAATGATGGTGGCATGTTTTCTAGAATTTTATTATGTATTAACACTATTTTCAAGATATGGCTCCTTATGAAGTATGTATATAAATTTTACCATGATTTCACTGTATATTCCTAAAGTATGATTTGAATCTATGAGCCTACATTAATAAGGAACCCATAACGTATATTATGCTTGGGATTTTTAATTCTATGAATTGAGTAAGAAAATGTATGTCTATGATTTCCCTAGACTCTCAGTCTTTTGGTCAGCTGAAGATTCCTTAATCTTGGTCCTTATCATAAATTATGTTAGAACATGCATGATTTGGACTCAAAATATAAATTCTATGTTGATATGTTATATTTTGATCAAGTTATGACTGATTGACATATATCCTTGAGTAGAAGTTAATATCTTGGTATATTCAGCCTCAAAGTCTCAGTCCACTCAAAACACTTAGAATTCTACAGAATGGTCAGTTATTATTGTTGTGATCTTAATATTAGTTGATTATCTTAGTCAGTTTATGATAGACCAGTTTTAGTCAAAATACTAGCCTACTCAGTAATTTCAAAAATGTTAGCTGATCAGTTTGACTACAGTTAATCCTTGAGGTGTTAGTGGTGCCTCCCAGTTATTAGTATTAGCTATTAGTTATTAGGTTTTAGTGGTTCTTTAGACGGTTACCACACTTACAGATAAGCAGCTCTAACCAATCTTAGAATCACCAGCTTCAGCCTCAGTTTCTACTTTAGACTATTACGACACTTCCAGATAAGTAGCTCCAACCAGTATTCTACACTAATTTCCAAATCCAGTCTGATAAGACTCTCAAGGCACTTCCAGATAAGTATCCCTGACTTAGTCTTGGGCCCCAGTATCAAGCTATCATATTGGTAATAGTATTCATGTTAGGACCATCCAGTGGGAGTATGACTTAGCACCGAGAGGGGACAGGGGTTCCAGCGCACCCAGGTTTCCAGAACTACGTTGCTGTCGTAGGTTATTTTTATTGGCCTCATGGCCCAGAAAGTGATCTCATAGTTCATGCCTTTATACCCTAGCAAGGTATATTGGGTCCTACTGATGGGGTGTGTACATCATACTCCACGTCTAGCTCACATAGTTATATGTCGGTTATAGACTCTCCTACTAGTCAGTTCTGTCTCAGGTTAGCTTAGTTCACCATAGTTTTAGATTACTCAGTTTAGTTTCAATACAGTAATTCCGACCAACATCTTTGGCTTAGGGCATGTCATTGACCATTAAACAGGGTCATTTTGACCATCTCGTTATATTTCAGTTTATTCAATTTCAACATTTCAGTTGGTCATTGCACGTCATTATAGTTCAGTTATTTTATTCCCCATGTTATGGTATCTCCTACTTACTCAGTATATTCTAAGTACTGACACATACCTTTTATGTTGTATTATTGTATGATACAACTGCAGGTTCTCAATCTCAGCACCATTAGCAAATCTCGCCCAGAAGTTTTCAGCTACATCAGTGGTGAGTCCTCATATTTCAATGACGAGGATAATTTCTTTTAGTTGTATTTCTTTCAGTTAGACTTAGAGTTAGCTGGGGTCTTGTCCTAGCAACTCATCAAATAGATGGCTTTCAGAAACAGACATAGATTCAGATTTTTAGCTTTATTTCACTCGCTTAAACTTTATAACTTAGTTCTTCTTCATGAATGTTTTGTTTTATTGTTTTCAAGCTTTTGGTAATTTTTTACTTAGATTGCCAGTGTAATGATAGACCATGGGTTGACTTGGGGTTACTTGTGACTTCAAGTACTGTGTCTCATCCAGGGTACAGACCCGGGCGGTGACAAATATGGTATCAGAGCACTAGGTTTACAGTGTCCTAGGATGTCTGAAAGCCGCATTAAGTAGAGTCCTTTTCATGTGTGTGAAGCGCGCAACACTTATGAGCGATAGGCTACAAGGAGTTTTTAGGAAAAAATTCCCTTCTTTCACTATTCTTATTGTTTGATAGAGTGTAAACTCTAAGTTTTCTCTTCTAATTCATGCAATACACATTCGTAGACAATGCCTTCCAATAGCGATAGTAGAGAAGAAATAGTAACGGGAATCCACCAACCCCACTAGCTTCAGTGGGCCCCCTTAGTGGGCATGTCACAGATGCGGATCTCGAGGCTAACTTTAGAGTGTTAATATGGGCTGCGACCACTTAGGTTTACCAGCAAGAAGTCACACCTGCAAATCCAACTGAAGAGATATTAGCTACCGGGGATCGAAACTTCATAAAAAGGAACCCATCTGAGTTTTATAGTCCAAAACCGGATGGAAGGATCAAGGGAGAAGAAAAGGGGAGTAAGAGAGCAAAGACAAGGGACATATGGTATTCCCAACAGAGGATTAGTGGTAGACCTCGTTTTCAGTCTAGTCAGAGATGATTAGCCCCACCACCATCGGTAGCCAGTGCTCCTAACAAACCAGAGTAAGGGAAATTACATACCCAGCTTGCACGAACTGTGGGAGAACCATTTGGGAGAATGCATGACTGGCTTAGGTGGTTGTTTTTGGTGCGTAAAGGCCATAAACTCAGAGATTGCCCAGCAGCCAAACAGGGCGAAGGTAGAGCCCTGGCTATCTCTTCTGTAGCCCTGTCAGGTTACCCAGCTTGCAAGAAATATTGAAGAAGCCACCCTAGAAACTGTTTTCTCGGTAAGGAAAGATGTCTTGGATGTGGTCAGTAAGGCCATAGAATAAAGAATTTCCCTATAGATGAAAGTGGGAAAACTCAATCCACCATCACAGCAACTCCGGCAGCTTTGCCATCTTAGCAGGGCACAACATCTAGTACAGGTAGAAGACAACGATCCCGGTCTTACTCCATGGTTCCGAAAATCTCAAATTCAAGTCATGAAAACTAGTTATGTATAGATTCATGTCTCACAATATGCCCAGCTCCAAGAACCCTGTCCCTTTGATTCTCCTTAATGGTGCAACAGATCACGCTACATCATGCTTATGCTCAGACTAGGCTCTTGAATGATTTGTGCTTGCGATCTCCTTATTCTAAAACATGTGTATGTTCACCTGTATTAGGAATGATTTTTGCAGAAGATATACTTAGAATAAATTTCTATTTATACCTTCGATGCCCATATGCAGAAGTTCATGAGATGTAGTTCTTAGTCCTACTAGGGAGACAGGGAAATTCTTGGATGGTATATGCTGTAGAGGAGTCGTAAGATGATTTTAGTGATAGGATTGAATGGTGTGATGGTATTAAGGGAAGTGATTGTAGCTAGTAAGGTGTATCTAAAGATTTTACCCAGGAAAGGGGTGATGAGGTGCTGGCATGGATGACAGTCTCTTTTAAAATGAGATTCCAGTTGAGATTTTTGCTGTCAAGATCGTAAGTTGGGGGAAATAAAGAGGTCATTTCAGTGAAGGTTTCAAGGAAAAGCTAGTAGGAGGAACTACTTGGGAAACTGAATTCACAGAAGGCTGCCTATTCAGATATCATAAAGTAGTTATGGAATTTACAACTCTGTCCCTAATCGCTTAGTTCCTGCTTGAGGGAAATAGTTTCTCTTTAGTACCCCACTTAGTTCCATGTCATTTTCATGTCCATTAGTTATTTTTCTCATATCTTTGCATGCATTTACAATTCAAAAATGAAGTTTAGATATGTAGTTCAACTCGGATCAGATACTCCATTGGCATTCATCATTAGCATTCAGTTCTCGGGATTGTAACGCTCTCCCCAGCCTTTTAGCTTAGTCACTCCATCAGTTTTCAGTTTTGGGTGCTTATTACTTGGGATTTCATCTCCGTCCCTATCCTTTCAGTATGTTTAACCTATATTCGAGGATGAAATTTCCTAAGGGGGAGATATTGTAACACATCAAAATTTTCTAAGATCAGACCCCAGACTTTATGAAAGAATTCAGAAGGAAAGTGGAAGTTTAACCACATAAAGAGTGGTGGTATGACTCTTTAGGTGACTCCACAAGTCATGGTGAGACTCGTGGCAAGCTGTTAGTGAAGTCCAGTTTAGAGCTATTAGGTAACAACCCACGTCAAGATTCATGGGATGAGGAGACGAGTCATGGGGTCCTTGGCACGAGTAGTAGCATGAAATGTCAAGACTCCAGGGGATGGGAGACTTGATGACTCGTTAAATTTAGTAACGAGTCATCCAGAGAGTCGTTGAGGGAAGTGCAGCATAAGGGTTTCAGTGATGACAGATGGGACTACGAACCGCTAGGTGAGGCAACAACCCGTTTCGACGGTCATCAAAAGGATGTCAATCTCAAGGCAGTGGTGACGATGAGGGGAGATGAATAGTCATTATAGCTATTGATGACTCATCGTGATAGTCATGGGATGAAAGAATAGGATTGTTGGCTTCAGTGGTAACGGAAGGAGTCATAACTCATTAAGTCAGATAATGACTCGTGAAGTCAATCATCGGCAGATTGAGGGAATGTTTTGGAAAAGTTCCAATGCACTTCAGACTTGGCACCACAAGTCGTCCCTGACCCCACGACTCGTGGAGTGCCTCGTGAGGATAGGTAGGGTCCTTTTTCCTGCGAATTTCCTAGGTTGTTTTTGTAATTTTCTATGCTCCTAACTCCTAAACTACGTCATTTTGGGTATCTAGTATAACAGTTTTAAGGGGAATATCTAGCCCAGTCCCTCATTTGATCCTAAAACACTCACGAATCCTTCATCTCCATTACTCTTTTTCTCTCAAAACTCAAGAACTAGGGTTCCTCTCGAGGGTGCAGCTTTTCAAGACCTTTAGAGAAAGCCTTCAACCAAGTATATGGGACTTCAACAAGGATCCCCTTTCATCCTTGTGTCCCGAGTTTTATGTAAAACCCTAGTTACTAAATTTTAGAAAATAATTATGTCTTAAGATCTCAATCTAAGTATGATCTCTCATATGTTTTTCGTGAATTGTAAGACCCTTATGATAAGCAGCAATGTATGTTATGAAATTACTCCTAAATTCTTTATTTAGGTATATGAAATGATGGTAGCATGTTTTCTAGAATTTTACTATGTTTTAGCTCTATTTAAAGATATGGCCCTTATAAAGTATGTAAATTACTTTTACCATAAGTTCAATATATATGCTTAAAGTAGGATTTGAATCTATGAGCTTTCATGAATAAGGAACCCATAGCGTATATTACACTCGGGATTTTTGATTCTATGAATTTAGTGAGAAAGGGTATGTCTATGATTTTCCAACACTCTCAGGCATTTGGATAGTTGAAGGTTCCTTAGTCTTGGTCCTTATCATAAATTAGGGTAGAACTTGTATGATTTGGACTCAAAATAGAAATGCTATGTTGATATTTTATTTTGATCGAGTTATGACTGAATGACATAGATCCTTGACTAGAAGTTAATATCTTCGTATATTTAGCCTCAAAGTCTCAGTCCACTCAAAACACTTAGAGTTCTACAAAATGGTCAGTTATCAGTGTTGGGATTTTCCATGTTGTTAATATTAGTTGATTATCTTAGTCAGTTCATTCTAGACCAGTTTCAGTCAGAATACTAGCCTACTCAGTTATTTTAGAAATGTCAGCTGATCAGTTTGACTATAATTAATCCTTGAGGTGTCAGTGGTGCCTCCCAGTTATCAGTATTAGATATCAGTTATCAGATTTTTTTGGTTCTTTAGATGGTTACGACACTTCCAGATAAGTAGCTCTGACTAGTCTTAGAACCACTAGTTTCAGCCTAAGTTTGTTCTTTAGAAGGTTATGACGCTTCCAGTTAAGCAGCTCTGACTAGTCTTTGAACACAAGTTTTCTGATTCGGTCGGATAAGACTCTCAGGGTACTTCCAGATAAGTCTCCCTGACATAGTCTGGGGACCCAGTATCGAGCTATCAGCTTGGTAGTAGAAGTCATGTTAGGAACATCTAATGGGAGTAGGACTTAGCATCGAGAGGGGACCGGGGTTCCAGAGCACCCATCTTTCCAGAACCGTAGGTTATTTTTATTGGCCTCATGGCCCAGACAGTGATCTCATAGTCCTTGCCTTTATACCCTAGCAAGGTTTATTGGGTCCTACTGATGGGGTGTGTACATCGTACTCCACGTCTAGCTCACGTGGTTATATATCGGTTATAGACTCTCTCATTAATCAGTTCAGTCTCAGGTTAGCTCAATTCAGAACAATTTCAGATTACTCATTTTAGGTCAGTTTAGTATAGTAATTCAGACCAACATCTTAGACTTATGGCATGTCTTTGACCATCAGACAGGGTCATTTTGACCATCTCATTATATGTCAGTTTATTCAGTTTTAGCATTTCAGTTGGTCATTGCATGTCTTTATAGTTCAGTTATTTTATTCCCTGTGTTATGGTCTCTCCCACTTACTCAGTATATTCTAAGTACTGACACATACCTTTTATGTATCATTGTATGATGCAGTTGCAGGTTCTCAGTCTCAACACCATTAGTAAATCTCGCCTACAAGTGTTCAGCTGCATTACTGGTGAGTCCTCATCTTTTGAGGACGAGGATTATTTGTTTCAGTTATATTTCTTTCAGTTAGACTTACAATTAGCTGGGGTCTTCTCCTAGAAACTCATCAGATAGATGGCTTTCAAACACAGACATAGATTCAGATTTTTAGCTTTATTTCAGTCGCTTAAACTTTATCATTTAGTTCTTTTTCATGAATATTTTATTTTATTATTTTCAAGCTTCTGTTAAGTTTTTACTTAGATTGCTAGTGTAATGATAGACCATGTGTTGACTTGGGGTTACTTGAGACTTCAAGTACTGTGTTTCATCTAGGGTATAGAATCGGGGCGTGAAAAACATGGTATCAGAGTACTAGGTTTAGAGGGTCTTAGGATGTCTAAAATCCACGTTAAGTAGAGTCCCTTTCATGTGTTTGAAGCGCACAACACTTATGAGAGGGAGGCTACAAGGAGTTTTTAGGAAAAACATCCCTTCTTACACTATTCTTATCGTGTGATAGAGTGTAAACTCTAAGGTTTCTCTTCGAATTCATGTGATATGCATTCATAGATAATGCATTCTGATACAAAGTTTGTCACGACCAGAACGTACACCCGGATCGTAGAGACGGGACAAGAAGCCCCAAGAGACCACGAGTCAATCCATGGCATGAGCATACATCTAATTCAATCCCATAAGTGGAAGACTTAACATAAGAAAATGTAAACATGTTATAAATACGGAGAAAGGACAATACATAATCCAAACACGACAATTGAATACAACTAGTAGTCTGAAAAGCCTCTAATCATGAAAGACAGGTTGAACTCATACAATTCATTTGAAAACATTATGATTTTGGAGATTTCACTCCAAAACTAGGTAATAAAGCCAGTTCAAGAAAAATCATCATTCATACTCATCATTAGGCACTACCCAAAGATTCATCATACTTGGGTCTATTTAATCTTCTTTGAAAACATCATCAAAAATCACGAGTAAGGTGGGAAACATGCCTTTCATCATCTACTCCATCATCATCACATTCTATATGAACTATCCACACAGGGGCATTTTGGATTCAATTTTAGAAAGACAATTTTGTAAAAGAAATTAAGTTAGAATCTTCCCAAGCTCAGTGAATCCCCAATATCAACTAAATTTAATCATACCCATGAGTTGAGATACAAGAATCATACAATTGAATGAAAACCCATACTTGATTATCACAAACCAATCACAAATTGATAGGGAACGGGCACGGCTGTGTAAGGAAGCACCCATCCATAGCCTTACATACCTGGGATTGAAGAATTCTAACTCTTCCTAATTACCCAGCTGAGATTCCCCTTGAAGACCGTGAGAATTCACCTTGATTCTTCCCATCAAGCCTCAAACCTTGCACGCATTAGAGAAATGGCCTAAGATAGATTTTTCTCTACTAAACACCCTCTAATACAAGCTTCAAACGATGTAGTATAGGCCCTAGAACTTAGGAATTACGGAAAATCCCTTAGTGAATTCGCTGAAAATAATTGTCAGGGGACCCTAACGGACAACCTGACTAGTTGTCACTTGGGCTCATGATCTATTGGTTCTCTCATCAAGTTCACTGGATAATTGATCTACCGGGGCTCCTAACGAGCGACATGATGACTTGTCCCTAGAGACCACGACTCGTGGTCAGCTCCCGTCAAGTAGACTAGGTCAATTTCATAATCTCCCTCTAGAACCACCCCACAACTGACATGATGACTCGTGGTGGTTAACCACGAGTCATTACGTCCCCCATGGGGCCCTCGAGTCCCAAATTTCCCAGGCCTTCCCATGAGTCACTTGACGACTCGTGGGGTCCCCTGACGAGTCGTCCAACGACTCGTACTGCAATGCTGCAATATTTTTCCTGTTTTTCTTAGTTTCAACTTCCGGGTCCGATTCTTGAATTCTTGGGGTATAACATTATGTCATGACCCAAACATAGGCCGGATCGAGAGAGGGGAAAAGGATCCCCAAGAGACTCCAAGTCAACCCATGGCATGAACATACATCTAACTTAATCAAATACGTGGATGACTTAACATAAAACATAGCGGAAGTCTAAACATAACATAACACCAAGACTAGAATTCACTTTATACATGACAAGTTGATTACTACATACGGTCTGAAAGCCTATAACATATCTGATGCGTTGATGGGACAACACCCCCAACTAACCCAACAAGTATGAACACTGAAAGTACAAAGATAACTGATAATGCATGGTCCTCAGAAGATGAGGACTCACCACTAAAGCTAGATGCTAACTCCGAAAACTGGCTAATGACGGGGCTGAGTCTGAAAATTTGAACCTGTATCATGAAACGATAGAACATTGAGTATGCGGTCAGTACGTGGAATGTACCAAGTATGCAAGGTAAGTAAAACAGACATTTAAAAAATATAAAAGTTCATAAGAGTATGACAACATGATAATAACATAAATATAATAATGCAAACATACGGCTCAAGGTTTTCAAAACATTTTTAAATCATTCATAATCATAATTATAAGAGAAAAGCTTTATGAAACATGACTTGAGCCAAAGTATATAATCATAACCATACATAAATCATGAGGAACAATGGGAGATTCTTATAACTGACATACCCCATATGAGCATACATGGAGCCCGACCTGTAAATCCCTAGTCGGGAGTGCGTTTGCACCTTTCAAAGGGTAAACCATGAAAGAGGTGTGACATCACAACAGAAGGCCTATTTGGGCAAGGGGATATTAACATGGAGGTCCCATCGTGGCTACGTTGGTGCGTAGTTATGATACTCGGGGGCATGCTTGGACCCCTAGTCTACTCGATGTTAAATACTACTCCCAAAACGTATATAGTACTCATAGGATAATATACATGACATTCATAGGCTAGTTAAAATCATGATAATCATAAGCATGCTTGAAATACGTGAACTATCCATGAAGGTAAGGCCCGTGAGTCGGCCATAATCATAAATCATAAATCATGAGGTTCATGCATACTTGTAAAACAAGTATATACTTGATATTCATAAATTCATGATGAGAATTTGAGAGAAATCATATCATAAGTCATACATCATAATGGGTTCATGTACATAAAAATTGAAGTAGAATCACAACTTGATTTATCATGAAACTACATATAATTGGGCATAGCTTGGTAGAAAATGTAAATCCAAATAGTTATAAAATCTGCCTATGATTCGTACAACATGAATTCATGCATATGAGGGATTAACCCATAGATGGATCATAAGGATTTCATAAGAATTGGGACAAAATCCTATAAAATTTCATGAACTAGAGAGAGATTGGGCATGGGTCTGAATAATTTCACCCATATATAACCCTACATACCTGAGAGAATCCGATTTTACAACTTCCTTGATTGCCCAAGGAAGAATTGATGGAAAAACTTGGAAGAATTAAGCCTGATAACTCTTGGAATGCTCTATGTTTGCATTCATGAAGGAGGGTGGGTTTGAATGAGTTAAACCTTCTTAAAACACCCCATTCTGAGCGTAAAACAACATAGTAGGGGAGTTAGGCCTGTGGAAATTACCGTTTTACCCTTACTGAATTCAGAGAAATTTAGCCACTGCTCAATCCGACGACCCACACAACTGGTCGTCCTTCGCTCCTATGACCCATCACTTCGCTCGTTGTCTCGCCCTTGATTCATGCCTCAGATCTCCTATAACGATCGGGCAGGACGAGTCGTTCCAACCTCCAAATCGTGGTTACGAGCCGCCGTCACCATTATCACTATCCTGGAAATCCTCCTAATGGACACATACAATATCTGTTGTTCACAACAACTTATCGTTCCAACACCCGTCACTTCCTCACTTATCAAGACTAGCCTCACCACGACTCCCATCCAATGACTCGTTACAACCACGAATGGGTCATCCTAAGACCTGTTATTCCCCAGTCCAAATTTGCAACCTTTCACCACAGACACTTCTAATAGCTCATTCTTTCTTCTAACGACCTGTACCACGGGTCGTCTGAGGGTAAATTCCAAATTTTTCTGCTAATTTTTCCTTTTCACCTCCCCGGTCTAGTCTTAGGCACTTCTAAGGTATTACAATATCTCCCCCTTGTGAACAGTCATCCTCGAATATGGGAAAACATACAGAAAAGCAGAGAAATGCAATAATCATACTCAAACACTGAACATACGTACTAAAAACTGATAGAGTGACTGACTCTGAATTAGACTACATGACTGAAGTGCATTCATGCATCATACATGTATAGTTTGACATGAAAGAAACTGGAGCACATGAACTAAACATGAAATTGAATAGAGTATTAAGGCAAAAACAGATCCTCAAGGTGAACAGAGTGGAAGGGAATAGATGTTGGTATTTAGCTATCATATCTGCTTCAGCTTCCCACGTAGCTCCCTCAACAGTTGATTCCCCCATAAAACCTTGACTAAAGCTACTTCCTTGTTCCATAGCTTTCGAACTAATGATCCAATATCTCCACCGTAATCTCCTCATAGCTAAGGTTATCTTTCACATCCACACCATACACCGGAACAACTAGATCTGGATCACCCAAACACTTCCTTAAGAGTGATATATGGAAAACTGGATGGACCGAAGCTAATTCTGAGGGCAACTCCAATTCATATGCTACCTCCCCAACTCGTTTCACAATCTGGTATGGGCTAATATAACAGGGACTGAGATTTCCTTTCTTTCTGAACCTCATCACTCCCTTCATGGGAGAAACCTAATGAAACCCCCAATCTTTAAATTTGAACTCAAGTTCCCTCCTCCTCACGTCGGCATAGGACTTTTGGTGACTTTGAGTTGTTTTCAACCTATCCCATATAAGCTGAACTTTCTCAATGGCCTCATAGTTTGAATCTATCTCTATTATTGCAGCTTTGCCGACTTCAAACCAACCAATAGGCGATCTACACCTCCGCCCGTAGAGAGACGGAAACATAGCCATCTAAATGTTGGAATGATAATTGTAATTTTATGCAAACTCAATAAGAGGCTAATGATCATCACACCTACCCGTGAAGTCAATCACACATGCTCTCAACATGTCCTCGAGAGTCCGAATTGTTCACTCCACTTGACCATCCGTCTGCAGGAGAAATGCTGTGCTGAGCTTGACTTGAGTACCAAGTCCCTTTTGAAATGACCTCCAA
This sequence comes from Datura wrightii, assembly GCA_035772735.1. Taxonomy (NCBI): domain Eukaryota; kingdom Viridiplantae; phylum Streptophyta; class Magnoliopsida; order Solanales; family Solanaceae; genus Datura; species Datura wrightii. Next base: position 90,374,075 of record JASDFA010000002.1, on the reverse strand, counting down.
AACTGAGAGGTAAATTAGGTACCTCTATCTGATATGATGGACAAGGGAACTCCGTGCAACCAAAGTAGCTCTCGGATGTATAGTTTGGCATAATCCTCTACAGAATCAGTGGTTTTGACCGGTAGAAAATGAGCGACTTTGGTCAACCTATCCACGACCACCCAGATGGAGTCAAACTACCGACGAGTGTGAGGCAATCTTGAAGTCTATATTAATCCCCTCCCAATTTCAAGTAGGGATACTAATGTCCTGAAGCACACCTCCCAGTCTCTAATGCTCTACCTTCACTTACTGATAATTTCGACACTTAGCTACAAATTCTACGATTTCCTTCTTCATACCCTTCCACCAATAGACTTCCTGTAGGTCACGGTACATCTTAGTGGCACCTGGATGTATTGAATATCTGGAATTGTGATACTCATGCAACATCCAATTTCTCAAATCACCAACGCCTGATATCGAAGCACACCATCTCCCCCTTTGGAGAAGACCTCTACCTTCTAATTCTAAATGACTTCCTTTAAATTTACCAAAATAGGGCCCTTCTTGTTTAGCTTTCACATCAGTCAACAAGGATGATTCTAACCCGTTCTGAACTATAACACCACCACCAGTCAAGTCAACCAAATGAACTCCCAACCTTGCGAATCGAAGCATCTCCTTCACGAACCGCTTCCTTCCGTCACCAACATGGGACTCACTCTACATGGAGAGTATACTAAATGCATCTGCTACTACATTAGACTTACCCAGATGGTAAAGGACACTCATGTCATAATTCTTGAGTAGCTCCAACCACCTCTTTTTGCGTAGATTTAGATCATTCTATGTAAAAACATATTGCATGCTTTTGTGGTCCGTAAACACATCTACATGGACCCCGAACAAGTAGTGCCTTCATATCTTCAAGGCAAATACTCATCTAGCCCAAATTACACCTTGGAATTTAGATATAAGTGATCGATTGTCAAATATAGAACCCAACGAAGATTGAGGTCGATCCCACAGGGAATATGGTAAGAACTTAGGTTAATGCAAATAACTATTACTATTGATTGACTTATTTCCAAACGGGAAAAAATATGGAATAATAACAAAAGTAAAATTAATGAATGCTTGTATTAAATTGGGTTTATATTCAATTTATGAACTAGACTAGGATTGTGTTCCCCAAGATTTCATAACCACAAGGATTATACACTAGTGATCTTTTTCGGTGTTTAACATGTAATATTGGTAAGTTAGGTTCACCTAAATGGTTAGTCTCCTATCTAGATGATTTTCACCATGCAACTTATGCGGGTGTACTTTAGTTGACCCTTACCCTTAATATCGGATTAGCTATCCCTCGGACAAGTTCAAGTTATTAGATGAGGGTTGGTAGCCTCAAATCTCCGTTGTTAATCCCTTTTTCCCATTCTTTACCTCCTTGATCCGGTAAGTAAGAATAAGGCAAGTCCTAACCTTTGCAACTGTGAAGAATCAATTAAAACAAAGGGAAAAACAATACATGCATAAAACTCTATTCAAGAATCACTAAGTATTTTTACCTATGTGTGTTAATTCATCTTGGTTCCCACAAACCTTGTTTATGGGTTTAGCTACTCATGTTTGTGTTATTGCAATCACAAAATATAGAAGAAATCATATTTGCAACTTACAAAGTATTGTAGAATAAAAACCAAGTAGATTGAATAAAATTCTAGTGTATCTTCCGTATCTTGAATTAAGAACAATTGTATGAAAACTTTCTCAAGAATATCGCCCAAGATTCTCCAAGAAATCATCCTCGAACATTCTCCTAAAATAAATCTAAAACTGGGTATTTATAATACAATGAAATCCTTTTCCTAAATAAATATGGAAACTAGGTCGGCAGTGGCAATGGGCCATGTGACGGATCGTTAGGCCTTCTGACGAGTCGTTCCTTTCTTTAAAACAATCTTCCTCAACAACTTACCCAGGACTGCAATGGGTCACCTAACGACTAGTCGTGCCTTAGCACGAGTCATTAGGTCCCTCGTGGTCTACTTCATTAGAAATTCCAGTGCACCTCAAGGATAGTTCCAGTGTCCTGCCAATGTGTCATTCCTTCAAGTGAAGACTCGTGATGTATCTCGTCAACTTCACTGGACACTTGACTGAATTTTTCTCTTCAAAACCAAAAGGTTGACCTCACGACTCGTTACTAAGTGTAATGAGCCGTTCCTCCAACTCGTCAAGTGCACTATTTTACTTCTTCAAAACTTTATCTTTTTGCCAACGCCTCAAGTGATGGGTCGTGCCTCCTGCCAATGACTTGTTAAGTGCCTAACAGTCCTCTTTTAGTTTTTTTCAGCATTAATTCGACCAAAATCACTTCTAGACCTGTTTTCCTGCACATTACGCACAAAATACCTTATACTCATATAAACATACCTGGAATGTGCATAATTTCTTGGTTTTAAGCTTTGATAGTGCCATAAAATCATGACACATCAGCACCCTCAACTTAGAACTTTTTCATGTCCTCAAGAAAAAACAATACAAAGAAAATAATCTACCTCGACGCTTCAATAGGAAAAACTTTAGGAAACTTACAACAGTCATCAAAATCAAACTTTCTAACTCCTCCCTCATCATATCAACTCAAAACACTATTTATCTTGGGCAGAATTATATGCCCAAGTGATACTCAAATGCTTCATTTCGTCTTGTTTATCCATTGATATTTGTACATTTTCATGTGATTTGTAGTTAAAATGTGAATTTATACTAACCAACATGATTAGTATTGTTTTTCAGGAAAAATGTAATTTTAGGAAGCTAAGATGCATGTTGGGAGAAATTGGGAATAGAATCGGAAGCGAGCAATGGAAATGGTCAAGGTCATGCAGCAAATTAAGGGGCTCCGCAATGGAGCCATGTCACACTGCCATCGTGGATGAATTCTGCCCCGGATGATTAAAATAGGCCAAGTTTCAGTGAAGGTCCGCGTTGGGGCCATGGCACGTTGGCCAAGCACCACGTTGCACGTCGTGGCACGTTGGGCATAATTACCTGGAGGACTGGTGTTATACCCCGTAGAATTCCCATCACCTAGACGACCTATTCGCACGTTGGTTAAGCATATTAGAAGGCCATACGTGCTAGAGAAAGACCGGGAAAAAGATCGGACGAGAAACCCATCGAACCATCGCGGGAGGAGCCGAGGCAGAGCCCCTCCGCGATGGCAGCGTGTCACGAAGGTAAGGCCTCCGCGATGGCTCCGTGACACGTTGCCCAGGTTCAGGACCAAGTATATAAGCCCCACTTCGGTTTTAAATGGTAAAAACATATTATAATTTCCAGAGAACAGAGCAAACCGGCAGAGGGAGAAAAGGGACAAAGGAAATTAAATAATTTTCGTCCGATTACGCTGCTAAATGCTGCCCAAACTCAAATTAATCCCAGATACCGAAGTATTTTGCAGCAGAGAGCATTTCTACGGATTTAGTTTCGTGAAATACGGCCGACGAATCGGCGAGCCACCGAACTAAGGTTAGTAGAATTGCTCTAAATTAATGTCTATGTGTTCCTAGATGAGAAGTGAATACTTCTCCCTTCTGGACCGCTGAAAAATAGCGAGTTTTCGACCGTCTTTCGATAAGCCTAAGTTTAGGCTATACACTATATCGAAAGTAACGTTGCTCTTTATAATAAAGCTGTATTTAGTATTAATTGACGTATTTATGAATGCAGTTGGGAGGAAATAGTTGAAGTACCGGCCGAGCCTCGTCCGACGGACGAATAGTTCAAGGATAAGGTATGTAAAGCTCGTTCCCTCGGCAAGTTAAGTAATATCAGTGCAGTGTAGTAATTTACCGACCAGTAGAATGTTCAGAAGTTAAGTATTACAATTATTGTGAATATTGATACGGTATTAGAAGCATCAAATTACAACTTGCGTAAGACTTACTAGTACGATATAGATTCCAGCACAAGTGTTAGAACTGCACAGCATGCTCAGTATGTGATGTAATACGAAATGTTAAGATATTGTTGTATTCAGTTGTAACCCTGCAAAGAAATGCAGTATCCGTAAAGCACTTCAGAAATAGAATAGTAGGCTAAAATGAAGTTTAGAAAGCATGTTAGGAATAGGAAATCATGTTAATACAGAAACTTAATAAATAGCATAGTTTTCAGCAGAAACACTATCTTGTATAGCATGTGCCCCAGTACAGTCTGGCAGGAGACTATATTTATATATTTACCTGCCTCAGCATGTATTAAATACGTACAGATTACTATTATTAGTTCAGCATGTAATATATGTGATACATTACCCTGTTAGCCTCAGCATGTGAGACATGTAAACCGTATTACCAGTTGAGACCGTTGTATTGTTTGGGGTTGGACTACCTAGCATCCATGACCGCCCAGGGTTAATAGCTGTATCGACTCGTCCGCCAGAGGACGAGGATACGTCGCTCCACGGAGTGGCATGCCGTCCCGCAGGGGACGAAGATGGGATGCCAGTTTTCCCCATATTTGTGCCTTGATCGGCCCTTACACACCCCAGTCGAGCGGATACGCCCGGGTGCAGATTCAGGAGTCCTCCGGACTCAGATGCAGTTATAGTCAGGGGCTCAGCGAGCCCAAGTGCATACCCAGGGGACCGGCAGGATGCTTACAGCCATTATAGGAGATGGGATGACCGGGGTAGTGGTGTAGATTCTGTGCTGGTTGTACCTCCCAGCTTATGGGGGCCGGGTAAGGTTGGTGTATGCCATGTTATGTTATGTATGTTATGCCATATTACATTAGTTATGAGTAGATTAGTAGTAGAATGATACGTCTCCAGGTATGACACCTACTCCCCCCAGTATGATTAAGAACAGGTACGACTTACACCATCAGACAGTTAATCTAGTTCTTTCTATTTCAGTTTCGTCGGTTATGTTATTGATTTTAGATATTTCTTTCAGTTATTGCTTTACATACTCAGTACCAGCGGCACTGACGCCCGGTGGGGCGCTGCATTACTTGCCTGCAGGTACCCATAGACGAGCAGGTGATACTACGTGATCCCCATCAGCGGTCGAGTATTCAGCTCCTGTCATTCGGAGACTGAATTCCTGAGGTGTAGTTCAGTTCCTTTTGCTGTACAGTACTGGTAGGTCGGGGCCCTGTCCCGATCATTTCTATTGCTACTCCTAGAGGCTTGCAGTCTGTATATATTCCCTGTGGTCAGATGAGCCGGTCGTGTGAGGCCGTGCAGTTGTATAGCTGTTAGTACTCTTTCTTTCTATTATGATGGTCGTGTGGGGCCATAGTTTGCCAGTAGTGGTGACCTTTCCTGTCACGTAGCTTTTTAGTACTTCATGATTGAATTGCAGATAACTAGACAGCATGGTGGCCTTGTCGGCCCGCATAGGTTTCCCTGAGTTGATATGTTTCTGGTCAGCTGTTAGTACAGGTACAGGAGGCTATAGGCCAATGGGCCGGGGGCTGTGTTTACAGCCGTTATATAGCCCTTTGTTTCCAGAAATATGAGTTAGAGCCAGCCAGGCACCAGAGGTGCCCAGGCTTAGCAGTCTAGCAGTTCAGGTCCCAGTAGGGCACCAGGTGCCAGTCATACCCCCCAAGGCGGGGTGTGACAAACTTGGTATCAGAGCAGGTCGTATCCCAGGGAGTCTGCAAGCCGTGCTAAGTAGAGTCCTGTCCATGGATGTGTTGTGCACCACATACTATGGATAGGAGGCTGCAAGGCATGATAGGATGGTTGTCTTTTATTCTTGTTCAGTCGTGCTGTAGAGCGGTACAGTATAGGGTTGAGTCCCTAAAAGCTTACCATATTCTTTGGTTACAGATAATGTCAGACCAGCGCCATCCTATCACAGGTCGGAGCTTAGATGTTGCAGCAGGGGAAGGCACCAGCAGGATGCCTCACCCTCGCTGAGAAACAGCCTGATCAGAGGGCACTACAGAGGCATCGTCCCAGTCTCCTCAGCAGTCTCCACCACGTCAGGAGCCACTTGGGGCGACAGTACCTTCAGCAGTCCCTATACCGACACCTTCCGACCAGGAGGTTAGGAGTGCTGTAGTTATGTTAGCACAGATGATGGCTGCTCAGCGTCAGCCAATGCCATCTACAGTTGTAGAATCATCAGGAGGGCCCGGTAGTTCGAGGGTCCGAGAGTTCTTAGCTTTGAATCCCCCAGAGTTTACAGGTACGGATCGGACAGAGGACCCTCAGGATTTTCTGGATCAAATGCAGAGAATCTTCTGGGTTATGCATGCCACGTCTACCGAATCAGTTGAGTTGGCAGCATTCCGGTTACGGGATATCGCCGTGTTGTGGTATGAAAGCTGGGAAACGTCCCGAGGGAGAGATGTTTCCCCTCCCACCTGGTCCAGCTTTTCAACAGCTTTTTTGGATCACTATTTGCCGCGGGAGATTCGATAAGCTCGGGTAGACAAGTTTTTACATCTGGAGTAGGGGGCCATGAGTGTTCGGGAATATTCCTTGTAGTTTGATTCCTTAGCCCGATATGCACTGGCCTTTGTTGATACCATGGCATCTAGAGTGCACCGCTTTGTTATGGGATTGAATCCAGAATATGTTGAGATTTGCATTACAGCCACACTGCGAGAGGACATGGACATTGCTCGAGTTCAGGCATTTGCCCAGAATATTGAGGGCATCAGACAGCGACAATGGGAGATCAGAAGGGTTAATCAGGAATAGCATCGCCGGGACAGGCCAGTTGAGTTACAGAGAGAGGCCCAAGGAGGACCCAGGCCACGATTGTTAGACAGGCCGCCCAGGCCCCCGCCTCCGCCACAGTCGCAGGGGGGTAGATTCAGCCGCAGGGGGCAGTCAGAGACTGGTAGAGGCTCGCAGGTGGCAGATTCACCATTACAGAGGAGGGCGGAGCAGAGTAGGTAAACCCTACCACTTTGCCCTATATGCAATCGACGCCATCCTGGAGCATGCAGATATGGCTCCACCGCATGTTATATTTGTGGCCAAGAAGGACATTTGATGAAGGATTGCCCAGCCAGAGGTTGAGAGGACCGCGATAGACAGGATAGGGCATCGGCAGGGTCACGAGCCACAGCATCTTCGACTGGGCGCAGGCCCTTAGTTTCAGCAGGCAGGGGTCGGGGCAGATCAGGGGCCTCCAGTACAGGTGCGGGCCCAAGCCGCACATATGCCTTACCAGGGAGGCATGATTCAGAAGCGTCGCCTGATGTTGTGACAGGTATGCTAACTATCTGCTCACACCCTGCTTATGTGTTAATTGATCCAGGGTCTACTTTGTCATATATTACTCCATTTGTGGCACGAAAGTTTAGTATTGTACCAGAATCGTTACAGCAGCCCTTCTTAGTATCTACGCCCGTCGGTGACTCTATCACAGCTAGCCGAATCTACCGCGGGTGTACAGTAGAGATTGCTGACCGTCAGACCACAGTAGATCTGGTCGAGTTAGAAATGATAGACTTCGATGCCATAATGGGTATGGATTGGTTAGTACCATGCTTTGCCAACGTTGAATGTTGGACCAAAATGGTCCGATTCCACTTCCCAGGAGAAGCAGTACGGGAGTGGAAGGGCAGCACTGCTACGCCAAAAGGTAGGTTTATTTCCTACCTTCAGGCGAGAAAGTTGATATCTAAGGGGTGTATTTACCATCTGGTCAGAGTTCAGGATGTCCAAGCAGAACCTCCGACACTCCAGTCTGTTCCAGTGGTGAATGAATTCCCTGATGTGTTCCCAGATGAGTTACCCGGTATTCCCCCAGAAAGGGAAATAGACTTTGCTATCGACTTGTTACCAGGCACTCAGCCAATATCAATACCTCCCTGTCGTATGGCTCCTGCAGAACTCAGAGAATTAAAGGAACAGTTGAAAGATTTGTTAGATAAAGGTTTTATCAGGCCGAGTACTTCACCGTGGGGTGCGCCAGTTTTATTCGTGAGAAAGAAAGATGGCTCGCTCCGAATGTGCATAGATTATCGGCAGCTAAATAAAGTTACAGTAAAGAACAAGTACCCGCTCCCCAGAATTGATGACTTATTTGATCAGTTACAGGGAGCCAGATACTTTTCTAAGATTGACTTGCGGTCCGGATATCACCAGGTCTGAGTACGTGAGAGAGATATTCCTAAGACAGCGTTCAGGACCCGATATGGACATTTTGAATTCCTAGTTATGTCCTTCGGATTAACAAATGCCCCAGCAGTCTTTATGGACCTGATGAACAGTATTTTTAGACCTTTCCTAGACTTGTTCGTGATAGTATTCATTGATGATATTCTGGTGTATTCTCGCTCTGAAACAGATCACCGGACTCATTTGCGGACAGTGCTCCAGATTCTCAAGGACCGCCAGTTGTATGCTAAGTTTTCAAAGTGTGAATTCTGGCTTAACTCAGTGGCCTTTTTAGGGCATATCGTCTCAGACGCTGGTATACAGGTAGACAAGCAGAAGATAGAAGCAGTTAAGTCATGGCCTAGGCCTACTACCCCGACGGAAGTTCGTAGCTTTCTGGGGTTGGCAGGATATTATAGGAGGTTCGTTGAGGGGTTCTCGACCATTGCAGCACCTCTAACTAAATTGACACAGAAAGCAGCAAAGTTTCAATGGACAGAGACATGCGAGCAGAGCTTCCAGGAATTGAAAGACAGATTAACCTCCGCTCCAGTGTTGACATTACCGGAAGGCACAGAAGGTTATTCAGTTTATTGTGACGCGTCAGGTGTTGGGTTAGGTTGTGTGTTGATGCAGCATTGTAGAGTAATTGCATATGCTTCCATACAGCTGAGGAAACACGAAAAGAATTACCCCACCCACGACCTGGAATTGGCCACAGTAATCCACGCCTTAAAGATGTGGAGGCATTACCTGTACGGCATCCATGTTGATATTTACACAGATCATAAGAGCCTACAGTACATTTTCACTTAGAGGGAGTTGAATCTGCGGCAACGCCGCTGGTTGGAGCTGTTAAAAGACTATGATGTGAATATTCTATACCACCCCGGAAAAGCTAATGTTGTAGCAGATGCCCTGAGCCGTAAGTCAATGGGGAGTTTAGCGTATTTGCGACCTGAGAAGCAGAAGTTAGCCAAAGAAATTCATCAGTTAGCTGGTCTAGCCATTCGAGTAATGGAAACAGAAAATAATGGAGCAGTAATTCAGAATTCTATGGGGTCATCATTAGTTACAGAGGTAAAAGAACGACAGTACGAGGATCCCGATTTAGTCCAGCTCAGAGATAGAATTCAGAAAGGTAAGGAGCCAGATTTTCAGATAACCGAGGATGATGTGCTACGCTGTAAGGGCCGCCTCTGTGTCCCGATTGTCTCAGGACTTCGTGGGCAGATCATGCACGAGGTACACTACGCTTGCTATTCCCTTCATCCGGGGGCGACGAAAATGTACCACGACATCAGAGACATCTACTGGTGGCCAGGTATGAAAGCGGAGATAGCCGAATTTGTATCTAGATGTTCTAACTGTCAGCAGGTGAAAGCAGAGCACCAGAAACCGGGTGGTTTGACGCAAGATATAACGATACCTATGTGGAAATGGGAAGCGATAAACATGGATTTTGTAACAGGGTTACCCCGTACTAGACGTAGAAATGATTCCATTTGGGTAATAGTTGACAGGCTGACAAAATCAGCTAATTTCCTGCCAGTGAGGGCTACCTTCTTAGCTGAGGATTATGCCGAATTATCTATCAGAGAAATAGTTAGATTGCATGGAGTGCCGGTATCCATAATTTCAGATAGGGGAGCACAGTTTACAGCTAGATTTTGGTAGTCGTTTCAGAAAGGTTTGGGAATGCAGATTAACTTGAGCACAACATTCCATCCTCAGATAGATGGGCAGGCTGAACGTACAATTCAGACGCTCGAAGATATGCTACGAGCGTGTGTGTTAGATTTTGGGGGTAGCTGGGATGAACATCTTTTGTTAATTGAATTTGCTTATAATAACAGCTACCATTCAGCTATTCTGATGGAGCCTTTCGAGGCATTATACGGGCAAAAATGTAGATCGCCGGTGGGCTGGTTTGAAATAGGAGAATCAGCATTAGTTGGCCCAGACATTGTTCGGCAGTCCGAGGAAAAGATAAATCTTATCCGAGAACGTTTATCGACTGCTCAGAGCCGCCAGAAGTCTTAAGCATATAGGAGGCACAGAAATCTAGAATTTGCGGTAAATGACTAGGTATATCTGAAAGTGTCCCCGGTGAAAGGGGTAATGAGGTTTAGCAAAAAAGGCAAGCTTAGCCCAAGATTCATTGGGCCATATCAGATTCGGCGATGAATAGGCCGAGTTGCATATGAGTTGAACCTGCCTCCAGAGTTAGCATCTGTTCACCTGGTATTCCATGTTTCTATGTTAAGGAAGTTCGTAGGGGATCCTTGTACAGTAGTTCCGGTTCAGGATGTCCAGGTTACAGAAGAATTAACATATGAAGAGGTTCCCATAGCTATCTTAGACAGACAGATTCGCAGACTGAGAACTAAAGATGTTGCATCTGTCAAAGTGTTGTGGCGTAACAGAAATCGTGAGGAAATGATGTGGGAGGCTGAAGAAGATATGAAAACCAGATACCCTCACCTATTTCAGGCCTAGTCAGGCGACAGGTATGTCCGTATTATTACTTATACAGTGCCTTATGGTTGTATGTTTGTAAATGATAAAGAAAGATTGATATCTAGTTATCCAGTGAATCCTAGAATATTGTGTGCACTGCCTGTGTTGGACTTTTCTGCATTTCAGGTTTTTGCTATAGTCCATATTACAGGGGAAACTCTGCCGAAATTTTTCTAGAAAATAAAGTAAGTAGTCCTCTAGATAACAGTGTACATTCGAGGACGAATGTTCTTAAGGGGGGGAGAATGTTATACCCCGTAGAATTCTCAACACCTAGATGACCTATTCGCATGTTGGTTAAGCATATTAGAAGGCCATACATGCTAGAGAAAGACCGGGAAAAAGATCGGACGAGAAACCCGTCGAACCATCGCGGGAGGAGCCGAGGCAGAGCCCCTCCGCAATGGTAGCGTGTCATGGATGTAAGGCCTCCGCGATGGCTCCGTGACACGTTGCCCAGGTTCAAGCCCAAGTATATAAGCCCCACTTCGGTTTTAAATGGTAAAAACATATTATAATTTCCAGAGAACAGAGCAAACCGGCAGAGGGAGAAAAGGGATGAAGGAAATTAAATAATTTATGTCCGATTACGCTGCTAAACGCTGCCCAAACTCAAATTAATCCCAGATACCAAAGTATATAGTAGCAGAGAGCATTTCTACGGAATTAGTTTCATGAAATACGGCCGACGAATCAGCGATCCACCGAACTAAGGTAAGTAGAATTGCTCTAAATTAATGTCTATGTGTTCCTAGATGAGAAGTGAATACTTCTCCCTTCAGGACCGCTGAAAAATAGCGAGTTTTCGACCGTCTTTCGATAAGCCTAAGTTTACGCTATACACTATATCGAAAGTAGCGTTGCTCTTTATAATAAAGCTGTATTTAGTATTAATTGACGTATTTATGAATGCAGTTGGGAGGAAATAGTTGAAGTACCGGCCGAGCCTCGTCCGACGGACGAATAGTTCAAGGATAAGGTATGTAAAGCTCGTTCCCTCGGCAAGTTAAGTAATATCAGTGCAGTGTAGTAATTTACCGACCAGTAGAATGTTCAGAAGTTAAGTATTACATTTATTATGAATATTGATACGGTATTAGAAGCATCAAATTACAACTTGCGTAAGACTTACTAGTACGATATAGATTCCAGCACAAGTGTTAGAACTGCACAGCATGCTCAGTATGTGATGTAATACGAAATGTTAAGATATTGTTGTATTCTGTTGTAACCCCGCAAAGAAATGAAGTATTCGTAAAGCACTTCAGAAACAGAATAGCAGGCTAAAATGAAGTTTAGAAAGCATGTTAGGAATAGGAAATCATGTTAATACAGAAACTTAATAAATAGCATAGTTTTCCGCAGAAACACTATCTTGTATAGCATGTGCCCCAGTACAGTCTGGCAGGAGACTATATTTATATATTTACCTGCCTCAGCATGTATTAAATACGTACAGATTACTATTATTAGTTCAGCATGTAATATATGTGATACATTACCCTGTTAGCCTCATCATGTGAGACATGTAGACCGTATTACCAGTTGAGACCGTTGTATTGTTTGGGGTTGGACTACCTAGCATCCATGACCGCCCAGGGTTAATAGCTGTATAGACTCGTCCGCCAGAGGACGAGGATATGTCGCTCCACGGAGTGGCATGCCGTCCCGCAGGGGACGAAGATGGGATGCCAGTTTTCCCCATATTTGTGCCTTGATCGGCCCTTACACACCCCAGTCGAGCGGATACGCACGGGTGCAGATTCAGGAGTCCTCCGGACTCAGATGCAGTTATAGTCAGGGGCTCAGCGAGCCCAAGTGCATACCCAGGGGACCGGCAGGATGCTTATAGCCATTATAGGAGATGGGATGACCGAGGTAGGGGTGTAGATTCTGTGCTGGTTGTACCTCCCGGCTTTTGGGGGTTGGGTAAGGTTGGTGTATGCCATGTTATGTTATGTATGTTATGCCATATTACATTAGTTACGAGTAGATTAGTAGTAGAATGATACGTCTCCAGGTATGACGCCTACTCCCCCCAGTATGATTAAGAACAGGTACGACTTACACCATCAGACAGTTAATCTAGTTCTTTCTATTTCAGTTTCGTCGGTTATGTTATTGATTTCAGATATTTCTTTCAGTTATTGCTTTACATACTTAGTACCAGCGGTACTGACGCCCGGTGGGGCGCTGCATTACTTGCCTGCAGGTACCCATAGACGAGCAGGCGATACTACGTGATCCCCATCAGCGGTCGAGTATTCAGCTCCTGTCATCCGGAGACTGAATTCCTGAGGTGTAGTTCAGTTCCTTTTGCTGTACAGTACTGGTAGGTCGGGGCCTTGTCCCGATCATTTCTATTGCTACTCCTAGAGGCTTGCAGTCTGTATATATTCACTGTGGTCAGATGAGCCGGTCGTGTGAGGCCGTGCAGTTGTATAGCTGTTAGTACTCTTTCATTCTATTATGATGGCCGTGTGGGGCCATAGTTTGCCAGTAGTGGTGACCTTGCCGGTCACGTAGCTTTTTAGTACTTCATGATTGAATTGCAGATAACTAGACAGCATGGTGGCCTTGTCGGCCCGCATAGGTTTCCCTGAGTTGATATGTTTCTGGTCAGCTGTTAGTACAGGTACAGGAGGCTATAGGCCAATGGGCCGGGGGTTGTGTTTACAGCCGTTATATAGCCCTTTGTTTCCAGAAATATGAGTTAGAGCCAGCCAGGCACCAGAGGTGCCCAGGCTTAGCAGTCTAGCAGTTCAGGTCCCAGTAGGGCACCAGGTGCCAGTCATACCCCCCAAGGCGGGGTGTGACAACTGGATTCCAGTAAGGGTCCGCGTTTTTGGTGTGTCATAGAGGCAGTGCTCCACGATGCACTCCGTGACACGTTGCTTGTTATTCCGGAAAAAATTCCCACTAGTATAAATAGCACACTTAGGTTTATTTTTAATTATTCTGATTTAGCTGAGCAAGAACGTGGGTTACATGCAGTTGAGGGGATGAAATTCTTAGGGTTCTTCTCTATCTCTTTCTTCTTTGTTTCAATTGTTTGTATGATTTACACTCATTTAACAATGTTTAATCTACAAATGAGTGGCTAAATTCACTTCTTGCTGAGGTTAAGAACATTTGTAGTGGAGTGTAATTATTGATCATCTTGGTTTTTCATCTTTTCTTCCATGGTTGTTCTATTAATTCTTGTTCTTACTGCATTAATGTTTGGCCAATATTAATGTATATCTAAAAATCTAGTTTGCGCTCGAAAGAGAAACAAATTGGAAAGTTGTGAATTAATAGGATATGATCTCTTCTTGGTTTGGGAAAATTGAGAATTGATTTACCTTCAGAATAGAAATATATCTGAAAGTCGTATTAGTCAATTAAGGAATCGGTTTCGTATGGCTAGAACATGAATTTCTTCTTATCACAGAAATGTAGGTGGAAGGTTCATGATTCTTAAGTTGGGTTAAATACGAGAGTTTTAATCCATAGGCAATAATTTTTTACTAGCAACCGAAGGAAAGATTAACCAATTTGTATCAATAAATTGCTTCCCTGCATGTTTGTTTTAGCCTCAGCATGCTCATTACTGTAGTTCAGACTCAAATTGTACATTTGTTTTAGATTAGTATAAATTAGGAAACAAACTCCCAAAAATCTTCTTGAAACTGTTATCTGCATTATTAGAGTTAGAGTTTATTAACACTTGATTAGATTATTACCTTGGTCCAGTCCCTGTGGGATCGATACTTGGCTACTCAAGCCATTTTACTACTTGTTCGACCACGTGCACTTGCGTGTAGGTATTCAAAAACCACCGAACAAGTTTTTAGCGCCGTTGTCGGGGACTGGAAATTGGTAAAAATTGTTTTCTTATGTTAACGTTAGTTTACGATTTCTTATTAGTGTTGACAACTTGGTCTTAGCTTGTCTTTTGGAGATATTGAATTCTGTTGAACACTGGCAAGGGACAAGGAGCTGGTGGGTTCACACTTAGAGCCTGAAAGACAATTCCATCGTCAAACGAGAGAAGCTCTAGAGAGAAAGCTGCAATTGCTCAAACAGACAATCCTAGAGCAACAACAGAATCCACCAATTGTAAGAGCATTGTTAGTTCCCGAAGAAATGGTAGCTAGGTCGGTTCGCGAAGTGGCAATCCCACATGCTAACAACGTTACATCTAGCATTCGCAAACCTGAGCCAGGAGGGAGGTTCGAGCTTAAATAGAATATGGTGCAATTGCTGCACACCAGCGGGCAATTCACAGGTCTCTCTCACGAGGATCCACAACAATATCTCCAAAACTTTTTGTAGATAAGTTACACTTACATCCCCATTGGAGTGTCACCCGATTATGTCAGGCTTACATTGTTCCCATTTTCACTTTTGGGAGAAGCAAAGAGGTGGTTGAAAGCTGAACCACCTAATTCCATCACTACTTGGGATGATCTTGCACAGAAATTTTTGATACGGTTCTTTCCATTCAGTAAAACAACAAGACTTAGAAGTCAAATTCTAAGTTTCAAACAAAGAGAGGGGGAGAATCTGTATTAAGCTTGGGAACGATTCAAATCTATGTTGCGGGATTGTCCTCATCATCACCAATCCAATGACGTGCTGGTGCATACTTTCATAGAGGGTTTGGAACCCCACACAAAAATCTTGTTAGACTCAGCAGCTGGGGGACAAGCATTAGAAAAAACTTATGAGAAGCTGTATACTTTGTTGAACCATATTTCACAGGGAAATCCATAGTGGAATGCAGACTCTTCTAGAGGAGGAACAAGGAAAGCGGCAGGAGTCTTGAAAGTGGATGGTTTTATAGCTATCGCTGCACAGATAGCTGTTACAGAATCAACTCAATACCCACTTCAGCAATATAAGCATGAATTAGTCTCAAGCCCTAGTGAATGTAGTGCAGCAGATTTGGTGTGAAGTGTGTGGCAGTAATGAACACTCAGCTGAGTGTTGTGGTGCGAATCCTGATTCAGTAAACTTTGTTGGTAATGTACAGAGAAATAATCACCAACAGTATGGTAACAACTACAATTTTAATTGGAGGAGTCACCCGAATTTCTCTTGGGGTAGTAACAGCCATCAAGGGCGGAGTTTGAGTCAGGGGGCACAGAGAAATCAAGGAGGGCAACAACACTATCAGTCGCAATACAGAAGCAACAATGCACCTCCTCCACCACCATCACGCAGCATCGAGGAAATGTTCAAAACGATGATAGCTAACCAAGCTCAATTGCAGGCTGACTATGTGAAATTGGCAGCCGGTGTAAAGAACAATCAGTTAGCTACAAAGGCATTGGAGTACCAGTTTGGGAAACTAGCTGGAGCTCAGAACACCAGGCCGAGAGGAGGACTTTCGAGTGACACTAACCCCAACCCCAAGCAAGTGAATGCAGTGACCACAAGGAGTGGTTTACAACTAAAGAAAGTGGAACCAGAAAGACCACCGCAACAGTCGGGAGAAGTGGAGAATGATAGGGAGCACAATGATGATAGGGGGAAGGAGAAGGAAGCTGAACCAGAAAGACCACCACCCCCGTTCCCTAAAAGATTAAAGAAACACAAGGAGGAAGCGTGTTTCAAAAAGTTCATGGAGGTGCTTAAATAGGTACACATTAATTTACCTCTTGTTGATGTTTTACACGGAGTGCCGAAGTATGCAAAATATATCAAGGACATCATGGCGAACGAAAGCAGGTTGATGGAGTACGCTACAGTGGCGCTTACGGAGGAGTGCACTTCCCGAATACAAAATAGGTTGCCCACAAAGCTCAAAGACCTTGCGAGCTTTACAATTCAACTTATAATCGGGCAGAGTATCCGAGCTCGTGGATTATGTGATTTGGGAGCGAGCATTAACTTGATGCCGACATTGGTATTTAAGAAATTGGGGCTAAGCAGTCCTAGACCGACAATAGTGATCTTGCAACTAGCAGATCGTTCTTTGGCCAGACTAGATGGCATTGTGGAGGACGTGCTGGTGCAAGTGGGCTCCCTTATCTTCCCTGTTGACTTCATTGTGCTGTATTTTGAGCCGGATGCGGAAGTCCTATTTATTTTTGGACGTCCTTTCTTGGCGACTAGGAAAGTACTATTGATGTAGCTTCAGGGCAGCTAACCATGCGGGCACACGATAAGATGGAGGTATTTGATGTACTTGAGGCCATGAAGCTCCCAGCCATACATGAGGAGCTTTCAGCAATCAGTGTGCTTGATCAAGTAGAAATTCGTCAGATTGTTGAATCTCAGGACCCATTGGAAAGAGTGTTAGTAATCTCCAATCATTTCAGAGTTAGAGATGCTTATGAGGTGGTGCAAATGCTGAATGAGCCACAAAGGCATCCCAGGAAGCAGGAATTTCAGTCTCTAATGAGGTCTTTGGAACCATTACCGAAACCATCTAGCGAGGAAGCACCAAAGCTGGAATTAAAAGAATTGCCTCCCCATTTAAAATATGTCTTTTTGGGGGAAGATGATACTTTGCCAGTCATCATCTCCGCAGAATTGACGGAGGCACAGGAAAAGGAAGCATTGGTGTCCTCAGAAAAAAGAAGAAAGCAATGGGCTGGCAAATGTCAGATATTCAGGGTATCAATCCAGCTTTTTGCACACATAGAATTTTCATGGAGACAGGAGCAAAGCCAACTGTTCAGCCTTAGCGAAGGTTGAATCCGGCAATGAAGGATGTGGTTAGGAAAGAAATAATTAAATGGCTTTATGCAGGTGTGGTCTATCCTATCTCGGACAGTGAATGGGTCAGCCCCGTTCAGTGCATTCAAAAGAAAGGAGAGATAACCGTGGTCACCAATGAAAAAAATGAGTTGATCCCTACACGAACCGTCACAGGCTGGCGGATTTGCATGGACTATAGAAAGCTTAATGAAGCCACAAGGAAAGATCACTATCCTATCCCGTTCATTGATCAGATATTGGACAGGTTGGCTGGAAAAGAATATTATTGTTTCCTTGGTGGGTACTCTGGCTATAACCAAATAGCCATAGCACCGGAGGATCAGGAGAAGACTACTTTCACCTGTCCTTATGGGACATATGCTTTTAGGCAGATGCCATTTGGGTTATACAATGCACCCGCCACATTCCACAGATGCATGATAGCTATCTTCCACGACATGGTGGAGGATTTCATTGAGGTATTTGATCTTGGGCAGATTTATATGCCCAAGTGATACTCAAACGTATCATTTTTACCTTGTTTGTTGTCCAATGTGTATATAATATCATGTATTTGGTAATAAAATGCGAATTTATACTAACCAACATGATTAGCATTTGTTTTGCAGGATAATGTGATTTTTAAGAGCTAAAATGCGTGTTGGAACTATGTCGGAGTTGGACTTGGATGCGAGCGTGGAAAAGACCTCGGATGACATATTTTGCAGTGGCTCCGCGATGGTGCCGTGCCACGCTGCCATCGCGGTAGCACACTGCCTGGGCAGAAATAGAAGTGGCAATTTCCAGTGTGCCTGCGCGTCAGCTCCGTGGCACGGAGATAGGCCTCCGCGATGGCCTCCGTGCCACGTTGAGGCTAATTATCCGGACCATGCAATTTCCAGAGAGGGCCCGCGTCCACGCCGTGTCACGGAGGCAGTGCTCCGCATTGGCCTCCGTGACACGTTGCTTGTTATTCCGGGAAAAATTTCCCACTAGTATAAATAGCACACTTAGGTTATTTTTAAAGAGAGTTTTTTAGTTTTAGTTTTTTTTAGCCTGAGTTCAGAAGTGGGAGCAGGAACGTGGTTTTGTGGCAGTTGAAGAATAGAAAAGATAAGAGTTTTCTTCTCTTCCCTTCTTCTTTCCTTCAATTGTATGCATGATTCACACTCATTCTAGGATGATTAATCCAAGAATGAGTGGCTAATTCCTTTCTTGCTGAGGTTTTGAACTTGTGTAATGAATGTTGGTAATAATTGATATGGTTTCTTCTTCTTCTTGCATGTTGTTCTATTAATTCTTGTGCTTATTACATTCTTGATTGGCCACCATTAATGTATATCTAAAAAGTCCAATTTCACTCGAGAGAGCATGAAATTGGAAAGTTGTGAATTAATAGGGTATTGTTCTTAACTTGATTTGGGAAAATTGGGTTTTGATGTGCTTTCTTGATAGAAATATACTTGAAAGTCGTATTAGTCAATTTAGGAACCGGAATTGTAGTGTTAGGTCATAAATTGCATTTGATCACAGAAATGTAGACGAATGGTTTATGAATCTAAAGTGAAATTAAATACGGAAGTTTTAATTTCTAGGCAAACGTTCTTGGCTAGCAATATGAAGAAGAAGATGACCAAATTATCATGATTATCAAGTTCATTACTCGTTCTTAACCTTGGCATGTGCATATCCATTGTCTAAACTTAACGTAAATAGTAGTTATTAATTTTAGTAGATAATTAGTTTAGAAACAAAACTCACTCAAATCTTGGTTGGATTGTTGTTAACATAGTTAGAAATAGAATAGAGATATAGTAAACTAGGCAGTTTTGCATATCTAGAGAAGCCTCCTTGGATCGATACTTGGCTACTTAGCCACTTTATTACTTGTTTGACCACGTACACTTGTGTGTCGGTGTATAATATATACCCAGCAGCAGACCGCGAACAAGTTTTTGGCGCCGTTGCCGGGGAGGCTAGGCGATTTGTAAAATTTTGTTTAGTGTAAATTTACTGTATTTGTATTTTTATTTTTTTTAAGTGTTAACAACTTTGTCTTAGCCTGTATTTTGCAGATTTTTATTTCTGTGAACACTGGCAAGGGACAAGGAGCTGGTGGAATCTTACTTAGAGCCAGAACGTGAATTGCATAGTCAACGTAGAGAAGCTCTTCGGAAGAAGTTGCAGTTGCTGAAACAGTCTATAATGGAGCAACTCAATCCACCAGTTGTGCGTGCAGTGTTAGTGCCCGAGGAAGTAGCAGCCAGGACGGTTCGCGAGGTGGCAATCCCACACGCTAATAATGTACATTCCAGCATCCGCAAACCAGAGCCTGGGGGGAGATTTGAGTTAAAGCAAAATATGGTGCAACTTTTGCACACTAGCGGGCAGTTTACCAGTCTCCCTCACGAAGATCCACAACAACATCTCCAGAACTTTTTGGAGATAAGTGACACTTACATCCCCGCTGGAGTGTCACCTGATTATGTTCGGCTCACCTTATTTCCATTTTCCTTACTTGGTGAATCCAAGAGGTGGTTAAAAGCTGAACCACCCAACTCTATATCAACGTGGGATGATCTTGCAAAGAAGTTCTTGATCATATTTTTCCCTTCAGGTAAAACAGCTAAACTTAGAAGTCAGATTCTAAGTTTTAAATAGAGGGAAGGAGAAAATCTTTATCAAGCCTGGGAAAGATTCAAGTCCATGTTGCGGGACTGTCCTCATCATCATCGGTCAAATGAGGTGTTGGTCCACACTTTTATTGAGGGTTTGGAACCCCACACTAAAATTTTGTTAGACTCAGCAGCTGGAGGGCAAGCGCTGGAGAAGACTTATGAGGAGCTGTACACTTTGCTCAACCGAATTTCACAAGGCAATCCGGAATGGAATGCAGATTCTTCAAGAGGTGGAGCAAGGAAAGCAGCGGGAGTGCTTGAAGTGGATGGATTCACAGCTATCGTTGCACAGATAGCTGCTTTGCAAAATCAGTTAAACACTCACTTCAGCAATATGAATTTGAACCAGCCTTCAGCCTCAGTCAATTCAGTCCAACAGATGTGGTGTGAAGTGTGTGGTAGTAGTGAGCATTCAGCTGAATGCTGTGGTGCAAATCCTGATTCTGTCAACTTTGTGGGCAATGCACAGAGGAATCAACAGCAGTTTGGTGGTGGCTACAACTCGAATTGGAGGAATCATCCAAATTTTTCGTGGGGTAGCAACAATCAACAAGGCCAGGGTTCAGGCCAGGGTATGCACAGAAACCAAGGAGGGCAACAAGGCTATCAGAATCAGTTTAGAAATCACAATGCCCCTCCTCCACCACCATCACCGACTATTGAGGAAATGTTCAAGACCATGATTGCCAACCAGGCACAATTGCAGGCTGACTATGTCAAACTGGCGGCCGAAGTAAAGAACAATCAAGTGGCAACCAAGGCTCTTTAATATCAGTTTGGGCAATTTGCCAGTGCCCAAAATATTAGACCAAGGGGAGGACTACCTAGCGACACGGATCCCAATCCTAAGCAGGTAAATGCAGTGACCACGAGGAGTGGTTTACAATTAAAGGAGGTGGAACCGGAAAGACCGCCTCAGAAGTCAGGAGCAGCAGATGTTGAGGGAGAACAAACCTCAGATACGGGGAAGAACAAAGAAGCTGAACCAACAAGGCCTCCACCCCCGTTCCCTCAACGACTTAAGAAACACAAGGAGGAGGCGTGTTTCCAGAAATTCATGGAGGTACTTAAACAGGTACATGTTAACTTACCTCTTGTTGATGTCTTGCAGGGTGTGCCAAAATATGCAAAGTATATCAAAGACATCGTGGCCAACAAAAGTCGCTTGACCGAGTATGCCACGGTGGCTTTAACGGAGGAATGCACATCCCGTATTCAGAACAGGTTGCCCACTAAACTGAAGGATCCTGGAAATTTTACTATCCAGCTGACGATTGGGCAAAGTATCCGAGCTCGTGGGTTATGCGACTTGGGGGCAAGTATAAATCTGATGCCATCTTCGGTATTCAGAAAGTTAGGGCTAGGGAGTCCTAGACCTACAACAGTGATCTTGCAGCTAGCAGACAGGTCTTTAGCTAAGCCGGATGGCATAGTTGAGGATGTGCTAGTGCAGGTAGGCTCCCTCATTTTTCCGGTAGATTTCATTGTTCTGGATTTTGAGCTAGATGCAGAAGTCCCATTTATTTTGGGACGACCATTTTTGGCAACCAGAAAGGCATTGATCGATGTAGCTGCGGGTCAACTCACGATGCGAGCACACGACAAGGTTGAGGTGTTCGACGTGTACAAGGCACCTAAGCTCCCGACTGTCTATAAGGAACTCTCGGTGATCAACGTGATTGATCATGGGAATGCAAATGGATTGAGTGATTCCCGAGAGTTACTAGGTAGGCCACCAGACAAGGTTGAGAACTACTGTGGAGATGACCATGATCGGGTCAAATCGTCCATCTCCCTAGTAGAAAATTGAGCGTAAAGGTTGTCGAGCCGCGACGTTAAACCAAGCGCTGCACGGGAGGCAACCCGTGAAAAATATTTTTCTTTCTTTTTCCTTAGTGTAAAGTTTTTCTTTTATTTTATTTTCTTTTCTTTTTCTTGACTAGGTTTAGATGTGCATGTTAATTAGTAATTTTTATTCTTTTAGTAGGAATCTAGTCATTTAACCAATTTTTGTTTAGTGAGGTGATTTTAAGGTATACCGGAGGAAAAATACGTGGAATCGAGAAAACGAGGCGAGGTATGAAAAATAAAATTTGATAGTGAAACAGAGCACTGGCGCGTTGGCGCCGTGTCACGGAGGAGGGCCTCCGCGTTACCCTCCGTGACACGTTGCCCTTATCCCAGTGCCAGGTCACACCGGGTTTCCGGGTGACCCGCGTGTTTTCTTAATAAAAACCCCCGATTTCGCCCCTATTTTCCCCATTCCCTCTTCCCTCCGCGACCAAACACCCATTCCCCTACCCCCAAGCTCCGTGCCACGTTAAGAGGCAAGGAAAACGCCAAGTCTTTATCGATTCTTCAATTCCAAGGTATGTTTTCATCGTCTATCTCAAATTTTTGGCGATTTTTGTCGATTTTGAGCATGTGAGGTGAGATATATCACCCTAGGTAGAAATTAAACATGACGTGAATTATTTTGCGATTGATTGTGTTCGGATTGTTGTAGTTGACGGGTGAACTTATCGATTGATTGAATAATTCATTGTTGATTGTCGAATTGAGTTCTAGGGCTTGGGGTTGTTGAATTTTAACTTGGGTAACTTGATAGTTTGACGAAATTGATGCCGGGGTGTGTTTATTATTTGAGATAAGTCGTGGTAAATATTGTATAATTGGTGAAAGACGACTAATTCTCGATTTTTTTTTTGTGGGACATTGCGTAATATGTGAATTGGTTGAATTGCTTAGATTAGTGTATATAAAATGTTTGTATTGTTATTTCTATTTTGTTGTTGTTATTGTTGCTAAGTGCTATGGGTGAATAGCTGTCGATAGTAGGATTGGGTTAGCTGTATGAAGTCTGAGTAGTTCGCTAGCCGTTATGCTGTCGAAATTTTTGTGAACGCACTAAGCAATATGTTTATAGTGATTGTGCTGGGGGTGTAAATAGATCTATCCTTGCTAACATGTTGTAAATATTGTTAAAGACTAAGTGTGGGGTAAATTTTGTTTAACCCGACCTTAGCCAAAACTAACAAGTTTTTAGCTTAACGTTGTGCTTGTCTGTGTAAATTGACAGGTACAATGGCCAGCCGACAAGATAAAGGCAAGGGTGCTTCAACCTCAGGCACCGGCAGAAAGAGAATGAGACTGGGCACTGCTGTCCCAGCTGCACCTGCTGTTCCACGCGGTCAACACCGCCGATACGGGACACGATGGGTCACCGATGAAGGGAAGAAATGGTACTCAAAGCATAAGGAGAACAAGTACTTCCCGGAGGAACATATTGCAAGGGAACCACTTGCACAGGAGTTCCCTCGCATCGTACAGAGAATTGAAGCAGTTGGGCTCAGCTTTATTTTTCAAGAGCCCAAGGAGTGCAACCTTCACTTGGTCCGGGAATTTTATGCCAACTGGAACCCGGCCATCAGAAGCCACACTATTAAAATCAGAGGGCAGATTGTCACTCTGGAACCCCAGCAGCTGAATGCCATCGTTGGAGCGCGGGACACAGACGCCCACGTTCTCCGCCAGCTCAATATCACCCCACCGTACGCCGATATCAGACGTACGTTGTGTGGGGCTCGATCCACAGCCCGATGGAGTAGACACAAGGAGAGGGGTTACCACCAGACTCTGCCTTATTCGCAGATGAACAGGGAGGCCAGAATCTGGCTAAAAATTGTATGTTCGTGTTTGATCCCGGGAGTACATATGACAGACGTGACCCGGGACCGTGTCTGCCTGGTGTATGCCCTTATGAAAGGGCTTGAGATTAATATGGGGGCGGTTATAATATCCGCCATGAAGAGAGCCAGACTACACCAGGGCCACAGATACGGGTTTGGCGGACTCATCACCACCTTCCTCCGAGGCCTCGACGTTGAGGAAGAAGCCTTGGATTACATTCCGCAGTTGGAGCGGAGGGCTCTTGATGTGACAAAGACCAAGGCCCCCGACACTACACACGGACCTGTGCTGACTCTGGGCGAGCGACATGCTCGTGACGACCAGTATATGGCCCGTATGTTCGGTATGCAGATGCTGCAGCTACGGATAGGTGGGAGACCAGCCACCGAGGATGAATTATGGCAGCTGGAGCTGGACTACCCTTTTGGCGAGAACGCCAGAGCTTTATGCAAGGTGGGGCCAGCCTTTGTGGAGCCGACTGACGACGACGTCCCTACTGATGAGGAGACACGTCGTGAGGACTCTGATGTGGAGTCCGATGACGGCGAGGGAGCTGATTCAGATATGGGCGACGAGGCCGCAGTACCGGATGAGGAAGTTGAATATTTCGACTGAGCAGGGAGTTTCACCACCCAAATTTTTGTGCTTTATATTTTTGTGAACACTGGGGACAGTGTTCGATTTAAGTGTGGGGTGGGGAGTAGTTAGGTGCTGGGTCATAGGCTCTAAATCTGCTGTATATTCTTCCTTGACATTTATGTATGTCTGTGCTTTCCCTGTTGTTGTGAACTGATTTGTGAATGATGTGTATATATTTGTTTGTGGCTAATGATGTGTGTCTTTAAAAAGTTATGGTTACCTTTGTAAATATTTTGTAAATTTTGTAAATATTTTTTCTCTATCGATATGATCGATATTTTTCAAAATTTTTGCGAAAAGATGTTGCACTTATCAACATATTTTGTAAATTTTTTTTTTCATCGAAATGATCGATGTGTTGCAAAAATTTTGAAGTTTTATTTTTGGGTTTCTCGGAGTTTGTTTTCGGTTCTTTTACCGAGAATAGTCCCATTGAACCGATGTCATAGTTAGTGAACATTCCCTATGATGGATGGATGACGACCGTCTTAAGGGAAATGTAGTTGATAGGAGTAGATGTTTTGTTTTTAGTTTCTTTGGTGGATTGCATCAATAAACTGTAGTTGCTTATGGTTGCTAAAATTTTGTTGCGTGTGTAATTGATGTTCGAAATGTGAAAGTGATTCATTTGAAAGCATGTAATTGAGTAAATATGTTGAGTTACCTAGGCTATAGAATTTGGTTCATTATGATTAAGGCTTAATCTTGAATTCATGTAATTGACTAATTAAAGAGTCTGTGAATGCATCTTGATTCGAGCATGTGCATGAAGTGTGAGTGAGGTTTTGCTATTCCATGTCATTGTAAATTGTCTAGAACTTGCCTGGCGTGTATACAAAGCGAAATGAAGGAGGTGTAGTGTTGGAAAGGATGTAGGCATTTCTTTGTTTTAACCATTAGTTTCCATTTTTTTTCTTGTCAAAATTCTACCTTTTTATGTGTTGTATACCCTAGTCAGCCCGTTGAGCCTTTAGCCAATTTCTTTCTTTTGTCCAGAATTGTATGAACTAAGCTTTATTCCTTCTTTTCATTAGCCTTAAAGTCTATAAGAAGCTCTTAAGCGCTTACAAACAACAGAAAATTGTTTCCCAAAGTGTTAAAGAGTGAAAAGAGTGAAAAGAAAAGAAAAGCAAAGAGAGGAAAGAAAAGATGATGTTGAAGAGGCACTAGTTGTAATTAAATGAAATTGAGGGTACATGAAAACCTTCCATTTGGGGTCAAGTGTGCCTGATGAAATGGGCTGTATGAAAGTAAACCAGCATGAATGGGAGAAAAAGAGAAAAGAGAGGAACAATGTCCATGAGTCGATGGGAATGAGTTGAAAAGGCGCTTAAGGATGCTAGCGACTATTATTGGCTAATCCAATATATATATACAAGATCCATAGCCCAGTTACAACCCATTAAAAGTCCTATTTGATCCTACACTGCATTTCTTTATATTAGTGGAGTAATACACTAAGGGCAAGCCTATGGGTCATGACATGATGCATGTGAATTCTTTTGGGAGAGAGAGTGAAATTAATTTCTATATGCCCCTACTTGCATGTTTGTGTGCTGCACGAGCATAAAAGGGGAAGTTTCTCTCGAGTTGTGAGGGTACATGCTTGATGAAAGATTGATTTTCGTGTCGGATTTCTTGATTAGTTGATTTGCATGAGTTTGCCGATATCAAGAATCAATTCTTAAAAGTCTAGGAAGCCTCGATGTATTAAGGTCATTGTCTTGTACGACCAAGCATGTTTTCTTGATGATTTGCAAAAATCGAATAATCGGTATGACCGTAACGTAAATGGTTGCACCATAGTGACAAAGGTTGAGATGTGATGTGCATGATTTGTGTATGTGTTGTTCGAGGACGAACAAGGATTTAAGTGTGGGGTAAGTGATCTTGGGCAGATTTATATGCCCAAGTGATACTCAAACGTATCATTTTTACCTTGTTTGTTGTGCAATGTGTATATAATATCATGTATTTGGTAATAAAATGCGAATTTATACTAACCAATATGATTAGCATTTGTTTTGCAGGATAATGTGATTTTTAAGAGCTAAAATGCGTGTTGGAACTATGTCGGAGTTGGACTTGGATGCGAGCGTGGAAAAGACCTCGGATGGCATATTTTGCAGTGGCTCCGCGATGGTGCCGTGCCACGCTGCCATCGCGGTAGCACACTGCCTGGGCAGAAATAAAAGTGGCAATTTCCAATGTGCCTGCGCGTCAGCTCCGTGGCACGGAGATAGGCCTCCGCGATGGCCTCCGTGCCACGTTGAGGCTAATTATCCGGACCATGCAATTTCCAGAGAGGGTCCGCGTCCACGCCGTGTCATGGAGGCAGTGCTCCGCGTTGGCCTCCGTGACACGTTGCTTGTTATTCCGGGAAAAATTTCCCACTAGTATAAATAGCACACTTAGGTTATTTTTAAAGAGAGTTTTTTAGTTTTAGTTTTTTTTAGCCTGAGTTCAGAAGTGGGAGCAGGAACGTGGTTTTGTGACAGTTGAAGAATAGAAAAGATAAAAGTTTTCTTCTCTTCCCTTCTTCTTTCCTTCAATTGTATACATGATTCACACTCATTCTAGGATGATTAATCCAAGAATGAGTGGCTAATTCCTTTCTTGCTGAGGTTTTGAACTTGTGTAATGAATGTTGGTAATAATTGATATGGTTTCTTCTTCTTCTTGCATGTTGTTCTATTAATTCTTGTGCTTATTACATTCTTGATTGGCCACCATTAATGTATATCTAAAAAGTCCAATTTCACTCGAGAGAGCATGAAATTGGAAAGTTGTGAATTAATAGGGTATTGTTCTTAACTTGATTTGGGAAAATTGGGTTTTGATGTGCTTTCTTGATAGAAATATACTTGAAAGCCGTATTAGTCAATTTAGGAACCGGAATTGTTAGTGTTAGGTCATAAATTGCATTTGATCACAGAAATGTAGACGAATGGTTTATGAATCTAAAGTGAAATTAAATACGAAAGTTTTAATTTCTAGGCAAACGTTCTTGGCTAGCAATATGAAGAAGAAGATGACCAAATTATCATGATTATCAAGTTCATTACTCGTTCTTAACCTTGGCATGTGCATATCCATTGTCTAAACTCAACGTAAATAGTAGTTATTAATTTTAGTAGATAATTAGTTTAGAAACAAAACTCACTCAAATCTTGGTTGGATTTTTGTTAACATGGTTAGAAACAGAATAGAGATATAGTAAACTAGGCAGTTTTGCATATCTAGAGCAGCCTCCTTGGATCGATACTTGACTACTTAGCCACTTTATTACTTGTTTGACCACGTACACTTGCGTGTCGGTGTATAATATATACCGAGCAGCAGACCGCGAACAGTATTTATGGATGATTTTTCTATTTTCGGTAATTCGTTTGCTACTTGTTTGCAGAATCTTGACAGAGTGCTAGCTGGCTGCGAAGAATCCAACCTTGTACTCAACTGGGAGAAATGCCATTTCTTAGTCAAGGAGGGTATCGTCCTTGGCCATAAAGTGTCTTGCAAGGGGCTGGAGGTCAATCGTACTAAGATCGATGTTATTGAGAAGCTACCACCACCTGTGTCGGTGAAGGGTGTTCGCAGTTTTCTTGGGAATGCAGAGTTCTACAGATGGTTCATCAAAAACTTCTCCAAAATTTCTAGACCATTATTCAGATTGCTAGAAAAAGAGGTGAAGTATGAGTTGGATGATGAGTGTGTCAAAGCATTCGAGGAGTTGATGTAGAAATTGATAGAAGCACCTATCCTTATTTCGCCAGATTGGGAACAACCATTTGAACTGATGTGTGATGCAAGCGATGTGGTTGTGAGAGCTGTATTGGGGCAGCGGAGAAATAGAATCTTTCATTCTATTCATTATGCAAGCAAAACACTGAACATTTCCCAAAGTAATTATACAGTCACAGAGAAGGAGATGCTAGCATTAGTGTTTGCATTTGATAAATTCAGGTCCTATTTGGTGGGTTTGAGAGTAGTGGTGTGATCACGGGCAAAAATATATGCCCGAGATACTCTTTATTACTTAAATTAGTCTTGTTTATCTAAGTTATCGTATACATTTTCATATAATTTTAGATAAAATAAAGATATGTGCTAACCAACATGATTAGCCTTTGTTTTGTAGGTTTTGATGATGTTTGAGTAACTAATCCATGAGTTGGTGAAGTAGAAGCTTGGAAACAGTATTAACACGCAAACGTCGGCAAGGAAGAGGCACAAAACAGCCCACCGGCGCGTCGACAAGGTGCCAAGGCAGGCAGGCCGCTCAAAACAGCCCACCTGCGCGTTGGCAACGTGCCACGGCAGGTGGACTCCGCGACCATGGGGCTGCAACGCGCTGTCCAGGCAGCGTGACACGTTGCCAACGCGGCAAGGTGCTGCCTGGGCCGATTTTGGGTGATTTTCCAGAAAGCCTCCGCGTCCGTAGCGTGTCACGGAGGCCGTGCTCCGCGATGCACTCCGTGACACGTTGCTTGTTAATCCGGGAAAGATTTCTACTAATATAAATAGCACACTTAGGTTTATTTTTCAAAGGAAGACTTGGTGGAGCTAGGACGTGGGTTAGCAGCAGTTGAGGGACGAAAAAGCTAAGAGATTTCTTCTCTTCCTTTCTTCTTTCTATCAATTGTACGTATGATTTACACTCATCTGAGGATGATCAATCCACAAATGAGTGGCTAATTCTCTTCCTTGCTAAGGTTTTGAACATGTGTATTGAATTTTGATTGTGAATTATATGGTTTTTCATCTTCTTCTTTCATGTTGTTCTATTAATTCTTGTTCTTACTGCATTAGTGTGTGGCCAACATTAATGTCATCTAAAAAGTCCAATTTCACTCGAGAGAGCAAGAAATTGGAAAGTTGTGAATTAATAGGGTATTGTTCTTAACTTGATTTGGGAAAATTGGGTTTTGATGTGCTTTCCTGATAGAAATATACTTGAAAGCCGTATTAGTCAATTTAGGAACCGGAAGTGTATTGCTAGGTCATAAATTGCATTTGATCACAGAAATGTAGACGAATGGTTTATGATTCTAAAGTGAGATTAAATACGAGAGTTTTAATCTCTAGGCTAATGTTCTTGGCTAGCAACATGAAGAGAAGAATAACCGAATTATGATTACTATCGAATTCATTACTTGTTCTTAACCTTAGCATTCTCTTATCCATAGTTTCAATTCAAGTAAATATTTGTTAATAGTTTTAGTATATAGTTTATAAACAAAATTATTTAGCTTTTGGTTACATTGTTGTCAACATAATTAGAAGTAAACTAGAATATAGTATACATAAGCAATTTTACTTATCCAGAGTCTCCTTGGATCGATACTTGGCTTACTTAGCCACTTTATTACTTGTTTGACCACGTGCACTTGCGTGTCGGTTTTTACCCCTACCAAAGCACCGAGCAAGTTTTTGGCGCCGTTGCCGGGGAGGCTAGGCGATTTGTGAAATTGTGTTAAGTGTAAATTTACTATATTTTTATTTTATTTTCTTAAGTGTTGACAACTTGGTTTTAGTATTTGTTTCAATTCTTTGTGCATTTTAATTTTTCTCTCTTTTGGATACCCTCATTGACATGACATCTTGGAATATAAATGGTGGATACGCATATTTCAGCGAATCTTGCATGAATTGCGGAGGACCCCACTTGTGGCAAAACTGTAACATGTGCAATATATGTGGGTGTCAATATGGCCATTGGGGTGATTGTCCAAAGGCCTATTCCTCTCCCCCAAGCCCCCGCTATGATCATTCTGTTGTTTTTGCTGAATATAGGCATGTTGAAAATGAGGACTTGGGACGCCAAGTTCAAATAGAGGACATGATGAAACAACTCCTGGAGCAATCAGAAGCAATGAAGGAGTCGGTGGCAGAATTGATAATTCAGCAAAAGGAGAATGCCGAGGCTGTAAGCAGGATGAGCGTCAAACTCACGGAGATGTGTGCTGAGGCTGAAGCTTATGATAATTCGCAGGTGACAGTTTTAGCCGATATTCAAGAGGAACTACAAGAGGAATACAAGGGTGAATTCTTGGATGAAGCCCAACAATTAGAATCTCTTGAGTGTCCCCGTGATTGCCTCATATCTATAGAAAATCCATTCACGGAAGAAGAGAAAGAATATCCCCCATTTGACATCAATGGAGAGATAGATGACAATGTCGAGAAGGTGTATACAAGTAAGGAGGTCAAGCACAATGCAGTTTCAGAGTTGAGGTGTATTGGACCACACTCTACGCATTTTTCAACATTAAATTTGGTTGACAACATAGAAATAGAGTCTTCCAAGTTTGTAGAGAAATGTCTAGAGGAGGACCAAGCCCCGTATATTTTGAAATTCACTAACTCAGAAAGACAAAATGACTTCGCTTACTTAAGGACCAATAAATGCAAAAGGCAACATCTACTGTTTGGTCCTTACAATTTTTCACCACCACCCCTGGAGCATAAGAGGAAATTAGAGAAGAAATTAGGGGTGAGATTCATATCCTCAAGGTGGAGGAAAAAGTGGTGAAACTTGGTACGTCGTGCCGCGACGTAAAATTAGGCGCTGCTTGGGAGGCAACCCAAGGGTACCATGGGTACCATTTTAATTTCTTGCATTTATGTTAATTTTATTTATTTTTCATCTTGTGTTGTTTTGGTGGAAAGTTAAGCACAGATGGAGGGGAAGTCTGAGTACCCGTGGAGGAGGAAGCTAACAAGCATGGAAGAGAAAAAGTGTGGGGTTGAACACCCACTTGTGCAAAGTCGAAGAAACGCATGCTGTTAGCTAAACCTAAAGGCCTCAGGGAGTATTTCTCACCCTTTGTAAATTTTAATTTGATGCTATGAGGACATAGCATGATTTAAGTGTGGGGTGAGGGAAATTTCAAGGGAAATTTCAAATTTTTCTGCGCTTAACGATTTTGGTGAATGTAATGCTTGTGCAAAAGTTGGTGAGAAATTTGAAAAATTTGAAATTTTTTTGTGAATTAAGCATGACTTCATCACCCGTTGGTTTTTCTTTCGGTTCTTTTCCGACGGGGGGTCTTTGAACCGAAGAATAAAAAAAAATTTCTTTGTCTGTATATAGTGTTTTTAGTCATAGTTAGGGATTGTTTCTGACGATGGATGGATGACGACCGTCTTGAGGAAAATTAGTCGATAGGTTTTGGGTTTTGAAACCATAACTAATTGGTGCTGGATGTTCTTGTTATGTGCTATAAATGTTTGTAAGATGCAAGTATGCTCAGCATGAAGCATGCAAGTGTATAACTTTGTTTGAGACACTTAGGCTCTTGAATTTGACTCAATATGATGGAAGCTTAATTCTGAATTCTTGTGATTAGCTGAGTAAGAGTCTACTGATTGTGTCTTGATTTGAGCATGTGCCATGAGTGTAAGGTTTTTGAGTATTCCGTGCTATTGTGGATTGTCTAGAACTTGCCTGGTGTGTATATAAAACGAAATGAAGGATGTGAATTGTAGGAGATGATTTAGGCATTTCTTTGAATGAACCAAACTTTTATTCCTCATTATACCTACCTTGAAAAATTAATCCTAGTTAACCCCATTGAGCCTTGAGCCTATTCTTTGACAGCTGTAACATAAGCTTAATCCTTTTTCTTTCATTAGCCTTGAATTTGATCAAAAACTCCGAAGCGCTTAAAGAAAAAAAATCCGAAAGAGTAAAGGAGTGAGAAGAATGAAAAAGAAGGGAAAGTAGCAATTGTAATAGTTGAGAAAAGGAAAAAGGTGCATTTGTGTGAAAATGGTTGGTTATTAGTAGGGAGTAAGAAAAGGAATGAATGAAACATATTGCTTAAGTACTCCTTACTAATAAGCTAAAAATGCCGAAAGAAATGGGGGAACAAAAGAGGAAAAAGAAAGATGAAAAGAGAAAAAGGTGAAGTGAGGGAAGGGAAGTTTGTAATGAAGGCGTGATGTATTAAAAGCGCTTAGGAAAGATAGTCACTATTACTGATCATAATAGTACCTACCCGCACCTGAGTTACATTACAACCTAAAAAGTCCTACTTGATCTTACATTCATACATCCTTATATTAGTGGAATAAAACACTAAGGGCAAGCTTATGGGTCATTACATAATGCATGTGAATTCTTTGTGAGAGTGAGCGTAATTCTATTCATGTACCCACACATGTTGTGATGTAAAAAATTGTTTTTGCGTGTGATTGGGTAACGCTCTTTCCGTGAGGGGCACATGTTGAAAGAAGGATATATTTCATGTGGGATTTCTTAATCAGATGATTTGCATGAGTTTGCTAAAAATTGAGAGTCGATTCTTGAGGTTAAGAAGTCTTAACATGGTTGTGTTTCATTTCAATGATCAAATCAGGCATGCTCTATTTTTAGCTTGTATCTTACGTAATCATTGTAGCCGTAACTTGAATTATCTTGCTAAATTAGTTATGTAGGAGTCTCCATTTTCATGATATGTAAAAGGTTGTTCGAGGACGAACAAGGCTTTAAGTGTGGGGTTGTGATCACGGGCAAAAATATATGCCCGAGATACTCTTTATTACTTAAATTAGTCTTGTTTATCTAAGTTATCGTATACATTTTCATGTAATTTTAGATAAAATAAAGATATGTGCTAACCAACATGATTAGCCTTTGTTTTGTAGGTTTTGATGATGTTTGAGTAACTAATCCATGAGTTGGTGAAGTAGAAGCTTGGAAACAGAATTAACACGCGAACGTCGGCAAGGAAGAGGCACAAAACAGCCCACCGGCGCGTCAACAAGGTGCCACGGCAGGCAGGCCGCTCAAAACAGCCCACCTATGCGTTGGCAACGTGCCACGACAGGTGGACTCCGCGACCATGGGGCTGCAACGCGCTGCCCAGGCAGCATGACACGTTGCCAACGCGGCAAGGTGCTGCCTGGGCCGATTTTGGGTGATTTTCCAGAAAGCCTCCGCGTCCGTAGCGTGTCACGGAGGCCGTGCTCCGCGATGTACTCCGTGACACGTTGCTTGTTAATCCGGGAAAGATTTCTACTAATATAAATAGCACACTTAGGTTTATTTTTCAAAGGAAGACTTGGTGGAGCTAGGACGTGGGTTAGCAGCAGTTGAGGGACGAAAAAGCTAAGAGATTTCTTCTCTTCCTTTCTTCTTTCTATCAATTGTATGTATGATTTACACTCATTTGAGGATGATCAATCCACAAATGAGTGGCTAATTCTCTTCCTTGCTAAGGTTTTGAACATGTGTATTGAATTTTGATTGTGAATTATATGGTTTTTCATCTTCTTCTTTCATGTTGTTCTATTAATTCTTGTTCTTACTGCATTAAGTGAGTGGCCAACATTAATGTCATCTAAAAAGTCCAATTTCACTCGAGAGAGCAAGAAATTGGAAAGTTGTGAATTAATAGGGTATTGTTCTTAACTTGATTTGGGAAAATTGGGTTTTGATGTGCTTTCCTGATAGAAATATACTTGAAAGCCGTATTAGTCAATTTAGGAACCGGAAGTGTATTTCTAGGTCATAAATTGCATTTGATCACAGAAATGTAGACGAATGGTTTATGATTCTAAAGTGAGATTAAATACGAGAGTTTTAATCTCTAGGCTAATGTTCTTGGCTAGCAACATGAAGAGAAGAATAACCGAATTATGATTACTATCGAATTCATTACTTGTTCTTAACCTTAGCATTCTCTTATCCATAGTTTCAATTCAAGTAAATATTTGTTAATAGTTTTAGTATATAGTTTATAAACAAAATTATTTAGCTTTTGGTTACATTGTTGTCAACATAATTAGAAGTAAACTAGAATATAGTATACTTAAGCAATTTTACTTATCCAGAGTCTCCTTGGATCGATACTTGGCTTACTTAGCCACTTTATTACTTGTTTGACCACGTGCACTTGCGTGTCGGTTTTTACCCCTACCAAAGCACCGAGCATGGTGTATACCGATCATGCAGCAATTTGGTATCTGTTTAACAAGAAGGAGGCAAAGCCCAGGCTGATCAGGCGGATTCTGTTGTTGCAAGAGTTCGACCTAGAAATTAAGGACAGAAAGGGGAGCGAAAATCAGGTGGCAGATCACCTATCGCGATTGGGAAGTCGGTCACATGTGAAGGAAGGTGATAACATCAAAGAGGAGTTCCCGGATGAGCAGCTCTTGGCAATAGGGGAAGCTGAGGTTCCCTGGTATGCAGACATAGTGAACTTGCTAGTGAGTGGAGTCTATCCACCGGAGGCTATGGCTCAACATAAAAAAAATTGAGGCATGATTGCTGGTATTTTATTTGGGATGAGCCATACTTGTTTAAATAGGGACTGGATCAAGTGATGAGAAGATGCATCCCGGAGAGCTAGATTGCAGAGGTTTTGAGGAGTTGTCACTCTTCATTGTATGGAGGGCACCACGGAGGCGAGCGGACATCGCACAAGGTCCTACAGTCAGGTTTCTTTTGGCCTACACTATTCAGAGATTCTATGGCATACGTCAAAATGTGCGATAGATGTCAGTGGACAGGCACAATTGGTAGGAGGCAAGAGATGTCGCTGCAGAATGTACTGGAAGTGGAGACCTTTGATGTATGGGGCATAGATTTCATGGGCCCATTCCCACCGTCATTTGGTAATCGTTACATCTTGGTGGCCGTTGATTATGTATCAAAGTGGGTTGAAGCAATAGCTTGCCCCAGGAATGACAACAAGGTGGTAACAAAATTAGTGAAAAAACACATCCTCACCAGGTTCGGGACACCCCGAGCCATTATCAGTGATGGAGGGGCTCATTTTGTAAATTCAAGTTTCAAGAAGCTACTACCTAAGTATGGGGTGCGCCACAAGGTGGCAACAGCATATCATCCCCAAACTAGTGGGCAAGTGGAGGTGTCGAATAGAGAGGTGAAGCAGATTCTCCAGAAAATAGTGAATGCACAACGTAGTGATTGGTTAAGCGAACTCGATGATGCGTTGTGGGCTTACAAAACTGCTTACAAGACACCGATTGGAACTTCTCCATACCGATTGGTCTATGGTAAAGCGTGTCATCTGCCAGTGGAGCTAGAGCACCGAGCTTTCTGGGCCGTGAGGAAGTTGAATATGGACTTAGAGCTAGCAGGCAAGAAGAGGCTGATGCAACTCAGCGAACTTGAAGAATTTCATTGGCATTCTTATGAGAGTGCTAAGTACTACAAGGAAAAAACAAAGAGGTGGCATGACAAGCATGTGGTGCATCGTATTTTTGAGCCGGGGCAGAAAGTGTTGCTCTTCAATTCAAGATTCAAGTTGTTTCCAGGAGCTGCGGTCCAAATGGTCAGGGCCATTTGAGGTAGTGAGAATGACCCCGCACGGGGCAGTAGAGTTGTGGCAAGAAGATCGAAGTGCCATGTTCTTAGTCAATGGGCAGCGATGTAAGCATTACTGGGGTGAGGACGGTAGTCGAGAGAAGACATATGTCACCCTAAAGGATGACTAAGCTTCAATGACGTCGAGCCGCGATGGTAAACCAGGCGCTGCACGGGAGGCAACCCGTGAAATTATTGTAATACTTGAGTAGATTTAGTAGAAATGAAAAAAAAAGAAAGAAAAAAATAGAAAAATAAAAATCAAAACAAAAATTGTATTTTATGTGAAACCTATGAATTCTAACCAATTTCTTGTTGTGAGATGAATTTCAGGTTGAACGGAGGGCAAAAATGCAAAGGATTGCAAAGGAAAAATCGAGGTGAGAAAAATAATAAAAAGTGGAAAAAAAGTGAGCCAGTGCGATGGCTACATGCCACGGAGGGGGGCCTCCGCGTTACCCTCCGTGACACGTTGAGGTGTAATTCTGGAATTTTTAAAATTCCAGAATACCTCCGCATTGGGTCCGTGTCACGGAGGGGGTGCTCCGCGTTACCCTCCGTGACACGTTGAGGCTTTAATCACGACGAGTCACACCGGGTCGCCGGGTGACCCCTGCGAAAATCCCCGTTTTTAACCCCGAATTCCCTCAATTTTCCCTCATTTCTCACCCCCTTCGCGACAAACACCCAAAAACTCCCCCTTCCCCAACGTGACACGGACCTAGGCACAAGTTTTCTTCAACTTTTCTTCGATTTCATCGAATTAAAGGTATGTTCTCTAACTTCATCTCATTTCTTGTCAAATTTTTCGATTTTGAGCATGTGAAGTGAGTAAAACTTGCCCTAATTGTAAATTGAGCTTGAAATCATTTAAGTTATTGTTGATTGATGTTCGTAGTATCATTTTGATTGTATGAACTCGATAAATACATTCTTGATTGAATTTTGGTGAAATATGTAGCTAGGGTTAGAATTTGATTGCGAAGAAACTAAATGTGATTGAAAATGTGGAAAAAATGGGTTGTGCATGTTGGGTAAGGTGAATTGTGTTGTGCTTGATGTGAATATGCTAAGTAAACGATGGATTTTCGGGAGAATGAAATTGTTGAATTGCATAGAACTTAGTGAATATCATAGGTTGTGTTGAGAGAAGTTTTTTTTTGCTAAGTGATATGTGATGAAATGGTATCGATGGTGATATTTTGATTAGAAGTACGAAGTCTGAGTAGTACGTAGAATTTATTCCATCGAATTCTCTAAATGCATGAGGCATGTTGTTGTTTTTTTGTAAATTGGAAAGTGAGAATCGTCTTGCCGTAATGTCGTAATTGTGGCTAAAGACTAAGTGTGGGGTTGCCTAGCTTAACCCAACCTTAGTCGAAGCTAAGTGTAATTTGAATACCACTGGGACTGTCTGTTGATTTGACAGGAACAATGGCATGCAGGCAAGACAAAGGAAAGGGCGCATCTACAAATACTTCCCCGAGGTGCATATTGCAAGGGAGCCGTTGGCTCAGGAATTCCCCATAATTGTACACCGGATTGACGCTGCCAGGATGAACTTCATTTTTGAAGAGCCCAAGGAGTGCAATCTCCACCTGATTCGGGAGTTCTACGCCAACTGGAACCCGACACTCCGAAGTCACACCGTCAAGATAAGGGGGCAAGTAGTCACCTTTGAGCCCCATTACCTTAATGCCATTTTGGGGGCGCGGGACACAGACGCCCATGTACTCCGACAGCTGAACATCACTCCACCATATGCGGAAATCAGACGCACTCTGTGTGGAGCCCGTTCTACAGCACGGTGGAGCAGGCATAAGGAGAGGGGCTACCATCAGTCGCTGCCCTACTCTCAAATGAACAGGGAAGCCAGAATTTGGCTTAAGATCATGTGTTCCTGCCTGAACCTAGGGGTGCACATGACAGATGTCACCCAGGATCGTGTGTTCTTGGTATACGCCCTGATGAAAGGGCTAGAGATCAATGTTGGGGCGGTGATCATCTCCACCCATGAAGAGAGCCCGTTTGTATCAAGGGCACATGTACGGGTTTGGCGGCTTGCTGACCACATTCCTGAGGGGCCTAGATGTTGAGGAAGAGGCCTTGGACTACATCCCACAGATGGAGAGGCATGCCTTGGACGTCACCAAAATTAAGGCACCCGACACCACTCACGGGCCAGTTCTCACTTTAGTCGAGCGACATGCTCAGGATGATCAGTATATGGCCCGCATGTTCGGGATGCAGATGCTATAGTTGCGCATAGGCAGGAGGCCAGCAACAGAAGATGAGCTGTGGTAGCTCGAGTTGGACTACCCCTTCGGCGAAAATGCCAGGGCTCTATGCCGAGTGGGGCCAGCTTTTGTGGAGCCCACTGATGATGATGTCCACACATATGAGGAGACGCGCCGCAATGACTCAGATGCTGAGTTAGATGAGGATAGAGGGGTTATTCAGATATGGGGGACGAGGCAACCTCACCTGATGAAGAAGTGGAATACTTTGATTGATCAGGGAGTTTCACCACCTACTCTTGTGTTATGCTGAATTTTGTGAACACTGGGGACAGTGTTCGATTTAAGTGTGGGGTGGGAGTAGTTAGGTGCTGGTTATTTTGTGTTGTTTATGTTTATGTTTTGTTGTTGTGCCTGTAAAAAATTGTGACCATGTGATTTTGGTGTTTATGTTTTGTATTGTAATTTGGTGTTGTAATTAAGGTGAAGCTATTGTGTGTTGTATGGAGTTGTTGTTAGTTGGTTGTGTAAATATTATTTTTATTATTTTCTTATCGAAATTATCGATATTTTTAAAATTTTTCATTGAAATATTTTTATGATTAGGTTTCTCGACGTTTGTTTTCGGTGCTTTTACCGAGAATAGTCCCATTGAACCAAAGTCGTAAATAGTGACCGTTTCCTATGATGGATGGATGACGACCGTCTTAAGGGAAATGTAGTCGATAGGAGTAGATTTCTTTTGTTATTTTTAATTTTTTTCTTTTGTTTGTTTGTATCCCAAACGTGTCGTTACTTTATGGTTCAGAATTCTTGTTGCGTGTTGTACATGATATTTAGAATGCAAAGGTGATTCGTATGAAAGCATGCAACTTTGTAAACATGTTGAGATACCTAGACCATAGAGTTCGATTCGGTGTGATTGAGGTTTAATGTTTGAATTCTTGTAATTAGCTAATTGAAGAGTTTGTGAATATGTCTTGAGTTGAGCATGTGCAATGAGTGTGTGGTGAGGTTTCGATTCTTCCATTCTATTGTGAAGTGTCTAGAACTTGCCTGGTGTGTGTACAAAACGAAATGAAGAATGTGTATTGTAGGAAAGGATGTAGGCATTTCTTTGATTTAACTAAAAGTTTTTTTTCATTATCGTACCTACCTTGAATGTACATCCTAGTTAGCCCATTGAGCCTTTAGCCTATTTTTTTTTCTTTTGTTGAAAAGGTACAAACCGAGCTTAACCCCTTCTTTTCATTATCCGAGAATTTGATCCAAAACTCTTAAGCGCTCAAGAAAAGAAATTTTCCCATAGTGTCAAGGTGTGGTAATTGTGAAAAGAAAGGAAAAGCAGAAGTGGTGAAAGTAAAGAAAAGGTCAAGGGTGCACTTGCCGAATTTAATAAAATGAAGATGTATAACTAATCTTTGTTATTAAGTCGAGTGTGCTTAAAGAAATGGGAACAGAAATAAAGAAAGGCTTCAAGAAAGGGGAGGATGAAGGAAGAAACAATGCCCATAATGTGGTGGGATGTATGGAAAAGCGCTTAAGGGTGCTAGTTGCTATTATTGGTTAGCCCAGTATGTACTAGTTCCTTAGCTTACATTACAACCCGTTAAGTCCTATGTGATCTTACATCACTCGTCCTTATATTAGTGGAGTAATACACTAGAGGCAAGCTTATGGGTCATGACGTGATGCATGTGAATTCTTTGGGAGACAGAGCAAAATCGTGTTCATATGCCCCTGCATTTAATGTTTTTGAGATCATATGATTGAAAAGGGGGAATTCTCTTGTGTTGTGAGGGCACATGCTTGAAGAGAGATTTAATTTCGTGTCGGATGTCTTGATTAGTTGATTTGCATGAGTTTGCCGAGATCAAGAGTCGACTCTTGAGTCTAGGAGGTCTTAATGTGTTGAATGTCATTGTATTGATGAGACTATCCATGTTTTCTTGATGATTTGCTATTAAATAATTGGTATAACCGTAGCTTGGTTTGTCGAGCCAAAGTAGCTATGATTGGGTGTCAATTGCATGAGATATGAGATTATAGTTCGAGGACGAACAAAGTTTTAAGTGTGGGTAAGTGATCTTGGGTAGAATTATATGCCCAAGTGATACTGAAATGCTTCATTTCATCTTGTTTATCCATTGACATTTGTACATTTTCATGTGATTGGTAGTTAAAATGTGAATTTATACTAACCAACATGATTTGTGTTGTTTTGCAGAAAAAATGTAATTTTAGGAAGCTAAGATGCATGTTGGGAGAAATCGGGAATAGACTCGGAAGCGAGCAATGGAAAAGGTCAAGGTCATGCAGCAAATTAAGGGGCTCCGCGATGGAGCCGTGTCACGCTGCCATCGCGGATGCATTCTGCCCCGAATGATTAAAATAGGCCAAGTTCCAGTGAAGGTCCGCATTGAGGCCGTGGCACGTTGGCCAAGCCCCGCATTGCACGCCGTGGCACGTTGGGCATAATTACCTGGAGGACCGAATTCCAGTGAGGGTCCACGTTTGTCGCGTGTCACGGAGGCAGTGCTCCGCGATGCACTCTGTGACACGTTGCTTGTTATTCCGGAAAAAATTTCCACTAGTATAAATAGCACACTTAGGTTTATTTTTAATTATTCTGACTTAATTGAGCAAGAACGTGGGTTACAGGCAGTTGAGGGGACGAAATTCTAAGGGTTCTTCTCTATCTCCTTCTTCTTTATTTCAATTGTTTGTATGATTTACACTCATTTAACGATGTTTAATCCACAAATGAGTGGCTAATTCACTTCTTGCTGAGGTTAAGAACATTTGTAGTGGAGTGTAATTATTGATCATCTTGGTTTTTCATCTTTTCTTCAATGGTTGTTCTATTAATTCTTGTTCTTACTGCATTAATGTTTGGCCAATATTAACGTATATCTAAAAAATCCGATTTGCGCTTGAAAGAGAAAGAAATTGGAAAGTTGTGAATTAATAGGATATGATCTCTTCTTGGTTTGGGAAAATTGAGAATTGATTTACCTTCAGAATAGAAATATATCTGAAAGTCGTATTAGTCAATTAAAAAATCAGCTTCATATGGCTAGAACATGAATTTCTTCTTATCACAGAAATGTAGGTGAAAGGTTCATGATTCTTAAGTTGGGATAAATACGAGAGTTTTAATCCATAGGCAATAATTCTTGACTAGCAACTGAAGGAAAGATTAACCAATTTGTATCAATAAATTGCTTCCCTGCATGTTTGTTTTAGCCTCAGCATGCTCATTACTGTAGTTCAGACTCAAATTGTACATTTGTTTCAGATTAGTATAAATTAGGAAACAAACTCCCAAAAATCTTCTTGAAACTGTTGTCTGCATTATTAGAGTTAGAATTTATTAACACTTGATTAGATTATTACCTTGGTCCAGTCCCTGTGGGATCGATACTTGGCTACTCAAGCCATTTTACAACTTGTTCGACCACGTGCACTTGCGTGTAGGTATTCAAAAACCACCGAACAACTATGCATATACAAAAATTTCCAACAATAACACAGAGGAATCGAAACATGAAAAAATACTGTCAGTTGCAACCACACACATAAATCTATAACATTGCCCCAGACAATTTGCAGATGATTCTGTTGACGAAGTGCTCTCACCTCAAAGAAGTCCCACAATCACACATATGTATATGATTATATCAGTATATTTTTCTTAGAACTAGGTAAGACCCACTCACTCTCACAAAGAAATTTGAATTGTATGCATACAATACCATAGGCTTGCCTTTACTTTCAATACCTCGATTATCGAACAAGTAGCTACGATCACTATAGGACTTTCTGGGCATGTAACATAGGCTCGGGTTTGGGTATAGTACATATGGATGTTAGTAGCTCAACCCTCTGTGGCACTACTCTTTTTACTCCACTTTTTACCTTTATTTTTTATTTTCTCCCTTTTTCCTTTTTTCTGCTTTTCCTTTTATTTGCTTTAAACACTACAAATGCAGTTACTTTTTATTCAACAAAAACTTATTGATGTCACACATTATTTTTCTTTTCTTTTCTTGCTTTTTTTTTCGACAACAACAATTTTTTATTTTTTATTTTTTTTATCATGCATATCGCACCCACTCTCTTTTCTTCTTTTTCATTACCCAACCTTACTTCCACCCAACTCTTCTTACTCACCCCTATCATAGCCACCCTCAACTTAGGCAATTTTTCTGAGTTGAAGTTCACAATGTCCAAGGAGGGACAAGGGCCAAAACAAGTTCATTCATAATAAAATCAGGCAGATGAATTGATGTGAGCGAAAGAAAGGTCAATTAAAGCTCAAACATTTTGGATCAAGGGATTTTATTCACTTTGGTAGGTCTTTTAAGCTAAAGTGGAATCATAAATCAAAAATGGCCTATGATCCTTTACTAGTTCCTTATCCTCCATCTTGGTACGACCGACCAGGCAAGTTCTAGATTGACACACAGAACCGAATTCAGCTATCATACCTCACTTCACACATAGCACCGGTCAACATCATCAATTCTATTAATTGCTAGTTCATGTAAAGCCATACAATGGTAAACAAATTCACAGTTCCAATGCCATGCAAAGATT
The DNA here is from genome assembly GCA_035772735.1 of Datura wrightii. Lineage (NCBI taxonomy): Eukaryota > Viridiplantae > Streptophyta > Magnoliopsida > Solanales > Solanaceae > Datura > Datura wrightii. Next base: position 90,331,562 of record JASDFA010000002.1, on the reverse strand, counting down.
CATAAAGGTCATAATTGGCAACTCTCACATACACATGTACAAAATTTTTCGGAGGGATATCAAATCATCAAAAATCAAAATATCAAACAATTTTATCTCTTGAATGCTGTCAGTTTTCCTAACTTTCTTTTGACTGATAGAAAAAACACAAACATAAAATAAAATCCTAAACATGTCAGTTCTACTGTATATGGAACACCTAAGGGAAAAGATATACGGCAAGAAAGATCCTTGGGTTATGTTCAGCAAAATAGAATGCACAGGTATCCCTTCCAACCCCTATCAGAAATAAAGCATGCGTCGTCCTCGATTCATATATATACAAGACAAAAACTAAGGGAATAAGAAACATACCTATGTGACCTAGGTGTCAACTACCTGGTCGGTGGAGGGTATAGATATGCCTCTAACATCAACTCCAATATTGCCGGCTTGATCCAGCGCCCATTCTCAGATCCAACTGAGCTTGTTCCTTCACCACGAGCTCTCTCTGCCTCATTCTCGGCTCTCAGTCGAGCCTCTTCTCTTGATTCGTGCAGTGCTCTCTCCATCTCACTCTGCTCCTGTTTTTGCTGATGGAGAAGAGATGTATCAACATCATCACTTGCCTCCTCACGAGGCCTCTTCCTCTTTGAATGTGCCACCGGCTCCTCCGTGATGAAATCAAAAATCGGTGGTAGCTCCTCCTCAAACTCATCATCAATCACGGGGAGGACCAGTGGAGGTACCACATCTGTCTTTCGTGTGGCCAAGTCCCGCACCTCGGATCGTAGTGCTCCCAGCTCTACGTACCATTGGGAAAACTCTGGCGCCTGTAACTGTGCAAGGCGCTCGTCCATCCTTCTCTCAAAAGCATCAAGTCGCCCATGCACCAAACTGGACTATGTATCCAACTCCTTTGACACCCATGGCTTGACCTGCTCCATCAAGACTTTGACTTATAGAGACGTGTGCGCCTACTGCTTCTCTACTTTAGCTAGCCGCCTAGCAATGTCAACCAAAAACTCCTGTGAAACCGTGACTAGGCCACCTGAGCTGGATTGTGGAGGTGCGACTGATGGTCTGTATGCTGCTGCTACTATAGATGATGATTCTGGAACATTGGCAGGTGTGGAGGCATCCGTTGCTTCTGTAGCCTCAGCCTGGCTACCTATGTCTCTACCCTCAGTAGGCTCGACTGCTAACTCAGTGAACTATGCTGCATCAATCTGCATCCCACTGCCAAATTCCTCTGCTATTATGGTCGCTCCAGCGAATGCAGATGCCTGAGTCCTCAGCCTTGACACTAGGTTTGTATCATCTCTAATCAACGCGATATCGGTAATCTTCTTAACCACCACTCTCTGATCAACAGATGGTAATTCTGGCACTCGAGACTCCCGACAGAGTCTATCAATCAAGCATGGGAAGGGAATCATCATTCAATCATTTACATCCTGCTCCTGAATCTCCTCAATGATGAACCGCGTGAAATTGATTGCGTACCCGTCCATGATGTTGGCTACTAGTGCTGCTCTGTCGGGTGAGAGTATATTGTCATTTCTTGTTGGTACCATCCTGTGCCTCACCAGTGACCACCAAAATTTAGTTGAAAATTCAAAGTGGCCTTCTTTATCTGTGACTTAGTACCATGCATCCATTCAACTAACGAGCCCTTTGTGGAAATGATGCGGGAAAACCAAGTGTACTGTTTTATCTGCTCCATGCTATTCAACTTCTTTGTTTTAACTTTCCGCAACTCAAATAGCCTGTGATCAAACTCTGTTGTGTTCATCGAAGCTCGATATTCTAGCCCGTACAACATCCTATAAATTGTCTCCTCAGAGAAGTCAACTGAGGTCACGCACCATCACTTGATTCAAGGCAGGCCGCTTCTTACAATCCTGGCCTCCTAGTTCTAATTGCTGCAAAGTAGCTGCATATATTGCATAGAACTCGCGAACCAGGCATGGGCTATAACTGCCTGAAGGCTCAGTCAACCACCCAAACTTGTATTTCTCAAGTACTGCTTGTAGCTTAGGAAGATCTTTCAACCCGGTGGTGATCAGCCTTGGCTCCTCATAAATGCTCCGCTTTGGATTGCCTTTTTCATTTGGACCAATATCTTGATTATATATAGTCGCATCTGTGGGACACACCATCTTCTCACATTTCTTGATTGCTTATTCAATGTGCCCGATGTCTCAGTCAGCTCATTATTCGAGTCCCCTCGCTGGGAAAGTGACTCATCTACTCTCTCTATATTGTGCCCAGCTGTGGGAGCATCCGGAATAAATGCAGCAGCAGCCCCAGCACTTTCATTAGTGTGGCTGGGCGGATCTATTGCTAGTGGAGTGGGAGTATCGACTACGGCTGTCGGATTTGAACTTTGTTGAGCCTTAGACCTGGTCGTCCTCTGCACCAACTACTCCTCCGACACTTTATATTCCTCTTCAGATCCACTCGACTCTTCAGAGGAGGAGCGATCATCTCGTAGCCTTCTGTATGATGGTTGACTGCGCTCAAGTACCTGCTTTTTGGTTGGTACCTTCTTTGGCACCCTAGGTTGGACATTTTTCAAATAGGTCCAGTGTACTTGACGATTTGTCCCAATGAGTCGTTACCAAAGGCAACAAGTCGTTAGGTCACTTGTCAAGTACACTGCGTCAGCAGCTTATTTTTCCCACTCAGCACGAGCTACACAACGAGTCGTTTGGTGACCCAACGACTCGGATGTGGCTCATGCTCAAGAGTTCCTGTTCATCTTCTTCTTCTTTCCAGTTTACAATTCCACAAACACACAACTTCAATTAAACATCTACCCAGGTGACTACATGATCGAAAATAATTGTTTTATACTTCCTAGGGTTTATCTACATCACAAGGCACGTATGAAGACAATATAAATCAAATAATCATTCAAGTTCACTCATTCATGGGTCTTTAAATTTCTTGTGTGGGGAAGATCACTTATAATGTAATTTATCAGAGATGGAGTGCAATAGCAGTTGTGCTTGCCTGAGTGAGTGTGCAGTGAAGATGTTGCTTTCAATGGTGTTTTTGATGGGTTTGCATGAAGAAGGGGAAGAAGAGAAGAGGGAAAATTTAAGCTTTGAAGGTGAGAATTTTAACGGGGAGTGCTAACTAAAATTGGGTTCTTTAATTTTAACTTTTACAAACTTTTCCTAATTTACAGTTCGTGGGTCGGGTTAGGTCAACTTACCTGGGGACCTGACGACTCACGTAACGACTCGTGGTGTTACCCAATGAGTCGTTTCCTGAGTCGTGGTCCTTTGCCTGTTATAGTTTCAGGACGGGTCACTTGATGACTCATTTGGTTTCCAAATGATTTGTTGGGTGAACCGTCATCACCCTTTTACTTTAAGTTTAAACTTTGATCCAAGGTACTTGAAGGGGAACTAAACGATTCATTCCTTGGAGAAACGATCCATGAAGTCACCCGTTGCTCCCCTGTTTTCTGCAGTTCTCTTCATAACTGGCTAAACGAGTCATCAAGTCAGAAGACGACTCATTCTATGATTTTTCTGCACCAGAACTGAGTTTCCAGGTTTTTGGTTCCAACTTCAGATTTTCCATCTTATTAACCTGCACCCATCAACAAATGTTAACACTAACTTTTTATTACATTTACAACTTGGGTTGCCTCCAAAGAATCGCTTGATTTAACATTGCAGCATGACGTGGGTGTTTTGGCTACTCAGACTTCAACAAAACACCTCCATGGGTTACCTCCCATGCAGCACCTGATTTAACGTCGTGGCACTATGCAAGTCACTTGACTACTCAGAATTCGTCAAGTGACTCTTCTCCATCCTCCAACGCAGAAATTATGCTGAATTCCTTAGGCTGTTTGACGGTCCGGCTAATGCTTAAGGTAACCTCTTCTTTGTTTAACCGAAATTTCAGCTCCACATCAACTAAGGCCCTACTTATTGCAAGGAATGGTCGCCCCAAAATAATGGGGACCTGTGAATCGACTTCGCAGTCCAGAATTATGAAGCCTGCTGGGAATTTGAACTAATCCACTTTGACTAGCACATCAAACAAAATCCCCACTGGATTTTTAACTGTTAGGTTAGCCATCAGTAGCCGCATCGAAGTCGGTATGGGGGTTCCCAAGCCTAACTTTTTAAATACTTCTATCGGTATCAGAATTATGCTAGCTCCCAAGTCACAAAATGCCCTAGCAAACTCAACCTCCCCAATGGTGCAAGGTATAGTAAACGCACCTGGATCTTCCTTTTTCTATGCTAGGACCCTGGTAGTGATGGAACCATAGTGGTGCAGATTATCACTCGGTTTCAAAATTATGGTTCTCTTTCGGGTGACAAGGTCCTTCATAAATTTGGCATATCCGGGCATTTGCTCAAGTGCATCCACCAACTAGATATTCACCGCCAGTTGCTTGAGCATGGAGATAAACTTCTGATATTTTCCATCTTCAGCTTTCTTCTTCAAGCGCTGGGGGTAAGGAGGAGGAGGTCTAGGAATTGTTGTGAGTTTTTGTTGTGCCTCCTTTTCCTTCCCATGGCCATCTCCTTGCTCCTTTGCACTACTCGGAGTAGTTTGCACATCTGAGTTCCCAACCAACGTTGGGTTATCAATATCCACTACATCATTATCATTTATCAATCTGGGCCTTTCTGGCTCTTCAAGTACGATTGGACTCGGTGGATCAACTGTGGCCTTCCGCTCCTAATAGTGACAGCCATGCAGTGACCGTCATTTTTCAAATTTTGAATAGTATTACTGGGAAGTGTGCCTTTCTTCCTTTGATTCATTGCAACAGACATCTGACTCATCTGCTGCTACATTTTCCTGATTGCCACAACATGTGACTCCACCTTTTGGTTTAAGCTAGAAATATTAGCGTGGAGCTCCTTAATGTGGTTGTATGTTGCCTCCATCTGCTTGAGCACTTTGAAAAGCATATCTTCGACCCTTAAACTGCTTGACTCTGGCTCTTGATTTTGTGGAGGAACATACAGACCATCCCTATCATTTTTAAACTCCTCTCGCTTTTTCCAGTTCCCATTGTCCCAGTATTGGCCTCTACTGAAATTATTATCCTTGTAGAAGTTTCGACCTTGGTTCCCTTGACCTTGACGACAAGAGTCTGGGTTATACTCTTGGGTGCTGGTCCGGAAACCCATCTCTGATCATTCAAGTAATTGAAATCTTCTTCAGACACAGACTCGCACCCATCATTTCTCGGGGCCTTGCCCTGAGAACCTATAGTGTTCACCTTTTCTGCTCCCATTCCCATTAAGTGCTTGGCAAGCAACCCCATAGTGGTTTGATCTTTGCAATGTCCTGGTCACACTCCTCATCTTTTCTCTACTGTTTGGCAAACAAACCAACCATATAAGAACCAGTCGGAACCTCCGACTCTCTAGTGTGCCAAGCTCGGTTGGTTTTAGTAATCCTGTCCAGCAACCCCGTAGCCTCTGCATAAGTATGACTCATGAAGGATTTTCTTGAGACCGTATCAGCAACCACCTTTGTGTTGGCATTCAGGGACTGGTAAAAGATCTCCAATAGTGTATCATCCGGAATCCTGTGGTTTGGCATCTTCTTGAGCTTTTTATTGAATCGCAGCCCAATTTCATGGAGTGCCTCAGAATTTAGCTACCTAAAGTTGTATATGTCATCCTTTAGCTGCAACTCCTTGGATTGTAGGAAGAACCTTTCAAGGAAAGCTCTCTTGAGCTCTCCTCAAGTAGTGATGGAGTTGTTCAACAGCTCAGCCAACCACATCATCGCCTCACTCCAAGAGAAAATAGAAATAACCTCAATCTGATCGCGTCCTGGCTGACCCCTAGCTGCTTGTATGCCTTGCATATACCCACGAATTTATCAAGTGAGCATGGGCGTCATCAGATGCATGACCTGCAAATATTCCCTTCATATTCAATAGTCGAATCATTGCACTTGTAATATCGAACTTTTCCACAGCAGGCAAAGGAGGAGGGACTATCGCTCCAGTGGCACCAACTTCATCTATGTGTGCATCATCTTCCTCATCAAAATATCAGTGTCGCTGGTGCTCTAAACCTCTGGGACATCTAGCTCTTTTTGCTTCTGCAACTAGACGCTACTCTTTAGCTACTTTGGCTTACTCACGCTCTCTAGCCCGGTCTTGCTCTTCGGCCAACATCCTTGCTGTGGCTTGATCCACGGTTTCTTGCTCATATGTTGGCCATTTTCCTAAGGTTTCTCAACGTTAGCTCAAGTTTGTGATGAATTGGTATCAAGGGATATCCTTGACTTCTAGTGTCGGGCATGCAAGAACCTAAGACTTGTTAAGCAACCAAAACAACAAAAGAAAATAAAACAAAGAAATAAGAACCAATAGTAAAGTTAACTCAATTAACAAAATCCTTAGCCATATTCCCCAGAAACGGTGCCAAAATTTGATGTCGCCCAAATTACACCTCGCAATTGAGATATAAGAGGTCGATTGTCAAATATAGCACCCAACGAAGGTTGAGGTCGATCCCGCAGGTAATATGGTAAGAACTTAGGTTAATGCAAATAACTATAACTATTGATTGACTTATTTCCAAAGGGAGAGAAATATGGAATAATAAAAAAAGTAAAATTAATGTATGCTTGTACCAAATTGGGTCTATATTAAATTTACAACTAGGCTAGGATTGTGTTCCCCAAGATTTCATAACCACAAGGATTATACATTAGTGATCTTTTTTGATTGTTCACATTCAATATTGGTAAGTTAGGTTCACCTAAATGGTTGGTCCCCTATCCAAATGATTTTCACCACGCAACTTGGTCTGATACGGGTGTACTTTAGTTTACCCTTACCATTAATATCGGATTAGCTATCCCTTGGACAAGTTCAAGCTATTAGATAAGGGTTGGTAGCCTTAAATCTCCGTTGTTAATCATCTTTTCCCATTCTTTACCTCCTTGATCCAGTAAGTAAGAATAAGGCAAGTCCTAACGTTTGCAACCGTCAAGAATCAATTAACACGAAGGGAAAAACAATACATGCATAAAACTCTGTTCAAGAATCACTAAGTATTTTTACCTATGTATGTTAATTCATCTTGGTTCCCACAAACCTAGTTTATGGGTTTAGCTACTCATGTTTGTGTTATTGCAATCACAACATATAGAAGAAATCATAATTGCAACTTACAAAGTATTGTAGAATAAAAACCAAGTAGATTGAATAAAATTCCAATGTAGCTTTCGTATCTTGAATCAAGAATAATTGTATGAAAACTTTCTCAAGAATATCACTCAAGATTCTCTGAAAAATCATCCTCCAAACATTCTCCTAAAATAAACCTAAAAATGGGTATTTATAATACAAAGAAATCCTTTTCCTAAATAAATCTGGAAACTAGGTTTGCAGTGGAAACGGGCCATGTGACGGATCGTTAGGCCTTCTGGCAAGTCGTTCCTTGCTTTAAAACAATCGTCCTCAACAACTTACCCAGGACTAGAAAGGAGTCACCTAACGACTCGTCGTGCCTTAGCACGAGTCGTTAGGTCCCTCGTGGTCTACTTCCTCAGAAATTCCAGTGCACCTCACGGATAGGTCCAGTGGCCTGCCAACGAGTCGTTCCTTCAGGTGACGACTCGTGATGTCTCTCGTCAACTTCATTGGACACTTGGTTGAATTTTTCTCTTCAAAACCTAATGGTCGACCTCATGACTCGTTACCAAGTGTAACGAGTCATTCCTCCAACTCATCAAGTGCACTGTTTTACTTCTTCAAAATCTCATCTTTTTGCCGACGCCTCAAGTGACGGGTCGTGCCTCCTGCCAATGACTCGTTAAGTGCCTAGCAGTCCTCTTTCAGTTGTTTTCAACATTAATTCGACCAAAATCACTTCCAAACTTGTTTTCCTACACATTATGCACAAAATACCTTATACCCATATAAACATACCTGGAATGTGGATAATTTCTTGGTTTTAAGCGTCGAAAGTGCCGTAAAATCACGGCACATCAAATACAACCTCGTCCAATTCAAGATCATGGGTCGGCTAATTCCTTTCATGAACCTTCAGTTTCCTAGAAGCGTATGCCATGACTTTACCACATTGCTTCAACATACAACCAAGGTCAATTCTAGAAGCATCGCAATACACCACAAACCCAGTGGTACCCTCGAGTAGGGTTAACACTGGTGATGAGGTGACTCGAGTCTTCAACTCATGGAAGCTCCTCTCAGAAGCATCCGACCATTGGAGTTTCTCTTTCTTTTGCGTCAATTTGTTCAATGGTGCTACAATGGATGAAAATCCCGCAACAACAGATAATAACCACCTAAGCCAAAGAAGCTCCTGATATCTAAAGGATTCACCAGTCTAGGCCAATTCTTCACCGCTTCTATTTTTTCAGAGTCCACCTTTATGCCCTCACTTGATACCATATGGCCCAAAAATGCCACTGAGTTTACCCAGAACTCGCACTTGCTGAATTTTGCATATAATTGGCGGTCCTTGAGAGTTTGTAGTACCACTCTCAAATGAGCGGCATGCTGCTCCTCGCTCTGAGAGTATCCGAATTTCATCAATAAACACGATCACGAACATATCCAAGAAAAGCTTGAACACCCTATTCATCAATTCCATAAAAGTGGCAGAAGCATTCATTAGTCCAAAAGACATAACTACAAACTCATAATGACCATACCGCGTCCTGAAGGCTGTCTTCAGGATGTCACTCTCTCGGACACTGAGCTGATAGTATCCGGATCTGAGATCTATCTTTGAAAAGCACTTAGCACCCTGAAGATGGTCAAACAAATCATCAATCCTGGGAAGAGGATAACTGTTCTTGATGGTGACCTTGTTCAATTGCCTGTAATCAATACAAAAACCAAGAGAACCATCATTCTTTCGAAAAAAAGAATTGGTGCACCCCATGGGTATTTTCTCGATCTAATGAATCCCTTATCTAAAAGGTCTTCCAACTTCTCCTTCAACTCCTTTAGCTCGGCTGGAGCCATTATGTGAGGAGGAATAGATATAGGCTGCGTATCGGGAAGAAGGTTAATACCAAAATCAATCTCCCACTCTGGAGGTATTCTTGGTAAATCATCTGGGAAGACCACTAGATACTCACATATTACTGGAATGGACTGGATAGTTAGGGTCTCACAGGTAGCATCCTTAACCCTAACTAAATGGTACACCCAACCCTTGGAGATCATCTTTCTAGCCTTAAGGTAGGAAATGAAACAACCTATAGGCACAACTGAACTACCCTTCCATTCTAAGGCTGGCTCACCCGAAAATCGGAACTCTACAGCCCGGGTTCTATAATTGACAGAGGCATAGCATGCAAACAACCAATCCATGCCAAGAATAACATCAAAATCGGTCATGGCTAACTCTACTAAATCTGCTGAGGTGACTTTCTGAAGGACTGTGACCAGACAACTTCTATACACCCGCCTGGCTAGAACTGAATCACCCACTGGAGTAGAGACTTAGAAGGGTTCTGACAAGATTTTGGGACTGACCCCGAAACTACTAGCCACATAAGGTGTCACAAAAGACAAGGTATCCCATAGATATAACAATATATATACATACAGGTGGAAGACTCGTAATATACCAGTGACTACATCCAAGGAGACCTCCTGCTCCTGGAGGGATGATAGGGCATAAAATCTATTTTTGCATTGTCCGCCACCTGTGCTAGTAGAAGCCCCCTGCTTAACGGAGGGTGCTGGTGGTGCTGCTGAACTAAAGCCTGGTGTACGGGCTCCCCTATTGCTTGATCTGGCTGAAGGGAAATCTCTACGCTTCTGTCCAGGCTTGCCATACTCGAAACAAGCATCCAACCCAACTAAACACCTCTGTGGGTGGTTCTTGCAACAGTTCTCACAGGCTAGAAAAGTGTAGTGTGCTGAAATGCTCCCCCAACTCCTCAAGCTTGACTTTCTACCCCTCTTATCAAGCCCGGGTCAGGACGGAACACTAGCTTATGATGGTGCTGGCGATAAAGATCTCTGGTGGGACTGTTGATTGTGCCCACTAGTCCTTGGCTGGGTGAATCCGATGCTATCTGTCTTGGCCCTCTTGGCCTCCCTCTGTTGCTCACTTATCTATACTGCCTCCATCTGCTGGGCGTATAGGACAATTCAAGCAAAGTAAATATCTTGGAGAAGCATCACGGTCCGGCAATCCATGACCAAGGAGTCTTCTATCCCATGTACTAACCTGCTTACACGGGTTCTCTGATCTACCACCATCTCGGGTGCATACCTAGACAGAGGTGTAAACTACAAGGCATACTCCTGAACCTTCATCTTTCCCTGCTTGAGATTTACAAACTCGGCTGCTTTCAGCTCCTTCATCTCGCAAGGGAAGAACTGATCAGGAAAAGCGGCATGGAACTCATCCCAATCGATAGGGCCTCCTTCGACTACCCTACTCTCCTACCACTATTTGAACCAAATGTGTGTGACCCCCTTTAACTGATATGAGGCTAAGTCGGCACACTCCTCTCTAGTCACCCCCATAATCTTGGTGATCTTCAGAATCTCCTCAATGAAATCATGTGGATCCTTGTCCACCTTCGATCCAAGGAACTCAGGAGGGTTCATCCTAAGAAAGTGTCTAACCCTCGCAGCTACAGCATTTTGGTTCTGCAGGACATGTGCAACTGCCTGCTGGTTGACCTGGGCGGTCAAGGCTTGTGCTAGCATCTTAATGGCTGCCCTGAATTCAGTGTGGGCAACCGACTCCGGTGCTTGGTGCTCATGGGCTGGTAGGGCTTGTTGGTGCCCATCTCCATTGCCATCCTCGTGGCCATGTCCATTTTCATTTCTTCTACCGTTAACTTTGCAGGGAGGCATGAGCAATCGTGAATAGAATGAGTTAGAAGGATAGAGAGACATTTCACTGCACAACATAGATCATGAAAGAATTGAACATTTCCTGAACGTCTCGTAGCCTCTTCGCCATAAGTAGCGCGCTCCATACCCATGAAAAAGAATCTACTTAACATGGCTTTTAGACACCCTAGGACACTTCAAAACCTATTGCTGTGATATTAAGTTTGTCATGACTCGAACATAGGCCTGAATTGAGACACGGGACATGGAGCCCCGAGAGACTCCAAATCAACCCGTGGCATGAACATATGTCTAACTCAATCAAATAAGTGGATCATAAAGCATAGTGAAAGTCTAAACATAACATAACATCAAGACTTGATTTCACTTTATACATGACAAGCTGGTTACTACATACAGTCTAAAAGCCTCTAACATATTTGATAGGTTGATGGGACAACAACCCCAACTAACCCCACAAGTCATAATACTAAAAGTACAAACATAGATGATAACGCATGGTTCTCGAAAGATGAGGAGTCACCGTTCAAGGTGGATGCTAACTCCAGAAACTAGCTAATGATGGGGATGAGTCTAAAGATCGGAACTTGTATCATGAAATGATACAGCATAGAGTATGTAGTCAGTACGTGGAATATACCGAGTATGCAAGGTAAGTAAAATGGACATTTAAAATACATAAAAGTTCATAAGAGTAGGACAACATGATCATAACATAAATATCATAGTAAGCATATGGATAAAGGTTTTCAAAACATTCATAAATCATTCATAATCGTAATCATAAGAAAAAATCTTTATGAAACATGACTTGAGCCAAAGTATATAATCATAACCATACATAAATCATAAGGAACAGTGGGAGATTCTTATAACTGACATACTCCATATGAGCACACATGGAGCCCGACCAGTAAACCCCTAGTCGGGAGGGTATTTGTACCTTGCCAAGGGTAGAACCAAGAAAGAGATGTGATATCACTACAGAGGGCCCATTTGGGCAAGGGGACAATAACATGGAGGTCCTATCATGCTACATTGGCGCACGGTTTTGAGACTCGGGGAATGCTTGGACCTCGGGTCTACTCAGTATTAAATACTACTCCCAAAACATATATAGTTCTCATAGGATAATATACGTGAAATTCATAGGCTAGTTAAAATCATGATAATCATAAGCATTCTTGAAATACGTGTACTGGCCATGAAGATAAGGCTCATGAGTCAGTCATAATCATAAATCATAAATCATGAGGTTCATGCAAACTTTTAAAACATGTATATACTTGATATTCATAAATTCATAATGAACATTTGAGATAAATCACATTATAAGTCGTACATTATAATGGGTTCATGAACATAAAAATTGAAGTAGAATCATAACTTGATTTATCATGAAACATACATAATTGGGCATAGTTTTATAGAAAATGTAAATCCAAATAGTTATAAAATTTGCCCATGATTCATAAAACATGAATTCATACATAAGAGGGATTAACCCATAGATTGATCATAAGGATTTCATAAGAATTGAGATAAACCCTTAGAATTATCACTAGAATTTCATGAATTAGAGAGAGATTGGGCATGGGTGTGAACAAATTCACCCATTTATAACCCTACATACCTTATAGAATCCAATTTTACAACTCCCTTGGTTTCCCAAGGAAGAATTGATGGAAAAACTTGGATGAATTGATCTTGATCACTCTTGGAAAGCTTTATGTTTGCAAGCATGAAGGAGGGTGGGTTTGAATAAGTTAAACCCTCTTAAAACATCCCATTCTACGCTTAAAATGTTGTAGTAGGGGACTTAGGGGCGTAGAAATTATGGTTATTCCCTTACTAAATTCGTCGAAAGTTAGCCCCTGCTCGATCCGATGACCCACACAACGGGTCTTCCTTCGCTCCTGGACCTGTTAGTTTGCTCATTGTCTCGCCCCTAATTTATGCGTCAAATATCCTAAAACGACCGAATAGAATGAGTCGTTCCAACCTCCAACGACTCGTGGTTACTAGTCTTCGTCACCACTGTCACTATCCTGGAAATCCTCCCAACGGACATATACAATAACCTATTGTTAACAACAATGAGTCATTCCAAGACACATCACTTCCTCCGTAATCAAGACCAGCCTCACCACGACTCCCATCCAATGACTCGTTACAACCATCAATGGGTCGATCTGAGACCCGTTATTCCCAAATACAAATCTGCAACCTTTCACCACAGGCACTTTCAACAGCCCTTTCTTTCTTCTTACGACCTGTATCACGGGTTGTTTAAGGGGAATTCCAGATTTTTCTGCTGATTTTTCCTTTCCACCTCCTAGGTCTATTCGTAGGCACTTTTAGGGTATTACATGTTACTTCCAGATAAGTATTCCTGATTTAAGTCTTGGGACAGTAGATTAGACCTATCAGCCTAGTAGCCAGAGTTAGAATTTCCAGTGGGAGTAGGACTTAGCACCAAGCAGGTTGGGGTTCAGCGCAGCTAAGTTTCTAGAACTACGTTGTCACCGTAGGTTACTAGCCTGAGTGGGCTTGGGTTCAGCACAACTAGGTTTCTAGAACTATGTTGCCACCGTAGGTTACTAGCCTGAGCGGGCCTCAAACAATGATGACACTAGCCATGCCTTTATACCCTGGTAAGGTATATCGGGTCCTACCATTGAGGCGTATACATTGAAGTTTATGTCTAGATCATGTGGTTAAATATCGATTATAGGCTCTCCCACTTATTAGTTTTGATCAGTTCAGTATAGTCTCAGTTTCAGTTCTGCTTAGTTATTTAGATTTTAGTATACAGTTATGATCCTCATTCAATACCTGTGTTACGCGGTTATGGTTATATTCAGTGTCTATCAGTTTAGTTGTGTATTTCTATTGTTCTTACTTACTTCTTGCATAATTAGTACATTAAAAGTACTACTGCATGTTTTCCATGTTGTATCGTATCATGATACATGTGCATGTTTTCAGTCACAGCATTGTCAGTAGTTCACTTCAGACGATTTCAGCAGCATTATCTTTGCTGAGCCCTTATCTTTCGAGGATGGAGATTTAGTTCTATTTCAATTTCTTTCTTTCATATTTTAGAGTTAGCTGAGGGCTTGTCCCAGCAATGCGTCAATTCCTAGATGGCTTTCAGAGAAAGTATTACTTCAGTGTGTTTTGCAGTGGTTGCATAGATTTTCAGTACCTTATATTAGGCATTTCTTATTTTTGAGAAAGTTATTTAGTTATGTTTTTCTCAGCTTTCGCTTCTATTTAATTCAGTATACTTGTATGATGTTAAGCCATGGGTTAGCTTGGGTCACAGGCGGCACCAAGTATTGTGTCGCGTCCAGGGTATAGACTCGAGTCATGACACATTTGTGGTTCTAGGTGTCGTGTCTTGATCCAGGGTCCCAGCTCAGGTCGTGACAGCTGCCAACTCCAGATCATGGGTAGGGCAATTTTGCTCGTGCTTCCTCAACTTCCTCAAAGTATCAGCGATACCATTTCCATGTTGCATTAGCACACAACCCAACCCAACTATGGAAGCGTCGCAATAAACTACATACCCCTCTGTACCTTCTGGGAGAGTCAAGATAGGTGCTGAAGTAAATATATTCTTTAATTCCTGGAAGCTACGCCCACATGCCTCTGTCCATTGAAACTTAGTGTCCTTACGGGATAACTTTGTCAACAGTGCAGAGATGGTAGAAAAACCTTCTACAAACCTATGGAATTACCTGCCAAACCCTTAAAGCTATGAACCTATGTAGGATTCAAGGGTCTGGGACACTCTTTACCACCTCTATTTGCTATATGCCCTTATACCTGCATTTGTAATCACATGACCTAGAAAAGCTACTGATGCTAGCAAAAAATTTTCATTTAGAAAATTTAGAATATAGCCTATGCATCTGCAGAGTCTGCAACATAACTCTTAGATGACCCGCATGCTCGGCATCAAAGCAAGAGTGAATGAAAATGTCATCAATGAAAATAATGACAAATCCGCCCCAGTGTTAGCGTTGCTGGAAGGTACAGAAGGTTATTCGGTGTATTGTGATGCATCAGGCGTTGGGTTAGGTTGTGTGTTGATGCAGCATGGTAAAGTGATTGCATATGCTTCCAGACAGCTGAGGAAACACGAAAAGAATTACCCTACCCACGACCTGGAGTTAGCCGCAGTGATTCACGCCTTGAAAATGTGGAGACATTACCTGTATGGCGTCCATGTTGATATTTTTACAGATCACAAGAGCCTACAGTATATCTTCACTCAGAGGGAGTTTAATCTGCAGCAACGTCGCTGGTTGGAGCTGTTAAAGGATTATGACGTGAGTATTCTGTACCACCCGGGAAAAGCCAATGTTGTAGCAGAATGCTCTCAGTCGTAAGTCCATGGGGAGTTTGGCATATTTGCAGCCCGAGCAGCGGGAATTGGTTAGGGAGATACATCAGTTAGCTAGCCTAGCCGTTCGTGTAGCAGAAACAGAGGACGGTAAAGCGGTAATTCAGAACACTGTCGTGTCATCATTAGTTGTGGAAGTAAAAGAACGGCAATATGAGGATCCTGACCTGATCCAGCTCAAAGACAGAATCCAGCAGGGTAAAGCGCCAGATTTTTAGATAACTGAGGAAGAAGTGTTGTTATGTAAAGGCCGCCTCTGTGTTCCAGATGTTTCAGGACTCCGCCAGCAGATTATGAACGAGGTACATCACGCCCGCTATTCTCTCCACCCTGGTGCGACGAAAATGTACCATGATATCAAGGAGAATTATTGGTGGCCAGGAATGAAAAGAGAAATTGCTGAATTTGTAGCCCAGTGTCCTAACTGCCAACAGGTGAAAGCAGAACATAAAAAACTAGGCAGCTTGACTCAGGACATAGTTGTGCCTCTCTGGAAATGAGAAGCCGTGAACATGGATTTTGTAGCAGGATTACCCCGTACCAGACACAGACATGACTCTATATGGGTGATAGTTGACAGATTGACAAAATCAGCTCATTTCCTGCCAGTGAGAACTACTTTCTCGGCCGAAGATTATGCGGAGTTGTATATCCGAGAAATAGTCAGGTTGCACGGAGTATCAGTATCTATTATTTCAGACAGAGGAGCACAGTTCACAGCTAGATTTTGGCGGTCGTTTCAGAAAGGTCTGGGAACGCAGATTAATTTGAGCACAACATTCCTCCCTCAGACTGATGGACAGGCTGAGCGCACTATTTAGACGCTCGAGGACATGCTACGAGCGTGTGTGCTAGATTTTGGAGGTAGCTGGGATGAGCATTTGCCGTTAATTGAATTTGCTTATAATAACAGCTATCACTCAGCCATCCAGATGGCGCCTTTTGAAGCCCTGTATGGGCGAAAATGTAGATCGCCGGTTAGCTAGTTTGAAATAGGGGAATCGGCGTTAACTGGGCCAGACATTATTCAGCTGTTAGAGGAAAAGATAAAACTTATCAGAGAACACTTACTGACTGCACAGAGCCGCCAGAAATCATATGCGGATGTGTGGCGCAGAGACCTGGAGTTTGATGTGAATGACTGGGTATTTTTGAAAGTATCCCCAATGAAAGGGGTGATGAGATTCGGCAAGAAGGGTAAACTCAGTCCGAGGTTTGTTGGGCCTTATCAGATTCGTCGAAGGATAGGCCGAGTAGCATATGAGTTGAACTTGCCTCCAGAATTGGAATCCGTTCATCTGGTCTTTCATGTGTCTATGCTGAGGAAATGCATAAGAGACCCATCCAGAGCAGTCCCAGTCCAGGATATCCAGGTTACAGAAGAGCTGACCTATGAAGAGGTTCCAGTTGCTATCCTAGACAGACAGATTCGTAAATTAAGAACTAAAGATATTGCGTCTGTCAAGGTATTGTGGCATAACAGGAACCGAGAGGAGATGACGTGGGAGGCTGAAGAAGATATGAAAGTTAAATCCTCACTTATTCTAGGCCTAGTCAGGCGACAGTTATGTACATATTATTACTTGTGCAGTACCTTGTGGTTGTGTATATATAAATAAGAAAGGAGCAAGTTGAGTTAATTGAATAGTCCTCTAAATAGCACTTTCATTCGAGGACGAATGTTCCGAAGGGGGGGAGAATATTATACCCCGTAATATTCCCGGCACGTAGATGGCCTATTCGCATGTTGGTTAAGCATATTTGAAAGCCATACGTGCTAGAGAAAGGCCCGGGAAAGGATCGGACGGGTAGTCTGTCGAACCATCGCGGAAGGAGCTGAGGCAGAGCCCCTCCACGATGGCAACGTGTCACGGAGGTGGAGCCTCCGCGTTGGCTCCGTGACATGTTGGGCCTATCCAGGCCCAAGTATATAAAGCCCCACTTCAGTTTTAAATGAAATAATTCTTATATTTCCCAGTGAAAACAGAGAGAAGAACCAGAGAGGAGAAAGGGATGAAGGTTCCTTGATAATTTCCTTCCGATTACGCTGCCAAACGTCGTCCAAACTTAAATTAACTCCAGATATTGAAGTATTTAGCAGCAGGGAGCATTCCTACAGATTTAGTTTCGCGAAATTTGACCGACAAATCATCATGCTACCGGGCTAAGGTAAGTGGAATTGCTCCAAACTAGTGTCTATGTACTCCTAGCTGTGAAGTGAATACTTCTCCCTTCTGGACTTCTGGAAAATAGCAAGTTTTTGACTGTCTTTCGATAAGCCTAAGTTTAGGCTATATTATATCGAAAATGACGCTGTCCTTCAGAATAGTGTTGTATTTAGTACTGATTGACGTGTTTATGAATGCAGTTGGGAGAAATAGCTAGAGTACTGACCGAGCCTCGTCCGACAGTCGGATAACTCGAGGTTAAGGTATGTGAAGTTGTTCTTCGGCAAGTTAGTAAGACTTAGCTTGGTAAATCAGAGTAACCTCCGTATTTGAAATTCGCGGAGTTGAATGTTGAGAATTACGTAGGTCTAATAGTTTCTGAGTTATGTTGCCGTATCGTATTCAGTCCGAAAGCTTGTAAAGCATGCGCCAAAGGGCGAATTAGCATTCCAGTTCTAGTATAGCTTATTGTATGATTAGCAAGCATGTTGTAGAATAAAAAGATACAGATTTTCAGAATAAAAGCTAATAAAGTTAAATCAGATAGATAGGCAGTTTTATGGCTACAGATTAGCCATTCAGACAGATAGTATACCGGCTACAAATTAGCCAAGTAGTTAAATAAAGATTTCAGAATCAGTATAATCAGTAAAAAATCAGTTCAGTATAGAAACAGATCAGAATAAGAAATCAGATTTCAGATAGCCTTTTTCAGTTATACATGCTTGCTATTTATATGTGCTATTTGTTTGTTGAGACTTGATGTGGCGTGAGGGCCCCTTATTGAGCGTCCTCGCCGCCCCTGGGTTGGTAATCTTGTTGCCCACTGAGTGGGTGAGTTTTACGTCACTCCAAGGAGTGGCATGCCGTCCCCAGCTTGGACGAAGATGGGATAAAGCTTTCCCCATAGCAGTCTGATCAGCAATACAGGTGCAGCTCCGGTATCAGATAGCCCTGTTGAGCTGTGTCCAAGGAATCAGACCCTATCTGTTACTGTCTGTACATTCAGTTATTATAGGCGTAGCTCCGGTTTCACGTAGCCCCGTTGAGTTGTGTCCGGGGATCCAGACCCTATCTGTTACTGTCTACACAGGAGTCCTCCGGACCCAGACGCGGTTGCTTATATCGGAGGCTATGGCCCGAGCCGGAGACCCAGGGGGCCGGTAGAGGAGCTCCGAAACGAGCAGATGAGTGGAGTGATTTATTTTTGGTTGGTTTTGACCCAGGTAGGGGTATATAGATTGTTTGCTTGTTTGGTGCCATCCGGCTTATGAGGGTTGGTATTGGCTATTGCTTGCTAAATGTATATGTATTTATGTGCTTTATATATATTAGTTAATAGACAGCAGGCCGCCGTGACTATAGACACGCTCCTGCCTATCAGTGCAGAAAGGTTTGATCTAATTCCTATCAGCTCTTCAGATTTAGTTATCTTCTGCTCACAGACTTGTTAGTTATGTTATCTGTATTCAGTTGTATTATTACAGTTGCTCCGCATACTCGATACCAGTGGTACTGACGCCCGGTGGGGCACTGCATTACTTGCCTGCAGGTACTCATAGACGAGGAGGCGATCCCTCGTGATCCTATCCAGCGCAGAGTCATCAGCTCCTGTCATCTGGAGCTTGATATTTCAGAGGTTTATATCATTTCTTTTTGTTCTACAGTACGGGTAGGTCGGGGCCCTGTCCCGACCATCTTATCAGTATTCCTACAGGCTTGCAGTCTGTATATATTTCCCTGTGGTCAGTTGAGCCGGTCGTGTGAGGCCGTGTAGTTTGTTATAGCTGTTTAGCATTTCACTTAATGTTGGTCGTGTGAGGCCTTAGTTTGATAGTAGTGGTGAACTTGCCGGTCATGTAGTTATTCTGCATTTTATTGTTGAGTCCCAGATGACTAGATAGCATGGTGGCCTTGTCGGCCCGCATAGGTTCCTTGTTGCGAGTATGTTTCTGGTTAGCTGCTATTATAGGTACAGGTGGCTATAGGCCAGTTGGCCGGAGGCTGTATTTACAGCCGTTATATAGCCCGTTGATTCCCTGAATCTGAGTTAGAGCCAGTCAGGCACCAGATGTGCTTAGGCTCAGTAGTCTGGTAGTTCAGGTCCTAGTAGGGCACCAGGTGCCAGTCATACCCTCAAGGTGGGGCGTGACAAGCATGTGGGTTTTGTTGATAGAATTGATTTTTCTTTATTATGTTATAGGTTTTTTTTGATATATAGACTTGTTGTTGTGTTTGTAACGGTAATCGTATGGATTGACTTCCCTAGAGTCTACAAGTACCAATGGATGTCGAGTTGTTCTAGCATAAAGTTCAAGCACGAGGCATATAGAACCAAAGTGGCTATAAAAGCCAGATCCATAATGGTTAGGCTTGTGTTGGAATTGTACACGTGAGTTTACGGCTGTTGAGTCGTTCCAGCACACTTGGGTCTTGTACAACTTGTTGTGAAACTAGTGTATGGCTATTGAGTTATTCCGGTGAACTAGCAACCGTATAGCGAGTGTAAGGCTGTCAGAGTTGTACCAGCGCACAAAGCTTGTACATGTCATTAGAACTACACTACAAGAGAACATGCTTTTAGCTATGATTTTATCTAGAGCAATCAAATTTTTAGCTAATATATATCATTAGTGATGATTTTAGCTAGAAATGCCATATTTCCTAACAAAATGTTTCTGCTAAAAATCTTGTCAAATTATATATAGGAATTAGCTACGGCTAATTCCTTGCTAATTCATAGCTAGAGAATTTTCATAGATAAATCTCTAGGTATTTTGTTTTGCGGGAAATCGAATTTGGTGCTAATTTTTTAGCTAGGGATACAATCTATAGCTAATCTCTAACTATCCTTTAGCTAGGGGAATTACCTAGCCAAATCATAGCCAATTTGTAATGGGAAATAAAGTTTTTGCACTAATTTTTATTTTACCAAAAGAATGTGCTTATGCCGCCAAAAAGGTCTATATTAATAAGTAGTTATGGAGTTTCCTTGCTAAATCTATAGTAAGTTTAGTAGAAATTCTAATATTGCACTAATTTTTCTTTAGTTAGTTGAATTCCTTCTAATATATAACAACTTTTAATAATATTATTATCATTATCGTTGTTATTATTATTATACATGAAAGATTTCTAGATAATGTGAATAAGAGTTTAAGAATTGTTTTTTGGATTTCTTACTACAATTTACTATTTCACTGTATTATTTATTATACTCCCCAATTTAATTATGTGTGGTATTTGGCCTAACAAGTAATTTATGAAAGAAATATATGATATAAAATAAGTCAGAGACATTTTAAGGCATGTAAATCATTTCATGAAGGATAAAATAAAAAAATTAATGTTGTATTATTTCTAAATATAGAATGATATTATTCTTTTGGGGCAAATTAGAAAGAAAAGTGTGTTTAGTAAAATGGAAAAGAGGTAACATTATATTTAATTCTTAGATCTATTAATATGTTGTTTTATATTTTGAATCTTATTGTTTGCTTCGTATTGAAATTTAGTCTTAATTCTAATTTATTGTAAGATGTTTGTTTAAATGCATAGAAAATTAGAAAATGTGAAAAAAGAAATAAAATTAAAGAATATAAAATATGGAACAAAGACTTCAATCTCCTTAACTTTTTAAACTATGATATTTCCAAATTAACAAATTGTTTCTTGTGTCAACTATTTAACCTTCCGATCTCACGTCAATTGTGAAAAATATGATGATTTTAATATGATAGTTTATGAAAATAGTAGTGGCAACAATTCACATTTTTAAAATTGTTGTTCTATGTAAAATTAAAATGAAAATTTCTTGACTAATGTTGAATTTCTTATATTCCCTCAAAAAGAGAATGTCAAATTTGGTTCTCTCTATCTATGTGTGTCACGACCCAATTGGTCGTGATTGATTGACACCCACACTAACCTTCTCCAGCCGGTGGGTGAACCATCTTTTCTCAAACTGACCAATCCATTCATTCATTCTTCGTAATTAACTACAACATTATAAAATAAATTAACCAAGAATGTGCAGAAGCTAACTATTACAATCCCAAGAACTGAAAGGTACTGTATAAAGACTCTAACTAAACCATATCTAAGAGTAGTGGAAAAAGTAAAATAAAATATAAACCAATGTCTGGAACAATAGACATCTACTAAAGAGGATCTATAATAGCCTGGGTAGGAGTTAGCTCAGCCTCAGATCGAGTATCAACTGTCACGCTAGAGATATGATCGGGATGAACGTCTTGGATCACAATCTATATTTAATAAAAAAGTACATGAGTAGAATCAATACAAATACTATGCACTGATATGCATCATCGGCTGATGTTAGTTAATAATCAGTATATATCATGATTAGATACACAGAAAACAACCAAACCAGACAAAACATAATCACAACACCATCTATTCATGGTTAATAATTATCCTACTGGTTTAAGCCTTGCTATCACAGTTACTGGACCATAACAGACGTGTCATTACATCTGTGATGGTACCGCTGCAGTAGTACTGCTGTAGGAAGTAGCTTGACTAGTGATGAAAATCATAGTTATTCATCAGTTCACCAGAAATTTCCACCCAAGAAGCATGTTCATATACCAAGTCTGTTCTTGTTAATAAATCGAATAAGTAAATCTTCTCAACAATCAATTCATCAACTTATTACATATTTACATATAATAATCCTCAATAATCAATTCATAAAGTCATTGTAGGTTTATATATAATAATCCTCAACAATAAATTCATTTACTCTTCTTACGTTTACAAGAAATCAAAGTAAGACATAAATATGTGTGATCAATCATAAACACGTTGAAAACACAGAAGTATATAATCTTGTCTCATGAGTTCATATCTTTGAACCAACACAATCTCACATAGACCTCTTACCGGCATTGAACCAACTGTAATGTGTTTGTTACATGCCTCTGTCACATAACTATATATCTGCACACACATAGTAGAGGGTTTTATTTCTGCCTTTTTAGTCATGACCTACAAAGGGCACTAGAAATTCATGTTCTACATAAGTGTGGTATCTCCTTCTACTCATCTGCTCATTCAAATGCTCACCTCGAACATGAGCCGCTCATGTCATAACTGCTCACCTGGATACTCACCTTGAGCATGAGCCACTCATTCAGGATAAGTACTTGTTATCCACTTACATCTTTATCTTCCATATGTTATCCATCAGTCAACTCACATGACCACTCAGAGAAGTCAATCTATAATCACCCAATAGTTCAACTTACATTACTTTAGTCAACAAATATTATAAGTAAGAGATACACATTTTTCATCACAAGGTACCTCAAATTCACACAAACAAACACCACAAGGTATAAAACTCAGGTTTTATGCAAAACATGACTACACCATCATAATTCTAGCACAACTAGTGTCCAAAGACCAAATAATCATGTACGTCAAACCACAGTACATGCACATCATTAAATAGAGTCTAACTTGTCATAAATCATAACCTACCTCAACCAAAGACTCAAGTATCAAGCTACTCTGCGGGAGTCTTCCCTTTCCTCAATTCCTTGGATCGTTCAAATTCTAAAACAACAATAAAAATAATATTCAATAATTCATCTTTTAAACCAACGGCTTGGGGTTTCTCACCTACCTAATTCTACCCAGCCTTTACGGCCTAATTCGATATCCATAAGTTAAATTATCAAGTCTCAAACCTACAACTATTATTCCAATTTGGTTCAGGTTTTTCTTACTCCTATAACCTCCTTCAAGAAATTTTTAAGGTCACTTCTAAATTTCAAATCATCATATTGATGAAGTAGCGCATGCACATTACTCTAGTAAGTGTAATTTAGCAAACTAGAAGATTAGAATTTCATGAATTAACCAGACCCATTAGAATCCCCCCTACCCATCACCACTCTAGGGTTCTAACCCACATTCTACCATTGTTGGACCCTCACTGATCTTAGGGGTTTAGGAAAGATGACGGGGAAAAGAGTGAACGGGGAAGTTCTTATCTTAGGAGAGGAAACATCCTTGCCCTTGAAAAATCACCTTTAGATTTTAAAAAATCGTACCTTAGAATAATAGGCTGAAAATCCTAAAATTCTGATATCAACAGACATTTGCCCCCCGTCGTCCACTACAACGGTCCATTTTCCTTAATAGTGGACCCACTATGGTGACTATAGTGTTGCAATGGCAGACCCAATGATTATCCTCTCTAACCTAATAGGTGACCAAGCGCTATAGTTGTCTCACTGCAGTGGAGCTCCTATCGTTGTAGCAGTTCCCGCTAACCAGTTGCTCGATAATCCTGCATATTTTCCCATCTCAAAATACAAGTCTTTCATCAGACATCTCAACAATTTTCAATCACGCCCTTAGACAAAAAAGGGTGCTAAAAATTCATTCGAAGCCTCAGAATTTCATATGGAGATCTAGTTCACTAGGTTAACACCTAACGAAAACACCACACATCAAAGTCAATAGCAACAAATACTATTTAATTTTTAAGACCATCGCATTTTGAGATTTTGATAGCTCAACTTCATCATAGGAGTTCTACAAGGTGTTGATGTCACACCCCACCATGGGGGGTATGACGGGCACTAGTGCCTGCTAGACTCTGGGCTGCTAAACGGTCCAGCCTGAGCACATCTGGTGCTTTGGCTGACTTTGGCTCAAATTCAAGGAAACAACGGGCTATATAACGGCTGTAAATACAGCCTTCGGCCGACTGGGCCTATAGCCACCTGTACTGTATCATCAGCTAACCAGAATCATCTCATATAGGGAAACCCATGGGGGCCGACAAGGCCACCATGCTGTATAGTTATCTTTAACACAATATAGTAGAATACTAAAAGACTACGTGACCGGTAAAGTCACCACTACCATCAGACTATGGCCCCACACGGACAACATAATCTACAAAGCTAAGCAACTAAACAAAACGCACGGCCTCACACGACCAACACAACTAACCACAGGGAAATATATACAGACTGCAAGCCTCTAGGAATAGTGATAAGATGGTCGGGATAGGGCCCCGACCTACCCGTACTATACAACAAAAGAAAATGAAATACACCTCTTAATATCAAGCTCCGGATGACAGGAGTTGATAAATCTGCGCTGGCTAGGATCACGAGGGATCGGCTCCTCGTCTGTGAGTACCTGCAGGCAAGAAATGCAGCGCCCCTACGGGCATCAGTACCACAGGTACCGAGCATGTAAAGCAAATTGAAATATACAACAAAAATGGGTAACAAGAATAACATGACATATAAGCAGGAAGTAGCTGAGTCTATCTGGCTGAGGATAACAGGGGAGAGTTTACCCATTCTGTAACTAAACTTGGCGTACCTGACGACGTGTCGTCCTACTGCCTATCAGTATCTAATAGTACATGTGGATATACATATAAATACACATAATACCTGACCGACCCCCATAAGCCGGAATGTGCCAACCAACAGAACAATCTATTTACCCCTACCCGGGTCTAAACCAACCAAAAATAAGTCACTCCACTCATCTGATAACTGTGAGCTCCTCCTATCATCCCCCGTTGGGTACGTAGCTTAGGCCTTGGCCTCTGACAATGAACTGTGTCTGAGTCTGAAGACTCCTGCCTCTGGGCGTAAGCGCTCAACGGGGTAATCTGCTGCTGTATCTGTGACTGAAACTGCCCCTGGGTGTAAACACACAACAGGGTAAATTTATAAAAATCTGTATCTGAAATTGGCCTCGGCCACAAGCGCACACAGAGTAGTCTGCCCCTGTAAACAGGGTAATCTGGCTCTGCACAGAGTAAACTGAACTGCCCCTGCAAGCAGGGTAATCTGGACCATATTATTATGGTGGTCGGCCATCATCGTCCTCTAGGCGGACGGCATCGCCCAGCTGGTGGCGGTATCTGAATCTGGTATCGACACAGCTATAACCCAGGGGTGGTGGGGATGCTAAAGGGTGCCCACATGCCATAACAAGTCTCAACATGCAAAACACATACACAACAAGCATGCTCAAACGAAAAATACTAATCATATTCTCTTCTTTTATTTCAAGGCCAGTCCATACTAAACAACTGATGCTATATTCTGTTTTACGCTGTTTCTGATTGTTGGGCTAACTGCTACCTGGCTTTCTGTTTATCTAATTATTGTTATCCGCGATCTAAGGCTATGTCAGTTTCTAGAGCCATATCTGTTTCTGGAGCTACATCTGTATCTGGAGCTATTTCTATATCTGATTACTGATCTGATTATATCTGGATATAACTCGACAACATAGAACATGCCATCTATAATTGGATATAGCTCAATAACATAAGCTGTGCCATCTGTTACCGGATACAGTCTCAACAAATGTAATACATACTATCTGTAATCTTGCTAATTCATTATACTACTTTTACA
The DNA here is from genome assembly GCA_035772735.1 of Datura wrightii. Classification (NCBI taxonomy): domain Eukaryota; kingdom Viridiplantae; phylum Streptophyta; class Magnoliopsida; order Solanales; family Solanaceae; genus Datura; species Datura wrightii. The sequence goes on along the minus strand of JASDFA010000002.1, from coordinate 90,305,714 downwards.
ACTTCCATTCTGGGTACTACGTAAGAACATGCTGAGCTACTAGCTGATACCACATTACTATCTAAAATCATCCGACTATCTGTTATTCTAATTATCGCATGATACGAAATGATATACTAGCATGCTTGCTGGAAATTATACTAAAATCGTTCCTGTACGCCGAGTGTCTATTAATAGCCTTTATTCTATTTATTTTCTGGACTGTACTTCCTGGCTTGCCGAAAGGATAGCTTTACATACCTGGTTTCTGAGTACCCGACTGACCGATGTGATTTCCGTCGGTACTTCTGCTGTTTCTCCCAACTACATTCATATACATGTCAATTAGAACTAAATACATTAATATCCGGGAGAAATTATCACTTTTGATATATATTTATCCCAAACTTCAACCTTTCGGAAAACGGTCGAAATCTCATTATTTCTCGATAGTCCAGAAGGGATAAATGCTCACTGCAAAACTAGGAACATATTGGTACTAATTTAAAGAAATTCTATTTACTTTACCTCGGTAGCACAATGTTTCGCCGGCCAAATTTCACGAAACCAACTCCGTAGGATTGCTCTCTGCAGCTTTATACCTCTGTATCTAAGCCGAAACGGAGTTTAGACCGCGTTTCGAAGCGTAATCAGAAGGAAAATATATATAATTGTTGTGGGTTTGCCTTAACATGGCTACCCTCTGTTTTTCCTAGCTTATATTGATGAAGATGGTAAAAAAACCGACTTTCCTATATTTTTTTTAATTAATTTTTTTTTCTAAATCTCTTAACCGACATTCCATTAGGATATTTATTCATTTAAAATTAACGGGGTGTAACATCCTCCCCCCCTTAAGAACATTCGTGCACGAATGACATTCTGTCTAGAGGACTTCTCAACTTACTCAACATGTTTCTACAAAAATTTTGGCAGAGTTTCCCCTATATTATGGACTATCTAAAAATTCCTCAAAAGCAGAAAAGCCCAATACAAGTACTCCACACGATATAATAACATTCATATATAACTGTCTATAATCAATCGCCTGCTTTCATATACGAAATATAAGCATTCATAAGGAAAAACAGTTCTAACATACATCCTGTTTGCCTATGCCTGGAATAAGTGGGGATATCTGGCTTTCATGTCCTCCTCAGCTTCCCAGGTCATCTCTTCTCGGTTCCTGTTACGCCACAATACCTTGACAGATGCAATGTCTTTAGTTCTCAATCTACGAATCTATCTGTCTAAGATAGCTACTGGAACCTCTTTATATGCTAACTCTTCTGTGACCTGGACATCCTGAACTGGAACAACTGTGGAAGGGTCTCCTACGAACTTCCTCAACATAGATACATGGAATACTGGGTGAACAGACTCTAACTCTAGAGGCAAATTCAATTCGTATGCAACTCGGCCTATTCTCCGCCGAATCTGATATGGCCCAATGAACCTCGGGCTAAGCTTGCCTTTCTTGCCAAATCATCACCCCTTTCATGGGAGACACTTTCAAATATACCCAGTCATCTACTGCAAATTCTATATTTCTACGCCGCATATCTACATAAGACTTCTGGCAGCTCTGAGCAGTCAGTAGGCGTTCTCTGATAAGTTTCACCGCCTCTTCTGATTGACGAATAACATCCGGCCCAATAAGCGCTGTCTCCCCTACTTCAAACCAGCCAACGGGTGACCTACATTTCCGCCCGTATAATGCTGCAAAGGGCACCATCTGGATAGCTGAATAATAACTGTTATTATAGGCAAATTGTATCAACGGCAGATGCTCATCCCAGCTACCCCCAAAATCTAGAACACACGCTCGTAGCATATCTTCGAGCGTTTGGATAGTTCGTTCTGCTTGCCCGTCTGTCTGAGGATGACAGGCTGTACTTAAGTTAATCTGTGTCCCCAGGCCTCTCTAGAACGACTGCCAGAATCTCGCTGTAAATTGTGCTCCTCTATCTGAGATAATAGACACCGGAACACCGTGCAATCTAACTATCTCTCTAATATACAATTCAACATAATCCTCAGTAGAGAATGTAGTTCGTACTGGTAGGAAATGGGCTGATTTTGTTAATCTGTCAATGATTACCCAAATAGAATCGTTTCTGCGTCTGGTACGGGGTAACCCTGTTACAAAATCCATATTTATCGCTTCCCATTTCCACAAAGGCACAGCTATATCCTGCGTCAGACCGCCCAGTTTCTGGTGTTCTGCTTTCACCTGCTGGCAGTTAGGACATCCAGATACAAATTCAGCTATTTCAACTTTCATACCTGGCCACCAGTAGATGTCTCTGATGTCGTGGTACATTTTTGTTGCCCCTGGATGGAGGGAATAGCGAGCGTAATGTACCTCATGCATGATCTGCTGGCGAAGCCCTGAAACATTTGGGACACATAAGCGTCCCTTACAACGCAGCACTTCATCCTCAGTCACTTGGAAATCTGGCTCCTTACCTTTCTAAACTCTATCTCTAAGCTGGACTAAGTCAGGGTCCTCGTACTACCGTTCTTTTACCTCTGTAACTAATGATGACACAGCAGAATTCTGAATTACCGCTCGGTTATTTTATGTTTCTACTACTCGAACGGCTAAACCAGCTAGCTGATGAATTTCCTTGGCTAACTCCTGCTTCTCGGGTCACAAATACGCTAAACTCCCCATTGACTTACGGCTGAGGGCATCGACTACTACATTAGCTCTCCCTGGGTGGTAGAGAATATTTACGTCATAATCTTTCAACAATTCTAACCAGCGACGCTGCCGCAGATTTAACTCCCTTTGTGTGAAAATGTACTGCAGGCTTTTATGATCTGTAAAAATGTCTACATGAACGCCATACAGATAATGCCTCCAAATTTTCAGAGCATGGATCACTGCGGCCAGTTCCAGGTCATGGGTCGGATAGTTCTTTTCGTGCTTCCTCAGCTGTTTGGAAGAATAAGCAATCACCTTACCATGCTGCATCAACACACAACCCAGTCCCAAGCCTGAAGCATCCGCAATACACCGCATACCATCTGTTCCCTCTGGCAATGCTAGTACTGGGGCGGAGGTCAATCTGTCTTTCAATTCTTGAAAACTCTGCTCACATGCCTCCGTCCACTGAAATTTCGCTGCTTTTTGTGTCAGCTTTGTTAGAGGTGCTGCTATAGTGGAGAATCCTTCAACAAATCTTCGGTAATACCCTGCTAAACCCAGGAAACTGCGGACCTCGGTCGTAGTGGTAGGTCTGGGCCATGTCTTGACCGCCTCTATTTTCTGTGTGTCCACCTGTATACCAGCATCCGACACGATATGCCCCAAAAAGGCAACTGAGTTCAGCCAGAACTCACACTTAGAAAACTTGGCGTACAGCTGACGGTCCCTAAGGATCTGAAGTACTGTTCGCAAATGGTTCTGGTGATCTGTCTCTGAATGAGAATATACGTGAATATCATCGATAAATACTATCACGAACAAATCTAAATACGGTCTGAATATGCTGTTTATCAGGTCCATAAACACTGCGGGAGCATTCGTCAGCCCAAAAGACATGACTAGAAATTCAAAGTGACCATACCTCTTCCTGAAAGCAGTCTTTGGAATGTCCCTCTCACGAACCCGGACCTGGTGGTATCCGGACCTCAAATCTATCTTAGAGAAACATCTGGCCCCCTGCAACTGGTCAAACAAATCATCTATTCTAGGGAGCGGGTATTTGTTCTTAACTGTTACCTTATTCAGCTGTCGGTAGTCTATACACATACGGAGTGAGCCATCTTTCTTTCTTACAAACAGAACTGGCGCACCCCACGGGGAAGTACTAGGCCTGATAAAGCCTTTGTCCAGCAAATCTTTTAACTGCTCTTTCAACTCTCTAAGCTCAGCTGGTGCCATGCGATACGGGGGAATGGATATGGGTTGAGTCCCTGGCAACAAGTCAATTGCAAAGTCTATCTCCCTTTCGGGAGGGATACTAGGCAACTCATCCGAAAATACGTCAGGGAATTCATTGACCACTGGAACAGACTGAAGAGTCGGAGGTTCCACCCGAACGTCCTGGACTCTAGCTAGGTGGTAAATACATCCCTTTGCTATTAATTTTCTCGCCTGAAGGTAGGAAATAAACCTACCTTTTGGCGTAGCTGTGCTCCCTTTCCACTCTCGCACTACTTCCCTTAGAAAGTGAAATCGGACCGTCTTGGTCCAGCATTCCAAGTTGGAATAGCATGGCACTAACCAGTCCATACCCATAATGGCATCGAAGTCGACCATCTCAAGTTCTATTAAGTCTACTGTGGTCTGGCAATCAGCAACCTCTACTGTACACCCTCGATAAACTCTTTTAGTTGTAATCGAGTCACTGACCGGTGTAAGCACTGAAAAGGGCTGCTGAAGCAATTCTAGTTCGATACCCAACTTCTGGGCCACAAATGGTGTAATATATGACAAGGTAGACCCTAGATCAATCAATACATAAACAGGGTATGAGCAGATAATCAATATACCTGTGACCACGTCGGGAGATGCCTCTGAATCTTGCCTCCCTGGTAATGCATAGGTACGGCTGGGGCCTGCACCTGAGCCAGAGGCTCCTGATCTACCTCGGCACCTATTTGCTGAACCTGAGGGTCTGCGCCCTGCTAAGGCTGTTGGAGTTCGTGGCCCCACTGATGCTCTATCCATACTATCCCGGCTACTCTGTCCTCTGGCCGGACAATCTCTCATTAAATGCCCTTCCTGTCCGCGGTAATAGCACCCTGAGGAGTCTTGCCTGCAGGCTCCAGAATGGGGTCGGTGGCATATAGGACAAGGGTTAGGTGCAAATCTACTCTGTTCTGCCCTCCGCTGCTGAGGTGATGCTAATGTCCATAAACTGCTACCGGACTCTGACTGACTTCGGCGAATTAATCTACCTCTTTGCTGCTGTACCGGAGGTAAATATCTGGGTGGCCTATCTGAAAACCGTGGTCTTGGTCCCTAGGGATTTCCCTCTGAATCTCAGCAGGTCTGTTTCTACGGCGCTGCTCTGAAGTCGCCTGCCTGTCGCCCCGCTACCGCTATCTCAGGCACTCAATTGTTTGTGTGAAGGCCTGTACCCTGGCTATGTACGTATCCTCTCTCAAAGTAGCCGTCATGCACGTCTCTATGTAATCTGAATTCAGGCCCGTAATAAAGCGATGGACTCTGGACGACATGGTGTCCACAAATGCTGGAGCATAGCGCGCTAAGGAGTCGAACTGTAAAGAATACTCACGGTCGCTCTTGGCCCCCTGCTCTAAGTGTAAGAACTGGTCCATCCTGGCCTGTCTGACCTCCTGGGGTAAGTAGTGGTCCAGGAAGGCCTCTGAGAAGCTGGACCAGGTTGAAGGGGCAACATCTCTCCCTCGAGACCTTTCCCAACTCTCGTACCACAATATAGCTATGTCCCGCAACCGAAACACTGCCAGCTCAACTGATTCTGTAGGGGTCACATGCATAACCTGGAAAATTCTCTGCATCTGATCTAGGAAATCCTGGGGGTCCTAGTAATGAGATTTGGAAAGAAAGGGAAACTCATCCCCTGCTATATTGGCCCATACCGGATTGTGAGACTAGTGGGTAAAGTAGCCTATGAGTTAGAGTTACCTTCAGAGCTAGCTTCAGTTCATCCCATATTTCATGTATCGCTCTTGAAAAAGTGTTTGGGAGATCAATCTCTAGTGGTTCTGGTGGAAAGTGTTGGTGCAAAGGATAGCCTGAGTTATGAAGAAATTGCCGTTGCAATCTTGGATCGTCACATTCGAAGACTAAGGAATGAGGAAGTAGCTTCAGTAAAGGGGTTATGGAGAAATCAGCATGTCGAGGGAGCTATGTGGGAAGCCAAAGCGAGTATGATAGCTAAATACCCCCATTTGTTCCCTACTGGCTCAGTTTCAGTTTGAGATATCAATTTTTGCCCTAAACCTCTATTCAGTTTTTCATGTTCCGTTCATGTGTGAAAGTTTGTTTTATGATATGATATATGTATGTGATTTTGAATTCAGTCCAACTATGTAATTCTTTTTCGGGGTAGTCCTTTTGCTAGTTTTCGGCATAAATGATTAGTATTTGCATATTGTGATTGATTAATTCTAAGTTTTCTGCATGTTTCTAACATTTGAGGATGAATGTTCTCAAGGAGGAGATATTGTTATACTCTGGGAACCAAAGGATAAAACCCGGGAGTCAAATGGGAAAAATCTGGAAAATATTGCAACAGTGCAGAACGAGTTGTTAGACGACTCATGAGGAGACCCCACGAGTCGTCAAGTGGCTCGTGGGAAGGTTGGACTGTGCTAAGGAGTTGAGGTCCCCACAGGCGTGGGAATGACTCGTGGTTAGCTACCACAAGTCATCAGATCTCCCGTGGGGTGAGATTGAGGGTTTCCTGGGAGGTCAAACCAGTGCACCTAACGGATGACTCCCCACGAGCCGTGGTCTATCCCAATGAATCGTGAGGCGGGTCGTAAGAATGTTGGGGGAATTTAATTAAGGATGAGGAAGTGCACTTGATGGAAGCTAGTAATGAGTTGTTGCCTCGGGGGACAAGTCATCATGTCCTCCACTAAGAGCCCAGGTGAAAAGTTCCAGTGGACCTGACGAAACAACCCAACAATTCGTTGTCCCTGGTAACGAGTCGTCAGGTCACCCATTAGGGTCACCTAACAGTTCTTTCCTGCGAATTAGTAAGGGCCTTCTCGTAATTTCCTAGGCTCCTAAGACCTAAACTACGTCGTTTTGAGGTCGGGACAGGGACTTTTAAGGGGATATAATCCATGATAAACCACATTTGATACTTGTAAGAGTAGAGAGGAAAGAGGAAAGGGATTTAAGTATTCTCCTTCAAGTTCTTCAATGTTTCCATCTAGGGCTTTTTAAGGGAGTTAAGAATCAAGAAGTTCCAGGTATGTGGGGTTTTTAATGGGTAGTTTAGTCCCTACCCATGCCCAATTTCTCCCTAATTCTATGTTTAAGTTACCAACTCTTGATGGGGCATAACCCAAATGCATTTTTCCTCAAAAATCGATATGAACATGTTGTAGTATGTCTAAACTCAAGGGTTTGAATTATTGGGCTGTTTTCACTATTTTATTCAATATTTGTTGATTTAATCCGAAAAAGCACATGTGCCCAAATCATGGGGTTTTAGTGAAAATCATGGTTGTGGTGATTTCTCAAGCATGATATGAACTCGTGAATTTAAGTATGTTTTCAATTACTAATGTTATTATGATCATGTTTTTTTAATAAATTTAAGCTTTTCAAGGATGATTGAAATTATGGACAATGCCCACATGTCGCTTGTGATTTATGAACTAAGATTTTTGGCCGATTCACGCGCCCAATTCCATGGCTAGTACTACGAATTTTAAAGTATGTTATGATTGTCACGATTTAACTAGCCACACATGTCATGTATGAGTTTTATGAGCACGTTGCATGTTTTGGGAGTAGTACTTGACACCGAGCAGGTTCGGGGCCTAGGTTACACCCTGAATCTCAGAACTACATGCCACTGTAGGTTTTTTGGAACTGCATCAGTGTCTGTCCCCTATGTCCTACGGGGTCTTCATCAGTGATATCATGCCTTTCGTGGTTCATACCCTTGGAAAAGTATGAACGACGTTCTGACTACGCTTACAGGTCGGGCTCCATGTGTGCTCGTATGGGGTATGTCGGTTATAGAAATCTCTGATTGTTCCTCATGGTTTTAAGGTATACATGATTACATTCATTTGGCTCAGGTTATGATTTATGAAATGTCTTCTCACATGATTATGACTATGACAGGTTTACGAATATTTTGGGAAGTATTGAGACTTACGATATACTTAAGTTATTCAGTCTTATGATCATGATGTCCTATAACTTTTATGTTTTTTAGCATTGTTTTGCATACCTTACATACTCAGTACCTTTCAAGTATTGACACACATATTTTTAGGATCTGGTTCGCAGGTTCAACATCGTTCCTTGCTTGCGCTCAGTTCTGCTTTCAACTTTCAGTGGTGAGTCCTCACGATTCGACGGCTTCATGTTCGGACCTTATTTACCTTTTGTTTCTACAATGTTGTGGTTAGTTGGGGTCTTGTCCCTTCAACCAGTCTATTATAATTAGAGGCTTTTAGACCTATGTGTAGTATTCCGACGTTTATGTTTGGATTTTGTAATGTTGTTCCTTATATCTCATGTTACGATTTTCAGTTAGTTCATGACTATTAAGTTAAGCATTCCTCTTTACGCGTATGAATTAGAGATATGCTCATGCCATGGGTTGACTTTGAGTATTTCGGGCTCCTTATCCCGTGTCTATGATCTGGGTGTACTCTCGGGTCGTGACAATGTCAGGCTGCTCGGTGCTAGACACGGCTTCCAAATACATGCATATATGCTCATACATAAATCAATAACATCATGCATTAAAATTCATTGGCTAACATATAACATTTCTCATCATTGATCCCCTTTAAACATGCATAGCCAATAATCAAAAGCCTTTTTTATCAGCCAACATCATAAATCGATAAATTATGAAATCCGTTTTCATAAATCGTACATCACTCTTTAACATGTGGGGCATTTCCCAATACTTCATCATATTCAATTCTTTCAAAATATGCCCATAAACATGGGTAACTTGAATTCATGCTTTTCCGTCATGAATAAATTTAAAATATAGAGTAGTCATCATAAATCATAACTTTCATGAACTTTCATCAAATGGGCATTTTGGATTTAAAAGCTTGAAACATGATTTTAAAGAGAATAATAATAATACTTGTCCATCATGCATAATTCAAGAATTACAACTCAATTAAAGCATACACATAAAGAGAAATCAAAATTTCATGCATTTGAGTAAAACCCCATAGACTTGAATAGGAGGATTCATGATTTAAATTAAGATTTGGGCATGGGCGTGGATGGATTTCACCCATTCTAAAACCCTACATACCTATAAAAGGAATGATTTGAAGTTCCTTGAAAACCCACAAAGAAATTGGTGAAAACTTGGGCTAGACGACCTTGGAACTACCAAAAAGGTCTCTAAGCTTTTGCATGACAATGGGCATGCATAAAGGGCTTAACCCATATTATCTTACTTAAAAAAATAACCAAAATGATGTAGTTTAGGCCTTAGGGACTTAAGATATTATGAAAACACCCTTATTAAAACGCAGAAAATTTCTGCATGCCAGTCCCTATGAGGGACCTAATGGGTCGTTGCCATAGGAACGACTCATGGCCATGGTCCGTTGAGTCCACTTCCCAAACATCCAAGAGAACCCCACGGGTGAGTTCAGGAGTAGTGAGGTCTGACCACGATACGTGGTCACCTTCCGTGGCCTAAACTACCCATCCCAACTAGCCAATCCTCCAGGGTTGACCATAGGTTACCTCACGAGTCGTGAGGTATGACCACGACTTGTGGTCAATCCCGTGGCCTCCTCACTCAGGCCTTGCCACACCATGCTGACCACGAGTCACCTCACGACTAGTGGGCACTCCTCACTATTCACCTCACGGGTCGTTTTGTGACCTGATGCGAATTTTTAGTTTTTCTTCGTTTTCACTTTCGGGTCTGATCCTTGCATTCCCAGGGTATAACAATATCTCCCCCCTATGAATATTCGTTCTCAGATGTTAGAAACATGCAAGAAAACTTAAAAACAAGCTATCACCATATACAATTACTGGTCATTTAAGCTAAAAACTGACGGAATGATTACCTCCGAAATGAACTACATAGTTGAACTGAATTCAGACATCACATACTTATACCATATCATAAAACAAATTTGTACACATGAACTAAACAAGAAAAGTTGATTAAAGGTTTTAGAGAAAAACTGATACCTCAAACTGAAACTGAGCCGGTATGGAAAAAATGAGGGTATTTAGCTATCATATCTACTTTGGCTTCCCACGTAGCTCCCTCAACATTCTGATTTCTCCATAATACTTTAACTGAATCTACTTCTTTGTTCCTTAGCCTTTGAACCAGATGATCCAATATCTCCAGTGGAATTTCCTCATACTTGAGGCTATCCCTTACACCAACGCTTTCTACTGGGACTACTAAATCTGGATCACCCAAGCACTTTATCAAGAGCAATACATGAAACACGGGTTGAACTGAAGCCAATTTTGACGGCAAGTACAACTCATACGCCACTTTACCAACTCTCCTCATAACCCGGTATGGACCAACTTAGCTGGGACTAAGTTTTCCTTTCTTTCCGAACCGCATGACTCCATTTATGGGAGATACCTTTAGAAATACCCAGTCATCCACATCCAATTCCAAATCTCTCCTCCTCACATCAGCATACGATTTCTGACGACTCTGAGCGGTTTTTAACTGGTCCCTTATCAACTAAACTTTCTCCATCGCCTCATGAACCAAATCTGGTCCTATTATAGCTACCTCGCCAACCTCAAACCATCCGACGGGAGATCTACACCTTCGCCCGTAAAGAGCCTCGAACAAGGCCATCTGGATACTAGAGTGATAACTATTATTATAGGCAAACTCGATCAAGGGAAAATGGTAATCCCAAGTACCTTTGAAATCCATAATACATTCCCTCAACATATCCTTGAGGGTCTGAATGGTCCATTCTTCTTGGCCGTCTGTTTGCGGATGGAAGTTTGTACTAAGCTTAACTTGCGTCCCAAGTCCTTTTTGAAAAGAACACCAGAATTGTGAGGTAAACTGAGTACCTCAGTCGAAAGTAATAGAAAAGGGCACTCCATGAAGTCGAACCAACTCCCGAATATACAAATTAACATAATCATCCGCTGAATCCGTGATCTTGACCGGTAGGAAGTGTGCAGCCTTAGTTAACCTGTCTAGCACTACCCAAATGCAGTCGTAGTGTCGGCGAGTATGAGGCAGGACTGTAACAAAATTCATATTAATCTCTTCCCATTTCCAAGTGGGGATGCAGATATCCTGAAGTACGCCTCCTGACCTTTGATGTTCGACTTTCACTTGCTGGCAGTTTGGACATTTTGCTACGAACTATGTAATATCTTTCTTAATACCATCCCACCAATAGATTTCTTGCAAATCCCGATACATTTTCGTGGATCCTAGATAAATAGAATATCTTGTACCATGTGCCTCATGTAATATCCAAACTCTCAGTTTATCGACGTCCGGAACACATAGTCAACCCTGGTATCATAGCACACCATCTCCCCCTTGGGAGAAAACCTCCACCTTTTGACTTCGCACCACTTCCTTTAGCTCCCTTAAAATTGGATCCTCATCTTGCTTAGACTTGACGTCAACCAACAAGGACGATTCTGCCCCATTCTGCACAACAATGCCAACATCGGTCGAGTTGATCAATCTAACTCCCAGTCTTACAAGTCGGTGGACATCCTTCACCAACTCCTTCCTTCCCTCATCCATGTGGGACACACTCTACATAGAGAGCCTACTAAGTGCATCCACAACCACATTGTCCTTGCCCGGTGTTAAAGGACACTCATGTCATAGTCCTTAAGTAACTCCAATCACCTCCTTTGTTGAAGATTTAGATCTTTCTATGTGAATGCATATCGCAAGCTCTTGTGATCTATAAATACATCCACGTTGACCCCATACAAGTAATGCCGCCATATGTTCAATGCAAACACCACCACGGCCAACTCAAGATCATTGGTCGGGCAATTCTTTTCATGAACCTTCAGTTGTCTTGAGGCATATGCTATTACCTTCCCACGCTGCATCAACACACATCCCAGTCCGATTCTTGAAGCATCACAATATACAACCAAGAAATCAGTACCCTCGGGTAAGGTCAACATTAGTGCTGATGTGAGTCGGGCCTTCAACTCTTGCAAGCTTTTCTCACAAGCATCCGACCATTGGAACTTCACCTTTTTCTAAGTCAACTTAGTCAAAGGTTCCACAGTAGATGAGAAACCCTCAACAAACCTTCAGTAGTAACCTGCTAGGCCCAAGAAAATCTGAATTTCTGAAGGACTCACCGGTCTAGGCCAATTCTTCACCTCTTCGATCTTCTGCGAATCTACCATTATGCCTTCGCTTGGTACCACATGTCCCAAGAATGCTATCGAGTTTAGATAGAATTCACACTTGCTAAAATTTGCATACAGCTGGTGATCCTTGAGAGTTTCTAGCACTATTCTCAAATGAGTGGTATGCTCCTCCTCACTCCGAGAGTATATCAAGATGTCGTCAATGAACACAATCACGAACATGTCCAAATATGCCTTGAACCCCCTATTCTTTTGATCCATAAAAGTTGCGGGGGCATTGGTTAGTTTGAAAGACATAACAATAAATTCGTAGTGACCATACCGAGTCCTGAAAGCAATCTTCGAGACGTTACTTTCCTGCACTCTGAGCTGGAGATACCCGGACCTAAGATCAATCTTGGAGAAGCACTTGGAACCCTGAAGCTAGTCAAACAAATCACCGATCCTGGGTAAGGGGTACCTGTTCTTGATGGTAACCTTGTTCAACTACCGATATTCAATACACATGCAAAGGGAACCGTCCTTCTTTCGAACGAATAGAACTGGCGCATCCCATGGAGAATTACTTAGTCTAATAAAACCCTTATCCAGTAAGTCCTTCAACTGATCCTTTAATTCCTTTTGCTCAGCTGGAGCCATCCTATAAGGAGGGATAGAAATAGTCTACGTATCTGGCAATAGATCAATCCCGAAATCGATTTCCCTTTCTGGAGGAACACCTGGAAAATCCTGGGGAAACACCTCTGGATACTCGCACACCACAGGAACTAACTGGATAGTCAGGGTCTCAGACTCCATATCTTTAACCCTAACTAGGTGTACATGCACCTCTTAGAGATCATCTTCCGTGCCTTAAGATAGGAAATAAATCGACCGGCTGGTACAACTGAATTACCCTTCCATTCCAAACTGACTCCCTCGGAAATCGGAATTCCACTGCATGGGTCCAACAATTAATCAAATAACATGCAAACAACCAATCCATACCTAAAATAATTACGAAATCAGTCATTGCCAATTCTACTAAGTCCGCCGAGGTAACCTTATGCAACACAGTGATTGGGAATCCTTTATATACACGTCTAGCTATGACCGAATCACCAACAGGGGTCGAAACTGAAAATGGTTCTGTCAATGTCTCGGGACTAACTCCGAGGCTACTAGCAATTTAAGGAGTCACGAAAGACAATGTGTCTCCCGGATCTAGGATGGAAAAAACATTAATATAAAAGACAAAGAACATACCATTGAACACATCTAGCGAAGTCTCCTGCTCTTGACAAGAGGCAAGGGCATAGAATCAGTTTTTGCATTGTCCGCAACCTCCACTAGTCGATGCTCCCTGCGGAGCGAAACGGGATGGAGCTGCTGCTGTACTGGCGTTTTGTGCATGACCCCTATCATCACCTGTCTTGCATATGGGCACACTCGGCGCATATGACCAAATCTTCCACACCCATATGCCGCACTTCCCATAGGATGGAGAGGTATAATCTAACAAGGGGCCCCTCTGATCCCTCAACCCTGAAGCCCTACTCCTCTGATCACCCCTAGGTCTAGATGGAACACTAGCTGATGATGGTGCTGGGGCTAGTGACTTGTGCTGGAATTATGGACGGTAGCCACCGCTAGACCTATGATCTGAAAACCCACGACTGTTTTTTCGAGCCCTCTTTGCTTCCCTCTCCCTCGCATGAGCCGCCTCCATCTACTGGTCATACAACACTATGCGAGGAAAGTCCATATCCTGGTGGAGCATGGAAGTCCTGCAATCTTTGTCTCGATAACTAGCCACACCCTGAATGAATCGGCTCACCTGCGCCCTCTGATCCATTACTAATTCTTGTGAACTCGAGTGAATACTCCAGCACTATCATCTTTCCCTTCATGAGGTTCACAAACTCAGCTACCTTCAACTCCCTCATCTCTCGAGGGAAGAACCTATCGAGAAAGGCCACGTGGAACTCAGCCCAGCTGATAGGTCCCGCTCCTGCTGCCCTGCTGTCCTTCGATTGCTTGTACCAAATATGAGCGACCTCTTTTAGCTGGTAAGAGGCTAAGTCAACACACTTCCCATTTTTCACCCCCATAGCTTGAGTAACCTTCAATATCCCTTCAATAAACTCGTGTGGATCCTCATCCAACTTTGATCCCGTGAACTTGGGAGGGTTCATCCTCAAGAAGTCTCTAATCCAAGCCGCCACTGCATTACAATTCTGTGGGACCTGCACAACAGCCTGCTGGTTTACCTAGCGCTCAAGGCCTCTGCCAACTTTTGGATAGCAGCCCGAAACTCAGCATGGGTAGTTGGCTTTAGTGTCTGGGGCTCCTGAACAGGTGGGGCTTGCTGATGCCCATGGTAATTGCTATCTCCATGGCCTTCATCATTTCCATTTCACCTTCTGTTCATTCTTTTAGGAGCCATAATTCTGCAAATTGCGAATCGCATGAATTAGAAGGATGGAAAGGCTTTTCATCGCATGACATAGAACATGAAAGAAGGGAACATTTCCTAAACGTTTAGTAGCCTCTTCATCATAAGTGTGGCGCGTTTCACACCCATGGAAAAGACTCTACTTAACATGGCTTTCAGACACCCTAGGAAACTTCTAAACATATGGCTCTGATACCAAGTTTGTCACGACCCGAACATACGCCCGGATTGTAGACACGGGACAAGGGACCCCGAGAGACACCAAGTCAATCTATGGCACATGCATACACCTAATCCCATTTAAATAAGCGGAATGTTTAGCATAAAACATTGCGGAAACGTAACCATGACATAGCATTAGGAAATACTAAACATTTACATAAGCTGGGTATTACGCCTTTGTCCCAAAGCCTCTAATACATGAGATGGGTTAATGGGAAAACATCCCCAACTAACCGGGGCCATATTAAAACATAAACAACATGAAATTTTATCAAACGGCCCTTGGAATATGAGGACTCACCAACAAGCTGATAGTGTAAGCTAAGATGGACTGAGGATGAGGATGAGCCTGAGCTCCAAACCCTGTATCATGAAACGATACAACATAGAAGGTATGTGATAAATACGTGGAATGTACCGAGTATGAAAGGTAAGTTAAAAGGACATTTTAAAAGTAAAGTAATCTCATAAATAGACATAGGAGAAGGACATCATGCTTGCCTCAAAATCTTCTTAATAAAATATAAGGCTCAAGATTTTCAAATCATTCATAATAATTCATTATCATAATAATGTGTAACTTTATCAAAATATAACTTGAGTCAATAACATAAACATAACAATGCATAAAACATGCAAAATTGTAACACCCCGGAAGTCCTAGAGATCAGATCCCGAAGTTTGAAGAAGTGTAGTAGAAAAAGTCAGCAGAAATTTGCTGCAGGACAAGTCAGGGAACGACTTGTTAGGTGACCCCAAAAGTCATGGTTTGACTCATGGGGGAGTAGCCAAGGGAGGTTAGCTGGGCCAGTAGAGATGGATGACCTGACGAGTCATTTTGCTTGGCAACGACTCGTCAAATCAGTCATTAGGAGGGAGAAGATTTGGTTTTAAGAAAATTTCCAGTGATCTTAATGAAAGGGTAGGGTGAATCGTTGGGTGTGGTGATGAGTCGTGATGTTGGTCTTACCTGAAGGTTGAGAAATTCCAGTAGACCTGATGAATGGACCTAAAGAGTCATTGGGTAGGATAACGACTCGTCAGGTGAGTCGTGGCATCAGTTCAGGAAATTTTTCAGATTTTCTCAGGGGCAGGTTGGTAAAATCCCACGCTCCCAGAATTAAAGTGATGTCGCTTTGGGTATGTTTGGGGACGTTTTTAAGAGTTTTACTAAGCCTAAACCCTCATTCTCTCAATCTATTTCTTCCTCCTCTTCTCAAATATCCTAGGAATTTCACCAAGGTGTTGTTCAATCTCCAAGGAAGATAATCAAGCGGGATTTTCATATACCAGGAATGAAGGGACTTCAACAAGGATATCTTTTCCTCCTTGTGCCCCAAAATGTTTTCAATAAGAACTCGATTTTAAATCTATTTTGAGTGTCATGATTTGGGGTTTGAGAAATGGGTAATTTCTTCTTTATTCCTCATTCTTAAATGCTAATATTTACTGTAATTATGGAATAAATTGAAATGTTAATTGATGGGTTTCCTTGGAATATGAATTATATGTTGGGATTGCATGATGGTAGCATGTTCTTGTGAATTGGCTTGAGTAATAAATTAGTTCTGCTTATTGTTCACTTGATTGTCATAATCATGCATGAAAATGATGAAATTGTGAAGATTAAGTGAGTATGTATGCATGTAGTATGTTCTTCCTAAATTGACTCTAGTATTAATTGCGAATTGTACATTCCTTTTATGATTATTGTAGAAACTCATGAACATGATGGAAGTGTAAAAGTATTGCATAATTAACCCTAATGACTTGATTATGATGTTGATTATCATACAGGATTAAGTAGGAGTTGTGGGCTTGAGTAATTGAAATAAGTTAGGTGCCCTTACCACGCTTTAGATTTAATCGATTTGGCGTAAGAAGATATCACCTCCATTTTTGAACTACAAAGCTTGGGCAGATTCTATATTGTTTTCCTTATTAAAATTATTTTTATAAAAATCTTAGAATCTAAAACGCCCATGGCTAAGAAGTTCACAAAGGAGTGATTACGACATGTGTGTGGAATATTTGTATATTTAAATAAATGGAGTCCTGCATTTTTCTATATTATTAGTTGGATTCTATAAACCATATATGATCTCATATTGCATGTTGAATGAAATAAATCCGGAAATCCAATTACCATGATAGCATGTGCATAATGTAACCCCGTAGAATGCTCGTTAGCAAGAGATGCTTGAGATAGCTATAAATTGGATTCCATGATGAGGTGAATAATGTTGATAACGCGTGAGAATGATGTTGCAACCGTTGGGCTTGATATCATTAGAAAGTAGCCCCCACCCGATTGATGAAAATGTTGTGATGAAAAATCAGAAATCATCCTTGTCTCTGATTAGCTGTTGCAATTTAGATTAGTGTTAGTCAGTCGGGATTTCTCGTTAGCAAGAGTATTTCCCTAGTCAGTCGAGATTTCTCATTAGCAAGAGCATTTCCGTAGTAAGTCGGGATTTCTCATTAGCAAGAGTATCTCCCTAGTCAATTGGGATTTCTCGTTAGCAAGAGTATTTCCCTAATAAGTCGGGATTTCTTTTTAGAAAGAGTATTTCCCTAGTCAAACGGGATTTATCGTTAGCAAGAGTATTTCCCTAGTTAGTCGGGATTTCTCGTTAGCATGAGAATTTCCCTGGTCAGTTGGGATTTCTCATTAGCAAGAGTATATCCCTAGTCAATTGGGATTTCTCGTTAGCAAGAGTATTTTCATAGCCAGTTGGGACCAACATCCCTAGCTAGTAAGTGACTTCTTACATCTGAGTTTTGTCTCCCTTTGACAGTCAGGGATTTTCTCTAGTGAGAATGTTTCCCTTGGACAGTCGGTGACCCTTTTGATATTGGTCATGACTTCGCATCCCTGTGTCAATAGGATGAATACCTTTGTGCTCCAATTAAACTTGTAATAATGCATGTCCCTGTAATGTGATTATGTTTATATGAATATGTGGATATCATACAAATTGTGTATCTCTTTTCAGTTACGCTACTAGAATGGTGATTTACAATACTCCCTATTAGTATATTGATTCTTATGAGTTATTTGTTTACATTCATGCATACTCAGTACATTCCAAGTACTGATTGCACACCTCTTGTGCTATATCATTTTATGAAATAGATCCAGGTCTCCAAGTCCAGTCGCGTGACTAGATACGCTTCTTTCTCTTCCAGCTGCTAGCTGTGAGTTCTCATCTTTGGAGGACGTGGTTTATATTCTTATTTTATCTTGTTTTCAGTTTTCAGACTTGTGGAGTTTGTTGGGGGCTTGTCCTAGTAACTCATCAGTTATTAGAAGGCCTTCAGACTTGTTAGATAGGATCAACGTTGTATTAAAATGTTATTAAGTTGTTGTTTTAATGTATATTAGTTTCTGTCAGTTCTTCTGCTTGTTCATGATGTTAGATGTTTCTCATGTTAGTTGCATTCAATGATTATGCCATGGGTCGACTTGGAGCCTCTCGGGGTTCCTTTTCCCGTGTCTACAATCCGGGTGTATTCTTGGGTTGTGATAAACTTGGTATAAGAGAAAAGGTTTAGAGTGTCCTAGGGTGTCTCAAAGTCGCGTTACGTAGATTCTTCTTCATGGGTGTGAAGTGCGCCACACTTATAACGAAGAGGCTATGAGACGTTTTAGGAATATACCCCTTTCTTCATGATTCTTATTGTGCGTAGAGTATGAAACTCTAACTGTTTCCTCCCGTAACTCATGCTTTACGCGCTCACAACTAATGCCGCCCTGATGACCGAATAGAAGAGGACGTGGCAACGGCCGCTAGCAGGTACCACCAGCCCAGACAGATCAAATGGAGGATTGTGTTTCTCATGCCGAGTTCCGAGCAGCCATCCACATTTTGGCGTAGGCCCTGACTGCCCAGATTAATCAACAACGGTAGCTCGTGCACCACAACATGGAAATGATGCGGCGACAAGGATATTAGATTTCCTTTGGATGAATCCACCCGAATTCTTGGCGTCAAAGGTGGATGAAAACCTATATGAGTTCTTGGAGGAGATACAGAAGATTACTCGCATTATGGGAGTGACAGGGCAAGAGAGCGTAGGCTTTGCCTCCTACCAGTTAAAGGGAGTTTCTTACATCTAGTATTGTCGTTGGAGAGACAGTCGGGGAGTTGAAGAGGGTCCCATAGGTTGGGATGAATTTATGGCCGCATTCTCGGATAGGATTTTCCCTCGGGAGTTGAGGGAGGCAAATGCAGCAGAGTTCATTATCTTGAAACAAAATGGCATGAATGTCCAGGAGTATGTGTTGGAGTTCACTTGTTTGTTTAAGTATGCGCTGGAAATGGTAGCCAACTAGCGGACCCGAGTGAGCAGGTTCGTAAATGGAGTGTCAGACTCCTTGGTCAAAGAATGCAGGACTGCCATGTTACACCAGGACATAGACTTCCCACGCTTGGTAATATTTGCTCAACAAATGGAAGCAGAATAGATGGAAGAAAAAGAGAGGGAGGCCAACAAGGCCAGGACTGGAGACTCAGAGTCCTCCCATCAAAGGTCGGGTACCGGATATCACTCACACCACCGTCAGAGATCAGCAGCCCTAGCACCTTCAACAGCCAGTACTCTGTATAAGCCAGTGTAAGGGAAATCACGTACCCATTGTGTATGAGTTGTGCAAAGCACCACTTGGGAGTCTACATAGCTGGTACAAATGTATGTATTTGTTGCGGTGAGGCGGGCCATATGCACCGAGATTGCACGATGACTAAGCAAAGTGAGAGCAGATCCTCAACAACCTCTTCAGGAGTTCCTATAGCCCATTTGTTTTAGCAGAATACATCCTCTAACCTAAGAGGCGGACAACGTCGAAATCGCTCTTATGTAGTAGCATCCCATCATGATAAGATCAAAGCGCCAGTAGTGGCCACAGGTATGTTATGAATCTTGTATTATTCTTTGTGTGATGTCAATCTCTATAACGAGTAAGAAGTTCAGTTGTGATTGTGGGAAGAAGTTGTTGACGTGTAATGTTAGTAGATGTTAGCATAAGGCTTATGGTGAAGATTAAAAGTGAAAAAGGAGTTAAGAATTAAAAATTCAACCTGACTTGAAGTAAGATTCGGGAGCCTTAGGGCGACGACTTTAAGCTAAAGGGGAGATAGTGAATATGTGGAACAAATTTGACCTTGAGAATACTCATAAGAAGTTCCAGCTCTAGCAGTTGCATTATGTCGAACCCTCTGAGGTTCAGATAATTTCCCTTGTATTTCAGTTGATGTTAAGGTGTGTTTATTCCCCATATGCAGATTCTCAAGGTTTAGAGATAACCTTTTCAGACAGTAATACAAGTCTTGCTCTATGATTCCTTTGTGCTTGTTTTCATGTTAAGAATCAGTTATGTGTGTTGATTTATATTTTCCAATGTGGTCAGATCGAACTCAGACTATAGAAGTTGATTAGTAAGTTCAGTAGAACCAGGCTATCTCAGGTATGTACTTAGTTTTAGATGTAAGGATAAACTCGTGCTCATAAATTCCTTGCATTTAGTTAGATTGGATATTATGAATTCGAACATAGTATGGGAGGGCGATTTTGAGAATTAAGGTCAGTCCATGTTAGTTCTGTGCTAGACAAAAAGGGGAAAGAATTTTCTTTCGGTGTTTCGTTTAGTTCTATGTAGGTATCATGTTATCCGGTCTTCTTTGAGTCATGCTGTGCATTTTAGATGTGAATTTCTAGGTTTGGTGTGAGGGGTTGGTCCGTCGTCAGATACTCCGTTGATGTTTAGCTGTGATTGATTGATATTTGGATATTATATTCATCTCTATTTTTTTCAGAAGGTTCAGCCAACATTCGAGGATGAATGTTCTCAAGGGGGAGATATTGTAACACCCCCGGAATCCTAAAGATCAGACCCTGGAGTTAGAAGAAGTGCAGCAGAAAAAGTCAGTAGAAATTTGTTGTAGGACGAATCAGGGAAGGACTCGTTAAGTCAATCGTTAGGAGGGAGAAGCCTTAGTTTTAAGGAAATTTCCAGTGAACTTATTGAAAGGGCATGATGAATCGTTGGGTGTCGTGACGAGTCGTGATGTTGGTCGTGACCTGAAGGTCTAGAAATTCCAGTAGACCTGACGAATGAACCTAATGAGTTGTTGGGTGGGACAACAACTTGTTTGGTGAGTCGGGGCATTAGCTCGAGAAATTTTTCAGATTTTCTCAACGGGAGGTTGGTAAAATCCCACGCTCCCAGATTTAAAGTGATGTTGTTTTGGGTATGTTAGGGGACATTTTTAAGGGTTTTCCTAAGCCTAAGCCCTCATTCTCTCAATCTATTTCTTCCTCCTATCTTCTCAAATATCCTAGGGGTTTCACTAAGGTATTCTTCAAGCTCCAAGGAAGATAATCAAGCGGGATTTTCGTCTACCAGGTATGCAGTACTTCAACAAGGACATCTTTTCCTCATTTTGTTTCCAGAATGTTGGGGTTAGTTGGGGTCTTGTCCCTTCAACTCGTCTGTTATTATTGGAGGCTTTCAGACCTATGTGTAGTATTCAGCCGTTTATGTTTGGATCTTTTAATGTTGTTCCTTATATCTCATGTTACGTTTTTCAATTAGGTCATGACTATTAAGTTAAGCTTTTAAGCTTATGCGTATGAATTCGAAATGTGATTACGCCATGGGTTGACTTGGAGTCTTTTGGAGCTCCTTGTCCCGTGTCTACGATCCGGGTGTACTCTCGGGTTGTGAAAAATCCGGGAAGCTCAGTGCTAGACACGGCTCCCAAAAACATGCATATAGGCTCATACATAAATCAATAACATCATGCATTAAAATTCATTGGCTAAGATATAACATTTCTCATCATTGATCCCCTTTAAACATGCTTAGCCAAGAATCAAAGGCCTTTTTTATCAGCCAACATCATAAATCAATAAATCAAGAAATTCGTTTTCATAAATCGTAAATCATTCTTTAGCATGTGGGCATTTCCCAATACTTCATCATATTCAATTCTTTCAAAATATGCCCAAAAACACAGGTAACTTGAATTCATGCTTTTCCGTCATCAATAAATTCAAAATATAGAGTAGTCATCGTAAATCATAACTTTCATGAGTTTTCATCAAATGGGCATTTTGGATTTAAAATCTTGAAACATGATTTTAAACAGAATTATAATAAAACCTGCACGTCATTCATAATTCAAGAATTACAACTCAATTAAATCATACCCATAAAGAGTAATCAAAATTTCATGCATTTGAATAAAACCTCATAGACTTGAATAGGAGGATTCATGATAAAAATTAAGATTTGGGCATGGGTGGGGAAGGATTTCACCCATTCTAAAATGCTACATACCTGGAAACAGATTGATTTGAAGTTCCATGAACTTTCATCAAATGGGAATTTTTAGAATCAAAATAGTGAAACATGATTTGAAGAAAATAATAATAGAACCTTCCCATCATTCATAATTTAATAATTAGAAACTCAATAAAATCAGACCCATAAAGAGAAATCACATTTTCATGCATTTGACTAAAACCCCATAGACTTGGATAAGAGTATTCATGATTAATCGAAATTAGAAATGGGTGAGGAAGAATTCCACCCAGTTTAAAACCCTACATACCTGGGACTGGAGGGACTCAAAGTTCATTGAGCACCCACAGAGAAATTAATAAAAATTTGGGGAAGAAGGCCTTGAATCTCCCAAAAACCTCTCTAAGCTTTTGCATGAGAATGGGCATGCATAAAGGGCTTAACCCATCTTATCTTACTCAGAAAAATATCCAAAATGACATTGTTTAGGACTTAGAAGATTACGAAAACACCCTCATTAAAACGCAGAAAATTTCTGGCCGCTAGTCCCCACGAGGGACCTAACGGGTCATTGCCACAAGGAATGACTCGCGGCCATGGTTCGTTGAGTGCATTGCCCAAACATCCAAGAGAACCCCACCGGTAACGTCACGAGTCATGACATCAGACCACGACTTGTGGTCACCTTCCGTGGCCTACACCGCGCATCCAAACTTGCCAAACCTCTAGGGTTTACCACGAGTGTCGTGAGGTCTGACCACGACTCGTGGTCAAGCCCCTGGCCTCTTCAATCAGGAATTGCCATGCCATGCTGACCATGAGTCACCTCAACACTCATGGTCACTCCTGACGAATCACCTCACGGGTCGTTCTGTGACCTAGTGTGAATTTTTAATTTTTCTCTGTTTTCATTTCCGGGTCTGATCCTTGGGTTCCCGGGGTATAACACCCACTCTTCCTCATTGTTTCAATTATACATGTTTATCAGTCATGTTGTATATATCTATATATGTTATAAAGAAGGTTTGACCCAATGTTCAGCTTTTTTTATGACTATCAAATTTCAACTTTGGGTCAATGTATTCAGTTAGATGTTATGTTATGTTCAGATCATGTTTTCAGAAAAATAGCATGCAATCCCTACACTCAAAATTTTATTTTGTTTATGTTTTACATTATTTAAATGATTTTACTTATTTAAGCAGTTTATTTACCTTGCATATCGGTACATTCCACGTACTGATCACATACTCTATGCTTTATCATTTCATGATACATGCCCCAACACCCAATCTCAGCCCCATCAGTAGCCAGTTCAAGAGTTAGCACCCAGCTTAGTGGTGAGTCCTCATCTCCCAAGGACCATTTACTTTCAGATATTTATGTACTTTCAGTTTCAGTATTAGAGAGTTAGTTGGGGTCTTTTCCCATTAATTCATCAGACATAGAGGCTTTTCAAACAATAGAATGTATTAAGTTTCAGATTCGTGTATTTCTGATGTTATGTTTTTTTTAGAGTTCTGCTAATATCTTCATGATAATTATTTCGTTATATTGATTGAGTTAGATGAATGTTCATGCCATGGGTCGACTTGGGGTCTCTCGAGGCTCCTTGTCCCATGTTGCGATCCTAGCCTACCTCTGGGTCATGACAAACTTTGTTTCAAAGACATATGTTTGAAGTGTCCTAGGGTTTCTGAAAGCCGCGTTGTGTAGAGTGTCTTTCATGGGTGTGAAGCGCACCACACTTATGATGAAAAGGCTGCAAGACATTTAGTAAATGTTCCTTTTTTTCATTATCTATGTCATGTGATGAAATGTATCCCTATCCTTCTAACTCGTGCTATTCACGATTGTAGAATCATAGCTCCTTGAGTAGTAAATGGTAGGAGGAATGGAAATGGAAACAACCATGAGGATGGCAACGGAGACGGGCACCATCAAGCCCCACCAATCCAGGAGCACCATGCACGGAGCTGGTTGCCCATGTTGAATTCTAGGCAGCTATTCAGATGCTCGCGCAGTCCTTGACCGCTCATGTCAACTAGAAGGCAATGGCGCATTTTCCATAAAACGAGAATGTGATGGTAGTTCGAGTCATAGATTTCTTGAGAATGAACCCAGCAGAGTTCCTCGGGTCAAAAGTAGATGAAGACCCACATGAGTTCATTGATGAGATTGTGGAGATCACCCAAGTCATAGGGGTGAATGGGGTTGATGTGCTGAGTTGGAATCCTATCAGCTGAAAGGGGTCGCACACATCTGGTTTCGACAATGGAAGGATAGTAGGGCCACTGGAGCAGGTCCTATCACTTTGGAGGAGTTTCGTGTTGCGTTCCTAGATCGGTTCTTCCATCATAAGATGAGGGAGTTGAGGGTAGCCGAATTCGTGAATCTTAAGCAAGGGAAGATGACGATGCAGGACTATGCCCTTGAGTTCACTCGCCTATCAAAGTATTCCCTAGAGTTAGTGGTTGATTAGAAGGCGGGAGTGAGCAGGTGATCTTAGGTAGAATTGCATGCCCAAGTGATACTCAAATGCTTCATTTAGACTTGTTTATCTATCGTTATGTGTACATTCTAATGCGATTTTTAGTAAAAATGTGAATTTATACTAACCAATATAATTAGTGTTGTTTTGCAGGTAAAAGTAAATTTTGGAAGCTAATATACATGTTGGTAAAGATCGGGAATGGACTTGGAAACAAGGAGGGGAAGTTGACAAGGGAGAGCAGCAAAAATAGAGGCTCCGCAATGGAGCCGTGTCACGCTGCCATCGTGGAGGCACTCTGCCTCAGATGAAATAATTTTGGCAATTTCCAGTGAAGGTGCGCGATAGCACCGTGTCACGTTGGCCAGGCACTGCAATGCAAGCTGTGCCACGTTGAGGTGAAATTGCTTGGGGAGCCGACTTCCACTGAGGGTCCGCGATACCTCTGTGGCACAGAGGGAGTGCTCCGCGATACACTCCGTGCCACGTTGCTTGTTATTCCGGGAAAAATTCTCAATAGTATAAATAGCACACTTAGGTTTTATTTTAAACATTCTAACTTGGTTGAGCAAGAACGTGGGTTACAGGCAGTTGAGAGGACGAAAATTCTAGGGTTCTTCTCTATCTCTTTCTCTTTTAACTCAATTGTTTGTATGAATTCTACTTATTTGATTATGTTTAATCCACAAGTGAGTGGCTAAATTCACTTTTTGCTGAGGTTAAGAACAATTGTAGTGGAATGTAATTGTTAATCATTGTAGTTTTTATCTTTTCTTCAATGGTTGTTCTATCAATTCTTGTTTTACTGCATTAATGTTTGGCCAATGTTAATGTATATCTAAAAATCCAATTTTGATTTTGAAAAGGAAAGAAATTGGAAAGATGTGAATTGGTAGGATATTATCTCTTCTTAGTTTAGAAATTGAGAATTGATTTACATTCAGAATAAAAATATATCTGAAAGTCTTATTAGTCAATAAAGGAATCGGTTATGTATGGCTAGAGCATGAAATTCTTTTATCACAAAAATGTAGATTAAGGTTCATGATTCTTAAATTGGATTGGAGTCGAAAGATCCAATCCATGGGCAATAATTCTTGACTAGAAACCAAAGAAAAGATTAGCTAAATTTTATTGATAAATTACTTTCTTGCATGTTCATTTTAACCTCAGCTTGCTCATTACTACTGTTCAGACTCAAATTATAATCTTAACTTAGATTTTTATAAATTAGTAAACTTAAACTCCCAAAATATTATTTATTTGGTTGTCTACATTCTTAAAGGTATAGTTTACTGACAATTAAGTTAATTAGTACTTAGTTCAGTCCCTGTGGGATCGATACTTGGCTTTAATTAAGCCACTTTACTACTTGTTCGACCACATGCACTTGCGTGTAGCATCAGCATAAGTCGAACAAGTTTTTGGCGCCGTTGCCGGGGATTGGCAATTGGTAAATTTATTTTCTTAGTGTTAGTTTACAAATTCTATATAAGTGCTGACAACTTGATCTTGGCCTTTCTCTTGCAGATATTGGATTCTTCTGAACACTTGCAAGAGACAAGGAGTTGGTGGATTCATATATAGAGCAGGAAAGACATTTTCATCGTCAAAGAAGGGAAGCTTTAGAGAAGAAGCTACAGTTGCTAAGACAGGCAATTCTAGAGCAGCAACAGAATCCACCACTTGTGAGGGCAGTTTTAGTGTCCGAGGAAATGGTAACAAGGCCGGTTCGCGAAGTGGCAATCCCACATGCTAACAATGTTACATCTAGTATTCACAGACCATAGCCAGGAGGGAGGTTTGAGCTTAAACAGAACATGGTGCAATTGTTTCACACCAGCGGGCAATTCACAGGTCTCCCTCATGAAGATCCACAACAACATCTCCAAAACGTTTTTGAGATAACTAATACTTACATTCCTGCTGGAGTATCATCCGACTACGTGAGGCTTACATTGTTCAAATTTTCATTACTGGGGGAAGCAAATAGGTGGTTGAAAGCTAAACCACCTAACTCTATCACCACTTGGGATGATCTTGCAAGAAAGTTTTTGATAAGATTCTTTCCATCTGGGAAAATAGCAAGACTTAGAAGTCAGATTCTAAGTTTTAAACAAAGAGAGGGGGAGAATCTGTATCAAGCTTGGGAAAGGTTCAAATAATTGTTAAGGGATTGTCCTCGCCATCACCAGTCCAATGATGTGTTTGTGCATACTTTCATAGAGGGTTTGGAGACATATACAAAAATTTTGCTAGACTCAGTAGCTGGGGGACAGGTATTAGAAAAGACTTATGAGGAGCTTTATACTTTGTTAAATCGTATTTCACAGGAAAATCCAGAGTGGAATGCGGACTCATCACGAGGAGGAACAAGGAAAGCGGCAGGAGTCTTTGAGGTGGATAGTTTTACAGCTATCGCTGCACAAATAGCTGCATTGCAAAATCAACTCAACTCCCACTTCAGCAATATGAGCTTGAATCAAGCAGTGCAGCAGGTTTGGTGTGAAGTATGTGGGAGTAATGAACACTCAGCTGAGTGTTGTGGTGCTAATCCAGATTCAGTAAACTTTGTTGGGAACGTCAAGAGGAGTAATAATCAACAGTATGGAAACAATTACAACTCAAATTGGAGGAATCATCTGAATTTCTCTTGGGGTAGTAACATCCATCAAGGGCAAAGTTCGAATCAGGGTGTGTAGAGAAATCAAGGGGGGCATAAGAATTATCAATCTCAATACAGAGGAAACAATGCACCTCCTCCACCAACCAACAACATTGAGGAAATGTTCAAAACAATGATAGCTAACAAAGCACTAATGCAGGCTGACTATGTGAAATTAGCGGCAGACATGAAAAATCAGCAGTTAGCTACTAAGGTGTTGGAGTTCAAGTTTGGACAACTATCTGGAGCATAAAACACCAGGCCCAGAGGAGGACTACTGAGTGACACTGACCCGAATCCTAAGCAGGTCAATGCAGTGACCACAAGGAGTGGACTACAACTCAAGGAGGTGGAACCAGAAAGACCACCTCAGCAATCAGGAGCAGTGGAAAAAGATAGGGAACATGATGATGAGAGGGGGAAGGAGAAGGCAGTCGAGGCAGAAAGACCACCACCCCTGTTCCCTCAGAGATTAAAGAAACACAAGGAGAAAGCTTGTTTTAAAAAGTTCATGGAGGTGCTGAAACAAGTACACATTAATTTACCTTTGGTTGATGTTTTGCAGGGAGTGCCGAAATATGCAAAGTATATCAAGGACATCGTAGCTAACAAAAGCAGATTGACGGAGTATGCTACGGTGGCGCTTACTGAGGAGTGCACTTCCCGGATACAGAACAGGTTGCCAACTAAGCTCAAGGACCCTGGGAGCTTTACTATTCAGATCACAATCGGGCAAAGTATCCGAGATCGTGGACTATGTGAATTGGGAGCGAGCATAAACTTGATGCTGACATTGGTGTTCAAGAAGTTGGGGTTGGGCAGTCCTAGACCAACCAAAGTGATCTTTCAGTTAGCAGACCATTCTTTGGCCAGACCAGATGGAATTGTGGAGGACGTGCTAGTGCAAGTGGGCTCCCTCATTTTCCCGGTAGATTTTATTATTTTGGATTTTGAGTCGGATGCGGAAGTCCCATTTATTTTGGGACGTCCTTTCTTGGCAACTGGGAGAGCTTTGATTGATGTAGCTGCGGGGCAGTTAACCATGCGAGCGCATGACCAAGTGGAGGTATTTGATGTGTATAAGGCCATGACGTTTTCGTCCATTTATGAGGAGCTATCAGCAATCAATGTGCTAAACCAGGAAGAAATTCTTCAGATTGTTGATTCTCAAGATCCATTGGAAAGAGCTTTGAAGGGATCCGATCATTTCGGAGATAGAGATACTTACGAGATGGTGAAAATGTTGAACGAATCAAAATGGTATCTCAAGAAGCAAGACTTTCAGCCATTGATGAGGTCCCTGGAACCATTGCCAAAACCATCTATTGAGGAAGCAGACATTGCCTCCACATTTGAAATATGTATTTTTGGGGAAAGATGACACCTTGCCAGTCATCATCTCTGCAGAATTGACGGAGGCACAGGTAAAGGATGCATTGGTGGTTCTCAAGAGGAGGAAGAAAGCAATGGGCTAGCAAATGTCAGATATTAGGGGAATCAATCCAGCTTTTTGCACACATAGAATTTTTATGGAGGAAGGAGCAAAGCCAACTGTCCAACATCAGCGGAGGTTGAATCTGGTGATGAAGGAGGTTGTTAGGAAGGAAGTGATTAAGTGGCTTGATGCAGGTGTGGTCTATCCCATTTCAGACAGTTAATGGGTTAGTCCCGTTAAATATGTTCCAAAGAAAGGAGGGATGACTGTGGTCACCAACGAGAAGAATGAGCTGATCCCTACACGCACAGTCACAGGATGGCGAATTTGCATGAACTACAGAAAGCTCAATGAGGCCACAAGGAAAGATCATTACCCTATCCCATTTATTGATAAGATATTGGACAGGTTGGCTGGTCAAGAATATTATTGTTTCCTTGATGGCTATTCTGGCTATAACCAAATAGCCATAGCACCGGAGGATCAGGACAAGACTACTTTCACATGCCCTTATGGGACATATGCTTTCAGGTAGATGCCATTTGGCCTATGCAATGCACCCGCCACATTCCAGAGATGCATGATAGTGATCTTTCATGATATGGTGGAAGATTTCGTCGAGGTATTTATGGATGATTTTTCTGTTTTTCGGTAATTCGTTTGCTACATGTTTGCAGAATCTTGACAGGGTGCTAGCTCGATGTGAAGACTCCAACCTTGTACTCAACTGGGAGAAATGTCATTTTTTAGTCAAGGAGGGTATCGTCCTTGGCCATAAGGTGTCTTGCAAGGGGTTGGAAGTCGATGGTGCAAAGATCGAAGTGATTGAAAAGCTACCATCACCTGTGTCAGTGAAGGGTGTTCGTAGTTTTCTCGTACATGTAGGGTTCTACAGACGGTTCATCAAGAACTTCTCTAAAATTTCTAGACCAATATGCAGGTTTCTAGAAAAAGAGGTGAAGTTTGAGTTTGATTAAGATTGTGTCAAAGCATTCGAGGAGTTGAAACAGAAGTTGATAGAAGCACCTATTCTCATTTCTCCGGATTGGGAGAAGCTGTTTGAATTAATGTGTGATCCAAGCGATGTGACTGTAGGAGCTGTATTGGGGCAGCAGAAGAATAGAATTTTTCATTCCATTCATTATGCAAGCAAAACACTTGACGCAGCCCAAGTCAGTTATACAGTCATAGAAAAGGAGATGCTAGCATTGGTGTTCACGTTTGATAAATTCAGGTCCTATTTGGTGGGTTCTAAAGTAGTGGTGTATACCGATCATGCAGCGATTTGGTATCTGTTTAACAAGAAGGATGCAAATCTCAGGCTGATCAGATGGATCTTGTTGTTATAAGAGTTTGACCTAGAGATTCGGGATAGAAAGCGGAGCGAGAATCAAGTGGCAGATCACCAATCGCAATTGGAAAGCCGGTCACATGTGAAGGAAGGTGACAACATCAAAGAAGAGTTCCCAAATGAGCAGCTCTTGGCAATAAGGGAAGCTAAAACCCTTGGTATGCAGACATTGTGAATTTTCTAGTGAGTGGAGTTTATCCACCGGAGGCTACGGCTCAGCAGAAAAAGAAGTTGAGGCATGATTGCAGGTATTATATTTGGGGGAGTTGTACTTGTTTAAGCAGGGACCGGATCAGGTGATGAGAAGATGCATTCCGGAGAGCCAGATTGCAGAAGTTTTGAGGAGTTGTCACTCATCACTGTATGGAGGGCACCACGGAGGCGAGCGGACAGCGCACAAGGTGCTACAGTCAGGCTTCTTTTGGCCTACA
Source organism: Datura wrightii (assembly GCA_035772735.1). NCBI lineage: Eukaryota > Viridiplantae > Streptophyta > Magnoliopsida > Solanales > Solanaceae > Datura > Datura wrightii. The sequence goes on along the minus strand of JASDFA010000002.1, from coordinate 90,275,369 downwards.
CTGTTTCGAGACTCTATGGAATACGTAAAAATGTGTGATAGATGTCAAAGAACAGGCACAATTGGTAGAAGGCAGGAGATGCCGCTGCAGCAGATATTAGAAGTGGAGATCTTCGATGTATGGGGTATAGATTTCATGGGCCCATTCCCACCGTCATTTGGTAATCATTACATCTTGGTAGCCATTGATTATATATCGAAGTGGGTCGAAGAAACAGCTTGCCCCAGGAATGACAACAAGGTGGTAACAAAATTTGTGAAAAAGCATATTTTCACCAGGTTCGGGACACCCCGAGCCATTATTAGTGATGGAGGGGCTCATTTTGTAAATGCAAGTTTCAAGAATTTGCTAGCTAAGTATGGGGTGCGCCACAAGGTAGCAACAACATATCATCCCAAAACTAGTGGGCAGGTGGAGGTGTCGAATAGAGAAATAAAGCAGATTCTACAGAAGACAGTGAATGCACAACGAGTTGATTGGTCAAGCAAACTCGACGATGCGTTGGGGGCTTATAGAACTGCATACAAGACACCAATTTGGACTTCTTCATACAGATTGGTCTATGGAAAGGCGTGTCATTTGCCTGTGGAGCTAGAACATCGAGCTTTCTGGGCCGTGAGAAAATTGAACATGAATCCGGAGCTAGCGAGGAAGAAGAGGTTGATACAACTCAGCGAACTTGATGAGTTTCGTTGGCATGCTTATGAAAGTGCCAAGTGCTACAAAGAGAAAATGAAGAGGTGGCACGATAGGCATATGGTGCAGCGGATCTTTGAGTTGGGGTAGAAAGTATTGCTATTTAATTCAAGACTAAAGCTTTTTCCAGGAAAATTACGGTTCAAATTGTCAGGGCCGTTTGAAGTGGTAAGAATGACCCCACACGGGGCTGTGGAGTTGTGGCAGGAAGATAGAAGTGCCACGTTCTTAGTAAATAGGCAGCGATGTAAGCATTATTGGGGTGAGAACGTTATTCGAGAGAAGACGTCCATCACTCTAGAGGATGACTGAATGTGAATGACATCGAGCCGCGACGGTAAATAAGGCGTTGCACGGGAGGCAACCCGTTAAATTGTTGTAATAGATGAGTAGAACTATTTGAAAAAAAAAGAAAATGAAAAAAAAATAAAAATTTTGTTTGTGTTGAAACCTATGAATTCTAACCAATTTCTTGTGGTGAAGTGATTTTCAGGAGGAACGGAGGGCAAAAATGCAAAGAAACGCAAAGGAAAAAATTGAGGTGAGAAAAATAAAAATTGACACATTACAGTGAGCCTACGCGATGGCTCCGTGTCACGGAGGAGGTGCTCCGCGTTACCCTCTGTGACACGTTGAAGAGTGTTCAGATTTTTTAAAAATCCATAACACTGGCGCGATGGCTCCGTGTCACGGAGGAGGTGCTCTGCGTTACCCGCCATGACACGTTGAGTGTTATTTCGCAATGGGTCACACTGGGTCACTGGGTAAACCGCGCGAAATATCACTGTAAATCCCCAATTTTCCTCATTTCTTTCCTATTTTCCCATTCCCTCCATGACCAACACCTCAAATTCCCTTCTCCTCTAACGTGACACGGACCTAGGCATCAATTTTCTTCGAGTTTTCTTCAATTTCATCAAATTAAAGGTATGTTCTTGGACTCTACCTCATTTTTTCTTAAATTTTCGATTTTTGAACATGTGTAGTGATTGAACCTTGCCCTGAGTGAGAATTAAGCTTCAATTCATTTAAGTTATGATTGATTGATGTTCATAGTATTGTTGTGAGTATATGAACTCGATGAATGCATGTTTTATTGAATTTTTGTGAAATTGGTAGCTAGGGTTGGAAATTTAATAGGAAGAAGACTAAATTTATTTTAAATGTGAAAAAAAAATTGGGTTGCGCATGTTGGGTGAAGTGAATTATGTTGTGAGTAATGTTGAATACTCTAAGTAGACAAGGGATTTTTGGGAGAATGAAATTGGTGAATTGCATAGGTTGTTGAGAACAAAAATTTTGCTAAGTGTTATGATGATGTAATGGAATCGATGGCGATATTTTTATTCATTGTACGAAGTCTGAGTAGTACATAGTAATTGTTCCATCGACTTATATGAAGGCACTAAGCATGTTGAATGTTAGAAAGTGGGAATGCATGAATGTCTTGTCGAATTGTTTTGGTTGTGGCTAAAGACTAAGTGTGGGGTGACCTAATTAAACCCAGCCTTAGTTGTAGCTAGTTATGACTTGAATAACATTGGGATTGTATGTTGAATATACAGGAACAATGTCAGGCAGACAAGACAAAGGGAAGGGCGCATCCACATTGGGTGCTGGCAGGAAAAGAATACGATTGGCAACAGCAGTTCCAGCAGCACCAGTGATTCTGCAAGGCCAACGCCGACAATACGGAACCCGATGGGTGACTGATGAGGGGAAGAAGTGGTATGCAAAACACAAAGAAACCAAATACTTTCCGGAGGAGCAAATAGCATGGGAGCCGCTAGCACAGGAATTCCCACGGATTTTACACCGGATTGACAAAGCTGGGATGAACTTCATTTTCGAAGAGCCTAGGGAGTGCAATCTCCATCTTATCCGGGAGTTCTATGCCAACTAGAACCCGACCCTCCGTAGTCACACCGTCAAAATCAGGGGGCAGGTTGTAACTTTTGAGCCCAATCACTTAAATGCTATTATGGGTGCGCGGGACACAAACACTCATGTCCTTAGGAAGCTGAACATCACTCCACCCTATGCGGACATCAGACGCACTCTATGTGGAGTCCGATCGAGAACAAGGTGGAGCAGGCACAAGGAGAGGGGCTACCATCAGACACTGCCCTACTCTCAGATGAATAGGGAAGCAAGGATTTGGCTAAAAGTTGTGTGTTCCTGGTTGATCCCGGGGGTGCACATGACAGATGTCACCCGGGATCGAGTGTGCTTGGTGTATGCTGTTCGGTGTCTTTTATAGGGGTATATAAAATGACACGCAAGTGCACGTGGTCGAACAAGTAGTAAAGTGGCTTTGGTAAGCCAAGTATTGATCCCACAGAGACTTGGATGAAGTGCAATCTGCTCAAGTGTACTATATTTTACTTCTAAAAATGCAGACAACAGTGTAACCAAAAGTTTGATATTTTGTTTTATAATTTTTATACGAAAGCTAAAAAAATTATCTAATTTGAGTCTGAACTATGAATGAGAGCATACTGAGGTTAAATGAACATGTAATGAAATTAATTATCATTATAATTTGGTTAATCTTTTCCTCCGGTTGCTAGCCAAGAACAATTGCCAAGAGATTAAAACTCTCTTATTTAACCTCACTTAAGAATCATGAACCATCCACCTACATTTCTGTGATTAAATGCAATTCATGTTCTAGCCATACAAACCCGGTTCCTAAATTGGCTAATACGACTTTCAGGTATATTTCTATCCTGAAAGCAAATCGATACTCAATTTTCCCAAACCAAGTAAAGAACATATCCTATTAATTCACAACTTTCCAATTTATTGCTCTCTCGAGTGAAACCGGACTTTTTAGATGTACATTAACGTAGGCCACACATTAATGCAGTAAGAACAAGAATTAATAGAACAACCATGGAAGAAAAGATGAAAAACCAAAGAATCAATGATCACATTTCATCACAATTGTTCATAACCTCAGCAAGAAGAGGAATTAGCCACTCATTTGTGGATTAAGCATCTTTAAATGAGTGTTAATCATACAAGCAATTGAATTCAAGAAGAAAGAAAGAGAGAAAAAACCCTGATATTTTCGTCCCTCAACTGCCTGTAACCCACGTTCTTGCTACACCAAGTCAGAATATTGAAAAATGAACCTAAGTGTTCTATTTATACTGCTGGGAATTTTTCCCGAAATAACGAGCAACGTGTCACGGAGTGCATCGCGAAGCACTGCCTCCGTGACACGCTACGGACACGGACCCTCACTGGAACTGGGGGGTCCAAGAATTAAGGCCCAACGTGGCACGGCGTGCAATGCGGAGCCAAGCCACCGTGCCACGGACCGAACGCGGACCCTCTCTGGAATTTGGGCGAAATTTCCCTATCTAGGCAGAAGGCCTCCGCGATGGCAGCGTGACATGGCTCCATCGCGGAGCCCCTTTATTTCATGCTGTCCACTACCTTGTCCCGTGATCGCATCCAAGTCCAACCCCGATATCATCCAACATGCATTTAAGCTTCCCAAAATTACATTTTACCTGCAAAACAATGCTAATCATGTTGGTTAGTATGAATTCACATTTTATTACCAATTACATGAGAATGTGTACTCATTGATAGATAAACAAGGCTAAAATGGTACTTTTGAGTATCACTTGGGCATATAAATTTGCCCAAGATCACTTACCCCACACTTAAATCCTTGTTCGTCCTCGAACAACAATCCTACACTTCATGCAATTTACATCCCAACCTCGCTACTTTGGTTCGACAATTTAGGCTACGGTAATACCAATTATTCAATACAGCAAATCATCAAGAAAACATGCATGGTCTTATCAATGCAATGACCTTCAATACATCAAGAGCTCCTAGACTTTAAGAATCGACTCTCGAATTGGCAAACTCATGCAAATCAGCTGATCAAGATATCCGACTCGAAAATTAATCTCTCATCAAGCATGTGCCCTCACAACACAAGAGAATCTTCCCCTTTTTGCTCATATGACACACAAAAATTCAAGCAGGGGCATGTAAAAACAATTTCGCTCTCTCTCCCAAAAGAATTCACATGCATCATGTCATGACTCATAAGCTTGCCCTTAGTGTATTACTCAACTAATATAAAGAAGTGCGATGTAAGATCACGTAGGACTTTAATGGGTTGTAATGGAAGCTACGGAACTAGTAAATATTGGGTTAGCTAATAATAGCCACTAGCATCCTTAAGCGCCTTTTCAACACATCCCATCAACTCATGGACATTGTTTCTTTTTTTCCATCATCCCATTCTTGATGTTTTTCTTTAGTATGGCCCATCGTATTAAGCACACTTGACACAACAACAAAGATTATTCATGCACCTTCATTATCGTTTATTTATAGAAAGTGCACCTTCAACCTTTTCTTTTCTTCTCTCACTCTGCTTTTCTTTTTCTTTTCACCATTCTCACTCTTTGACACTTTGGGAAAATGATTTTCTCTTCTTAAGCGCTTAATAGTTTTGTATAGACTTTACGGCTAATGAAAAGAAGGGATTAAGCTCGGTTTACACTTTATGACAAAAGAAAAAAAATAGGCTAAAGGCTCAACAGGCTGACTAGGGTATACAATCAAAGTGTGTACGACAAGGAAAAATAGAAACTCTCGGTTAAAACAAAGAAATGCCTACATCCTTTCCTATAATACACCTCCTTCATTTCGTTTTGTACACACACCAGGCAAGTTCTAGACACTTCACAATAGCATGGAATAACAACACCTCACTTCACACTTTTTGCACATGCTCAATTCAAGATGTATTCACAGACTCTTCAATCAGCTAATTACAGGAATTCAAAATTAAGCCTCAATCACACTGAATCGAACTCTATGGCCTAGGTATCTCAACATATTTACAAAGTTACATGCTTTCATATGAATCACCTTTGCATTTTAAATATCATGTACAACACGCAACCAGAATTTCGCAACCATATGGTAACTACAGGTTTTGGGATGCAACCCACCAAAGAAAAAAACTGAAAAATAATTGAACAAACTACTCCTAACGACTATATTTCCCTTAAGACGGTCTTCATCCATCCATCATAGGGAACGGTCACTACTATGACTTCGGTTCAATGGGACCCTTCTTGGTAAAAGAACCGAAAACAAATGCCGAGAAACCCAAGAAGTAAAAGAATGTCAAAAATATCAATCATTTCGATAGAAAAAATTATGTACAAAATATTTTGAAATTTTTTTTAAAAAAAAATCAATCATTTCGATAACAAAAATATGTACAGAATCAGAATCAACTAGCAACATTTAGCAACACACATCAATTTCACTTAAATTTACAAACAGAACAACAACTTAACAATTCACAACTCACAGGGACAAACAAAATTTCACATGCACGATAACAGAATAGAGCATACATACAAAACAGCACAGCCCAGCACCTAACTACTCCCACCCCACACTTAGCTCGAACACTGTCCCCAGTGTTAACAAAAATTAAAATAGCACAAGATCGGGTGGTGGAACTCCCTGATCAGTCAAAGTATTCCACTTCTTCGTCGGGTGCTGTTGCTTCATCTCCCATGTCTGAGTCGCCCCCGTCGTCATCATCGGACTCCACATCGGAGTCATCCCGACTTGTCTCCTCGTCTGTGGGGACATCATCATCTGTGGGCTCTACAAATGCTGGCCCTACTCGGCATAGAGCCCTGGCATTTTCGCCGAAGGGGTAGTCTAGCTCGAGTTGCCATAGCTCCTCCTCTGTCGCCGGCCTCCCGCCTATCCTCAGCTGGAGCATCTGCGTCCCATACATTCGAGCCATATACTGATCATCACGAGCATGTCGCTCGCCAAGTGTGAGCACTGGCCCGTGGGTGGTGTCGGGAGCCTTAGTTTTAGTAACATCTAAGGCCCGCCGCTCCATCTGCGGGATATAGTCAAGGGCCTCCTCCTCGACATCTAGGCCCCTGAGGAAGGTGGTGAGTAGTCCACTAAAGCCATACCTGTGCCCCTGGTGCAACCGGGCTCTCTTCATGGCGGAGATAATTACCGCCCCCACGTTGATCTCCAGCCCTTTCATCAGGGCGTATACTAGGCATACGCTATCCTGGGTTACATCTGTCATATGTACCCCCGGGATTAGGCATGAGCAGACTATCTTCAGCCAGATTCGGGCTTCCCTGTTCATCTGTGAATATGGCAAAGTCTGGTGGTAGCCCCTCTCTTTGTGTCTGCTCCATATAGCTATCGATCGGGTCCCACACAATGTGTGTCTAATGTCTGCATACGGTGGGGTAATGTTTAGCTGTCGGAGTACGTGGGCTCTGTGTCCCGCGCTCCTATGATGGCATTGAGGTGGTGGGGCTCCAAGGTGACTATTTGCCCTCTGATCTTGATGGTGTGACTTCTGATCGTCGGGTTCCAGTTGGCATAAAATTCTCGAACCAAGTGCAGATTGCATTCCTTGGGCTCTTCAAAGATGAAATTGAGCCCAGCTGCCTCGATTCGGTGGACCATCCTAGGGAACTCCTGTGCCAATGGTTCCCGTGCTATGTGCTCCTCGGGGAAATATTTGTTTTCTTTGTGCTTTGCGTACCACTTTTTCCCCTCATCAGTCACCCATCTCGTTCCGTATTGGTGGAGTTGGCCGCGTGGAACTGCTGGTGCTTCTGGGACTGATGTACCCAGTCTGATTCACTTCCTTCCGGCGCCCGAAGTTGATGCGCCTTTCCCTTTCTCTTGCCGGCTTGCCATTTTACCTGTCAACCCAAGTAGACAAGATCAATGTTAAGCTAACGGATATTAACTTCGGCTAAGGTCGTGTTAAGCTAGGTTACCCCACACTTAGTCCTTAGCTACAGTTACAACAATACGGCAAGATTATCTTTATTTACACACAATAACCAACTATACAATCATGCTTAGTGCGTTCAAAAAATTTGACGGTATATCTTCTGCGTACTACTCAGACTTCGTACAGCTAATCACAATCACTACCATCGCTAACATCTTAACCATCGCACTTAGCAAGGAAAAACAAAGAAACGAAAACAACAACAAAAATTTATCTACACGAACCTATACAACCAACCAAATTCTTACAAATTTCAACATTCCCTTAACCCGAGAATCCGTCGTTCTATTAACATCCTAACAATTAGTACATCGACTCATCTCATTCAACATGTACATCCCGGCATAAAATTCACAAGTTCAATGCATTTTCAACTCCAAATTAAAAAACAAGCCCTAGAATTGATATTATCAAGCAAATTCAATTAATTTATGCAAATGACAAGTTCAAGCAATCATAACGACATTCCGAACATTCATCAACAACAATTAACTTGAATTCATGATTAATTTCTACTTAGGGCAATTTAGCTCACCTTACATACTCAATATCGAAGAAATTCGACGAGAATTTGAGAGGAAATTGACAAACATACCTTGACTTTGAAGAATCGAAGAAAACATGTTGAATTTCTTGGCCTACTCCGTGTCACGTTGATGGGGGATGGGTTTTGGGGGGTTTGGTCGCGGAGAGATTGAAAAATAAGGGAAAAGAGAGGGTTTTCGGGGTTAAAAAGTAGGGAAACGCGCGGGTCACCCGGTGACCCGGTGTGACCCATCGCAATATACACAGCAACGTGTCACGGAGTACATCGCGGTGCACTACCTCCGTGACACGGAGCCATCGCGAGACTGTTCTGGAAATTTTTAAAATTTCCGGATTATACCTCAACGTGTCACGGAGGTAACGCGGAGGTCCACCTCCGTGACACGGAGCTATCGCCCCAGCTCACTGTTTGCCACTTTTTATTAATTATCATACCTCGACTTTTCCTTCGCAATTCCGTGCATATTTTCCTCCGTTTGACCTGAAATTCATCTCACTATACAAAATTGGTTAGAATTATAGGTTTCACTCTAAATACAAATAAAAAAAACTAAAATGAAAAATATTGTTGTAAATCAAAAAAAAAAGAAAAAGAAAAATCTATTTACACTTTACAAAAAGAAAGAAAAAAAATTTTTCCCACGGGTTGCCTCCCGTGCAGCGCCTGGTTTACCGTCGTGGCTCGACGTCGTTAAGCTCAGTTGTCCTCTAGGGTGATGGACGATTTCTCTCGATCACCGTCCTCCCCCCAGTAGTGCTTACACCGATCCGGTGGTTTTCCCATTAACTCCCGTGAATCCTTAATCTGCTTATCATTTCCTTGATCAATCACATTGATCACCGAGAGTTCTTCATGCACCATCGGGAGCTTAGGTGCCTTGTACACATTGAACACCTCCACCTTATCATGTGCTTGCATTGTTAGCTGCCCCGCAGCTACGTCAATTAGTGCTTTCCCGGTCGCCAAGAAAGGACGTCCCAAAATAAATGGGACTTCCGCGTCTGGTTCAAAATCCAGCACGACAAAATCTACCGGGAAAATTAGGGAGCCAACTTGCACCAGAACGTCCTCTACAATGCCATTAGGTCTGGCTAAGGACCGATCCGCCAACTGCAAGATCACAGTTGTGGGTCTAGGGACTCCCTAGACCCAACTTTCTGAATACCTAAGATGGCATCAAATTTATGCTCGCTCCCAAATCACACAATCCACGAGCTCGGATGCTCTGCCCAATAGTACTCTGGATAGTAAAGCTCCCAGGGTCTTTGAGCTTTGTGGGCAGTCTATTTTGAATCCGGGAAGTGCACTCCTCTGTTAGAGCCACCGTAGCATACTCATTCAACCGACTTTTGTTTGCCACGATGTCTTTTATATACTTAGCATATTTCGGCACTCCCTGCAAGACATCAACAAGAGGTAAGTTAATATGTACCTGTTTCAGCACCTCCATGAATTTCTTGAAACACGCCTCCTCCTTGTGTTTCTTTGGTCGTTGAGGGAACGGGGGTGGAGGTCTTTCTGATTCAGCTTCCTTAGTCTTCCCCCTTTCAGTACTTTGCTCCCTCTCAACTTCAGCTGCTCCCGACTGTTGAGGTGGTCTTTCTGGTTCCACCTCTTTCAGCTGCAAACCACTCCTTGTGGTCACTGCATTTACCTGCTTGGGATTGGGATCCGTGTCGCTCGGCAGTCCTCCTCTAGGCCTTGTGTTTTGGGCACTAGCAAATTGCCCAAATTGATATTCAAGTGCCTTGGAAGCTAACTGGTTGTTTTTCACTTCGGCTACCAATTTCACATAGTCAGCCTGCAATTGAGCTTGGTTAGCTATCATGGTATTGAACATCTCCTCAATGCTGGGTGATGGTGGTGGAGGAGGTGCATTGTTGTTTCTAAATTGTGCTTGATAATTCTGCTGCCCTCCTTGGTTCCTTTGCACACCCTGACCCGAACTTTGCCCCTGATGGTTGTTGCTACCCCATGAGAAATTAGGGTGATTCCTCCAATTGGAGTTGTCGCTACTACCATACTGTTGGTGGTTCCTTTGCGCATTACCCACAAAGTTTACCGAGTCAGGATTGGCTCCACAATACTCAGCTGAGTGCTCACTACTTCCACACACTTCACACCACATTTGTTGTACTGCATTAACTGGGGCTTGAGGCTGGTTCATTGTCATGTTGCTGAAGTTGGTGTTAAGTTGATTTTGCAATGCAGTTATCTGTGCAGCGATAGCTGTAAACCCATCAACTTCAAGCACTCCTGCTGCTTTCCTTGTCCCACCTCTTGATGAATTAGCATTCCATTCTGGATTGCCCTGCGAAATACGGTTCAACAAGGTATACAACTCCTCATAAGTTTTCTCCAGCGCTTGCCCTCCAGCTGCTAAGTCTAGCAATATTTTGGTGTGGGGTTCCAAACCCTCTATAAAAGTGTGCACCAGCACATTATTGGACTAATGATGATGAGGACAATCCCACAACATGGATTTGAATCTCTCCTAGGCATGATATAAATTTTCTCCCTCTCTCTATTTGAAACTTAGAATCTGACTTCTAAGTCTTGCTGTTTTACTGGAGGGAAAAAACCGTATCAAGAATTTCCTTGCAAGATCATCCCACGTTGAAATAGAGTTTGGTGGCTCAGCTTTCAACCACCTCTTGGCTTCTCCAAATAGTAAGAATGGGAACAATGTAAGCCGGACATAATCGGATGACACTCCAACAGGGATGTAAGTGTCACTTATCTCCAAAAAATTTTGGAGATGCTGCTGTGGATCTTCATGAGGGAGACCGGTAAACTGCCCGCTAGTGTGCAGCAACTGCACCATATTCTGTTTAACTTCAAACCTCCCTCCTAGCTCAGGTTTGCGGATGCTAGATGTAACATTATTAGCATGTGGGATTGCCACCTCGCGAACCGGCCGAGTTGCTACTTCTTCGGGCACTAACACTGCCCGTACTACCGGTGGATTCTGTTGTTGCTCCATGATCGTCTGTCTGAGCAACTGCAGCTTTCTTTGTAGAGCTTCTCTCCGTTTACTGTGAAATATCCTTTCTGGCTCTATATACGATTCCACCAGCTCCTTGTCTCTTGCCAGTGTTCAACAGAAATTAAGTCTGCAAAATACAGGCTAAGACCATGTTGTCAACACTAAGAAAATAAAAATACAGTAAATTAACACTTAAAACAAATTCACCAATTGCCAAGTCCTCGGCAACGGCGCCAAAAACTTGTTCAGTGTCTTTTATAGGGGTATATAAAATGACACGCAAGTGCACGTGGTCGAACAAGTAGTAAAGTGGCTTTGGTAAGCCAAGTATCGATCCCACAGAGACTTGGATGAAGTGCAATCTGCTCAAGTGTACTATATTTTACTTCTACAAATGCAGACAATAGTGTAACCAAAAGTTTGATATTTTATTTTATAATTTTTATACTAAAGCTAAAACAATTATCTAATTTGAGTCTGAACTATGAATGAGAGCATGCTGAGGTTAAACGAACATGTAATGAAATTAATTATCATTATAATTTGGTTAATCTTTTCCTCCGGTTGCTAGCCAAGAACAATTGCCAAGAGATTAAAACTCTCGTATTTAACATCACTTAAGAATCATGAACCATCCACCTACATTTCTGTGATTAAATGCAATTCATGTCCTAGCCATACAAACTCGGTTCCTAAATTGACTAATACGACTTTCAGGTATATTTCTATCCTCAAAGCAAATCAATACTCAATTTTCCCAAACCAAGTAAAGAACATATCCTATCAATTCACAACTTTCCAATTTCTTGCTCTCTCGAGTGAAACTGGACTTTTTAGATGTACATTAACGTAGGCCACACATTAATGCAGTAAGAACAAGAATTAATAGAACAACCATGGAAGAAAAGATGAAAAACCAAAGAATCAATGATCACATTTCATCACAATTGTTCATAACCTCAGCAAGAAGAGGAATTAGCCACTCATTTGTGGATTAAACATCTTTAAATGAGTGTTAATCATACAAGCAATTGAATTCAAGAAGAAAGAAAGAGAGAAAAAACCCTGATATTTTCGTCCCTCAACTGCCTGTAACCCACGTTCTTGCTCCACCAAGTCAGAATAATGAAAAATGAACCTAAGCGTTCTATTTATACTGCTGGGAATTTTTCCCGGAATAACGAGCAACGTGTCACGGAGTGCATCGCGGAGCACTGCCTCCGTGACACGCTACGGACGTGGACCCTCACTGGAACTGGGGGGTCCAGGAATTAAGGCCCAACATGGCACGGCGTGCAATGCGGAGCCAAGCCACCGTGCCACGGACCGAACGCGGACCCTCTCTGGAATTTGGGCGAAATTTCCCTATCCAGGCAGAAGGCCTCCGCGATGGCAGCGTGACACGGCTCCATCGCGGAGCCCCTTTATTTCATGCTGTCCACTGCCTTGTCCCGTGATCGCATTCAAGTCCAACCCCGATATCATCCAACATGTATTTAAGCTTACCAAAATTACATTTTACCTGCAAAACAATGCTAATCATGTTGGTTAGTATAAATTCACATTTTATTACCAATTACATGAGAATGTATACACATTGAAAGATAAACAAGCCTAAAATGGTACTTTTGACTATCACTTGGGCATATAAATTTGCCCAAGATCATATGCCCTAATGAAGGGGCTGGAGATCAATGTTGGGGCGGTAATCATCTCTGCCATGAAGAGAGCCCGACTACATCAGGGGCACAGATACGGTTCGGTGGTCCGCTTACCACATTCTTGAGGCGCCATGATATCAAGGAGGAGGCCCTGGATTACATCCCACAAATTGACAGGCGTGCCTTGGATGTCACCAAAACCAAGGCACCTGACACTACTCATGGGCCGGTGCTCACACTGGCCGAGTGACATGCTCGGGATGACCAGTGTATGGCCCGCATGTACGGGATGCAGATGTTGCAGCTGTGCATTGGCGGGAGGCCGGCAACGGAGGATGAGCTGTAGCAGCTCGAGCTGGATTACCCATTCGGCGAGAATGCCCGAGCTCTATGCAGAGTGGGGCCAGCGTTTGTGGAGCCCGTAGATGATGATGTCCCCACCGATGAGGAGACACGCCTGGAGGACTCAAATGTTGATTCAGATGAGGACAGCGGGTGAGATTCTGATATGGGAGACGAAGCAATGGCACCTGACGAAGAAGTTGATTACTTCGATTGATCAGGGAGTTTCACCACCTACCTTTGTGATATGTTGAAATATTGTGAACACTGGGGACAGTGTTCGGTTTAAGTGTGGGGTGGGAGTAGTTAGGTGCCATCTGCTTTGATTATGTTTATGTTTATGTTTTGTTGTTGTGCCTGTGCAAAATGTGACCTTGTGACTCTGTGTTGTGTGTTTTGTAATTAAAGTGGTGTTGTAATGAATGTTGAGTTGTTGGGTGCTGTGTTGAGCTGTTGTTGGTTGGTTATGTTTATGTTTTGTTATTGTGCCTGTGCAAAATGTGACCTTGTGACTTTGTGTTGTGTGTTTTGAAATTAAAGTGGTGTTGTAATGAATGTTGAGCTGCTGGATGTTGTGTTGAGCTGTTGTTGGTTGGTTGTGTTGTGTAAATATGGTTCAAATTAAAATTTTTATCTTTTTCTATAGATTTTTTCTATCGAAATTTTTTTCAAAATTTTTTTATGTTGGGTTTCTCGGCCTTTGTTTTCGATGCTTTTATCGAGAATAGTCCCATTGAACCGAAGTCGTAGATAGTGACCGTTCCCTATGATGGATGGATGACGACCGTCTTAAGGGAAATGTAGTCGATAGGAGTAGTTCTTTTCTTTCTTCTCTTTGTTTTGTTTGTGTCCCAAACGTGTTGCTACTTCATAGTTCAGAATTCTTGTTACGTGTTGTACATGATATTAAGATGCAAAGGCAACTCGTATGAAAGCATGCAAATGTGTTAACATGTTAAGATACCTAGGCCATAGAGTTCGATTCGTTGTGATTGAGGCTTAATAGTGAATTCTTGTAATTAGCGGATTGAAGAGTCTGTGAATATGTCTTGAGTTGAGCATGTGCAATGAGTGTGAGGTGAGGTTTCGATTATTCCATACTATTGTGAAGTGTCTAGAACTTTCCTGGTGTGTGTACTAAACAAAATGAAGGATGTGTAGTGTAGGAAAGGATGTAGGCGTTTCTTTGAATAAACCAAAAGTTTCTACATTATCATACCTACCTTGAATATGCATCCTAGTTAGCCCCATTGAGCCTTTATCCTATTTTTTCTTTCTTTGAAGAGGTACAAACCGAGCTTAATCCCTTCTTTTCATTAGCCGTGAATTTGATCCAAAACTCTTAAACGCTCAAGAAAAACAATTTTTCCACAGTGTAAAGGAGTACGAAGTGTGAAACGGAAGGAAAAGCGGAAGTTGTGAAAGTTAAAGAAAGGTCAAAGGTGCACTTGCTGAAATTAAATAAAATAAAGATGTATAACTAATCTTTGCTAGTAAGTCGAGTGTGCTTAAAGAAATGGGAACAAAAATAAAGAAAAAAAATTTCAAGAATGAGAGGATGAAGGAAGAAACAATGGCCGTAATGATGGTGGGATGTATTAAAAAGCGCTTAAGAAAGCTAGTTGCTATTATTGGTTAGCCTAGTATTTGCTAGTTCCTTAGCCTACATTACAACCCGTTAAGTCCTACATGATCTTACATCACGCATCCTTATATTAGTGGAGTAATACACTAGAGGCAAGCCTGTGGTTCATAACATAATGCATGTGAATTCTTTGGGAGAGAAAGCGAAATCGTATTCATATACCCCTACATGTAGTGCTTTGGAAATCATATGATGGAAATTAGGTAATTCTTTTGTGTTGTGAAAGCACATGCTTGACGAGAGATTAATTTCGTGTCCGATATCTTGATCAGTTGATTTGCACGAATTTGCAAAGATCGAGAATCGATTCTTCAGCTTAGGAGGTCTTAATGTGGTGTACTTCATTGTATTGATGAGACCACACATGTTTTCTTGATGATTTGCTATATTAAATAATCGGTATAGCCGTAGCTTGAATAGTCGAGCCAAAGTAGCTATGCGTGAGTGTCAATTGCATGAGATGTGAGAATATTGTTCGAGGACGAACAAGAGTTTAAGTGTGGTTTAAGTTATCTTGTGTAGAATTGCATGCCCAAGTGATACTCAAATGCTTCATTTAGACTTGTTTATCTATCGTTATGTGTACATTCTCATGTGACTTTTAGTAAAAATGTGAATTTATACTAACCAACATGATTGGTGTTGTTTTGCAGGTAAAAGGAAATTTTTGAAGCTAATATACATGTTGGTGTAGATCGGGAATGGACTTGAAAACAAGGAGGGGAAGTTGACAAGGGAGAGCAACAAAAATAGAGGCTCCATGATGGAGCCGTGTCACGCTGCCATCGCGGAGGCACTCTACCTCAGATGAAATAATTTTGGCAATTTCCAGTGAAGGTGCGCGATAGCACCGTTTCACATTGGTCAGTCTCCGAGATGCAAGCCGTGCCACGTTGAGGTGAAATTGCCTGGGGAGCCGACTTCTAGTGAGGGTCCGCGATACCTCCGTGGCACGGTGGGAGTGCTCCACGATACACTCCGTGCCACGTTGCTTGTTATTCCAGGAAAAATTCTCAATAGTATAAATAGAACACTTAGTTTTTATTTTAAACATTCTAACTTGGTTGAGCAAGAATGTGGGTTACAGGCAGTTGAGAGGACAAAAATTCTAGGGTTCTTCTCTATCTCTTTCTCTTTTAACTCAATTGTTTGTATGAATTCTACTTATTTGATGATGTTTAATCCACAAATGAGTGGCTAAATTCACTTCTTGCTGAGGTTAAGAACAATTGTAGTGGAATGTAATTGTTAATCATTGCAGTTTTCATCTTTTCTTCAATGGTTGTTCTATCAATTCTTGTTTTACTGCATTAATGTTTTGCCAATGTTAATGTATATCTAAAAATCCAATTTTTATTTTGAAAAATAAAGAAATTGGAAAGATGTGAATTGGTAGGATATGATCTCTTCTTAGTTTAGAAAATTGAGAATTGATTTACATTCAGAATAGAAATATATCTGAAAGTCTTATTAGTAAATTAAGGAATCAGTTATGTATGGCTAGAGCATGAAATGCTTTTATCATAGAAATATAGATTAAGGTTCATGATTCTTAAATTGGATAGGAGTCGAAAGATCCAATCCATGGGCAATAATTCTTGACTAGCAACCGAAGAAAAGATTAGCTGAATTGTATTGATAAATTACTTCTTTGCATGTTCGTTTTAACGTCAGCTTGCTCATTACTAATGTTCAGACTCAAATTATAGTCTTAACTTAGATTTTTATAAATTAGTAAACTTAAACTCCCAAAATATTATTTATTTGGTTGTCTGCATTCTTAAAGGTATAGTTCACTGACACTTAAGTTAATTAGTACCGTAGTTCAGTCCCTATGGGATCGATATTTGGCTTTAATTGAGCCACTTTACTACTTGTTCAACCACGTGCACTTGCGTGTAGCATCACCACAAGCCGAACAGCAGGTTTGTTCATGGGGTGGCAAGTTATTTGGACAAAGATTGCAGGACCTCTATGCTCCACCAGGATATGTATTTTCGTCGGATAGTCTTGTACACCTAGCAGATAGAGGTGGCATATATGAGGTGTCACCGGGTAACCCGCGCGAAATATCACTTTAAAACCCCAATTTTCCTCATTTCTTTCCTATTTTCCCATTCCCTCCGCGACCAACACCTCAAATTCCCTTCTCCCCCAACGTGACACGGATCTAGCCATCAATTTTCTTCGAGTTTTCTTCAATTTCGTCAAATTAAAGGTATGTTCTTGAACTCTACCTTATTTGTTCTTAAATTTTTGATTTTTGAACATGTGTAGTGATTGAACCTTGCCCTAAGTGAGAATTAAGCTTTAATTCATTTAAGTTATGATTTATTGATGTTCATAGTATTGTTGTGAGTATATGAACTCGATGAATGCATGTTTTATTGAATTTTTGCGAAATTGGTAGCTAGGGTTGGAAATTTAATAGGAAGAAGACTAAATTTGTTTTAAATGTGAAAAAAAAATTGGGTTGCGCATGTTGGGTGAAGTGAATTATGTTGTGAGTAATGTGGAATACTCTAAGTAGCAAGGGATTTTCAGGAGAATGAAACTGGTGAATTGCATAGGTTGTTGAGAACAAAAATTTTGCTAAGTGTTATGATGATGTAATGGAATCGATGGCGATATTTTTATTCATTGTACGAAGTCTGAGTAGTACATTGTAATTGTTCCATCGACTTATATGAAGGAACTAAGCATGTTAAATGTTAGAAAGTGGGAATGCATGAATGTCTTGTCGAATTGTTTTGGTTATGGCTAAAGACTAAG
Source organism: Datura wrightii (assembly GCA_035772735.1). NCBI lineage: Eukaryota > Viridiplantae > Streptophyta > Magnoliopsida > Solanales > Solanaceae > Datura > Datura wrightii. The sequence continues at coordinate 90,257,879 of JASDFA010000002.1, read as the reverse complement.
TGTGGGGTGACCTAATTAAACCCAGCCTTAGTTGTAGCTAGTTATGACTTGAATAACATTGGGATTTTATGTTGAATATACAGGAACAATGTCAGGCAGACAAGACAAAGGGAAGGGTGCATCCACATTGGGCGCCGGTAGGAAAAGAATAAGATTGGCAACAGCAGTTCCAGCAGCACCAGCGATTCTACGAGGCCAACGCCGACAATATGGAACCCGATGGGTGACTGATGAGGGGAAGAAGTGGTATGCAAAACACAAAGAAACCAAATACTTTTCGGAGGAGCAAATAGCATGGGAGCCGCTAGCACAGGAATTCCCACGGATTTTACACCAGATTGACAACACTGGGATGAACTTCATTTTCGAAGAGCCTAGGGAGTGCAATCTCCATCTTATCCGGTAGTTCTATGCCAACTGGAACCCGACCCTCCGTAGTCACACCGTCAAAATCAGGGGGCAGGTTGCCACTTTTGAGCCCCATCACTTAAATGCTATTATGGGGGCGCGGGACATATACGATCATGTCCTTAGGAAGCTGAACATCACTCCACCCTATGCGGACATCAGACGCACTCTATGTGGAGTCCGATCGACAACAAGGTGGAGCAGGCATAAGGAGAGGGGCTACCATCAGACACTGCCCTACTCTCAGATGAATAGGGAAGCAAGGATTTAGCTAAAAGTTGTGTGTCCTGGTTGATCCCGGGGGTGCACATGATAGATGTCACCCGGGATCGAGTGTGCTTGGTGTATGCCCTGATGAAGGGGCTGGAGATCAATGTTGGGGCGGTAATCATCTCCGCCATGAAACGAGCCCGACTACATCAGGGGCACTGATACGGTTCGGTGGTCTACTTACCACATTCTTGAGGCGCCATGATATCGAGGAGGAGGCCCTGGATTACATCCCACAAATTGATAGGCGTGCCTTGGATGTCACCAAAACCAAGGCACCTAACACTACTCATGGGCCAGTGCTCACACTGGCCGAGTGACATGCTCGGGATGACCAGTGTATGGCCCGCATGTACGGGATGCAGATGTTGCAGCTGCGCATTGGCGGGAGGCCGGCAACGGAGGATGAGCTGTGGCAGCTCAAGCTGGATTACCCATACGGTGAGAATGCCCGAGCTCTATGCAGAGTGGGGCCAGTGTTTGTGGAACCCGTAGATGATGATGTCCCCATCGATGAGGAGACACGCCTGGAGGACTCAAATGTTGATTCAGATGAGGACAGCGGGTGCGATTCTGATATGGGAGACGAAGCAATGGCACCTGACGAAGAAGTTGATTACTTCGATTGATTAGGGAGTTTCACCACCTACCTTTGTGATATGTTGAAATATTGTGAACACTGGGGACAGTGTTCGGTTTAAGTGTGGGGTGGGAGTAGTTAGGTGCCAGCTGCTTTGTTTATGTTTATGTTTATGTTTTGTTGTTGTTCCTGTGCAAAATGTGACCTTGTGACTCTGTGTTGTGTGTTTTGTAATTAAAGTGGTGTTGTAATGAATGTTGAGTTGTTGGGTGCTGTGTTGAGCTGTTGTTGGTTGGTCATGTTTATGTTTTGTTATTGTGCCTGTGCAAAATGTGACCTTGTGACTTTGTGTTGTGTGTTTTGTAATTAAAGTGGTGTTGTAATGAATGTTGAGCTGCTGGATGCTGTGTTGAGCTGTTGTTGGTTGGTTGTGTTGTGTAAATATGGTTCAAATTAAAATTTTTATCTTTTTCTATATATTTTTTCTATCGAAAATTTTTTCAAAATTTTTTTATGTTGGGTTTCTCGGCCTTTGTTTTCGGTGCTTTTACCGAGAATAGTCCCATTGAACCGAAGTCGTAGATAGTGACCGTTTCCTATGATGGATGGATGACGACCGTCTTAAGGGAAATGTAGTCGATAGGAGTAGTTCTTTTCTTTCTTCTCTTTGTTTTGTTTGTGTCCCAAACGTGTTGCTACTTCATAGTTCGGAATTCTTGTTACGTGTTGTACATGATATTAAGATGCAAAGGCGATTTGTATGAAAGCATGCAGATGTGTTAACATGTTAAGTTACCTAGGCCATAGAGTTCGATTCGTTGTGATTGAGGCTTAATAGTGAATTCTTGTAATTAGCGGATTGAAGAGTCTGTGAATATGTCTTGAGTTGAGCTTGTGCAATGAGTGTGAGGTGAGGTTTCGATTATTCCATACTGTTGTGAAATGTCTAGAACTTTCCTGGTGTGTGTACTAAACAAAATGAAGGATGTGTAGTGTAGGAAAGGATGTAGGCGTTTCTTTGAATAAACCAAAAGTGTCTCCATTATTATTCCTACCTTGAATATGCATCCTAGTTAGCCCCATTGAGCCTTTATCCTATTTTTTCTTTCTTTGAAGAGGTACAAACCGAGCTTAATCCCTTCTTTTCATTAGCCATGAATTTGATCCAAAACTCTTAAACGCTCAAGAAAAATAATTTTTCCACAGTGTAAAGGAGTACGAAGTGTGAAACGGAAGGAAAAGCGGAAGTTGTGAAAGTTAAAGAAAGGTCAAAGGTGCACTTGCTGAAATTAAATAAAATAAAGATGTATAACTAATATTTGCTAGTAAGTCGAGTGTGCTTAAAGAAATGGGAACAAAAATAAAGAAAAAAATTTTCAAGAATGAGAGGATGAAGGAAGAAACAATGGCCGTAATGATGGTGGAATGTATTGAAAAGCGCTTAAGAAAGCTAGTTTCTATTATTGGTTAGCCTAGTATTTGCTAGTTCCTTAGCCTACATTACAACCCGTTAAGTCCTACATGATCTTACATCACGCATCCTTATATTAGTGGAGTAATACACTAGAGGCAAGCCTGTGGTTCATAACATGATGCATGTGAATTCTTTGGGAGAGAGAGCGAAATTGTATTTATATACCCCTACATGTAGTGCTTTGGAAATCATATGATGGAAATTAGGTAATTCTTTTGTGTTGTGAGGGCACATGCTTGAAGAGAGATTAATTTCGTGTCGGATATCTTGATCAGTTGATTTGCACGAATTTGCAAGGATCGAGAATCGATTCTTCAGCTTAGGAGGTCTTAATGTGGTGTACTTCATTGTATTGATAAGACCACACATGTTTTCTTGATGATTTGCTATATTAAATAATCGGTATAGCCGTAGCTTGAATAGTCGAGCCAAAGTAGCTATGCGTGAGTGTCAATTGCATGAGATGTGAGAATATTGTTAGAGGACGAACAAGAGTTTAAGTGTGGGTTAAGTTATCTTGGGTAGAATTGCATGCCCAAGTGATACTCAAATGCTTCATTTAAACTTGTTTATCTATCGTTATTTGTACATTCTCATATGACTTTAAGTAAAAATGTGAATTTATACTAACCAACATGATTGGTGATGTTTTGAAGGTAAAAGGAAATTTTTGAAGCTAATATACATGTTGGTGTAGATCGGGAATGGACTTGGAAACAAGGAGGGGAAGTTGACAAGGAAGAGCAGCAAAAATAGAGGATCCACGATGGAGCTGTGTCACGCTGCCATCGCGGAGGCACTCTACCTCAGATGAAATAATTTTGGCAATTTCCAGTGAAGGTGCGCGATAGCACCGTTTCACATGGTCAGTCTCCGCGATGCAAGCCGTGCCACGTTGAGGTGAAATTGCCTGGGGAGCCGACTTCTAGTGAGGGTCCGCGATACCTCCGTGGCACGAAGGGAGTGCTCCGCACACACTCCGTTCCATGTTTCTTGTTATTCCGAGAAAAATTCTCAATAGTATAAATAGAACTCTTAGGTTTTATTTTGAACATTCTAACTTGGTTGAGCAAGAATGTGGGTTACAGGCAGTTGAGTGGACAAAAATTCTAGGGTTCTTCTCTATCCCTTTCTCTTTTAACTCAATTGTTTGTATGAATTTTACTTATTTGATGATGTTTAATCCACAAATGAGTGGCTAAATTCACTTCCTGCTGACGTTAAGAACAATTGTAGTGGAATGTAATTGTTAATCATTGCAGTTTTCATCTTTTCTTCAATGGTTGTTCTATCAATTCTTGTTTTACTACATTAATGTTTGGCCAATGTTAATGTATATCTAAAAATCCAATTTTTATTTTGAAAAGGAAAGAAATTGGAAAGATATGAATTGGTAGGATATGATCTCTTCTTAGTTGAGAAAATTGAGAATTGATTTACATTCAGAATAGAAATACATCTGAAAGTCTTATTAGTAAATTAAGGAATCGGTTATGTATGGCTATATCATGAAATGCTTTTATCACAGAAATATAGATTAAGGTTCTTGATTCTTAAATTGGATAGGACTCGAAAGATCAAATCCATGGGCAATAATTCTTGACTAGCAACCGAAGAAAAGATTAGCTGAATTGTATTGATAAATTACTTCTTTGCAAGTTCATTTTAACGTCAGCTTGCTCATTACTATTGTTCAGACTCAAATTATAATCTTAACTTAGATTTTTATAAATTAGTAAACTTAAACTCCCAAAATATTATTTATTTGGTTGTCTGCATTCTTAAAGGTATAGTTCACTGACACTTAAGTTAATTAGTACCGTAGTTCAGTCCCTATGGGATAGATATTTGGCTTTAATTGAGCCGCTTTACTACTTGTTCGACCACGTGCACTTGCGTGTAGCATCACCACAAGCCGACAGCAGGTTTGTTCATGGGGTGGCAAGTTTTTTGGACAAAGATTGTCGGACCTCTATGCTCCACCAGGATATGTATTTTCGTCGGATAGTCTTGTACACCTAGCAGATAGAGGTTGCATATATGAGGGAAAGAGAGGCCAAGATGACCAGGACTAAGAGCTACAAATTCTCTCAACTGAGGTAAAGTGGTTGGCACCGATAGCAGACCCACCAGATATCTTCAAACCCAGCATCTTCAACATTGATTGTGCCATCCAGACCTAGGTATGACCAGAGAGGGCGAGCATCAGGTTCTAGGGATCAGAGGAGCAAGCCCACAGATTCTAGCATCCCAATTTGCGGCAGCTGTGGTCTGGGGCACATGGGCTAGTGCTGGGCAGGTTCAGGTTCTTGTTTGGGTGTGGGAATCCCGGACATATACTTAGAGATTGGCTAGAAGCGAGGTAGGACCATTATAGGGGTGGACGCCCAGCTTCTAGTTCAACGGCCCCACCCGTACGTTCAGCACAACAGGGGCATCTACTAGCATAGGTGGCGGTCAGCGCCAGAATAGATTCTATGCCATAGCCTCTCGTCAGTAGCAGGAGATCTCCCCGAACAGTCACTGGTATGTTACGAGTTTTTCATCTTTATGTATATGCTTTGTTAGATCTGGGGGCTACCTTGTCTTTTGTGACACCTTACGTGGCTAGTAATTTCAAAGCCAGTCTCAAGGTCTTGACAAAACCCTTTTCAGTCTCTACTCTAGTGGGTGATTCAGTCGTAGCTAGATGGGTGTATAGAGGTTTCCCAGTCACAGTCCTTCATAAAGTCACTTCAGCAAATCAAGTAGAGTTAAGCATGACCGATTTTGATATTATCCTCAGCATGGATTGGCTATTTTCATGTTATGCCTCAGTTAATTGTAGAACCCGAACAATAGAGTTCGAATTTCCGGGTGAGTTAGTCTTAGAGTGGAGGGTAGTTCAACTATTCCTGTAGGTCATTTCATTTCCTACCTTTAGGCCAGATAGATGATTTCCAAAGGTTGTGTGTACCATCTAGTTAGGGTTAAGGATGTGAAGTCTGAGACCCTGACTATCCAGTTAGTTTCAGTAATATGTGAGTATCTAGAAGTCTTCCCAGATGACCTACCGGGTGTTCCTCCGAGAGGGAAATTGATGTTGTTATGGACCTTCTTCCCAACACCCGACCTATATCTATTCCTCCCTAAAGAATGTCTCAAGATGAGCTAAAGGAGTTGAAGGACCTATTAGATAAGGGTTTCATTATACCGAGCAAGTCTCCATGGGGTGCACCAGTTCTATTCGTCCGGAAGAAGGATGGTTCCCTTTGGATGTGCATTGAATATCGGATATTGAATTAGGTCACCATCAAGAACAGGTATCCTCTACCCAGGGATTGATGACTTGTTTGACCAACTTCAGGTTGCCAAGTGCTTTCTGAAGATAGATCTCAGATCCGGGTACCATCAGCTCAGAGTTTGAGAGAGCGACATCTCGAAGACATCCTTTAGGATGCAACATGGTCATTACGAGTTTGTAGTTATGTATTTTGGAATAAAGAATGCTCCTAGAGTCTTTATGGACATGATGAACAGGGTGTTTAAGAATTTTTTGGATATGTTTGTGATTGTGTTCATTGATTTCATCTTGATATACTCTCGGATCGAGAAGGAGCATGCCACTCATTTGAGAGTGTTGCTACAGACTCTCAAGGACCGCCAATTGTATGGAAAATTCAACAAGTGTGATTTCTAGTTGAACGCGGTAGCGTTTTTGGGCATGTGGTATCAAGTGAGGGCATATAGGTGGACTACCAGAAAAAACAAGCAGTGAAGAATTAGCCTAGACTGGTGAATCCTTCAGACATCAGGAGTTTCTTGTGCTTAGCAAGCTAATAACGAAGGTTTGTTGAGGGTTTTTCATCCATTGCAGTGCCATTGACCGAATTGACCCAAAAGAAAGTGAAATTTCAAGAGTCGGGGACTTGCAAGAGAAGCTTTCAAGAGTTAAAGACTCGAGTTACTTTAGCACCGGTGTTAACCCTACCCTAGTACTGATGGGTTTGTTGTGTATTGTGATGCTTCACATATTGGACTTGGGGATGTATTGATTCAACATGGAAAAGTTATAGCATATGCCTCCAGACAGCTAAAAGTTCATGAGAAGAATTACCCGACCCATGATCTTGAATTGTCCACGGTGGTATTCGCCTTGAAGATATGGAGACACTACTTGTACGAGGTCCATGTGGATTTGTTTAAGGATCATAAGAGTCTACAATATGTGTTTACCTAGAAGGATCTCAATCTTCGGCAAAGGAGGTGGTTGGAGCTATTTAATGATCATGACATAAGTGTCCTTTATAATTCCGGGAAGGCTAATGTCGTAGAAGACGCACTTACTAGACTCTCGTTTGAAAGTGTGTCCCATGTAGGTGAGGGAAAGAAGGAGCTGGTAAAAGACATGCATCAACTTGAAAGGTTGGGAGTTCGATTAGTTGACTCGATCGATGGTGATGTTATTATTCAGAACTTATCCAAATTATCCTTGGTAACTGATGTAAAAGCTAGACAAGACGAGGACACAATTTTGGTAAAGATAAAGGAAGCCATTCAAAATCATAAGGTAGAGGTCTTTTCCAAAGGGGAGATGGTGTGTTTCGATACCAGGGTTTCTTATGTGTTCCGAATTTGGTGATTTGAGGAATTGAATGTTGCACGAGGCTTATGGGTCTTGGTATTCTATCCATACAGGTGCCACCAAGATCTACTGTGACACACGGGAAGTCTATTGGTGGAATGACATGAAGAAGGACATCGCGAAGTTTGTAGCTAAGTGCTCGAACTGTAAGCAAGTAAAGGTTGAACATCAGAGACCGGGAGGTGTGCTTCAGAATATTAGTATTCCTACATGGAAGTGGGAATAAATCAATATGGACTTTATCACCGGGTTGCATCAAACTCAACGACAATATGACTCCATTTGGGTTGTTGTAGTTAGGTTGACCAAAGCTGCTTATTTTCTACCAGTTAAAACCACGGATTTGGTGGACGATTATGCTAAACTATACATCCAAGAGCTAGTTCGGTTACATGGAGTTCCCTTTTCTATTATATCAGACAGAGGTACCCAATTTACCTCTCAGTTTTGGAGGTCGTTTGAAAAGGGACTAGGTAGTCAGGTTAAGCTTAGCACAACATTTCGCTCGGAAATGGATGGTCGAGTGGAGCTGACAATTTAGACTCTTGAGGACATGTTGAGAGCATGCGTGATTGACTTCAAAGATAGTTGGGATGATCATTTGCCTCTTATTGAGTTTGCATATAATAACAACTACCATTCAAGTATTCAGATGGCTCCTTCGGAGGCTCTCTATGGGAGGAGATGTAGATTTCCTATTGGTTGCTCTGAAGTTGGTGAAGCTACAATGATAGGACCAGATTCAGCCAATTAGGCTATGGAGAAGGTTCATCTTATACGGGACAGGTTGAAAACATCTCAAAGTCACCAAAAGTCCTATGCTAATGTGAGAAGGAAGGAACTCGAGTTCGAAGTGGATGATTGAGTGTTTCTGAAGGTGTCTCCCATGAAGGGAGTGATGCGGTTTGGAAAGAAAGGAAAACTCAACCCTCGTTATGTTGGCCCCTACTGGATTGTGAAACGGGTTTGTAAGGTGGCATATGAGTTGGAGTTGCCTTCAGAATTAGCTTCCGTGCATCCTGTTTTTGATGTATCGCTCTTAAAGAAGTGTTTGGGTGATGCAGCTCTAGTTGTTCCAGTGGCAATGTTGGTATGAAAGACAACCTTAGTTTTGAGGAGGTTTTGGTGGAACTACTGGACTGTTAGGTTCGAAGGCTAAGAAACAAAGAAGTAGCATCAGTGAAAGTTTTATGGAGGAATCAACATGTTGAGGGAGATACGTGGGAAGCTGAAGTAGACATAATGGCTAGATACCTACATTTATTCTCTACCAGCTCAGTTCCTGCTTAAGGTATTGGTTTTTTCCCTAAAACTCTATTTAGTTTTCATGTTCAATTCATGTGCCTAAGTTTCTTTCATGTCAAAGTATGAATGTGTGGTTTGTTAATTCGATCCATCCATGTAGTTCAGTTCGGAGGTAGTCATTCCGTCAGTTTTCAGCTTTAATGATAAATATTTGGATATGATAATCATGTTTCTCTACTTTTCTGTATGTTTCCATACGTTCGAGGATGAATGTTCCAAAGGGGGAGATATTGTAATACCCCGAAAGCCAATAGATCAAACTTGGGAGTTGAAATGGAAAAAAAACTGGAAATCTTGCATCAGGTCACAGAATGAGTTGTTCTGTGACCCATGTGGTAGAACGAGAGTCGTGAGGTGACTCGGGGTTAGGTTCAGGGATGTGAGTTTTAATTATGGGATTTAAGGCCCCCCGGATGTGACCACGAGTTGTGGTCAGGCTCCACAACTCATTGATTTAGTCTTGGGAAATTGATTTTTGAGAAGGTGAGGAAAAATGGCTGTGTACCCTACGGAAGGTCCCCACAAGTCGTGGGATGGGTCGTGGTCAGCAGGACAAAATTTAATTGAGATTAAGACAGTGCATGTGACGAGTGGTGACCACAAATTATGGTCACTGATAACAATTCGTGAGGTCCCTGGTGACGAACCCCGAATGATCTGTTCGATAGTTTACTTGACGATTGATGTCGCGATTCATTCCCTTTGGCGGCGACTTGTCCAATATCTCGTTGGGACTGGCAGTCAGTAATTTCCTGCCAATTTAGTAAGGTCTTTTCAGTAATTTCTATGATCCTAAGGCCTAAACTATGTCGTTTTAAGCTATGAATAGTGGGTTTTAAGAAGGGAAAATCTATTCTAAGTCATTCCTAGTCATGCATGCAAGAGTAAGAGTTTAGAGAGGTGATCGAGGAAAATCCTTCAAGGTTCTTCGTCAAATCTTCCTTGGGCAATCAGAGAAGAGGTAGAATCAAACCCTTTATGGTATATAGGGTTATAAATAGGTGAATCCGTTCACACCCATGCCCAATCCCTCTCTAATTTATGAAAATCTATTAGTTGATTCTATGGGGTTTTCCCCCAATACATGAATTCTCTATGTCAATCACATGGGTATGATCTCAGTATGTTTTAATTGATAAATTATTATTCATGGGAAAGTTTTATCATGTTTTCAATTACTAATCATATTTACTAGTTTTTCCAATTATGATGCCCATTCATGAAAGCTTATGAGAAGAGAAGGTTTATGAAGTTTGGTCATGTATGATGGATTTTGATGAGAAAAGCATGTTTTCGATCTACCCATGTTATGTTCATGTTTCAATGTGAATCAAGTTATTTCAAGCATGTTGAAGTATTGGGCAATGCGCCCATGTTAAAGTATGATTTATGATTTTTTTTTAAAATTGAGCTTACCACATGGTTTCGGAGTGAAGAATCCATATATATATATATATATATATATATATATAATATTTCAGATTTGAGATGTATTTGATTATCGAGCTTCATCAATAGACAATAGTGAACTTTGTTAAGAATAACGATGGAGAGCATATGCACGTTTTTGGGAGTATTGTTTAGCACCGAGTAGGCTAAGGGTCAATAACCCTATGCCTCACAAATATGCGCCAATGTAGGTTGATTCATATATATCCTTTGGGACCTCCTTATGAGCTATCCCCTACCTGATTTGGCCACGAGCTTGATATTGATATCATGGTATTGCCTTTAGCCCTGGCAAGGCTTTGGACGACTCTACCCACTTGAATGTGATAGTTGGGACCACGTAAGCTCTGTCGTAGTATGTCAATTAAAAGATGAGTCTCCCATTGTTCCTCATTGTTTCAATTATGCATGTTTATCACTCATGTTGTATATATCTATATATGTTCTAAAGCAGGTTTGACCCAATGTTCATCTTTCTTTATGACTATCAGATTTCAACTTTGGGTCAATCGATTTAGTTATGAGGCTATGTTATGTTGATATCATGTTTTTAGAAAGACATCATGCAAGCCCTACTCCCATATTTTTATTTTGTTTATGTTTTACATTATGCATGTTTTAAATGATTTTACTTATTTAAGCAGTTTTACTTATCTTGCATACTTGGTATATCTTACGTACTGATCGTATACTCTATGCTGTATCGTTCCATGATACAGGCCCCGACACTCAGTCTCGGCCCTGTAAGTAGCTAATTCTAGAGTTAGCACCCAGCTTAGTGGTGAGTCCTTATCTCCCGAGGACCATTTTCTTTCAGATATTGGTGTACTTTCAGTTTCAATAATAGAGAGTTAGTTGGGGTCTTGTCCCATTAACTCATCAGACATAGAGGCTTTTCAGACAATAGAATGTATTCAGCTTCAGATTCGTGTATTTTTGATGTTATGTTTATTTCAAACTTCTGCTAAGATCATCATGTTAATTCTTCCGCTGTATTGATTGATTTAGGTGAATGTTCATGCCATGGGTCGTCCCGTGTTGCGATACGGGCCTACGTTCGGGTCATGACACTTTCTATTCACACATACTACAAATCCCGAACTTGGTCTTAGGAAATTTTATGGTATTACAGTATATCCTCATTGGGAACATTCATCATCGAATTCGGATTAAGCATACTGAAAAGTTGATGAAAAGATACTGCAATTCCAAATACTGAACCTTTGAAGCTGAAAACTGATGGAGTGACTGACTCTAGACTGAATTACATGACTGCACTGAATTGATGAATCATACATACATGCTAAAACATGAAAGGAACTGAGAGACATGAACTTGACATGAAGCTAAATATAGTACTAAGGAGGAAACTGATACCTCATGATGGAATTGGTTCGAAAGGGAAAAGATTCACGTAAGTACTCCTAACTTTATCTGGAAGTACCCTGAGAGTCTATAGGACAAGATAACTGTAAACTGTGTTCTAAGACTGGCCAGAGATGCTTATCTTGAAGAGTCGTAATCGTCTGAAGAACAAACTGATAACAAATAACTGAAAACTGGGACTGAGAGTTATTACTAACACCTCAAGAGATTGACTATAGTCAAATTGATCAGCTGACATTTCTGTAAGAACTGTAATTTTCTGAGTACTGACAGAGGCTAAATAATAAATAATTCTACTTTTGATCAAGCGACTATAATATCCTGGTAATTTCAAGAATAATCGTAATCAAGCAACACTTGTGTTTAGAATATGCTGAAATACTAAATTCACTATATTCAGGAAACTAGGGCTAAAATCACATAATTTCATGAAAAGCGATAATAACTTGAAGTATAGCTAACAATAACCCTAATTATTCATGAAAAATCATAACAAGAAGTAATCCATAATTTACTAACAATTGAACCCTAACAGTAAACTTCAGGGCTAGAACTGATAAGCATTTCAGAAGAGTTTTGGGGCACAATGGAAGGAAAATTCCCTTGTTGAATTCTCACATACCTGGTATAGAAATCCCGAAGAAAACCGTTGAGAAATCTGAGAAGAAAAATCAAAACCCTTGCTCTTGCTCTATGCTTCCTAACTGAGTTTCTACGTTCCTACTTTGAGAGAATGGGAGGAAATGAAGAGGGAACGTTGATTACCTCCCTAAATCCCATGAATATAACCTAAAACAACATGGTTTAAGGATTAAAAGGGTAGGAGGTTACAAAAATGCCCCTAAAAGAAAATCTAGAGAACTGCCCGATAGGGACCAATGGGTCACACAATGAGTCATTGGTTGGTACCACAACTCGTTGGGACCAGTCGTTGGTCCTGGGCCTAGAATTAGGGCTCACTAGAAACTACCAACAAAGGGAACCGACTCATTGGATGAACCAATGGGTCATTGGTACCTCTCATTGTCACTGGCAGGAAAAATTGGTCCCTCAGCTAACAGACGCCCAACGACTTATTGGTCAAACCAATGGGTCCTTGTGTCTTCTCACGGCCAACACTGCATGGACGTGAGATCTGGCAATGGGTGGACATGATGACTTGTTAGAGGTGAAAACAAATTTTTGGTCCCGCTTGTTTCTTCTGGGAGATTTCTGGTAGATTTCTGAACTTGGGATGCAATGGATAATAGGACGACTCGTTAATCCTTCCAACGAGTCATCCTATGCCTCATTGGTCCGGAGGGAAATTCTACAGAGTTGACAATGGCTCATATGTTGAACCGTTAGAGGTGACAATGATCTGTTGTCTGGGTTATTCTTTGATAAAATTTTCTGGTTTCCCCTGGTTTTTCATACAGGGTTTGAGTTTTGTCTAGGAAAGTTTTGGGGTGTTACAATATCTCCCCCTTGGGATCATTCATCCTCGAATGAAGGCTAAAGCTGTTGAAAAATTGAGAAAAGAGCTACAATTCCCGGACTGAAACTATAAGCTGATTTAACAATACTAACTGAGTTAACACAACTACAGTGCATGTTGAAAATTTAAATAGAGCCGATGAGTGAGGAACTAAATAGAGTATTGAGGAGGAATTTAATACCTAATGCTGAAACAGAATCGAAAGGAAATAATGAGGCTATTTAGCCATCATGTCTGCTTCTTCCTCCCATGTGGCTCCCTCAACTAGCTAGTTCCTCGATAAGACTTTCACTGAAATGACTTCCTTGTTTCTCAGCTTATGAACCTGACGATCTAGGATATGAATTGGGACCTCTTCGTAAGAGAGACTATTTTTCACTTAGACACTGTCTAGTGCAACAACTGAGATCGAATCATCGATGCACTTCTTCAACAGTGACACGTGGAAGACTGGGTGCACAGATGCTAACTCCGAAGGTAATTCTAACTCATAGGCCACATTGCCAATTCGCCTCAGAATCCTCTAGGGTCCTACATACCTCGGACTAAGTTTTCCTTTTTTTCCAAACCTCATCACCCCTTTTATGGGTGAAATTTTCAAATACACCCAATCATCTACAGAAAATTCTAACTCTCTCTTCCTCACATCAATATATAACTTATATCGGTTCTGAGCTATTTTTAACCTTTCTCTGATCAGTTGCACTTTCTGTGTAGCTTCATGAACTGAGTCCAGTCCTATCAAGGTAGTTTCTCCAACCTCAAACCACCCTATAGGAGACCTACACCTTCTATCATATAATGGATCAAACGAGGCCATCTGAATACTGGAGCGGTAGCTTTTTGTTGTATGCAAACTCGATGAGAGGTAGGTGATCATCCCAATGGACCTTGAGGTCGATCACACAAGCTCTCAGTATATTTTCTAAGTTTTGAATAGTATTCTTAGTTTGTCCATCTGTCTGAGGGTGAAAAGTTGTGCTGAGTCTGACCTGAGTACCGGGTCTTTTCTGAAATGACCTCCAGAAATGCGAGGTGAACTAGGTATCTCTATCTGAAATAGTGGATAAGAGAATTCCATGTAATCTAACCAACTCCCGATATATAGTTTAGCATAATCCTTAGCTGAGTCTGTAGTTTTAACTAGGAGGAAATGTGTTGACTTGGTCATCCGATCTACTATCACCCAAATTGAATCATGCTGCCGAAAAGTATGAGGTAAAACAGTAATGAAGTTAATATTCACTTCTTCCCACTTCCACAGGGTATGCTGATATCTTGAGTCATCCCCCAGGTCTTTGGTGTTCAACATTAACCTGTTGAAAGTTTTGGCACTTAGCCATAAATTCTACAATATTTCTCTTCGTGCAATTCTACTTGTAGATTTCCCATATATCACGTACATCTTGGTGGAACCTAGGTGAATAGAATATCTGGAGCTATGTGCTTGCGTCAGTATTTGCTGTCTCAAGTCACCTATGTCCACAACACATAGCTTGCCCTGGTAATGAAGCACACCATCTCCCCCTTGGAGAAAGCCTCCACTTATTTTCTTAGAACTACTTCTTTCAGCTTAAGTAGTATGGGATCTTCATCTTGCTTTGGCTTAACCTCAACAAGTAATGAGGATCTTTACCCACTATGCAGTACTACTCTACCCTCAACTGAATCCACCAATTGCACTCCCAACTGAGCTAACATATGAATATCCTTTGCCAGTTCTTTTCTTCCCTCTTCAACATGAGCAACGCTCCCCATAGACATCCTGCTTAGGGCATCAGCCACCACATTGGCCTCGCCTAGTGGTATAGCACGCTCATGTCATAATATTTTAGTAACTTCAACCACCTTCTTTGATGAAGGATTAAATCTTTCTGACTGAACACGTACTAAAGGCTCTTGTGATCGGTGGAAACATCCACATGAACCCCATAAAGGTAATGCCTCCATATTTTTAGATCAAAAACTAGTGCCGCCATTTCAAGATCATGAGTCAGATAATTCTTCTCATGAACCATGACTTGTCTGGTGGCATAAGCTATCACCTTACCCCACTACATCAGAACGCAACTGAGGCCAACTCTGGAAATATCATAATAGACTACGAAACCATGTTCCTTCTAGTAAAGTCAAAACTAGAGTTGTAGTATTTCGAGTCTTCAACTCCTGGAAACTATTCGCACATGCATCTGACTATTGAAACTTCACCTTTTTCTGAGTTAGTTTAGTTAGAGGAGATGCAATAGAAGAGAATCCTTCCATGAACCATCGATAATAATCGGCTAGACCTAGGAAGCTTCAGATATCTGTTGGGGAAGTAGGTCTTGGCCAGTCTTTCACCGTTGCTATCTTTTGAGGATCTACCTGAATACCCTCACCTGAGACCATATGACCGAGGAAAGCTGCAGACTTCACCCAGAATTCACATTTGCTAAATTTAGCGAACAACGGGCGGTCTCTGAGAGTCTGCAACACCATCCTCAGATGGTTAGCATGCTCCTCCTCATTTATAGAGTATATAAAAATATCATCTATGAACACAATGATGAACATGTCAACATACTATTTGAATATCCCATTCATCAGGTCCATGAAAGTTGTCAGGGCATTAGTTAGTCTGAAGGACATAACCACAAATTTATAGTGACAATATCGATTTCTAAAGTCTATTTTCAGTATGTCATATTCCCCGACTCTAAGCTGATGATACCCCGACCTGAGATCTACCTTGGAAAAATAACTGGCTCCTTGAAGCTGATTGAACTAGTCATCAATCCTGGGTAGGGAAAACCTGTTCTTAACTATAACCTTGTTCAACTGAAAATAGTCGATACACATTCTAAGAGTACCATCTTTCTTTCGCACGAACAACACTGGAGCACCCATAGAGAGATGTTGGGCCTGATGAAATCCTTATCTGGATGGTCTTTTAGCTATTCATTCAACTCCTTATGCTCAGTTGAAGCCATTCTATAAGGAGGAATAGAGATGGGCTGAGTGTCTGGAAGAAGGTCATGCCAAAGTATATTTCATGCTCGGGAGGGAATCAGGGAAGTTCTTCGGGAAATACATCTGGGAACTTGCTGACAATTGGAACTATCTTAATAGTTAGGGTCTCGGAGTTAGAATCTTTGACTTGAACTAGGTGATAGATACACCCTTTAAAAATGAGCTTCCTTGCCTTCAGGTAGGAAATAAACTGACCCTTAGGCATTGAAACACTACCCATCCATTCTAAGACTGGATCATCGGGGAATTGGAACCTAATGATTCTAGTTCTGCAGTCAACTGAGGCATAACCAGAATGTAATCAAATCATTCCAAGAATGAGATAAAAATCGACCATGTCTTGCTCTACTAAATCAGTTGGAATGACTTTATTCAACACTGAGATTAGGAAATTTCTATATACCCGGTTGGCTCTAACTGACTCACCAACTAGGGTAGACACTGAGAATGGTTCCGAGAGGACTTCCGGACTGATTTCAAACTTAACAGCTATATAAGGAGTTACAAACGATAGTGTGGCTCCTGGATCTAGTAGGGCATATACATCTAGGTGGAAGAAACGTAACATACCCGTGACCACTTCAGGTGAGCTCTCCTGATCCTGACGAGAGGACAAAGCATAAAAGTGGTTTTGGCACTAACCGTCATCCGCATCTGAAGTATTTCCAGCTAAGCTAGACGGACTGCTAGGGCCGCTGAAGTAGACTAAGCTCTCACTCGTCCTGCTGAAGGACACTCTTTTAACCTGTGACCTGATCTTGGGCATATTTATATGCCCAAGTGATACTCAAACGTATCATTTTTACCTTGTTTGTTGTGTAATGTGTATATAATATCATGTAATTAGTAATAAAATGCGAATTTATACTAACCAACATGATTAGCATTTGTTTTACAGGTAATTGTGATTTTTAGGAGCTAAAATGCATGTTGGGACTATGTTGGAGTTGGACTTGGATGCGAGCGTGGAAAAGACCTTGGAATGCACATTTTATAAGGGCTCCACGATGGAGCCGTGCCACGCTACCATCGCGGTAGCACACTGCCTGAACAGGAATTTAAATGGCAAATTCCAGTGTGCCTGCGCATCAGCTCCGTGGCACGGAAAGAGGCCTCCGCGATGGCCTCCGTGCCACGTTGAGGTTAATTTACCGGACCCTGGAAATTCCAGTGAAGGTCCGCGTCCACACCGTGTCATGGAGGCAGTGCTCCGCGTTGGCCTCCGTGACACGTTGCTTGTTATTCCGGGAAAAATTTCCCACTAGTATAAATAGCACACTTAGGTTTATTTTAATTAGTTTTTTAGTTTTTAGACTGAGTTCAGAAGTGGAGAGCAAGGACGTGGGTTAGTAGCAGTTGAAGAACGAAAAAGCTAAGGGATTTCTTCTCTTCCTTTCTTCTTTCTATCAATTGTACGTATGATTTACACTCATTTTAGGATGATCAATCCACAAATGAGTGGCTAATTCTCTTCCTTTCTGAGGTTTTGAACATGTGTAATGAATTTTGATTATAATTGATATGGTTTTCTTCTTCTTCTTTAATGTTGTTCTATTAATTCTTGTTCTTACTGCATTAGTGATTGACCAACATTAATGTATATCTAAAAAGTCCAATTTCACTCGAAAGAGCAAGAAATTGGAAAGTTGTGAATTAATAGGGTATTGTTCTTAACTTGATTTGGGAAAATTGGGTTTTGATGTGCTTTCCTGATAGAAATATACTTGAAAGCCGTATTAGTCAATTTAGGAACCGGAATTGTAGTGCTAGGTCATAAATTGCATTTGATCACAGAAATGTAGACGGATGGTTTATGATTCTAAAGTGAAATTAAATACGAGAGTTTTAATTTCTAGGCTAATGTTCTTGGCTAGCAACATGAAGAAGATAGTAACCAAATTATCATGATTATCAAGTTCATTACTTGTTCTTAACCTTGGCATGTTCATATCCATTGTCTAAATTCACAAGTAAATAGTTGTTATTAATTGTAGTATATATAGTTTAGAAACAAAAACTCAAGTAACTCTTGGTTACATTGTCGTTAGCATAATTAGAAGAGAAATAGGAATAAAGTAAACTAGGAAATTTTTCGTATCTTGAGCCTCCTTGGATCGATACTTGGCTACTTAGCCACTTTATTACTTGTTTGACCACGTGCACTTGCGTGTCGGCTAAAACAAATTAATTTTCTTATTTTGCTGGAGCAGCAAAAATAAAGTTACAGAAAGAGAATTTGGATAATTGATAGTGTATGCTCTAGACACATGACAAGGTCAAAGGAAAGCTTCTGATCTGTTAAGAAAATTGATGAAGGATTTGTCATATTTAAAGATAATGCCATAGGCGAAGTGGTTGGAGTCGGCTCTATCACTATAAGTCCTACATGCTACCTAATTGAAGTATACCTTTTGAATGGCTTGAAACAAAACTTGATGAGTATTAGTCAACTCCGTGATGTTGGTTTTGATATACGTTTTGATGCTATCAAGTGCACCATCAACGCTTCAAAAAATATCACTCTTATCAGTGATCGCATAAAAATATATATGTTTTAAATTATTTGATTTACCAACTCTAACCTGTCTTGCGGTTGTTTCAAATTATCCAGGTATTTGGTGTCACACCCCACCTTGGGAGACATGACTGGCACCTCGTTCCACACTGGAATTTGACCAACCTCGCTAGGCTTATGCACATCTGGGGCAAGCCTGCAACTCGACTCAATAAAATAACAGGCTATATCTTGGCTATAAACACAACCTCCGGCCGAAAAGGCCTTACAAACACCTATAAAAAAAATAACCAGCTAACCAGCAACAGACCATAACAAGAAATTCTATGCGGGCCAACAAGGCCGCCATGATATCTAGTTATAACTTAATTGAAAATCAGGCACTATACTAGGCCCCACATAGCCAATACGTAAAAAGAGACATATATGGGCCCCACACAGCAAACGACACTCAACTATCTAATAATTGTAGCCTGCAAACCTCTAAGGATAGAAATAGTGGTCGGGACAGGGCCTCGACCTACCCAAATACTGTACAATAAAAGATGATAATCTTCTACAACTTGGCAACCCTAAATAAAAGGAGCTGGACAATATAGTGACTCTGAGTAATTGCTACTAAAGATCCTGCTACTAGCAATTATATCTGCTTCATCTTCCCACGTAGCTCCTTCAACATGCTAGTTTCTCCACAATACTTTAACTGAAGCTACTTCTTTGTTCATTAGCTTACGGACATGACGATCTAAGATTTCCACCAGAATTTCTTCGGCTGAGGCTATCCTTAACACCAATGCTGTCCACCAGGACTACTAAAGCTGGATCACCCAAGAACTTTTTCAAAAGTGACACATGAAACACAGGATGAACTGAAGATAACTCCGAGGGCAAGTCCAACTCATATGCCACCTTACCTACTATCCTCACAACTCGGTAGGGGCCAACATAGCGGGGACTGAGTTTCACCTTTTTTCCCAAACCACATGACTCCCTTCATGGGAGATACCTTTAGAAATACCTAGGCATCCACATCAAACTCCAAGTCTCTTCTCCTCACATCAACATATGATTTGTGATGACTCTGAGCGGTTTTCAACCGGTCCCTTATCAACTGAACCTTCACCGTCACCTCGTGAACCGAATTTGGACCTATCATAGCTACCTCACGAACCTTAGACCATCTGATGGGAGATCTATACCTTTTCCCATAGAGGGCCTCGAGCGGTGCCATTTGGATACTAGAGTGATAACAGTTATTATAAGCAAACTCGGCTAAGGGAAAATGATCATCCCAACTACTTTTAAAATCCATAACACATGCCCTCAACATGTCCTCAAGAGTCTGGATTGTCCGCTCCGCCTGGCCATCTATCTAAGGATGAAATGTTGTGCTGAGCTAAATCTGAGTCCCAAGTCCCTTGTGAAAGATCGCCAAAACTGGGATGTAAACTGAGTACCTCGGTCTGAAATAATAGACAAGAGCACTCCATGAAGTCAAACCAACTCCCAAATATAAAGTTTGGCATAGACCACCCAAAAGGAATCCTAGTGTCGTCAAGTACGAGGTAGGTCTGTAATGAAATCCATATTATTCTCTTCCCATTTCCAAGTGGGGATTCTAATATCCTAAAGTACGCCTCCTGGCCTTTGATGCTCGACTTATACTTGCTGAAAGTTTGAACATTTGGCTACGAACTCTATAATATCCTTCATCATAGCATCCCACCAATAGATTTCTTGCAAGTCCTGGTACATCTTCGTGGATCCCGGGTGGATAGAATATCTGGTACTATGTGCTTCATGCATTATCCGAACCCTCAAATTATTAACGTCCGAGACATAGTCGACCCCGGTATCGTAGCACACCATCTCCCCCTTGGGAGCAAACTTCCACCTTTTGACTCCGCACTGCTTCCTTCAGCTTCCTCAAAACCGGATCTTCATCTTGCTTAGATTTGACATCAACCACCAAGGACGATTCTGACCCATTCTACACAATGACACCGCCATCAGTCGAGTGGACCAATCTAACTCCCAATCTTGCGAGCAGGTGGACATCCTTCACCAACTCATTCTTTCTCTCCTCCATGTAAGACACACTATCCATAGAGAGCCTACTAAGTGCATCCGCCACCATATTAGCCTTTCCCGGGTGGTGAAGAACACTAATATTGTAGTCCTTTATTAACTCCAACCACCTCTTTTGCCGAAGATTGAGATCCTTCAGCGTGAACACATATTGCAAGATCTTGTGATCCGTGAATACATCCACATGGACCCCATAAAAGTAATGCCTCCATATCTTTAATGCAAACACCACTGCGGCCAACTCGAGATCATGGGTCAGGAAGAAGGTCTATACCGAAATCAATCTCCCACTCGGGAGGGACACCTAGAAAATCATCGGGGTGTACCTCCGAATACTCACACACCACTGGAAGTGACTGAATAATCAGAGTCTTGGACTCTACATCCTTAACCCTAATTAGGTGGTACATATAAACCTTAGAGATCATTTTCCTGGCTTTAAGGTATGAAATAAACCGACGGATTAGTACAAAGGAATTACCCTTCCATTCCAAAACGGACTCACCCGAAAATAAAAATTCTATTGCACGGGTCCTATAGTTAATCGAAGCATAGCATGCAAACAACAAATCCATACCCAAGATGATGTCAAAGTCCGTCTTTGCCAACTCTACTAGGTTCGCGGAGGTAACCTTATGCAACACTGTAATGACGCAACATCTATATACCCGCCTAGCTACAACTGATTCACCGACTGGAGTAGATACGGAGAACGGTTCTGACAAAATTTTGGGACTAACTCCAAAACTACTAGCAATGTAAGGGGTCATAGAAGACAAAGTAGCTCCTGGATCTAACAAAGCATAAGCATCAATATGGAAGACTTGCAACATTCCCGACCACATCTAGCAAAGCCTCCTACTCCTGGCGAGGCACTAGGGCATAAAACCTGTATTGGCGCTGACCGCCTGCTAAACTAGTGGAAGCACCCTGTTGTGGGGTCATGCTGCTAGAGTGGTAGAACTGGCTGCAGGGCAATCTCTAATCCTATGTCTAAATTTTCCACACCCTAAACAAGCTTCTGCACCGACCAGATACCTCCCTGGATGATTTTTACCACATCTCGCACAAGATGGGAAAGTGTGCTCTGCCTATATGCTACCATGATCCCTAGAGCCTGCAGCCCTGCACCTCTGGTCTCCCCTGAACTAGGATGGAATGCTAGCTGATGATAGAGCTTGAGCAATGGACCTATGCTGGGACAGCTGACGTGGTCCACCCCCTGACCTGGCCTAAGAAACCCCGTAGCTGTTGGTTATATCCCTCTTAACCTCTCTCTTCCTCCTATAGACCGACTCCATCTACTGCGCATGCAATACAATATGGGGAAAGTCAATGCCTTTGTGAAGCATGGCGTACAACAATCCTTGTCCAAGTAATCTACTACTCCATGTCCAAAGCGGCTCACCTGAGCCCGCCGATTCATTGCCAACTCCGAAGCATATTTAGTTAATCAGGTGAACTCCAATGCATACTCTTGGATAGACATGCTACCTTGCTTCAGATTAACAAAATCGGCCGCCTTGAGCTCCCTCATCTCCCAAGGGAAGAACTGATCCATGAATGCAGTGTGAAACTCATCCCAACCTATTGGGCCTGCACTCACTGCCCTGGCATCTCTCTATTGCTTAAACCATATGTGCTACCCCTTTTAGTTGGTAGGAGGTCAATTCAACGCATTCCCCATTGTTCACCCCCATGATCTGGGTGATTTTCAAAATCTCCTCTACAAAATCATGTAGATCCTCATCCACCCTTGACCCCGTGAACTCCGGAAGGCTCATCCTCAAGAAATCTCTCACCCTAGCTGCCACTGCATTCCCATTCTGAGGGAAATGCGCCACCATCTAATTCTGGACCTGGGAAGCCATGGCATGTGCCAGTATCTAAATCGCAGCCCTAAACTCAGCATGGGCGACTGGCTTTAGTACGTACCCCTCATGAACGGGTGGAGCTAGCTGATGCTCACCATCACGAGCACCCTCATGATCATTACTATTTCCATTTCTCCTTGTGCTTACTCGACTTGGAGGCATGATTCTGCAAATGCAAATAGCACAAATTAGAGGAGTAAAGGATGTTCATCGCATGAC
This sequence comes from Datura wrightii, assembly GCA_035772735.1. Taxonomy (NCBI): domain Eukaryota; kingdom Viridiplantae; phylum Streptophyta; class Magnoliopsida; order Solanales; family Solanaceae; genus Datura; species Datura wrightii. The sequence continues at coordinate 90,235,201 of JASDFA010000002.1, read as the reverse complement.
ATAGATCATGAAAGAAGGGAACATTTCCTAAACGTCTAGTAGCCTCTTCATCATAATTGTGGTGCGCTTCACATCCATGAAAAAGACTCTACTTAAAGTGGCTTTCAGACTCCCTAGGATGCATAAACTATGGCTCTGATACCAAATTTTTCACGATCCAAATGTACACCCAGATCGTAGATATGGGACAAGGAGCCCCGAGAGACCCCAAGTCGACCCATGGCAATGAGCATGTATTCAGTTCAATCACATAAGTGGAAGACATAACATATGGAACATAATCATAACATAGCATAAGGGAAAAGTAGTACTAGACTTATACAATACGGCGAAATACATCTTGTAGTCTGATAAGCCTCTAAACTTGAAAGGCGGACTGATGGGACAACTCCCCAACTAATCCAACATCCAGAAACTAAAGAAATAACATAGAGTATGAACATGTATCCCTTGGAACATGAGGACTCACAAAATACGCTAAGAGCAAAGTTGAAACTAGCTATGGGTGAGGATGAGCCTGAGAACTGGGACCTGTATAATAAAATGATACATCATAGAAAGTATGCGGTCACTACGTGGAATGTACTGATTATGCAAGGTAAGTAAAATGGACATTTAAAACATATATGAAATTCATAAATGATCATAAGAGTAGGACATCATACTCGTATCGTAAATCATAATAACATATCACATGGCTCAAGGTTTTCAAAACATTCATAACATAACATAATTATAGTCATAATATAAGAGATTTACTTAACCTGACTTGAGCCAACATACCGAATCATAACATGCATAAATCATGAGGAACAGTGGGAGATTCTCTTAATTGACATACCCCATATGAGCACACATGAAGCCCGACTTGCAACCCTAATCGGGAGGGTGTTCGTATCTTGCCAAGGGTAGAAACCGTGAAGGGAGTAATCACACATGAAAAGGGCCATTTGGTCCAGGGACAAACATGAATGGTTCCCAACATACCTATGGTGGCATGTAGTTCATGAGATCCGGAGCTTAACCTGAGCCTCGAACCTACTCGATGTTCGATACTACTCCCAAAACATATATAGTGCTCATAATAATACATACATATATTCATGGTCTAGTTAAATCATGATAATCGCAAACATGCTTGAACATATGTGAACTATCCATGACTTGAGGACCGTGGGCCGACCAAAAACATGATTCATGATTGATAAAACTCATACATACTTGTAAATAAGGCATGTAGCTTGAAATTCATAAGTTCATAGTAGATAACATAATAAATTCATAATTCATGCTGGGCTTATCAAAACACCAATGGATCAATGGATCATAAATCGATTAATCATGGGGCATGCATAATCAAGCTTAAAAGTTTAGAAATTCAAAATCAACAATATTATAGACAATTTAAATCCCAAAATATGATTAAAATTAGTAAATTATGATAAGATTTCAAAAATCACAACACCCATAATTAAATTATTTCATTATATTTAAATAAATTACAAAACTCCATGAGTTTTTGATGATTTATAAGTAAAATCATAGAGTAGGAGCATGGGTGTGGAAGGAACCACCAATTGATGACCTTACATACTTGGAAACACTAGGAAGAGCACCTTGAATCACCTTCTAGACTCCTCTCTATACTCTTGCATGCATGAGTGAGTCCTAACATGACCTAATCCCCCTTAAAAGACCCCACTTAGAGCTTAAAATGACGTAGTTTAGGCCTTAGGAACTTCGGAATTATGAAAACACCCTTATTAAAATGCAGGAAAAACACTGCTAGGGACCCTAATGAAGGACCTCAGGAGTCATTGCCAAGGGGCACGACTCTTGGCTAGGACTTGTGAAGTCCACTACCCAAAATACTCAAGGGCACCCCACGAGGGACCCCGTGAATCGTGGTGGCTGACCACGACTCGTGGTCACCACCCGTGACCTTTACTGCCCTAAAACCTTGACCAACCCTCCAATGCAGAACATGAGTGACCTCACGAGTCGTGAGGTCTGACTGCAACTCGTGGTCAGGCCCGTGGACTCCTCAACCTGAGCTTGCCCAGCCTTGTGACAACGAGTCACATCATGACTTGTGGTCACTCCTCACGACCCACCTCATGAGCCATCGTGCAACCTGATGCAAATTTTTAGTTTTTCTATATTTTGACTCCCGGGTCTGATCCTTGGGTTCCTGGGATATAACAAACCCTGAAACTCCTGAACCAATTAACAAATCCCTACCACGATCTGTTATTTTCCACAAAGAGTCGTACCTTCCTGACTTGACACACAAGTAGCTTTCCACCACCCCTAGCAATGACTCATTACATGATCTCACGAGTTGTACCTTGACTCGCTGTTACTGGGCTTCCTTTAGCATATTCTGACCGCAAACACTTTCCACGAGTCATACCTTCTCTCCACGACTCATTCTGCAAGTCGTCCTGTGAAAATTTTTCCTCTTTTTCTATTGATCACCTTTCTAATCCCGAGGTTAGTCTTAGAATATTTTGGGGTATTACACTCAATATTAAGGGTCTATTCGAGGGCCTAGTTCATGAACATCTAAATAAGCCCTTAAGGAATTTTACGGAGGTTTGCTCGGTGTATACAATTGCCAATAACCTCCAAGAATCTATTTGATTGAGATTTGTTTCCTTTTCTCTTATGGGGGTATCCACTATTTAGGTTTGTGGGTTTCCTGAGGAGTCAATCATATCATGTTCCAAATTAACCAAAGAACTTCTACAAAGGTTCTTTCCTCCTTTCCGAATGATCCAATTCCAGGAAGAAATCAACATTTTTTGGAAATTACTCTTAGAGGCTCTTCATGAGATGTGGTTACAGTTCCAAATAAAGCTCAAACAATTCTCAAACCATGATTTATCATAGATAATTCTCCTTCAGGTCTTTTATAGGTCACTTGATGTGGTATACAATTCAGTAGCAAGTTATATGGTGAAGGGATCCCTTTTGGATCAATCTTCCGAGGTGGCTAGTAGTTTGCTTGGCTATATTTGACAAAACTAACTGAACATGGAAAACCTAAGACTCGAAGGTTGTTAGTGTAGGATCTTTAAAATGACTATCAAAGGAAGCCATTAACTAGGAGGAGGAAAGATATGAGACTATGGAACAATTAATAACACAAATGGTGGTGCTCACCAAGTATGTTATGGGGGCGGGAACTCGCAATGTAAAATTAATTGGGTCAAATGATATGGGCATTAAGATGAAGAATGCTACCAAGTATGTGAGGAAGTGGTCAATTGTGTGAGCAGTCAAGCAGGGGGGTCACGACCAAACTACTAAGGATCCAATCAAGGACCTTGGTGGCAAGGTTAAGGGAATTAGTATTGGAACAAGGAGAAAAATATTTTACTTCACATCATTTTCAAGTTATATATTCATTTTATCAAGCTTAATCTTTTGCTTCATTTCATCCACGATCATTTTATATCTTCCCAAATATTCCCTCATGTTTGTCTTATGACGTCCTGTGTCATCACGATAATTTGACACTGGGAAACTTTTTTAGGTTTTTCTTTCAGTTGTTGGTTCCTAATACATAAAAGTCATAATTACCAATATACTCATGGTCTTATTCTTATGGAACTCGAAAATGGGTTCAGTCATAACCCTCAATACATTTCTTATAAATCTCATGATCTCTCCTAATTTTGTATACATAATCTACCCAAGACCCATGTCTTCTAAAAACCTTTCCAAAGTAATAGTGTCAGTAGGGACAAAATTGGCTACTAAATCAACTTCAATGCCTGACATCGTCTCTAGTAAAAGAGGGGCAAGCTGTTGAAACCGAATTTTGACCCTCCTTTCTTCCAATACATTTCTTTGAGCTTCTAAATTATTAATATGTCGAATACATTACATTTTACTACAATATTTGTTTATTTCTATTTACCATTATTATATATTAAATATCCTTATTACTATTACTCTAATTTTTATTTCTATTAGTATTATTATTTCCACTATTCTTACTTTATTATCAGTTTTTTATTTATTTAAAATTAATTGTCATTATTTATTTCAAGTTTTGTAGTTACTAAATTAATTATAAGTTAATATATTCATGTAACACCCCAAAAGCCTCTAAGATCATACTTGAGGGTTGAATCAGAAAAAAAAGGAAAACTGCACTAGAGTCACAGAACGACTAAAGGAATAAGCCATTGTGAGAAACAACAAATCATGGTATGCCTTAATGTAGGCCTTCAGTCAATCCCTTCCTAGAAACAACAAATCCAGCAATGACTCGTTGGTGTATTCAATGTGTCGTTCAATGTAGTTGTCGAGTGGAGTTCAATATATGGTCAAAGTTGGTTCAGAAACCGTGATGGATACCACGGTTCATTCTGTCAAGTAACGCTCACTTTATGGACCCGTTGGAAGAAGTTAGAAATTTGTGCAGCTGAGGCAGTGGTGACGACGAGTTGAGTGACCAGTTATTGTCTCAGATAACGACTTGTCCTGTTCAATCATTGTCAGAGAATCAGTAGAGTACCAAAAGTACTCTAGAAACAATGGATGATCCAATGAGTGGTCAAGTCCTACAACGACTCATTGTATGGGTCGTTGTAGCTGGCAGTCTGAATTTTTATGTGATTTCCTTAGGGTAGTTTTGTAAATTTTATAGTTCCTAACATCCTAATGACGTTGTCTTGAGACTTGTAATGAGTGTTTTGAGATGGTTTGGCCTAACTTAAGTCATTATTCTCCCATGTATGCATTGAATTGAAATCCTCTTCCAAGATCAAACTAGAATTCTTTCTCAGTTTCATCCTCAATTCTATTGACTTTTAGGACTAGTTTGAAAATAAGTTTACCTAGGTTTGTAGGGCCATGGAGGAGGGATTTCTTCCACCTCTGTGCTAAAATTTCCCCTCTAATTCATGGATTCAATTTCTAATCAAGAGTATTGATTTCAGGGTTTTAGCCTAATTCAATGAAATTATCTATGCTATGTTTATGGGTCCAATCCCCTCATTTTCTAATGTATGATTTAAATTTGATGGACAGATTTTACACTAAATTTGATTATAAATTCATGTTATAATGTTATTAGAATTACACCTTATTATGCATGTTTTATTAAAAATTCAAGACTACAATCCATGATTTCAAGCATGATGAGTAATCTAGTATGCATGAATGTATATGAAGTCTCAAATTATGATTCTATGACTTTGACTTATGAAATATATTTCAAGTATGAATGATTTTTTGATTTGGGAAAGCCCATGCAAGTTAAGTATGCTTATTGTGATTTTAGCCAAGGCTAGCAAGATCCGTTTATGATATGTTTTGGAGTCAAGACTCCCATAATTCAGATTTAAGCTATGTTTTGAGAATATGATTATGAGAAATATGCATGTTTTGGGAGTAGTGTTTAGCACCGAGTAGGCTATGGGTTCAAGCAAACTCGGGTCTCAAAACTACGTGCCATCATAGAATAAGGATCCTCGATATTAGAGAATGGTTCCCTTAGCCCGAGGAATATGGGACCCTATCTATTAGAGATTAACTCCCTTTCCTCAATGGGTGCATGCAGGAGTCATCGTTATTGAAGATTGATGCCCTGAGTCGCGAGTAATATCATGCCTTTCATTGTTCTTTGCCCTGGAAAGACTTAGGACAACTCTGCCCACTTGAGCAAGTTATTTGGGCATCACATAAGCTTTATCATGATGGTGTCGTTTATGACGAGTTGCCCATTGTTCCTCGTGTTTTCAGTTACTCATGTTCATGTCTTATGATATTATGTTTTATAGTATACTTGACCCATTGACTAGTTTTATGAGTTTTCACTTATGATTTCATGTATGGTACATTATATGATTTCTATTTCTAAACCTTGGGTCATCAAGTTCCTCTTATGATAAATATCTCATGATCATGATTACTTCAGGAGTATGGTTTTTATCATGTTGTCCTTACTCTCGTGTTCTGCCTTGTTTAATATTCATAATTTCAAACTATCATTTTACTAGGTTGTTTTACATATCTTACATACTCAGTACATTTAAAGTACTGACCGCATACTCTATGCTATATCATCTTATGATATAGGTTCGGGTGATCAGTCTCAGTCCACGGTTAGATACATTACGGACTTGATAAGCTAGTAGGGGTGAGTCCTCCTCTCTCGAGGACTAGAGTTATCAACTTCATTTATATTCTTTTACCTTATTTTAGTTTTTGACTTTGGTGTTAGCCGGGGGCTTGTCCTAGTAGCTCATTGGTTAGTAGAGGCTTTCAGACATAGAGTTTGTCTTTTCAGCTTGTGACTCAGTGTTTAAATTATTAGATTATCTTGTTATCCATAAGTGGATATTTATCTTTTCAAATAGTTTCCGCTCAGTTTTCCTTATAAATTATATTGTGATGGTAGTATGGTATTCCATGGGTTAGCTGCGTGGTTCTAGGTCCCATGTCTCAATCCAGGGCTCCAGCTCGGATCATGACAAACATGGTATCAGAGAAAAGGTTTAAGTGCATCCTAGGGTATCTGAAAGTCGCGTTTAGCAGAGTCTTTTCCATGGGTGTGAAGCGCACCACACTTATGGGGAAGAGGCTACAAGATGTTTTTGGAAATTTCCCTTCTTTCATGATCTATGTCGTGTGATGAACTACCTCTCTATTCCTCTAACTTGTGTTATATGCATTTGTAGAAATATGACTCCATGCCATGTTAATGGTAGAAGAAATGGGAAAGGAAATAGACATGGCAGTGGCAATGGAGATAGGCATCGGCCAGCCCCACCAGCTCCAGCGGATCCTTTACACGAGCAGGTCACTCATGTCGAGTTCAGGGTGGCATTTCAGATGTTAGCATAGGTTATAACCGCTCAGGTCAACCATTAGGCCATGGCCTATGTCTCCTAGAATGGGAATACAACAACAATGAGAGTGCTAGACTTTCTCAGGATGAACCCATCTGAGTTTCTTGGCTTGAAGGTGGATGAGGATCCATATGAGTTCATAGAGGAGGTTCAGAAGATCACCTAGATTTTGGTGGTGACTAGATAGGAGAGTGAAGACTTAGCCTCCTATTAGCTGAAGAGGGTTGCTCATATATGATTCCGATAGTGGAAGGTATGTAAGGCAGTTAGTGCGGTTCCTATTGGTTGGAGGAGTTTGTTACCGCTTTCTTGGACTGATTCTCTCCACGAGAGTTGAGAGAGGCAAAGGCAGCCAAGCTCGTCAACTTGAAGTAGAGCAACATTACTATGTAGAAGTATGCCTTAGAGTTTTCCTAGTAGTCCAAGTATACACCAGAGATGGTTGCTGATCCAAGGGCTCATATGAGTCAGTTCATGAATGGGGTGTAAGATTCATTGGTCAAGCAGTTTAGGATAGCCATGTTGATTAATGATTTAGATATCTCATGACTGATCATATATGCCCAATAGAGCAAGGAGGAAAAGCTAAAGGAACCAGAAAGGGAGATCAAGAGAGCCAAGATAGGAGATTCAGAGTATCCCCATTAGAGGATGGGTGGTGGAAACCACTCATAGTCTCATCAGAGGTCATCAGCCCTAGCACCATTGACAGTCAGTTCCCCCTCTAGACTTAAGGTGAGGGAGATTACATATCCATCTTGTAAGAGCTATGGGAAGAACCATTTGGGAGTGTGAATGACTAGTTCAAGAGTTTGCTTTTGGTGTGGCAAGTCGGGCCATAAGCATAGAGATTGCTTAGAAGCCAAATGGGGTGAAGATAGAGCCTTAGTCACCTTTTTGCCCACCTCAGCATAGCTCATCACCTAGCGCAGGTGGTGGACGACATCAGAACCGTTTCTATGCCCTGTGATCATGCTAGGATCAAGAGAACTTGCCAGAAGTAGTCACATATATGTTATGAGCTTCTTATGTTGGTACTTATATGTTGCCAGGTCCAGGAACAATAACATAAGGTATATGATTCCTTTTATTATGTTAGTATGAGATTTATCCCATGGATGGTATGAAATGTTTATAACTATGAAGTTTTCAGCGATAACTTTAGAGGCGAATGGGAAGTCAGGAGCTAATGATGTTAGCCTAACCTTAAGAAAGGATCCAAGAGCCTTAGAATGATAACTTTAAGCTAAGGGGGAGATGATAACCTGAGGTGACAAATCAAATCTTGAGTAGTTTAGAGTTGTGGAGTTCCACGAATAGTAGCCTTGGGATGTCGATCTTTTCCTAATTAGATGTTTTCCCTTATGTTTCTACCGATGTTATGCTTTTCTCATGCTTATATTCAGCTTCTTTAAATTATAGATAACTGCTTCAATCAATGATCCTAGTCTTATTCGATGATTTCATAAATCTCAGCTTCATGTCATGTAACTCATGATGTATGTTAACTCATGTCTCCTAGTATGCCAGCCCTATGAACTCGGTCCTTGAGAATTGCCTTAACGACTCATAAGATTGGGCTATATTAGATACATGCACAATTTAACTTCATTGAAGGTTTTGTGGAGGAATCAACTATTCAAGGGAGCTATTGCGGAATCTGAAGCAGACATGACGGCTAGATACCCATATCTTTTCCCCTCAAGTTCCATTCCATCTTGAGGTACCAATTTTCTTCTTAACACTCCATTCAATTTCATGTCAAGTTCATGTCTCTATGTTCCTTTCATGTAATTATATGCATGTATATTTCATGAATTCAATTTAGTCATGTATATCAGTCAAGAGTAAGTCACTTCGTCAGTTTAAGTTATGAATGTACAGTTTTGGGATTGCAGTTCTTTCTCCAGCTTTCCAGTATGCTTAATCTACCTTGAAAGATGAATGTTTCCAAGGGGGAGATAATGTAACCACCCCAAAAGACCCTAAGATCAGAACCGGGGGTTGAATTAGAGAAAAATAGAAAAACTGCACCAAAGTGACATAATGACTCAAGGAATAAGCGGTTGTGGGAAATGATGACTCGTTATATGCCTCGCTGTAGGCCTTCAGTCAATCCCCTGATAGAAACAACGAATCCAACAATTACTTGTTGGTGCATTTAACAGGTCATTCTAAGTAGTCGTTGAGTGGAGTTCAGTAAGGGGTCAAAGTTGGTTTTGAGACAATGGATGGATATCATGGCTCGTTGTGTCACATAACAATTTGTGGTATGGACTCGTCGGAAGAAGTTAGAAAATTATGCTATCGCGAAAGAGGTGATGACGAGAAGAGTGACGAGTCGTTGTCTCAGATAATGACTCGTCCTTTTCAATCATTGGTTAGAGCATCAGTAGAGTACCATAAGTATTCTAGAAACAACAGATGATCTAACGAGTCATCAAGTCCTACAACGACTCATAGTATCGGTCGTTGTAGCTGGCAATTTAATTTTTATGTGATTTTGCGGGGGTAGATTTGTAAATTACTAGCTCCTAACATCCTAATGACATCATTTTAAGCCTTGTAATGGGTGTTTTAAGATGGTTTGTCCTAGCCTAAGTCATTATGCTCCCATGCATGCATTGAATTGAAATCCTCTTCCAAGATCAAACTCGAATTTCGCCTCAATTTCTTCCTCAATTCTCTAGGTCTTTCAAGACCAATTTGGAAACCAGTTTACCCACATATGTAGGGCCATGAATGGGGGATATCTTCCACCCTCATGCCTAAATATCCCCTCTAATTAATGAACTCAAATTTCCAATAAGGGTATTGATTTCTAGGGCTTTAACCTAATTCAATGAAATTATCTATGCTATATTTATGGGTCTAATCCTCTCATGTTCTATTGTATGATTTAAGTTTGATTGCCGATTTTACACTCAATTTGATTATAAATTCATGTTATCATGTTTTTATAAATTACTCCTTATTATGCATGTTTTATAAAAATTCAAGATTATAATCCATGATTTCAAGCATGATGAGTTATATAGTATGCATGAATATTTATGAACTCTGAACTTATGATTTCCTGACTTTGACTTATGAAGTCTATTTTAAGTATGCATGATTTTATGATTTGGGCAAGCCCATGAGAAATATACATATTTTTGGAGTAGTTTCTATCACCGAGTAGGCTAGGGGTTAAAGCAAACTAGGGGTCTTAGAACTACGTGCCACCATAGGATAAGGGATCCTCGATATTAGAGAATGGTTCCCTTAGCCCGAGAAACATGGGATCCTCACTATTGGAGAGCGCCTCTGCTGCCTGAATTGGCGCATGCAGGGGTCATCATTATTGGAGATTGTCACCTTGAGACACGAGTAACATAATGCCTTTAATCATTCTTTGCCCTAGCAAGGCTTAGGACGACTCTGCCCACTTGAGCAAGTTAGTGGGGCATCACATAAGCTCTATCATGATTGAGTTGGTTATGAAGAGTCTCTCATTTTTCCTCATGTTTTCAGTAAATTATACTCATGTCTTATGATATTATGTTTTATAGCATATTTGACCCATTGACTAGTTTTATGTATTTTCACTTATGATTTCAAGTATGGTGCATTAGATGATTTATATTTCTAAACCTTGGGTCATCATATTTCACTTATAATGAATATCTCATGATCATGATTACTTTAGGAGCATGGTTTTTAGCATGTTATCCTTACTCTAATGTTCTACCATGTTTAATATTTATGATTTCAGACTATCATTTTAGTAGAATATTTTACTTACTTCACATATTCAGTATATTTAATGTACTGACCACATACTCTATGCCATATTATCTTATGATATAGGTTCGAGTGATTAGTCTCAGTCCCATGGTTAGATATATTCTGGACTTGATCAGCTAACAGGGGTGAGTCCTCATCTTGTGAGGACTAGAGTTATCTACTTCATTTCAGTTTTTTTGCCTCGTTTTAGTTTCAGACTTTGGAGTTAGTCGGGTGCTTGACCCAGTAGCTCATCGGTTAATAGAGTCTTCAGACATAGTTAGTATGTTCAGCTTTATGGCTGAATGTTTAAATTATCAGATTATCTTGTAATCAATATATGGATATTTTACTTTTCAGTTAGTTTCCACTCTATTTTTCTTATAAATTAAATTGTGATGGTAGTATGCTATGCCAGAGGTTATCTTGGAGCCATTCGTGGTTCTAGGTCCCATGTCTCGATCCGAGGTATCAGCTCAGGTCGTGACAAATATGCTATCAGAGCAAAGGTTGAGGTGAGTCCTAGGGTGTCTGAAAGATGCATTAAGTAGAGACTTTTCCATGGGTGTGAAGCGCGCCACACTTATGGGAAAGAGGCTACAAGACATTTTAGGATATTTCCCTTCTTTCATTATCTAGGTCGTGCGACAAACTACTGTAATACCGCAAAAGCTCTAAGATTATACCCAAGGGTTAAAATAGAGAAAAATAAGATTTTCTGCACCAGGTCACAAGACGAATCATCTAGTGATCCGTGAGGTACACCATGAGTCGTTAAGGGACTCGTGGGAAGGAGGGACGACTCAGTTAAATTTTGGGATTTGGGGGTGACCACGGGTATGAAAATGAGTCGTGGTCAGCACCACAATTCGTTGTGTTGGCCGTGGTCAAGAGTTGATTAAAGGTTTAAGAGTTTGGACAGTGCACCTATCGACTAGTCACCACGAGTCATCGAGCACAGCACGGGTCATGGTGTCCCTCGTGGTGACCAGTGTTGACGAATTCCCAGTACTGGAAATGAGTAACGGACAACGAGTCATGGTATAGGACACGAATTGTCCAATCCCTCGTTGGGACTGGCAGTGAGTATTTTTTTTTGAATTTATTAAGGGCTTCTCCATAATTCCTAAGTTCCTAAAACCTATACTTTGTCGTTTTAAGCTCTGAAAAGGTGTGTTTTAAGAGGGATAAGTTCATTCTAAGCCTATTCTCTTCCATGCATGCAAGCCTAGAGGTTCTGAAGAGTGTTCAAGCTTAGATTCATCATCCTCTTCCCCATATTTCCATTGGGCATTCAAAAGGGTTGTATAATCAAATTCTTCTAGGTTTGTAGGGTTATGAATGAGTGTATTCATCCACACCATGCCCAATCCCTCTTAAATTTCATGGAAATGTTAGTTGATGAATCTATGGGGTTTTAACCCAACATGCAAATTCTCTAACTACCAATTATGGGTATGATCTATGAATTTTCTGATATTGAATTATGATTAATGGGCATATTTTATAATATTTTCAATTAAAAAATATGTTTTCACATTTTACAAATTATGATGCCCATCCATTAAAGTTTATAAAAGTTGAGATCTATGATATATATATATTCACGCATGATGAGATGTATATGAAGAAAGTATGAATTTTGAATTACCCATGTCCATGTTCAAATTTTCGAATGATCAAGTCTATGTCAAGCATGTTTATGTAATGGGAAATCCCATATTAACAAAATATGTTTCATGATTTAACTAATTTCATGTTATTAGCTTACCACATGGTTTTGGAGTCTAGACTCCCACTATTTTCATCTTGTGGTATGGTTTGAGCCTAAGGCTCCTCATGTTATGATTCCAAATTTATGCATGTATGTTATGAGTCAGCTTCATTACTAGATGATGGTTCAACTTTGTTGAAAAATGATGGAGATCATATGCATGTTTTAGGGAGTAGTGTCTAGCACCGAGTAGGTTAAGGGTCAGTCAATCCTATGCCTCAGAACTACGTGCCAATGTAGGTATGTTCAGATTATTTGGGACCTCCCTTGTGAGCTTCCCCGCCCCAAAGGGGCCTTCAGCTTGATATCGATATCATGGTAGTGTCCTTAGCCCTGGCAAGGATTTGGACAGCTCTGTGCACTTGAGTTTGATAGTTGGGTCCACATACTCTATGTTGTATATTTTCATGATACACGGTCGGATATTCAGTTTCAGTCCCACCATTAGCCAGACCCTCAGTATTAGCATCTCCCAGTCTCAATAGGGGAGTCCTCATCTTCTGAGGGCTCTTTATCAATTGTATTTAGTATTTTTAGTTTCAGACTATGGTAAGTTAGTTGGGGTCTTGTCCCATCAACTCATCAGCAGTAGAGGCTTTTCAGACATAACACGTCTTCAGTTTCATCATTGTGTTATGTATTCAGATGTTATGATATTTTTAGACTTCCGCTTAACTATATACTTTAGACTTCTGCTTGATTATGTTGAATTCAGATGTCATGTTCATGCCATGGGTCAACTTGGAGCCTCTCGGGGTTCTTTGTCCGACATTTCGATCCAGGCCTATGTCTGGGTCGTGACAACTACCTCTCTATTCCTCTAACTCATTCTATACACTTTTGCAGAAATATGCTTCTACGCTGAGTTAATGGTAGAAAAAATGGGAACAGAAATGACCATGTCAATGGCAATAGAGATAGGCATCAGCCAGCCCCACCAGCTCCAACGGATCCTTTGCACAATCAGGTCATTCGTGTTGAGCTCAAGGCAAACATTTCAGATGTTAGATTAGGCGATGACCACTTAGGTCCAATAGTAGGCTGCGACCCATGTCCCACATAATGGAAATACAGTAGCCGGCAAGAGTGCGGGACTTTCTAAAGATGAACCCACCTGAGTTTCTTGGGTGGAAGGTGGATGAGGAACCACATGAGTTCATAGAGGAGGTTCATAAGATAACCCAGATTATGGAGGTGACTGGATAGGAGAGTGCAGACTGTGCCTCCTATCGCTGAAGGGGGTTGGTCATATATGGTTCTGATAGTGGAAGGAGAGCAGAGGAGTTGGTGCGGTTCCCGTTGTTTGGGAGGAATTTGTTACCACTTTCTTGGAAAAATTCTTTCCTCAAAAGATGAGGGAGCCAAAGACAGGCGACTTCATCAATTTGAAGCAGGACAACATGACTGTCTAGGAATATGCCTTAGAGTTTACCGATTTTCTAAGTATGCACCAAAGATGGTGACTGATCCAAGGGCTCGCATGAGCTAGTTCTTGAATGGGGTAGTAGATTTATTAGTTAAGGAATGCAGGACCGCTGCTGATTAATGATTTAGATATCTCTCGACTGATCATATATGCCCAGAAGATCGGGGAGGAAAAGCTAAAGGAACATGAAAGAGAGAATAATAGAGCCACGACAAGAGATTAAAAGTATCCCCATTAGAGGATGGGTGGTGGACACCACTCATAGTCTCATCAGAGGTCATCAGCGCCAGCACCACCAACAGCCAGTATCCCCTCTAGACCCAAGGTGAGGGTGATTACATATCCAGCTTGTAAGAGTTGTAGGAATAACCATTTGGGAGTGTGAATGGCTGGTTCAGGCGTATGCTTTTGGTATGGTATGTTGAGCCATAAGCATAGAGATTGCCTAGCAGCCAAATGGGGTGAAGATAGAGCCCCATCCACCTTTTAGCAACTCCGTCAACTCACCCAGCTTAGTATGGCACATCATCTAGTGCAGGTGGTGGAAAGCATCAGAACCGCTACTATACTTTGTCGGCACGCCAGGATTAGGAGAACTTGCCAGAAGTAGTCACAGGTATGTTATCAGCTTCTTATCTTGGTACTTATATGTTGCTAGGCCTAGGAACCACAACATAAGGTATATGATTCTTTCTAGTATGCTAATATAAGATTTATCCCATAGATGGTATGAACTGGTTATTACTATAATGTTTTCAACGATCGCTTTAGAGTCGAATGGGAAGTCAGGAGCTTGTGATGCTATTCTAACCTTAAGAAAGGATCCAAGAGCTTTATAAGGATGACTTTATGCTAAGGGAGCGATAATAAGTTGAAGTGCCAAGTCAAATCTTGAGTTGTTTAGAGTAGGGGAGTTCTAGGAATAATAGCCTTGGGATTTGAATCCTTTCCTAATTAGATGTTTTCCCTTATGTATCAGTCAATGTTACACTTTACTCATGATTATATTCAGATTCTCTAAATGACAGATAACTGCTTCAATCAACGATCCCAGTCTTTTTCCACAATTTCATATATCTCAACTTCACGTCGTGAAAGTAGTTAAGCATTTAAATTGATCTCTCCAAGTATGCCAGCCCTATGAACTCAGTCCTTGAGAATTGCCTTAATGGCTCATAAGATCATTCTATATCAGATACATGCCCACCTTAGCTTCAATGATGGTTCAGTGGAG
Source organism: Datura wrightii (assembly GCA_035772735.1). NCBI lineage: Eukaryota > Viridiplantae > Streptophyta > Magnoliopsida > Solanales > Solanaceae > Datura > Datura wrightii. Next base: position 90,220,136 of record JASDFA010000002.1, on the reverse strand, counting down.
GAATCAACTGGTCAAGGGAGCTATATGGGAAGACAAAGTAGACATGATGACTAGATACCCACATATATTAGTTCAGAGTCAGTTACTCCATCAGTTTGCAGATATAGTTGTTTAGTTTTAGGATAACAGTTCTTTCCCCAGCCTTCCAGTATGCTTAATCTACATTCGAGGATGAATGTTTCCAAGGGAGAGATAACGGAACACCCTAAAACCCCTTAAGATAAAATCAAGGGTTGAATCAGAGAAAAATAGGTTAACTGCACAAGAGTCACAAAATGATTCTAGGAACGAGCCGTTGATGGACAAAACGACTCAGGGTATGCCTCATTATTGGCCTCTAGTCAATTCTCTCCAAGAAACAATGGGATCCAACAACGATTCGTTGGTGGATTTAATGGGTCGTTCTAAGCAATCGTTGAGTGGAGTTCAGTAAGGGGTCCAATTTTGTTCAGAGACAATGGATGGATACCACGGCTCATTGTGTCAATTAACGATCCATGATATGGACCCATTGGATGAAGTTAGAAATTTATGCAGGTGAGGAAATGGTAATAATGAGCAGATTGATGAGTCGTTCTCTCAGATAATAACTCGTCTTATTCACTCATTGGTTAGAGCATCAGCAGAGTACTAGAAGTTCTGTAGAAACAACGGATGTTCCAACTAGTCGTCAAGTCATACAATGACTCGTTGTATGGGTCATTGTAGCTAGCAGTTTGAATTTTTATGCAATTTTTTGGGGGTAGTTTTGAAATTACCTAGATCCTAACTTCCAAATAATGTCATTTTGATCCTTTTAATGAGTGTTTTAAGAGAGTTTAGCCTAGCCTAAGTCATTAAGCTTCCATTCAGACATTGAAATGAAATCTTTTTTCAAGATCAAACTAGAATTCCTCAATTTCATTCTTAATTCTCTTGGGCTTTCAAGATCAGTTTGGAAATCAGTTTACCTAGGTATGTAGGGCCAAGAATGCGGGATTTCTTCCATCCTCTAATTCATGAATTCAGGTTTCTAATCAAAGGTGTTGATTTTTTGGGTTTTAACCCAATTCTATGAAATTATCTATGTTATGTCTATGGGTCCAATCCCCTCATGTTCTAATGTATGATTTAAGTTTAATGGGTAGATTTACAGTCAATTTGATTATAAATTCATGTTATCAAGTTATTAGAAATTATGCCCTATTATGCATGTTTTATGAAAATTCAAGCCTATGATCCATGATTTCAAGCATGATGAGTTTTCTTGTATGCATGAATGTTTGTGAACTCTAAACTTATGATTTCATGATTTTGACCTATTAAGTCTATTCGAAAAATGCATGATTTTATGATTTATGCAAGCCCATAAAAGTTAAGAATGCTTATTGTGACTATACCCAAGGGTAACGACATCAATTTATGAAATGTTTTGGAGTCGGGACTTCCAATATTCAGATTTAAGCTATATTTTGAGAATATGATTAGGAGTAATATGCATGTTTTGGGAGTAGTGTCTAGCACTGAGTAGGCTAAGGTTTCAAGCAAACCTCTAGTCTTAGAACTACATTGTAACACCCCTAAAATCCCTGAGACTAGCCTTAAGACTTAAAATGTGACCATGCAGAACACTAGGAAAAAGGTCTCAGTATGAGTCACAGTACGACTTGTAGGACAGTGGTATGAGTTGTACTAGTACTATAATAGGAGGGTTTTTTTCCTAATTTTCTGCATGATCACATTTTATGTCTGAAGGCTTGACCTAGGGATTTTTGCGGTTTTACAATGTAGTTCTGAGGCCAACGCATCATACTATCCAGTCGTGATTTGAATTTCAAAGACTTGTTCAAAAGGCTTTAAGGAAGCCACGAATCATAATAAGACCCGTAGTATGTTCTCACGGGTCGTGGTAGACTTCTAGAAAACTTTAGAGAATGGTGTTGAGCTAGGCCGTTCGCAATATATGTTGTACAGATCATATGATCTTGGTATTGACTTTTGTTTGAGTTGTACCACCCGATAGGTAGTATTTTAATAATAGTTTGCAGGGGCACTTTTGTAAAACCTTAAGATCCTAACTCCTAAACTAGGTCATATTGGGAATATTTAGAAGGGGATTTAGGGGATTAGATGACCCTCTCTTCTCGTTGTTTCAAAAACACGCAGAGAACCCAGACAAGCTAGTACCAAGCAAGAGCTAGGGCATCCATCTTTTCTCAGATCTTCCAAGCAAAGTCTTAGGGATCCTCCTTCAGGTATGTGGGACTTCAACAAGGGTTTCCTTTCCCCCTTGTGTCCCAAATTATTTTTTAGAAAAACTTTCTAAATTCAAGCCCTGCGGAAGATTGAAGTTAGGGTTTTTTCAGTTAGTTAAGAGACTCATTAAATCTTATTAAATTCCCTAAATTTACATGATTATGCCTAGCTGAAATTCATGTCCTAGTTTTATTTATATAGTTGCTTTCTTAGTCTTGATCTTTAGCATGTTTTTGAATGAAACTTGTATGATTTATAAATCATATATAAATGTTGTATCTATATGATATTTTCACTCGAATTTTGAATGCTAGTACAGATACATGATCAGAAAGTTAATGTGTTAGTATATTCAGTATTAGAATTTCAGTCAATACTCAGTATACTTTGTATCCTCCAAAAATGTCAGCTGATCAGTTTGACTTTTATCAGTCGTTTGAGAAACTCAGTAAAATTAGTTTATCAGTTTATGATATGTTCTTTAGATTGTTATGATGCTTTCAGATAAAGCAGCTCTGAAAAGTTTTAGAACATAGTTTCTTTCAAATCCTTAAACTTTCAGAACACTTCCAGATATGTAGTTCTGACTTAGTTTTAATACATTAGTTTCGAGCTATCAGAACATTTAGACACATTTAGGATTTTTAGTGGGAGTAGTACTTAGCATTGAGCAGGTCAGGGTTAAATGCACCCAGGTTCCCAGAACAATGCTGCCATCATAGGTTATTAGCCCAAATGGGCCCCAAATAGTGATTACTCAGTTCAGCCACTATACCCTACCAAGGTAAAGTGGGCCTTCTCCGATGTGGGGTGTATATTGGAGTCCATGTTTAGCTCACGTGGTTACATGTCAGTTATAGTCACTCCCACGGTACAGCTTAGTCTAGTACAATCAAAGTCTCTAGTTTAGTTCAATCTTCTAGATATCTGGATATGTTTATGACCTTCGGACAGTTATTAGTACTTACAGTATTCTCACACTTTCAGATTCTTTCAGTACTTATGAATCCAGATATAGTCATTACATGTCTTGTCAGTACAATTTAAAGATATACAATATTCTCATGTTTTAGTTTCATCTCACATACTCATTATATTCAAAGTACTAATCACATATTTTTATGTCATATTATCATTTTATGATTTAGGCTTAGGTGCTTAGCCTCATCACTGCAGTTAGACTCTCTCTTGGCGATATCCCAGCAGCTTTAGTAGTGAGTCCTCATCTGTCGTGGGCCATAATTCCATCTTCAGTTGTATTTATTTTGTTTTAGTTCAGATATTAGAGTTAGCTGGGAGTTTGTCCTAGCAACTCATCAATACATTTTAAAAGGATTTCGGACAGTATTTATAGATTCAACTTGGGTTTTTAGATTTCTTTTCATATTTTGTCATTATTAAGTATTAGTCGATTCCGTTGTCAGCTTCCACTTTATTACAATTATTTTTTTAGATGTTCTTTAGATTGTTATGATGCTTTTAGATAAAGTAGCTCTGACAAGTCATCGAACATAGTTTCTTTCAAATTCTTAAACTCTCATAAAACTTCAAAATATGCAGTTCTGACTTAGTCTTAATACATTAGTTTCGAGATATTAGAACATTTAGACATATTTAGGATTTCCAGTGGGAGTAGTACTTAGCATTGAGAAGGTTGGGGTTCAATGCACCCGGCTTCCCAAAACAACGTTGCTATCGTAGGTTATTAGCCCGAATGGACCCGAAATAGTGATCACTCAGTTCAGCCACTATACCCTTGCAAGGTAAAGTGGCCTTCTCTGCCGTGGGGTGTATATTGGACTCCATGTTTAGCTCATGTAGTTACATGTCGGTTGTAGTCACTCCCATGGTATTACTCAGTCCATTACAATCATAGTCTCTAGTTTAGTTCTGTCTTCTAGATATCTTGATATATCAATGACCATCAGATAGTTATTAGTACTTACAATATTATCATACTTTCAGATTCTTTCAGTACATATGAATCCAGATATAGCCATTACATGTCTTGTCAGTATAGTTTACAGATATACAATATTCTCATGTTTTAGTTTCATCTCATATACTCATTACATTCAAAGTACTGATCACATATTTTTATGTGCTATATCATTTTATTATATAGGCTCAGGTACTTAGCATCAACACTGTAGTTAGATTCTCTCTCAGTGATATCCCAACAACTTTAGGAGTGAGTCCTCATTTGCCGAAGGCCTGAGTTCCATCTTAAGTTGTATTTATTTTATTTTAGTTTAGATATTAGAGTTAGCTGGGGGTTTATCGCAGCAACTCATTAGTTCATTTTAGAAGGCTTTCAGATAGTATTAATAGATTCAGATTGGGTTTTTAGATTATTTTTTTCAAATTTTGTCATTATTAAGTATTAGTTTATTTCATTGTCAGCTTCCACTTTATTACAATTATTTTTAGCAGATAAGTCTTACTAGAAATATTCTTTACCAGGGTTTTCTTGGGGTTACTTGTGATCCTAAGTAGCATGTTATGTCCAGGGTGTGAACTCAAATTATGAAAAACTTGGTATCAAAGCATCAGTTTTAATGTATCATAGGATGTCCGTACATCGCGTCAAGTAGAGTCATTTTCATGGGTGTAATGTGTGTCACACTTATGAGACGAAGGCTACAAGGCATTTTTAGGAAAAAAATTTCCCTTTATTCATGATTCTTATCGTGCATAGAGTGTTGTTCTCTAAAATGTCTTCCTAACTCGTGCTCTACCCTTTTCAGCTAACGATGCCTCCCAAAAGAGGAAATGGAAGAAGGACTAGAAATGCTTACTAGCTGGCTCCATTAGTTCCAGCGGCTCCTTAGGACGACTAGGTATCCCCCGCAGAATTTTTGGCCGCTATTCAGATGCTGGCCCAGGCAATGACTAACAAGGTCAATCAGTAGGTCGTTAGACCAGGCAATACAAATGGGTCTGCAGCTGCTGTCTGAGTTTGGGATTTAACTTGGATGAATCCTCCAACATTTCACATGTGTAATACCCCAAAAGTCTCTAAGACCAGACTGGACAGTTGAAATGGAAAAAATATGAAAACCTACACCAGGTCACGTAATGAGACATCCATGACTCGTGGTGTGACATGACGGGTCGTTAGGTGACTCGTTAGGAGGAGCCCAGATTTGGAGAAGTATTAACCATGGAGACGGATCTAGGGATGACTCTTCGTGTGAGTCAATGAGTTGTTAGTGTGGTCTTTAAGTACGCAGAGAAAGTTGCAGACCAAGATATCTAGCTGGTTAAGGAACGAGTCATGGTGTCACTTCACGACTCGTCAGTTGGCTCGTTATCAGGTTTCCCAGTGATTAGGACGAAAGGAAGTAATGAGTTGTTGTGCACTTAACGATTTGTCAAGTGACCTGTGCTATGAGGAAATTTAGTAAATGAGGAACTTTTTTCCAATGAAGATGATGAGAGAGGACTACGAGTCATTAGTAGACCCAACGACTCATTAAGTCCCTCATGGCGACTGGCAGTGCCACTTTTCCTATGAATTTAGTAAGGATATTTTCATAAATCCTAAGCCCCTAAGCCATAAACTACGTTGTTTTAAGATATATTAGAAGGATTTTAAGAGTGGTTAAGCCTATTCTAACCATTCCCCTCCCATGCATGTAATCCTAGACCCCTCCATGGAAGATCAAGCTTGGAGTTATCTAATTTCCCTTTAAATTCCTTTGGGATTTCTTGGGCAGGTTTAGATTTGATTCTTCCGAGTATGTGAGGCCTTGAATGAGTATTTCTTCCACCCTCATGCCCATAATTCTTCTCAATTTCATGAATTAAGTCTCAATGCAAATCATGATCTAAAAGTTACTTCAATCTAATTTCATAGAATTCTTACAAATTACTTATGGGTTGATACCCTCTATGTTCTAAAGTATTCTTGATGGTCAATGGGAAGATTTTATACATGTTTCGATTACAAACTCATAAGTTCAAGTTTTAGAAGATTTTTCCCAATTATGCAAGTTTATGAAAAAGTCTAGTTTATGATTAGGGATTTTAAGTATGATGAATTATCTAGCATGTATGGATGTTTATAAATTACCCACGTATGCATTTATGATGTCACTTATGAAGTCTATTTCGTGCAAGCATATTTTAAGATTTGGGAAAGCCCACTTAAGTTAAACACGATTTCATGATTTAGCGAAGGCTAATAAGTTCAGTTATTTCAAGATTTGGAGTCAAGAATCCCCATATGTTAAGATCTAAGATATGTTTTGATATATGACTATATGAGAATTATATATATTTTGGGAGTATATTTTAGCACCGATTAGGCTAGGGGTTCTAAGGTTCCTAGTCTTATAAACTACATGCCAACATAGGTATACTTTGAGGCCTCTGAAGAGAGTGTTTCCACTGACCAAGGGCACACCGTGATATCACAACTTATTTAATCAGTGCCCTGGCAAGGCTAAGGATGGACCTCCTCCACATGGTCAAGACATGGGATCACCATGCACTCATACATGGAGGTCGTCGGTTAAAACGAGTCTCCCATTATTACTCATGATTTCAGTAATGCATGTATTATAAGATATGATATCATGTTTTCAACAGGTTTGACCCAAGGATCAGTTTATAAGATTTTACTTATAATTTTAGATATGGCAATTCATATGCATTTATTTTATGTTTTGAGTTATTTGATATAGATATGAGATTCAGTTTATGACTATTCATGTTTTCGGATATCAGCACACAATCCTGACTCTCATGATGTTATGATTTATGTTATTATACATGATTTCAGTTTACACTTACTTAGCCTGTTTTACTTACCTTGCATCCTCAGTACATTCCAACTATTAACCGCATAATCCATTATCCTAGAGCCAGTCGAAATTATGTTGCTGATTTTATTCCAAATATTAGACAGGTTTGTAAGCCTCTTTATCAGCGTCTTAAGAAGGATCCAGTCCCATAGGATTAGAACAAACAGAGACAGTCCAAAAAATAAAATCAATTGTTCAAAAACTTCCATGCCTAGGAATACCACATCCAGAGGCATTCATGATAGTAGAAACTGACGCCTCAGACATAGAATATGGAGGCATCCTTACACAAAAAATCTCCCTAGAAAACCCCGAACAATTAGTAAGATTCAGTTCAGGAATCTGGAATAATACTCAGAAAAATTACAGCACCATTAAAAAGGAAATTCTGGCTATAGTGCTATGTATCACAAAATTTTAGGACGATCTAATAAATAAAGAATTTTTACTACGAGTAGACTGCAAAGCAGCCAAAGATGTTTTACAAAAAGATGTAAAAAATCTAGTTTCTAAACAAATATTTGCCAGATGGCAGGCTTTGTTATCCAACTTTGATTTTCAAATCGAGTATATACAAGGAGATAATAATTCTCTCTCAGATTTTTTGACTAGGGAATTTCTACAGGAAACTAAATAAGGCCCGGAACACCAGGTATAAGGCCCTTGAGCCCTCCATTTTAGCCTTTCAAACCAGAAGAAATAATGAAAAGACCCTTCAAAGAAGAGGAAAAACCAAAACCAGAAAATAAATATTCAGTTTTGGCAGAATTCCCATCTTTGCCGAAAGCTACTATTACGTCCCCATTAAAGGAACCCATAACAAGTCAGACCAGATTACAACCATTAAAATAAGTTTTTAAAGGAGACTCTTCATCAGGCGGCAAAACTATCTCTATCCAAAGCAAGGACAACTATGAAATGAAACCACCAGAGACATACTCTCAGGCAGTTCTGCCAGTGACTCCTTAAAAGAAAATGGAGAAAACTATTCTAAATAAACAGCAATTTTAGCTAACAGTTTTACAGGTACAGTCGATCATGGCCCTCGATAAAAAATATGAAGGTTTTGGAGTACCCGAGTTACTAAAACCATGCTACACAAATTGGAATTATATGAAGACAGATGATCCCCTTAAAACCCGAAGGTATGAGTTCATTTTAACAGACACTGATTTAGTAAAAATTGAGCATAAATTAAAATGTCCGGATAATCCTAACAGTATTCAATACTCAAATTTCACAATTAAAAGAATTTTAAGTCCGTTTGAATGATTTGTAGATCATCTACATACACCCATTCCCCTATCAAGAATCCATAGACCCCAGACATACAACTGGTATGATTATAAGGCAGCCTGGTATAACTTTATGTATCTAAGGCCCAACACTCACTCTTGGTTTGTCAAGTATTCAGAAGAAATGAAAAGTGTGATATTCCCAAATGGTTTTACGAATGGTGGAACCAATTCAAAGGAAATAAACAGGTATTGTCAAAACATTTTCAGACACAGTTTGAAAAATTTCAAGTAGAGTAGAATATTTCTACCCTACCAAAAATAATTAAATTGTGTAAGTTTTTTAATGAAAAAAGAATCTCATATATTATCAGCTGGTCCTTTGATATTCATGAATTTGAAAGGATTAAATATGTGAGTAAGACCATCAAAATCAAAGGTTGGGCACCAACACCCCAGGAAGATAAGGAAACTTGAAGTTCTTCATTACGATAGGATTCCCAACTGTCCAAGGAAGAATTAGAAAGAAGGCTCCAGCGGGCCTTGTCAAATTTGGAAAAAGATACCCAACAAAAACAGATAATGGAATTATTATATACTGCATCCTCTCATACAAGTGAACAAAGCAATGGAGACATGCTAGATCCGCAAGGGATAGCTCAAGCTTATCTTCTCAACTAAAGGAGGCGGCCAGACTATCCTTTCAGAAAAAATGAAAAGCTACTACAATCAAAAGCAGTGGACCCCTTAGGAATCCACCCAAAAAACAATGCAGCAAAAAGACAAGCTACATAAGGACAAAATGGAATCTCTACAAACTCCCATGCAGATGAAGACGAATCATCATCAAATTCCAAGGTCACATCAGGACAATATCAAATTTCAAGGAAATCATGTTTCAAGAAGATGAAGACATCTTTTAAATAGACCCGTGTAAAATTAAATCTACCACGTGCGGACACGTGTAAATAGATAGCAGGTAGTAATTAGTTGACTCATCATATTGAGGTCTATTTAAGACCTTCACCTTGTATTAGCAGGGGTATTCGGAAAACACTACACTCACTTCCAAATTGCCCAAACCTCTCTATGTTCTCTATTTTTCCTTCTTATCAATAAACAGCTCTTTGTAAGTATCTTTTTCTTCAACTTTATTACTACTTGTAGTATTTTCTTTTATTTTGCTCCTGCCTTTGTAATTAATTTCCAAGTTATTTTCTACGATCCGTTAAATGGTATTAGAGCCATGTTGGGTGGGAGGAGTATGAGTTTGAGTTGCTAAATCTTTATACTATCCTACAGCCAGTCGAAATTATGTTGCTCTTAAGCGGTTATTTTTGTGTCTATGCTGATACTCTTACTCTATTTTCATAGTTTTATTCCTTAAGTTGGGTAACCGTTTAATCACGGTCTATATGTTGGCAAGCCTGTATTCTCCGTTGGATTAGCTCTAAAGTTTTGATACTAGAGCCGGACCTGGATGGTGTTCCCGTCACCAGACCTAAAGGAATAGGATAAAAGAAATTAGATAAGATAATCAGTAAATACTTTACAAAGAAATAACTATTAAGGAATAAAATCTAAAGTAGATATTGACCCCAGGATAGTACTAACATTCCCTCGAATACTTCGTATTATATTAAAATTTATGCTTACACATCCATTTATAGAACAAATAAAATACTACAATAGGAGAAAATGGATATGTTTGAAATATCAAAGTAACTATAAAAAGAAAAGAACAGTAATATTAAAGAACTTAGATTATTATAAAAAACTAATACCTTCAGAAACTCTGGATATTTATTCTAGAAAAATAAGTAGAAAATTAATTCTTGACAATCTAATAAGGTTATATAATGCATTATGTTATGTTAGTCATAATTTGCCTATACAAAGAAGACAATTAGATAATATATTAATTATTCAATTAAAACTATCTGCACATTTTTAATGGATACCTCTGAAAATCAGAACATAATAAATAGTATTAATATTTCTGCCACAACTACTAAAATAGCTAAGATAGAGAGCATTTTACAAAATTGGAATATCCCAAAGGAACATTTTGAAAAGGTATATAAGACTGGACATTTTAATTTTATTAAAAATTATAATATTAAAACTTCCGAATCTACGGTCGCTATTAATAAGTCTATCGAGACTATTAAACTATTAGCAGCCTAAGACATTAACAGATATAGGAAAAACTATAAGTTTCTTCACATAGGACTTGTCCAGGTCGCGGTTAAACCGTTGTATCGATTAGGCTTAGACGTACCTATATGTCATCTATTAAGAGACAATAGGCTACTAAACTTTGATGATTCATTATTAGCAGTATTACAAAGTAACCTAGCTAATGGCCTGATATATTTTAACTATTATCTCAATTTTTCTATAGATATTAATGATCAAAATGTTATGGATATCCTAACATTAAATGTTAAAACGAAAAACATGAACAACAAAGAAAATACAAGAGAAATAGCCATAATATACAGAGTATATTATATGCTAATGAAAACTACCCTAGCTCCAAAAGCAAAAATAGTAAGTAACAAAGGGGTTACCATGCTTATGGAAGCCAATCACAATCACAACAATATTTTCGTCCAAAAAATGATAAAATGAGATGATGTGTTACTAAAGGATAATTGACATTTTGACTCCATAACGGAGCCAGAAATTGAGGAAGAAAATTCAACCATTGAGCAGGTAATACAATTTCCGGATGGATCTATAGATTTAAAATTTCTAAGATCCCAGTCCTTTAGTCATGCTTCTTCAAGTAAAAGAATGTCCTTTTCGAGACCTTTATTTTCAAAAACGCCAGAAGAAAAGGAGGTAACACTTGAAGACGTAGAGAAAAAACTAAAGGAAGTAGATTTCTCTGAAACAATTCCTAAGGTTGAATATGAACCTAGAACTACCAAAAGAACAAGTCCCACGGCTAGTGAGGTTCTAGGAGCAAGAGACTCTTTATGCATGATTAGATCTGATGAGGAGTTCGAACCAGACCTTGAATATTTAGATAAACTCTGGTTAGATCCAGAAAATATCATAAAAAGGAATTGGTATGCAGAAAAATTTTCATTAAAGGAAAGATTATCCTTTAGGAAAAAGTAGTGCGCCGTTATGAAAAGGATGAGATGCAATATAGAGTTCTTTAAATGATTTGAGTACACAGGAAAATTGGATGATCAAAAGGAATCATTGAGCATGATTGTTAATAAATGGCATACCAAAACTAAGGTGGTTGAATCTATAATTGCCCCACTAGAGGAAATTAGTTTATCAATAGATGGTAGAATTGTCACAGCTACACATTTTAAAATTGATATAGTAGAAACCCAAGGTGATCCTAAGAATAAAGATATACATAGATTAATTCAACAAAACAATTACACTAATCAATTACCATACGTAGTCTCTAATCAGATTCTTAAGACTTATAATAAATCAATTTTCAAGGATAAACCTAGCCCTTCCTACAATAATAAAAAATTAGAAACCCATCCAATATTTAAATTACATGAATTTTCCAAAGATAAATTCCCCAAATTTCAAGAAAAGTTTTAAATCACAGATGATCTTATAGAAAAGATTAATGAAAAGTTAAAGGCTGAATTAAAATTAAAGAATGAATTAAAATTAAAGGATGAATTAAAATTAAAAGATGATAAGGTCATAAGAACGATATCCGAAAAGTCTGATAACGACATTAATAAGTTAAGCTCTAAATATTCCATCAAAAAGAATTATTATAATAAACCCTCATTCCCGGATATGCAATATGAAGAAAATGAATTTTTATCTCATACTTCACACTCTGGAAATGAAATTGCTGAATGGAATATTGATGGACTAGCAGAACATCAGATATACAACAAGTTACATGAAATGGAGATGGCCATTACGGCCTATATAATGAAAAACTGCACGGATAAACAAGCTTCCACTCTAATTATATCTGGATTTACAGGGACATTAAAATATTGGTGGGATAATTATCTCACTGAAGATAATAGACATAGTGTAACAAATGCTACAACCATCACTCAAGTTATTAAGACTGAATCTACAGGACAAACTTTTGAAAATCTAAGCGTAGAAGTCGCCACCGCTACTTTAATTAATAATATAGCAAAACATTTTATTGGATAACCTCAACTTTTTCAAGATAGGAGTTTAGAAATACTATCTAACCTATCTTGCCCAAAGTTAGATGATTTTAGATGGTATAAGGATGTATTCCTCAATAAGGTTATGGTCAGAGAAGACTGTAGTCATGATTATTGGAAAGAAAAATTCATAAGTGGTTTACCAACATTATTCGCTGAAAAGGTTAGAATAAAATTAAAGGATAGATTTGATGGAAAATTCCTTATGGCCAATTAACCTATGGTGACCTTATAAGTTTTATAAATGTCACAGGACTTGAATTATGTACAGATATGAAGCTTAAAAATCAACTTAAAAAGGATAATAAAATATCCAAAAAAAATAGGAAGCTTTTTTAAAGATTTTTGATACATCAAGTTGTCCGCCCCTTCAAAAGAGGCATCTAAGAAAATTAAAAGGAGACACAAGCACTATAAAAATAAATCTGAAAAACCCCATCATTACAGAAAAAGATTTAAAAGGCACAAATGAGAAGTCAACAAAGGTGACTTTCAAGGAAATAATGATAAGTGTTGGAATTGTGAAAAAATTTGTCATATGGCTGACGATTATAAGGTCCCTAATAAAAAGAAGGATAAGATCAATATGTTAGAACTTGAGCCAGAAATAAAAGATAGATTATATTCTATTCTTGATGAAAATTAAAATAATTCTTCCACTAAAGAAAGTTTCAATGATGAAGACCAGCTTAATATAGCATATAGTTCTGACAATAGTGACTCAACTGATCATTGTGGATGTAGGGGAGCAGTCTGCACCTGTGCTAGCTGTTCGATGATTTTTGAATTCCTACACGCAAGTGCACGTGGTCGAACAAGTAGTAAAATGGCTAAAGTAAGCCAAGTATCGATCCCACGGGGACTGGACCAATGTAATAATCGAATCAAGCGTTAATAAACTCTAACTCTAATAATGCAGACAACAGTTTCAAGAAGATTTTGGGAGTTTGTTTCCTAATTTATACTAATCTTAAACAAATGTACGAATTGAGTCTGAACTATAGTAATGAGCATGCTGAGGCTAAAACGAACATGCAGGGAAGCAATTTATTGATACAAATCGGTTAATCTTTCCTTCGTTTGCTAGTCAAGAATTATTGCCTATGGATTAAAACTCTTGTATTTAACCTAACTTAAGAATCATGAACCTTCCACCTACATTTCTTTGATAAAAAGAAATTCATGTTCTAGCCATACAAAACTGATTCCTTAATTGACTAATACGACTTTCAGATATATTTCTATTTTGAAGGTAAATCAATTCTAAATTTTCCCAAATCAAGAAGAGATCATATCCTACCAATTCACAACTTTCCAATTTCTTTCTCTTTCGAGCGCAACCAGATTTTTTAGATGTACATTAACATTGGCCAAACATTAATGCAGTAAGAACAAGAATTAATAGAACAACCATAGAAGAAAAGATGAAAAACCTAGATGATCAATAATTACATTCCACTACAAATGTTCTTAACCTCAGTAAGAAGTGAATTTAGCCTCTCATTTGTGGATTAAACATCATTAAATGAGTGTAAATCATACAAACAATTGAAATAAAGGAGAAAGAGTTAGAGAAGAACCCTAAGATTTTCGTCTCCTCAACTGCCTGTAACCCACGTTCTTGCTCAACTAAGTCAGAATTCTTAAAAATAAACCTAAGTGTGCTATTTATACTAGTGGGAATTTTTTTCGGAATAACAAGCAACGTTTCATGGAGTACATCGTGGAGCACTGCCTCCGTGACACGCCACAAACGCGAACCCAAACTGGAATCTGGTCCTCCAGGTAATTATGCACAACGTGCCACGACGTGCAATGCGTGGCTTGGCCAATGTGCCATGGCACCAACACGAACCTTCACTGGAACTTTGCCAATTTTAATCATCCGGGGAAGAATGCCTCCGCGATGGCAGCGTGACACGGCTCCATCGTGGAGCCCCTTAATTTGCTGCATTTCCTTGGCCTTTTCCACTACTCGTTTCCAAGTCCATTCCCGATTTCTCCCAACATGCATCTTAGCTTCCTAAAATTACATTTTTCCTTCAAAACAATACTAATCATGTTGGTTAGTATAAATTCACCTTTCAACTACAAATCACATGAGAATGTACAAATATCGATGAAATCGAAGAAAAGTTGAAGAAACCTCGTGCCTAGGTCCGTGTCACGTTGGGGAAGGGGGGATTTTTGGGTGTTTGTCGCGGAGAGGATGAGAAATGGAAAAAAATGAGGGAAATCGGGGTTAAAAAAGAGGATTTTCGCGCGGGTCACCAGGCGACCCGGTGTGACCCGACGCGATTAACACCTCAACGTGTCACGGAGGGTAACGCGGAGCACCCCCTCCGTGACACGGAGCCATTGCGCAAGCTCACTGTTTTGCCACTTTTTATTATTTTTCGCACCTCGATTTTTCCTTTGCGATCCTTTGCATTTTTGCTCTTCGTTCAACTTGAAATTCATCTCACAACACGAAATTGGTTGGAATTCAAAGGTCTCAAACACAATTTTATTTTTTTATTTTTCTCTTTTTTTTTCTTTCTTTCTTTTCTACTAATTCTACTCAAGTATTACAACAATTTCACGGGTTGCCTCCCGTGCAGCGCCTGGTTTACCGTCGCGGCTCGACCTCATTGAAGCTTAGTCATCCTCTAGGGTGACGGACGTCTTCTCTCGACTACCGTCCTCACCCCTGTCCTGCTTACACCAATGCCCATTAACTGCGACTGTGGCATTTCGATCATCTTACCACGATTCCAGTTTTGGGGGGGTCCTTCATCGGTGGTTTTCCCACTGGCTCTCGCGAATCAACACTGTGAGCAATTTAGGCTCAATCAAGCACGTTGATCACTGAGAGTTCCTCATACACGGCCGGAAGCTTTGTCGTCTTGTACACATCAAATACCTCCACCTTGTCGTGAGCCCGCATGGTTAGCTGCCCTCCAGCTACATCAATCAGCGCTTTCCCCGTCGCCAAGAAAGGACGTCCCAAAATAAATGGGACTTCCGCATCCGGCTCAAAATCCAGCACAACGAAGTCTACCGGGAAGATAAGGGAGCCCACTTGCACCAGCACGTCCTCCACAATGCCATCTTGTCTGGCCAAAGAACGATCCGCTAGTTGCATGATCACTGTCATTTGTCTAGGACTGTCTAGCCCCAACTTCTTGAATACCGATGTTGGCATCAAGTTAATGCTCGCTCCCAAATCACATAATCCACGAGCTCGGATACTCTGCCCGATTGTAAGTTGAATGGCAAAGCTCCCAGGGTCTTTGATCTTTGTAGGCAACCTATTTTGAATCCGGGAAGTGCACTCCTCTGTAAGCGCCACCGTAGCGTACTCAGTCAACCTGCTTTTGTTCCCCACGATGTCCTTGATATATTTTGCGTACTTCGGCACTCCCTGCAAAACATCAACAAGAGGTAAATTAATGTGTACCTGTTTAAGCACCTCTATGAACTTTTTAAAACACGCTTCCTCCTTGTGTTTGTTTAATCTTTGAGGGAACGGGGGTGGTGGTCTTTCTGGTTCAGCTTCCTTCTCCTTCCCCCTATCATCATTGTGTTCCCTCTCATTCTCCACTGCTCCCGACTGTTGCGGTGGTCTTTCTTGTTCCACCTCCTTGAGTTGTAAACCACTCCTTGTGGTCACTGCATTCACTTGCTTGGGGTTGGGGTCAGTGTCACTCGGAAGTCCTCCTCTCGGCCTGGTCTTCTGGGCTCCATCTAGTTGCCCAAACTGGTACTCCAACGCCTTTGTAGCTAACTGATTGTTCTTTACATCGGCTGTCAATTTCACATAGTCAGCCTGCAATTGAGCTTGGTTAGCTATCATCGTTTTAAACATTTCCTCAATGCTGGGTGATGGTGGTGGTGGAGGTGCATTGTTGCTTCTGTATTGCGACTGATAGTTCTGCTGCCCTCCTTGATTTCTCTGCACCCCCTGACTCGAGCTATTCCCTTGATGGCTGTTACTACCCCAAGAGAAATTCGGGTGACTCCTCCAATTAGAGCTGTAGTTGTTGTCATACTGTTGGTGATTATTTCTCTGTACGTTACCAATAAAGTTCACTGAATCAGGATTCGCACCACAACACTCAGCTGAGTGTTCATTACTGTCGCACACTTCACACCAAATCTGTTGCACTACATTCACTGGGGCTTGAGACTGATTCATGCTCATATTGCTGAAGTGGGTGTTGAGTTGATTTTGTAATGCAGCTATCTGTGCAGCGATAGCTGTAAAACCATCCACTTCCAAGACTCCTGCCGCTTTCCTCTCCTCTAGAAGAGTCCGCATTCCACTCTGGATTTCCCTGCAAAATACGGTTTAACAAAGTATACAACTCCTCATAAGCTTTTTCTAATGCTTGTCCCCTAGCTGCTGAGTCTAGCAAAATTTTTGTGTGGGGTTCAAAACCCTCTATGAAAGTATGCACCAGCACATTATTAGATTGGTGATGATGAGGACAATCCCACAATATAGATTTGAATCTTTCCCAAGATTGATACATATTCTCCCCCTCTCTTTGCTTAAAACTTAGAATTTGACATCTAAGTCTTGCTGTTTTACAGGATGGAAAGAACCGTATCAAAATTTTTCGTGCAAGATCATCCCAAATGGTGATGGAATTAGGTGGCTCAGCTATCAGCCACCTCTTTGCTTCTCCCAAAAGTGAAAATGGGAACAATGTAAGCCTAACGTAATCGAATGACACTCCATCGGGGATGTAAGTGTCACTTATCTCCAAAAAGTTTTGGAGATGTTGTTGTGGATCCTCGTGAAGGAGACCTGTGAATTGCCCGCTGGTGTGCAACAACTGCACCATATTCTGTTTAAGCTCGAACCTCCCTCCTGGCTCAGGTTTGCGAATGCTAGATGTAACGTTGTTAGAATATGGGATTACCACTTCGCAAACCGGCCTAGCTGCCATTTCCTCGGGCACTAACACTGCCCTTACAATTGGTGGATTCTGTTGTTGCTCTAGGATTGTTTGTCTGAGAAACTCCAGCTTTCTCTCTAGAGCTTCTCTCGTTTGATGATGGAATTGTCTTTTCGGCTCTAAGTGTGAATCCACCAGCTCCTTGTCTCTTGCCAGTGTTCAGCAGAATTCAATATCTGCAAAAGACAGGCTAAGACCAAGTTGTTAGCACTAATAAGAAATCGTAAACTAACACTTAAGAAAACAATTTCACCAATTGCCAGTCCCCGGCAATGGCGCCAAAAACTTGTTCGGCAATTTTTGAATGCCTACACGCAAGTGCACGTGGTCGAACAAGTACTAAAATGGCTAAAGTAAGCCAAGTATCGATCCCACAGGAACTGGACCAAGGTAATAATCGAATCAAGCGTTAATAAACTCTAACTCTAATAATGCAGACAACAGTTTCAAGAAGATTTTGGGAGTTTGTTTCCTAATTTTTACTAATCTAAAACAAATGTGCAAATTGAGTCTAAACAGTAATGAGCATGCTGAGGCTAAAACGAACATGCAGGGAAGAAATTTATTGATACAAATCAGTTAATCTTTCCTTCGGTTGCTAGTTAAGAATTATTGCCTATAAATTAAAACTCTTGTATTTAACCCAACTTAAGAATCATGAACCTTCCACCTACATTTCTGTGATAAACAGAAATTCATGTTCCAGCCATACAAAACCGATTCCTTAATTGACTAATACGACTTTCAGATATATTTCTATTCTGAAGGTAAATCAATTCTCAAGTTTCCCAAACCAAGCAGAGATCATATCCTACCAATTCACAACTTTCCAATTTCTTTCTCTTTCGAGCGCAAACCAGATTTTTTAGATGTACATTAACATTGGCCAAACATTAATACAATAAGAACAAGAATTAATAGAACAACCATAGAAGAAAAGATGAAAAACCAAGATGATCAATAATTACATTCCACTACAAATGTTCTTAACCTCAGCAAGAAGTGAATCTAGCCACTCATTTGTGGATTAAACATCATTAAATGAGTGTAAATCATACAAACAATTGAAATAAAGGAGAAAGAGTTAGAGAAGAACCCTAAGATTTTCGTCTCCTCAACTGCCTGTAACGCACGTTCTTGCTCAACCAAGTCAGAATTCTTAAAAATAAACCTAAGTGTGCTATTTATACTAGTGGGAATTTTTCCCGGAATAACAAGCAACGTGTCACCGAGTGCATCGCGGAGCATTACCTCCATGACACACCACAAACGCGGACCCATACTGGAATCCAATCCTCCAGGTAATTATGCCCAACGTGCCATGGCGTGCAACGCGTGGCTTGGCCAACGTGCCACGGCACCAACGCGAACCTTCACTGGAACTTGGCTAATTTTAATCATCCAGGGCAGAATGCCTCCGCGATGGCAGCGTGACACGGCTCCATCGTGGAGCCCCTTAATTTGTTGCATTTCCTTGGCCTTTTCCACTACTCGCTTCCGAGTCCATTCCCGATTTCTCCCAACATGCATCTTAGCTTCCTAAAATTACATTTTTCCTTCAAAACAACACTAATCATATTGGTTAGTATAAATTCACCTTTTAACTACACATCACATGAGAATGTACAAATATCAATGGATAAACAAGACGAAATGAATCATTTGAGTATCACTTGGGCATATAATTCTGCCAAAGATCACTAGTCACTCAGTAAATGTCATTACCAATAATAACACGGAAATCTTCTTTGATATGATTGATCATATTGAAGATAATGATCTTAAAAGAAAATATTTAATAGAATTAAAAAATATAGTTCTTAACCAACAACATGACAAAGAAACAATTGAGCCTTTTAAAATGAAAAATGCACTAAATAAATTTAAAGAACAAAAGTCTAGTACAACAGTACAAGATCTTCAAACCGAATTATTACATATTAAAAATCAAGTCAAAGAAGTTAAGCAAAGACTTAACAAGCTAGAAACAGATGCCCTTGCTAATAAACTATTAAATGAACTAGAACCAATGCAAGAATCTGAATTTTATCGATCCGAACCAGGAGAAACATCAAAACTAGAAAAAAGTGAAGAAGAAGATGAGTCTCTAGGGAGCCGTTTAGAAGGTAAATCAGGAGTAAAAACTATTGCAATAGTTAAACCCCAGAGCTAGTATATACCTATCACATTGGTTATAAATAAAAATTATACTATTCACAAAATTGCATTACTAGACACATGTGCAGACCAAAACTGCATTATTGAACAAATAATCCTTACTAAGTACATTGACAAAAGTACAACGCGGTTATTCTTCGCGACAGGTGAAAGACTCAACATAAATTATAAACTCCATATGGCACACATACGCAATAATGGAATCTACTTTATTAATGATTTTGTAATAACCAAAGAGATAAACGAAGAAATAATATTAGGCACCCCCTTTATAACCCAAATAAAACCCTATGTCGCTGATTTGCAAGACATCCACACCACTGCTCTAGGAACATATATCATTTTTCCCTACCTAAATAATATGTCAAAAGAAGAAAGTGAATTTATAAAATTAAAAACTATCGTTAGAATAAATCTGTTTTCCCAACAAATAAACTATTTAAAGGATGAGATAAAATTTAAACGGAGTAAATCCTCTTTAAAAAATCTGAAGGTAGAAACCAAAATTAAAAGCCTACAAGAATTCATAGAACGAGAAGTTTGTTCAGAATTTCCTAATGCTTCTTGGGATAGGAAATGCCATATTATTGAGTTACCATATATTGAGGGATTCAACGAAAAGAATATCCCTACTAGGGAAAGACCTATTCAAATAAATCAGAAGTTAATGGAATATTGTAAAAAAGAAATCAATGATTTACTTGATAAAAAGATCATTAGACCTTCCAAGTCACCATGGAGTTGTTCAACATTCTATTTCAACAATAGTTCAAAAAAAGAAAGATGGGCCCCAAAGCCAATCATTAATTATAAGCCCCTTAACAAAGTTTTAAAATGGATCAGGTATCTAATACCCAATAAAAGAGATCTTCTTAAAAGATCTTATAAAGCTAACATTTATAGTAAGTTCGATATGAAATTCGGATTTTGGCAAATACAAATAGCAGAAAAAGATAAATATAAAATAGCTTTTAATGTACCTTTCGGACAATATGAATGGAATGTAATTCCATTCGGATTAAAAAATGCACCGTTTGAATTTTAGAATATAATGAACAACATATTTAATCCACATAGTCATATTTCTATAGTTTACATAGATGATGTTTTAATATACTCAGAAGATATTGACCAACACTTCAAATATATCCAAACCTTTTTAAAAGTTGTTAAGCAAAACAGATTAGTAGTAAGCACTAAAAAGATTAAGTTATTCCAGACTGCTATTAGATTCCTTGGGCATGACTTATATCATGGAACCTATACACCCATTTGTAGAGCCCACGAGGGACTTAATGAGTCGTTGAGTCTAGTAATGACTCGTGGTCCTCTCTCATCATCTTCATTGAAAAAAAGTTCCTCATTTACTAAATTTCCTCACTGCACAGGTCAATTGACGAATTGTAAAGTGCACAACAACTCATTACTTCCTTTCGTCCTAATCATTGGGAAACCTAATAACGAGCCAACTGACGAGTCGTGAAGTGACACCACGACTTGTTCCTTAACCAGCTAGATCTCTTGGTCTGCAACTTTCTCTGCATACTTAAAGACCGCACTAACTACTCGTTGACTCACACAAAGAGTCTTCCCTTGACCCGTCGCCATGGCTAATACTTCTTCAAATATGGGCTCCTCCTAACGGGTCACCTAACGACCCGTCATGTCACACTAAGAGTCATGGATGACTCATTCTGTGACCTGGTGTAGGTTTTCATATTTTTTCCATTTCAACCTTCGAGTCTGGTCTTAGAGACTTTTGGGTTATTACACAAGTAAAATGTTGGAGGATTCATCCAAGTTAAATCCCAAACTAAGACAGCAGCTACAGACCCATTTGTATTAACTAGTATAACGACCTACTGATTGAACTTGTTAGTCATTGCCTGGGCCCGCATCTGAATAGCAGCCAGAAATTCTGTGGGGGATACCTAGTCGTCTGGAGGAGCCGCTGGAACTAGTGGAGCCAGCTAGTATGCATTTTTGGTCCTTCTTCCATTTCCTTTTTTGGGAGGCATCGTTAGCTGAAAAGGGTAGAGCACGAGTTAGGAAGACATTTTAGAGAACAACACTCTATGCACGATAAGAATCATGAATAAAGGGATTTTTTTCCTATAAATTCTTCATAGCCTTCGTCTCATAAGTGTGACAAACTTTACACCCATGAAAACGACTCTACTTGACGCGATGTACGGACATCCTATGATACATTAAACCTGATGCTTTGATACCAAGTTTTTCATAATTTGAGTTCACACCCTTGACACAACATGGTACTTAGGATCACAAGTAACCCCAAGAAAACACTAGTAAAGAATATTTCTACTAAGACTTATCTGCTAAAAATAATTGTAATAAAGTGGAAGCTGACAACGAAATAATCTAATACTTAATAATGACAAAATTTGAAAAAAATATTCTAGAAACCCAAACCAAATCAATAAATATTGTCTGAAAGCCTTCTAAAATGAACTAATGAGTTCCTGGGACAAACCCCCAACTAATGGTATCAGAGCCATGTTGGCCGGGAGGAGATGAGTTTGAGTAGCTAAATCTTTATACTATCCTAGAGCCAGTCAAAATTATGTTGCTCTTAAGCGGTTATTTCTGTGTCTAGTTTTGTTGATACTCTTACTCTATTTTCTTAGTTTTATTCCGTAAGTTGGGTAACCGTTTAATCACGGTCTAGACGTTGGAAAGCCTGTATTCTCTGTTGGATTAACTCTAAAGTTTTGATACTAGGGCCAAACCCAGATGGTGTTCCCGTCACCAGACCTAAAGGAACAAGATAAAAGAAATCATATAAGATACCCAGTAAATTCTTCACAAAGAAATAACTATTAAGGAGTAATATCTAAAGTAGATATTGGCCCCAGGATAGTACTAACATTCCCCCAAATACTTCATATTATATTAAAACTTATGCCTACACATCCATTTACAGAAAAAATAAAATACTACAATAGGAGAAAATGGATATGTTTGTAATATCAAAGCAACTATAAAAAGAAAAGAACAGAAATATTAAAGAACTTAGACTATTATAAAAATCTAATACCTTCAGAAACTCTGGATAATCATTCTAGAAAAATAACTAGAAAATTAATTCTTGACAACCTAATAAGGTTATATAATGAATTATGTTATGTTAGTCATAATTTGTCTATACAAAGAAGACAATTAGATAATATATTAATTATTTAGTTAAAACTATCTGCACATTTTTAATGGATACCTCTGAAAATCAGAACATAATAAATAGTATTAATATTTCTGCCACAACTACTAAAATAGCTAAGATAGAGAGCATTTTACAAAATTGAAATATCCCAAAGGAACGTTTTGAAAAGGTATATAAGACGGGACACTTTAATTTTATTAAAAAATATAATATTAAAACCTCCGAATCTACGGTCGCTATTAATAAGTCTATTGAGACTATTAAACTATTAGCAGCTGAAGACATTAATAGATAGAGGAAAGACTATAAGTTTCTTCACATAGGACTTGTCCAGGTCGCGGTTAAACCGTTGTATCGATTAGGCTTCGACATACCTATATGTCTTCTATTAAGAGACAATAGGCTACTAAACTTTAATGAATCATTATTAGCAGTATTACAAAGTAACCTAGCTAATGGCCCGGTATATTTTAACTTTTATCCCAATTTTTCTATAGATATTGATGATCAAAATGTTATGGAAAAACATGAATAGCAAAGAAAATACAAGAGAAATAGCCATAATATACAGAGTATATTATAGGCTAATGAAAACTACCCTAGCTCCAAAAGTAAAAATAGTAAGTAACAAAGGGGTTACCATGCTTATGGAAGCCGATCACAATCACAACAATATTTTCGTCCCAAAAATGATAAAATGGGATGATGTGTTAGTAAAGGATAATTGGCATTTTGACTCCATAACGGAGCCAGAAATTGAGGAAGAAAATTCAACCATTGAGCAGGTAATACAATTTCCGGATGGATCTATAGATTTAAAATTTCTAAGATCCCAATCCTTTAGTAATGCTTCTTCAAGTAAAAGAATGTCCTTTTCGAGACCTTTATTTTCAAAAACGCCAGAAGAAAAGGAGGTAACACTTGAAGACGTAGAGAAAAAACTAAAGGAAGTAGATTTCTCTGAAACAATTCCTAAGGTTGAATATGAACCTAGAATTACCAAAAGAACAAGTCCCATGGCTAGTGAGATGCTAGGAGCAAGAGACTCTTTATACATGATTAGATCAGATGAGGAGTTCGAACCAGACTTTGAATATTTAGATAAACTCTGGTTAGATCCAGAAAATAGCATAAAAAGGCAATGGTATGCAGACAAATATTCATTAAAGGAAAGATTATCCTTTAGGAAAAAATAGTGCGCCGTTATGAAAAGGATGAGATGCAATATAGAGTTCTTTAAATAGCTTGAGTACACAGGAAAATTGGATGATCAAAAGGAATCATTGAGCATGATTGTTAATAAATGGCATACCAAAACTAAGGTGGTTGAATCTATAATTCCCCCACTAGAGGAAATTAGTTTACCAATAGATGGTAGAATTGTCACGGCTACACCTTTTAAAATTGATATAGTAGACACCCAAGGTGATCCTAAGAATAAAGATATAAATAGATTAATTCAACAAAACAATTACACTAATCAATTACTATACATAGTCTCTAATCAAATCCTTAAGACTGATAATAAATCAATTTTCAAGGATAAACCTAGCCCTTCCTACAATAATAAAAAATTAGAAACCCATCCAATATTTAAATTACAAGAATTTTCCAAAGATAAATTCCCCAAATTTTAAGAAAAGTTTGAAATCACATATGATCTTATTGAAAAGATTAATGAAAAGTTAATGGCTGAATTAAAATTAAAGAATGAATTAAAATTAAAAGAAGATAAGGTCTTAAGAACAATATCTGAAAAGCCTGATAACGACATTAATAAGTTAAGCTCTAAATATTCCATCAAAAAGAATTATTATAATAAACCCTCATTCCCAGATATGCATATGAAGAAAATGAATTTTTATCTCATACTTCACAATATGGAAATGAAATTGCTGAATGGAATATTGATGGACTTGCAGAACATCAGATATACAACAAGTTACATGAAATGAGGATGATCGCTGCGGCCTATAAAATGAAAAAAACTGCACGGATAAAAAAGCTGCCACTCTAATTATATATGGATTTACAGGGACATTAAAATATTGGTGGGATAATTATCTCACTGAAGATAATAGACATAGTGTAACAAATGCTACAACCATCACTCAAGCTATTAAGACTTAATCTACAGGACAAATTTTTTAAAATCTTTGCGTAGAAGACGCCACCGCTACCTTAATTTATAGTATAGCAAAATATTTTATAGGAGAACCTCAACTTTTTCAAGATAGGAGTTTAGAAATACTATCTAACCTATCTTGCCCAAAGTTAGATGATTTTAGATGGTATAAAGATGTATTCCTCAACAAGGTTATGGTCAAAGAAGACTGTAGTCAAGATTATTGGAAAGAAAAATTCATAAGTCGTTTACCAACAATATTCGCTGAAAAGGTTAGAATAGAATTAAAAGATAGATTTGATGGAAAAAATTCTTATAGCCAATTAACCTATGGTGACCTTATAAGTTTTATAAATGTCACAGGACTTGAATTATGTACATATATGAAGCTTAAAAATCAACTTAAAAGGGATAATAAAATATCCAAAAAAGAAATAGGAAGCTTTTGTCATGATTTTTGATACATCAAGTTGTCTGCCCCTTCAAAAGAGGAATCCAAAAAAATTAAAAGAAGACACAAGCACTATAAAAATAAATCTGAAAAACTCCATCATTACAGAAAAAGATTTAAAAGGCACAAACGAGAAGCCAACAAAGGTGGCTTCCAAGGAAATAATGATAAGTGTTGGAATTGTGGAAAATTTTGCCACATGGCTAGGGATTGTAAGGTCCCTAATAAAAAGAAGGATAAGATCAATATGTTAGAACTTGAGCCAGAAATAAAAGATAGATTATATTCTATTGTTGATGAACATGACAATAATTCTTCCCTTGAAGAAAGTTTCAGTGATGAAAACCAGCTTAATATAGAATGTAGTTCTGAAGATAGTGACTCAACTGATCATTGTGGATGTACAGGAGAAATCTGCACCTGTGTTAGCCACTCAGTAAATGTCATTACCAATAATAACAAGGAAATCTTCTATGATATGATTGATCATATTGAAGATAAAGATCTTAAAAGAAAATATTTAATAGAATTAAAAAATATAGTTCTTAACCAACAACATGACAAAGAAACAATTGAGCCTTTTAATATGAAAAACGTACTAAATAAATTTAAAGAAAAAAAGTCTAGTACAACCGTACAAGATCTTCAAACCGAATTATTACATATTAAAAATGAAGTCAAAGAAGTTAACCAAAGACTTAACTAGCTAGAAACTGATGCCCTTGCTAATAAACTATTAAATAAACTAGAACCAATGCAAGAATCTGAATTGTATCGATCCAAACCAGGAGAAACATCAACATTAGAAAAAAGTGAAGAAGAAGATGAGTCTCTAAGGAGCCCTCTAGAAGGTAAATCGGGAGTAAAAACTATTGCAATAGTTAAAGCCCAGAGCTTGCATATACCTATCACATTGGTTATAAATAAAAGTTATACTATTCACGAAATTACATTATTAGACATAGATGCAGACAAAAACTGCATTATTGAACGAATAATCCCTAAGTACCTTGAAAAAAGTACAACGCGGTTATTCTCCGCGACAGGTGAAAGACTCAAAATAAATTATAAAATCCACAAGGCACACATATGCAAAAATGGAATCTGCTTTATTAATGATTTTGTAATAACTAAAGAGATAAACGAAGAAATAATATTAGGCACCCCCTTTATAACCCAAATAAAACCCTATGTCGTTGATTTGGACGGCATCCACACCACTACTCTAGGAAAAGATATCATTTTTCCCTACCTAAATAATATGTCAAAAGAAGAAAGTGAATTTTTAAAAGAAAAAACTATCTTTAGAATAAATCTGCTTTCCCAACAAATAAACTATTTAAAGGATGAGATAAAATTTAAACAGATTGAATCCGCTTTAAAAAATCCGATGGTAGAAACCAAAATTAAAAGCCTACAAGAATTTATAGAACGAGAAGTATGTTTAGAATTTCCTAATGCCTTTTGGGATAGGAAACACCATATTATTGAGTTACGATATATTGAGGGATTCAACGAAAAGAATATCCCTACTAGGGAACGACCTATTCAAATGAATCAGGAGTTAATGGAATATTGTAAAAAAGAAATCAATGATTTACTTGATAAAAAGATTATTAGACCTTCCAAGTCACCATGGAGTTGTTCAGCATTCTATGTGAATAATAATAGTGCGGAAAAAAAAAAGAGGGGCCCCAAGGCTAGTAATTAATTATAAGCCCCTTAACAAAGTTTTAAAATGGATCAGCTATCCAATACCCAATAAAAGAGATCTACTTAAAAGAACTTATAAAGCTAACATTTATAGTAAGTTCGATATGAAATCCAGATTTTGGCAAATACAGATAGTAGAAAAGATAAATATAAAACAACTTTTAATGTACCTTTCGGACAATATGAATGGAATGTAATGTCATTCGGATTAAAAGATGCACCATCTGAATTTCAGAATATAATGAACAACATATTTAATCCACATAGTAATATTTCTATAGTTTACGTAGATGATGTTTTAATATACTCAGATGATATTGACCAACACTTCAAACATATCCAAACCTTTTTAAAAGTTGTTAAGCAAAACAGATTAGTAGTAAGCGCTAAAAAGATTAAGTTATTCCAGACTGCTATTAGATTCCTTGGGCATGACTTATATCATGGAACCTATAATCCCATTTGTAGAGCCCACGAGGGACTTAATGAGTCGTTGGGTCTACTAATGACTCGTGGTCCTCTCTCATCATCTTCATTGAAAAAATGTTCCTCATCTACTAAATTTCCTCACTGCACAGGTCAATTGACGAATCGTTAAGTGCACAACAACTCATTACTTCCTTTCGTCCTAATCATTGGGAAACCTGATAACGAGCAAACTGACGAGTCGTGAAGTGACACCACGACTTGTTCCTTAACCAGCTAGATCTCTTGGTCTGCAACTTTCTCTGCGTACTTAAAGACCACACTAATAACTCGTTGACTCACACGAAGAGTCATCCCTAGACCCGTCGCCATGGCTAATACTTCTTCAAATCTGGGCTCCTCCTAACGGGTCACCTAATGACCCGTCATGTCACACCACGAGTCATGGATGATTCATTCTGTGACCTGGTGTAGGTTTTCATATTTTTTCCATTTCAACCTTCGAGTCTGGTCTTAGAGACTTTGGGGTATTACACACTTGAAATGTTGGAGGATTCATCCAAATCAAATCCCAAACTCAGACAGCAGTTGCAGACCCATTTGTATTAACTGGTATAACGACCTACTGATTGGCCTTGTTAGTCATTGCCTGGGCCAGCATCTGAATAGAAGCCAAAAATTCTGCGGGGGATACCTAGTAATCATGAGGAGCCGCTTGAACTAGTGGAACCAGCTAGTAAGCATTTCTGGTCCTTCTTCCATTTCCTCTTTTGGGAGGCATAGTTAGCTGAAAAGGGTAGAGCACGAGTTAGGAAGACATTTTTGAGAACAACACTCTATGCACGATAAGAATCATGAATAAAGGGAATTTTTTTCCTAAAAATGCCGCATAGATTCATCTCATAAGTGTGACACACTTTACACCCATGAAAACGACTCTACTTGACGCAATGTACGGACATCCTACGATACATTAAACCTGATGCTTTGATACCAAGTTTTTCATAATTTGAGTTCACACCCTGGACACAACATGGTACTTAGGATCACAAGTAACCCCAAGAAAACCGTGGTAAAGAATATTTCTACTAAGGCTTATCTGCTAAAAATAATTGTAATAAAGTGGAAGCTGACAACGAAATAAACTAATACTTAATAATGACAAAATTTGAAAAAAAAATTCTAGTAACCCAATTCGAATCTATAAATACTGTTTGAAAGCCTTCTAAATTGACCTAATGAGTTACTGGGACAAACCCCCAACTAATGGTATCAGAGCCATGTTGGGCGGGAGGAGTATGAGTTTGAGTAGCTAAATCTTTATACTATCCTAGAGCCAGTCGAAATTATGTTGCTCTTAAGCGGTTATTTCTGTGTCTAGTTTTGCTGATACTCTTACTCTATTTTCTTAGTTTTATTCCTTAAGTTGGGTAACCATTTAATCACGATCTAGACGTTGGTAAGCCTTTATTCTCCGTTGGATTAGCTCTAAAGTTTTGATACTAAAGCCGGACCCGTATGATGTTCCTGTCACCAGACCTAAAGGAATAAGATAAAAGAAATTAGATAAGATAACCAGTAAATACTTCACAAAGAAATAACTATTAAGGAGTAACATCTAAAGTAGATATTGGCCCCAGGATAGTAATAGCATTCCCCCGAATACTTCATATTATATTAAAATTTATGCTTACACATCCATTTACAAAACAAATAAAGTACTACAACAGGAGAAAATGGATATGTTTGAAATATAAATGTAACTATAAAAAGAAAAGAACAGAAATATTAAAGAACTTAGACTATTATAAAAAACTAATACCTTCAGAAACTCTGGATAATTATTCTAGAAAAGTAACTAGAAAATTAATTCTTGACAATCTAATAAGGTTATATAATGAATTGTGTTATGTTAGTCATAATTTGTCTATACAAAGAAGACAATTAGATTATATATTAATTATTCAGTTAAAACTATCTGCACATTTTTAATGGATACCTCTGAAAATCAGAACATAATAAATAGTATTAATATTTCTGCAACAACTACTAAAATAGTTATAGAGAGCATTTTACAAAATTGAAATATCCCAAAGGAACATTTTGCAAAGGTATATAAGACTGGACACTTTAATTTTATTAAAAATTATAATATTAAAACCTCTGAATCTACGGTCGCTATTAATAAGTCTATTGAGATTATTACACTAATAGCAGCTGAAGACATTAACAGATATAGGAAAAACTATAAGTTTCTTCACATAGGACTTGTCCTGGTCGCGGTTCAACCGTTGTATCGATTAGGCTTAGATGTACCTATATGTCTTCTATTAAGAGACAATAGGCTAGGCTTAGATGTACCTATATGTCTTCTATTAAGAGACAATAGGCTACTAAACTTTGATGATTCATTATTAGCAATATTACAAAGTAACCTAGCTAATGACCCGGTATATTTTAATTGTTATCCCAATTTTTCAATAGATATTAATGATCAAAATGTTATGGATACCCTATCATTAAATGTTAAAACGAAACATTAATAGCAAAGAAAATACATGAGAAATAGCCATAATATACAGACTATATTATAGGCTAATGAAAACTACCCTAGCATATGTAACAAAGGGGTTACCATGCTTATGGAAGCCAATCACAATCACAACAATATTTTCGTCCCAAAAACGATAAAATGGGATGATGTGTTAGTAAAGGATAATTGGCATTTTGACTCCATAACGGAGCCAAAAATTGAGGAAGAAAATTCAACCATTGAGAAGGTAATACAATTTACGGATGGATCTATAGATTTTAAATTTCTAAGATCCCAATCCTTTAGTCATGCTTCTTCAAGTAAAAGAATGTCCTTTTCGAGACCTTCATTTTCAAAAACGCCAGAAGAAAAGGAGGTAACACTTGAAGACGTAGAGAAAAAACTAAAGGGAGTAGATTTCTCTGAAACAATTCCTAAGTTGAATATGAACCTAGAATTACCAAAAGAACAAGTCCCATGGCTAGTGAGATGCTAGGAGCAAGAGACTCTTTATGCATGATTAGATATGATTAGGAGTTCGAACCAGACTTTGAATATTTAGATAAACTCTGGTCAGATCCAGAAAATAGCATAAAAAGGCAATGGTATGCAGAAAAATATTCATTAAAGGAAAGATTATCCTTTACGAAAAAATGGTGCGCCGTTATGAAAAGGATGAGATTCAATATAGAGTTCTTTAAATGGTTTGAGTACACAGGAAAATTGGATGATCAAAAGGAAGCATGATTGTTAATAAATGCCATACCAAAACTAAGGTGGTTGAATCTACAATTCCTCCACTATAGGAAATTAGTTTACCAATAGATGGTAGAATTGTCACAGCTACACCTTTTAAAATTGATATACTAGACACCCAAGGTGATCCTAAGAATAAAGATATAAATAGATTAATTCAACAAAACAATTACACTAATCAATTACTATACGTAGTCTCTAATCAGATTCTTAAGACTTATAATAAATCAATTTTCAAGGATAAACCTGCCCTTCCTACAATAATAAAAAATTAGAAACCCATCCAATATTTAAATTACAAGAATTTACCAAAGATAAATTCCCCAATTTTTAAGAAAAGTTTGAAATCACAGATGATCTTATAGAAAATATTAATGAAAAGTTAATGGCTGAATTAAAATTAAAGAATGAATTAAAATTAAAAGATGATAAGGTCATAAGAACAATATCTACAAAACTCTGATAACAACATTAATAAGTTAAGCTCTAAATATTCCATCAAAAAGAATTATTATAATAAACCCTCATTCCCGGATATGCAGTATGAAGAAAATGAATTTTTATCTCATACTTCACACTATGGAAATGAAATTGCTGAATGGAATATTGATGGACTTGCCGAACATCAGATATACAACAAGTTACATAAAATGAGGATGACCATTACGGCCTATAAAATGAAAAACTGCACGGATAAACAAGCTGCCACTCTAATTATATCTGGATTTACAGGGACATTAAAATATTGGTGGGAGAATTATCTCACTGAAGATAACAGACATAGTGTAACAAATGCTACAACCATCACTCAAGCTATTAAGACTGAATCTACAGGACAAACTTTTGAAAATCTTTGCGTAGAAGACGCCACCGCTACCTTAATTTATAGTATAGCAAAAAATTTTATAGGAGAACCTCAACTTTTTCAAGATAGGAGTTTAGAAATACTATCTAACCTATCTTGCCCAAAGTTAGATGATTTTAGATGGTATAAGGATGTATTCCTTAACAAGGTTATGGTCAAAGAAGACTGTAGTCATGATTATTGGAAAGAAAAATTCATAAGTGGTTTACCAACATTATTCGCTGAAAAGGTTAGAATAAAATTAAAAGATAGATTTGATGAAAAAATTCCTTATAGCCAATTAACCTATGGTGACCTTATAAGTTTTATAAATGTCACAAGACTTGAATTATGTACAGATATGAAGCTTAAAAATCAACTTAAAAGGGATAATAAAATATCCAAAAAAGAAATAGGAAGCTTTTGTCAAGATTTTTGATACATCAAGTTGTCTGCCCCTTCAAAAGAGGAATCCAAGAAAATTAAAAGATGACACAAGCACTATAAAAATAAATCTTAAAAACCCCATCATTACAGAAAAAGATTTAAAAGGCACAAACGAGAAGCCAACAAAGGTGGCTTCCAAGAAAATAATGATAAGTGTTGGAATTGTGGAAAATTCTGCCATATGGCTAAGGATTGTAAGGTCCCTAATAAAAAGAAGGATAAGATCAATATTTTAGAACTTGAGCAAGAAATAAAAGATAGATTATACTCTATTCTTGATGAACATGACAATAATTCTTCCCTTGAAGAAAGTTTCAGTGATGAAGACTAGCTTAATATAGCATATAGTTCTGACAATGGTGACACAACTGATCATTGTGGATGTACGGGAGCAATCTGCACCTGTGCTAGCCACTCAGTAAATGTCATTACCAATAATAACAAGGAAATCTTCTTTGATATGATTGATCATATTGAAGATAAAG
Source organism: Datura wrightii (assembly GCA_035772735.1). Lineage (NCBI taxonomy): Eukaryota > Viridiplantae > Streptophyta > Magnoliopsida > Solanales > Solanaceae > Datura > Datura wrightii. The sequence goes on along the minus strand of JASDFA010000002.1, from coordinate 90,187,592 downwards.
ATCTTAAAAGAAAATATTTAATAGAATTAAAAAATATAGTTCTTAACCAACAACATGACAAAGAAACAATTGAGCCTTTTAATATGAAAAATGTACTAAATAAATTTAAAGAACAAAAGTCTAGTACAACAGTAGAAGATCTTCAAACCGAATTATTACATATTAAAAATGAAGTCAAAGAAGTTAAACAAAGATTTAACAAGCTAGAAACAGATGCCCTTGCTAATAAACTATTAAGTGAACTAGTACCAATGCAAGAATTTGAATTGTATCGATCCGAAGCAGGAGAAACATCAAAATTAGAAAAAAATGAAGAAGAATATGAGTCTCTTGGGAGACCTCTAGAAGGTAAATCTGGAGTAAAAACTATTGCAATAGTTAAAGCCCAAAGCTGGCATATACCTATCTCATTGGTTATAAATAGAAATTATACTATTCACAAAATTGCAGTATTAGACACAGGTGCAGACCAAAACTGGATTATTGAAGGAATAATCCCTTCTAAGTACCTTGAAAAAAGTACAACGCGGTTATTCTCCGCGACAAGTGAAAGACTCAAAATAAATTATAAACTCCATAAGACACACATATGCAACAATTAAATCTGCTTTATTAATGATTTTTTAATAACTAAAGAGATAAACGAAGAAATAATATTAGGCACCCCCTTTATAACCCAAATAAAAACCTATGTCGCTTATTTGGATGGCATCCACACCACTGCTCTAGGAACAGATATCATTTTTACCTACCTAAATAATATGTCAAAAGAAGAAAGTAAATTTATAAGAGAAAAAACTCTCTTTAGAATAAATCTGCTTTCCCAACAAATAAACTATTTAAAGGATGAGATAAAATTTAAATTTATTGAATCCGCTTTAAAAAATCTGAAGGTAGAAACAAAAATTAAAAGCCTACAAGAATTCATAGAATGAGAAGTCTGTGTAGAATTTTCTAATGCCTTTTGGGATAGGAAACGACATATTATTGAGTTACCATATATTGAGGGATTCAACGAAAAAAATATCCCCACTAGGGAAAGACCTATTCAAATGAATCAGGAGTTAATGGAATATTGTAAAAAAGAAATCAATGATTTACTTGATAAAAAGATTATCATACCTTCCAAGTCACCATGGAGTTGTTCAGCATTCTATGTCAGTAATAGTGCGGAAAAAGAAAGAAGGGCCCCAAGGCTAGTAATTAATTATAAGCCCCTTAACAAAGTTTTAAAATGGATCAGGTATCCAATACCCAATAAAAGAGATCTTCTTAAAAGAGCTTATAAAGCTAACATTTATAGTAAGTTCGATATGAAATCCAGATTTTGGCAAATACAGATAGCAGAAAAAGATAAATATAAAACAACTTTTAAAGTACCTTTCGGACAATATGAATGGAATGTAATGCCATTCGGATTAAAAAATGCACCGTCTGAATTTAAGAATATAATGAACATCATATTTAATCCACATAGTCATATTTCTATAGTTTACATAGATGATGTTTTAATATACTCAGAAGATATTGACCAACACTTCAAACATATCCAAACCTTTTTAAAAGATGTTAAGCAAAACAAATTAGTAGTAAGCGCTAAAAAGATTAAGTTATTCCAGACTGCTATTAGATTCCTTGGTCATGACTTATATCAAGGAACCTATAAACCCATTTGTAGAGCCATAGAGTTCTCATCCAAATTTCTAGATGAATTAATTGATAAAACTCAGCTTCAGAGATTCTTAGGAAGTCTCAATTACGTTGCAGATTTTATTCCAAATATTAGACAGGTTTGTAAACCTCTTTATCAACGTCTTAAGAAGGATCCAGTCCCATGGAGATTAGAACAACAGAGACAGTCGAAAAACTAAAATCACTAGTTTTAAAACTTCCATGCCTAGGAATACCACATCCAGAGGCATTCATGATAGTAGAAACTGACGCCTCAGACATAGGATATGGAGGCATCCTTAAAAAAAAAATCTCCCTAGATAACCCTGAACAATTAGTAAGATTCACTTCAGGAATCTGGAATAATAGTCAGAAAAATTACAACACCATTAAAAAGGAAATTCTGGCTATAGTGCTATGTGTCACAAAATATCAAGATGATCTAATAAATAAAGAATTTTTACTACGAGTAGACTGCAAAGCAGCCAAATATGTTTTACAAAAAGATGTACAAAATTTGGTTTCTAAACAAATATTTGCTAGATGGCAGGCTTTGTTATCCAGCTTTGATTTTCAAATCGAGCTTATACAAGGAGAAAATAATTCTATCCCAGATTTTTCGACTAGGGAATTTCTACAGGGAACTAAATGAGACCCGGAACACCAGGTATAAGGCCCTTGAGGCCTCCATTTCAGCCTTTCAAACCAGAAGAAATAATGAAAAGACCCTTCAAAGAAGAGGAAAAACCTAAACCAAAAAATAAATATTTAGTTTTGGCAGAATTCCCATCTTTGCTAGAAGCTACTATTCCGTCCCCATTAAAGGAACCCATAACCAGTCAGACCAGATTACAACCATTAAAATCAGTTTTTAAAGCAGACTCTTCATCAGGCGACAAAACTATCTCTATCCAAACCAAGGACAACTATGAAATGAAGCCACCAGAGACATACTCTCAAACAGTTCTGCCAGCGACTCCTAAAAAGAAAATGGAGAAAAATATTCCAAATAAACAACAGTTTGAGCTAACAGTTTTATAGGTACTGCCGATCATGGCCCTCGATAAAAAATATGAAGGTTGTGGAGTACCCGAGTTACTAAAACCCTGCTACACAAATTTGAATTATGTGGAGACAGATGATCCCCTTAAAACCCGAAGGAATTATGAGTTCATTTTAACAGACACCGATTCAGTAAAAATTGAGCATAAAATAAAATGTATGGATAATCTTGACAGTATTCGACACTCGAAGTTCACAATTAAAAGAACTTTAAGTCCGTTTGAATGGTTTGTAGATCATCTCCATACACCCATTCCCCTATCAAGAACCCATAGACCCCAGACATACAACTAGTATGATTATAAGGCATCCTGGTATAAATTTATGTATCTAAGGCCCAACACTCACTCTTTGTTTGTCAAGTATTCATAATAAACGAAAAGCACGATAATTCCCAGATGGTTTTACGAATGGTGGAACCAATTTGGAGGAAATAAACAGGTATTGTCAAAACATTTTTAGACACAGTTTGAAAATTTTCAGGTAGAGCAGAATATTTCTACCCTAGAAGAAAATATTAAAATATGTAATTTTTTAATTGCAAAAAGAATCTTATATATTATCAGCTGGTCCTTTGATATTCATGAATTTGATAGGATTAAATATCTGAGTAAGACCATCAAAATCAAAGGCTGGGCACCAACACCCCAGGAAGATAAGGAAACTTCAAGTTCTTCATTACGACAGGATTCCCAATTGTCCAAGGAAGAATTAAAAAGAAGGCTCCAGCAAGCCTTGTCAAATTTGAAAAAAGATACCCAACAAAAACAGATAATTGAATTATTAGATACTGCATCCTCTCATACAAGTGAAGAAAGCAATGGAGACATGCTAGATCCGCAAGGGATAGCTCAAGCTTAGCTTCTCAACTAAAGGAGGCGGCCAGACTATCCTTTTAGAAAAATGAAAAACTACTACAATCAAAAGCAGTGGACCCCTCAGGAATCCACCAAAAATACAATGCAGCAGAAAGACAAGCTACATAAGGACAAAATGGAATCTCTACAAACTCCCATGCAAATGAAGACGAATCTTCATCAAATTCCAAGGTCACATCAGGACAAATATCAAATTTCAATGAAATCAAGTTTCAAGAAGATGAAGACATCTTTTAAATAGATCTGTGTAAAATCAAATCATGATCTAAAAGTGACTTCAATCTAATTTCATAGAATTCTTACAAATTACTTATGAGTTGATACCCTCTATGTTCTAAAGTATTCTTGATGGTCAATGGGAAGATTTTATACATGTTTCGATTACAAACTCATAAGTTCAAGTTTTAGAAGATTTTTCCCAATTATGCCAGTTTATGAAAAAGACTAGTTTATGATTGAGGATTTCAAGTATGATGAATTATCTAGCATGTATGGATGTTTATAAATGACCCACGTATGCATTTATGATGTCACTTATGAAGTCTATTTTGCGCAAGCATATTTTAAGATTTGGGAAAGCCCACTTAAGAAAAACACGATTTCATGATTTAGCGAAGGCTAATAAGTTCAGTTATTTCAAGATTTGGAGTCAAGACTCCCCATATGTTAATATCTAAGCTATGTTTTTATATATGATTATATGAGCATTATATATATTTTGGGAGTAGATTTTAGCACCGAGTAGGCTAGGGGTTCTAAGGTTCCTAGTCTCATAAACTACATACCAATATAGGTATACTTTGAGGCTTCTGAAGAGAGCGTTTCCACTGACCAAGGGCACACCGTGATATCAAAACTTATTTAATCCTTGCCCGGGCAAGGCTAACGATGGACCTCCTCCACATGGACATGGGATCATCATGCACTCATACATGGAGGTCATCGATTAAGATGAGTCTCCCATTATTACTCATGATTTCAGTAATGCATGTATTATAAGATATGATGTAATGTTTTCAACAGGTTTGATCCAAGGATCAGTTTATAGGATTTTACTTATAATTTTAGATATGGCAATTCATATGCATTTATTTTAAGTTTTCAGTTATTTGATTTAGATATGAGATGCAGTTTATGACTATTCATGTTTTCAGATATCAGCACACAATCCTTAGTCTCATGATGTTATGATTTATGTTATTATACATGATTTTAGTTTACACTTACTTAGCCTGTTTTACTTACCTCGCATCCTCAGTACATTCCAACTACTAATCGCATAATCTATGCTATATTGTTTCATGATACAGGTTAAGAAGTTCAGACTCAACGTCGCCGTTAACCAGTTCTCATAGCTTAGTCTAGTTCTCTTATTGGTGAGTCCTCATCCTTTGAGGACCTTCAGCTTGTTGAGTTGTGTACTTTTAGTTTTTATACATTTACTGAGCTAGTTGGGGATGATGTCCTATCAACTCATCAGGTATGTTGGAAGCTTTTTGGACATTGTGTAGAAAAGCAGCTTGTTAAGGTTTACTCTGTTTGTTTGATGTATGTTTAGACTCCGCTATTTCATAATTCAGTCATCCGCTTTGCTTATGTTTATTTTAGTTATCATGTTCATGTTATGGGTTTACTTGGAGACATTTACGGTACTAGGTTCCGTATCTAGATCTAGACGTATGTTCGGGTTGTGACAAACATGGTATCAGAGCAAAAGGTTCAGTGTGTCCTAGGGTGTCTGAAAGCTGCATTAAGTAGAGTCTTCTCTATGGGTGTGAAGCACGCCACACTTATGGAGAAGAGGCTACAAGATGTTTTAGGGAATTTCCCTTCTTTCATGACATATGTTGCGTGATTAAGTATCTCTCTATCCTTCTAACTCATGCTATATGCATTTGTAGAATCATGCCTCTATGCCAAGTAAATGGTAGAAAGAGCAGAAATGAAAATGGCCACGAATATGGCAAGGCACCAGCAAGCCCGCTAGCCCTTGAAGATCCTTTGCCCGAGCAGGTCTCTCATACTGAGTTTAGGGTATCTTTTCAGATGTTGGCCCAAGCTTTGACTGCTTAGGTCAACCAGTAGGCAGTGGCCCATGTCCCGCAGAATAGGAGCACAATGGTAGATTGAGTTCGGGATTTCCTCAGGAGGAATACTCCGGAATTCCTTAGGTTGAGAGTGGATGAGTACATGATTTTCTGAAGGAGATACAGAAGATCACCCAGATTATGAGGGTGACGGGAGAAGAAATCGTAGACTTAGGCTCCTATCAGCTGAAGGGATTTGCTTATATATGGTACCGTTAGTGGAGGGACGAAAAAGCAGTGGGCACAGTTCTTGTGAACTGGGAGGAGTTCATGATAGCCTTCTTAGATAGGTTCTTCGGTAGGGAGTTGAGGGAGGTAAAGGTGGCAGAGTTCATCAACTTGAAGAAAAATGATATGACCGTCTAAGAGTACAACTTGGAGTTCACTCAGCTGTCAAAATATGCGCCGGAGATGGTGCAGACTAAAGGGCACATATGAATAGATTTTTGTATGGAGTGTTTGACTTGCTGGTCAAGGAGTGTAGGATGGTGATGCTGAACAATGACCTGGACTTCTATCGATTTATCATATACGCCCAACGGATGGAGGCAGATCAAATGAAGGATAAGGCAAGAAAGGCCAAGAGGGTCGGGATTAGAAGTATTGGGTTTTCCTAGGAGAGGTCCAGTGGTGAGCATCATCATCAGTCTCATCAGAGACCATCAGTTCCAGAACTGTCATCAGCTAGTGCTCCATCTAGATCTAGGCGCGAGCCGAAGGGGAGAACATTAGGCTCTAGAGGTCAGGGGAGAAGGTTAGGAGACTGTAGCATTCCAATTTGCAGCAATTGTGGTAGGAAGAACCACCAAGAATGGCTAGCGGGTTTAGGTGTGTGTTTTATGTGTGGGAAGCTCGAACATTTGCTCAGAGATTGTCAGTGGCCAGATAGGGCCATGCTAAAGGCCGTGACCCAGCTTCCTGTTCAGCAGCTCCACCAGCACGCTCAGCTCAGTAGGGTGCATCCACTAGTGCAAGTGCTAGTTAACGTCATAACAAGTTTTATTCCCTATCATCATGTCATGAGCAGGAGGTCTCCCCAGATGTGGTCACTGGTATGTTACAAATGTTCTATCTGGATGTATATGTATTTTTAGATCTAGTGGCTATTTTATCCTTTATGATGCCTTATATTTCTATTAATTTCAAAGTTAGTCCTGAAATTTAATCAGAACCCTTCTAGTCTCTACTCCAGTCGGTGACTCAATTATGGCTCAACGGGTACATAGAAATTGCCCTGTCACAGTCCATCAGAAATTTACCTCAGCCAATCTAGTAGATTTAGACATGACTTATTTCGATGTTACCTTTGGTATGGATTGGTTTCATGCATGTTACGCTTCAGTGAATTATAGAACCCATACGTAAGAGTTCTGATTTTCGGTTGAGCCAGTCCTAGAATGGAAGGGTAATTCTTTTGTGCCTGTAGTTCACTTTGTTTCCTACGTTAAGGCTAGAGATATGATTTTCAAGGGTTATGTTTATCATCTAGTTTGGGTTAAGCATGCAACGTCCGAAACCCCCACTCTCCAGTCAGCTTCTATAGTATGGATGAGGATCCACATGAATTCATTGATGAGATCCAAAAGATCACCAAGATTATAGGGGTGACTCGGGAGGACTGTGCAGATATAGCCTCTTATTAGCTAAAAAGGGTTGCTTATATCTAGTTCAGACAATGGAAGTGTAGTAGGGGAGTCGGTGCGGGTCCTATTTGTTGGGATGAGTTCCTTACTGCATTCTTTGATTGGTTCTTTCCCTGAGAGATGAGGGAGATCAAGGTAGCCGAGTTTGTGAACTTGAGGCAAAATAACATGATAGTCTAGGGGTACGCCTTGGAGTTCACCCGCTTGTCCAAATACGCACCAGAGATGGTGGCTGATCAGAGAGCTCGAGTAAGCAGGTTCATGCATGGGATAATGTCACGCCCTACCTTGGTAGGTATGATTGGCACCTGGTGCCATACTGGTCAGCACTAATCTGACTGGACTGGGGCACGTATTACACTTAATTAAAGAAAAAAAGGGCTATATCTCGGTTGTAAGTGCCGCCTCTAGGCGACAAGGCCACCTGTAAAAGAAGACGGCCGACTACAACAATGCAATAACAGGAATCCTATGCGCGCCGACAAGGCCACCATACTGTCTAGTTATAACTGAAAAGTAATACAAGCATTAAACTACGCTATGATCGACAAGGCCACCAACTAACTAGCTAAACAAGGCCCCACATGGCCAACACAAGAAATAAAGAATAAACGGGCTCCACAAGGCCAACAATAGCTGACCACGGGGAATGTACAATAGTATGCAAGCCTCTAGGAGTGATATAATGATCAAGACAGGGCCCCGACCGACCCAAAAACTGTACATCAAGAGTACAAACCTCTACTAACTTTCAACTCCGGAGGGAAGGAGCTTAATAAACTACTGACTTCAGCTAGAGGTTCTTCCGCACCTGCAGGCAAGTAATGCAGCTCCCTGAGTGGGCGTTAGTACAACATGTACTGAGTATGTAAGGCAGAAAGATATTAACTGACTGAGAGCTGGTAAAAATATAGTAATTAAAGAAAGAGAGTAAGGGTTTAACCTGAATACCTTCACTTCCTGAACTATCTTTACAACAAGTCTGTATAAGCAAACAAGAACCTAATCAGGCCCCTATAAGCTTGGAAGGTACAAACAACACAGAAGAACCTACATGGGCCCCCATAAGCCCTGTAAAATACAAACAAGGTCCACTCTTACTACCTGGGTATTAAGGATGGTGTGTATACTCTAACTCAGGATGACCCTCGTGACCTCAATCCGGTGAAACTCATTACAACCCTCGCAGCCTCAATCTGATGAAACTCTATACGACCCTCGAAGCCTCAGTAAATGGAAATCTGTGTGGCCCTCGCGGCCTTAATAAATGGAACTCAAAATGGCCCCGCAGCCTCAGTAAATGGGACTCTATATGGCCCTCGACCTTAATAAATGGAACTCATATGGCCCTCACGGCCTCAGTAAATGGAACTCTGTATGTCCCTCAAAGCCTCAATAAATGGAACTCAAAATGGCCCTCACGGCCTCAGTAAATGGAATTGTGCATAGGATAACAACTAACTATTCAACATCGAAGTAAGACCATTCTAGCTAGATTAACTCGGGCAAGAATTACTATCTTGCCATCATAGGCTCAATTCAGTCTAACAACTAACACCAATAAGTTTATTCTGAAGTAAAATAGATATGCGGGTCGTACTAACTTTATGAAGAATGTAACTTGCCGTAGGGATAGCCTTACATACCTCAAGTGCTGACTTTCTGTCTAAAAAGCTAGTTTCAATCTGTATTCAACAGCCCTTCCCAACTGTAATCGTATTACTGCGAGAACGAGACTAGTTTCAATATTAAATTTGGTGAAAATGATAACTTTTAATAATAATAACAACTATACTTCATCTTGATGAAATACGATCAAAAACGTATAATTTCTGGAGAGTTTAGAAGGTACAAATACTTACTTAAAGCCTGTGGTTGTATAGAAATTAGTTTGGAGCAATTCTGAAAAATTTTACTCGGCGGAGCTATGATTTTCTAGGAGAATTTCACAAAAATAACTCCATAGTAATGCTCCCTGCAGGCTTAAACTTCAATACCTGAAGTTAATTTGAATTTGAATAGCGTTTGATAGCATAATCGGGCAAAAACTAACTAATTTCTCTGTTCTCTCTCAAGTCTGGCCGTGGGAATTATTTGGAATGTGATCTCAATTAAATAGAGGGCCTTATATATATATTAGGGCGGTGGCAGGGAGGTGCGCCGCACTGCCCATCTCGCCAACCTCCCTGCGCCCCGCGCTTCTCAAGGCGCCAGTAGGCCTAGCGCGTTGCGCTGGCCAGTGTATGCATCGTTCCTATTCGTGCCCACTTCCGAGGATTTCCCCTACGCAACAAACTCTTCTCACCTACCACAACTCACATATACGACTACTAAACGTTAACATTTTTACGGGGTGTAACATCCACCCCCCCTTAGGAACATTCTTCTCCAAATGTCTACCTTAATTCACAGAAGTTTAACTCTCCTAAATATTATTCTGTAAAAATTTTGGTAGAGTCTCCCCTGTAATATGGTCTAACTGAAAAATCCTTAAACGCAGAAAAGTCAAAAATAGATATATCGCATGACATCATAACAACTCTTTCACAATAAAATGGCAGTCAACTGAATAGTCCAAGTAGCATGAATCATAGAACAACAACTGAATCAATGACTTCACTTAACTACATAATCAGGACTAATCCTGGAACAACTGAGAATATTGGGATCTCATATTGTCCTCAACTTCCCAGGTCATTTCTTCTGTATTCCTCTTTCTCCCCAATACCTTAATAAATGCAACATTTTTGTTCTCAACCTACGAACCTGCCGATCCAATATGGCCACTGGGACTTTTTCATAAGCTAACTCCTTAGTAACCTGGACGTCCTCAACTGGTACAACTCGGGATGGATCTCCTATACACTTCCATCACATCGATACATAAAAGACCACGTGAATAGACTCTAACTCTAAAGGAAAATCTAACTCATATGCCACCAGGTCTATTCTCCGGAGGATTCAATACGGCCCAATAAATCTTGGGCTAAGTTTGTCTTTCTTGCCAAATCTCATTACGCCCTTCATCAGTGATACCTTAAGGAATACCCAATCACCAACATTGAACTCTAAGTCCTCACGCCAAACATCAAAGTAGGACTTTTGATGACTTTGGGTTGTCAAAAAATGTTCTCTATTAAGCTTTACTTTTTCATCCGATTGGTGGATCATTCTAATTCAATTAGTTTTGATTCACCTACCTAGAACCAATCAACTGGGCATTTGCACTTTTTCCCATATAAGGCCTCATACGGTGCCATCTGAATTGTCGAATGATAACTATTATTATAAGCAAACTCAATAAGGGGTAAATGTTCATCCCAACTACCCCCAAAGTCTAGCATGCATGCTCGTAGCATATCCTCGAGCATATGAATTGTACGTTCTATCTGCTCGTCTGTCTGAGAATGGAATGCTGTACTCAAATTAACTTGTGTCCCCAAACCTTTCTGAAATGATTACCAGAATCTAGCTGTAAAGTGTGCTCCCCTGTCAGAAATAATAGATACTGGGACCCCATATAGCCTAATTATTTCTCTAATGTATAACTCGGCATAGTCCTCACCTGAAAAAGTGGTCTTGACTGGCTGAAAATAAGCCGACTTCGTCAATCTATCGACAATCACCCAGATGGAATCAAATTTGTGCCTAGTGCGGGGTAGTCTGGTCACAAAACCCATGTTAACTACCTCCCATTTCCACATAAGTGTAGCTATTTCCTGAGTTAGGCTGTCGGGTATCTGATGTTCAGCTTTTACCTGTTGACAATTAGGACATTGCGCTACAAATTCAACTACACCTTTCTTCATTCCAGGCCACCAATATACCTCTGTTATGTCATGGTACATTTTCATTGAACCTGGATGAAAGGAATAACAAGAGTAATGTACCTCTGCCATGATTTGCTGGCAGAGACCTACTACATCCGGGATGCAGAGGCGACCTCTATACCTAAAAAATCCATCTCCGGCCACCTCAAAAACTGATATTTCAACCTGCTGAACTCTATCTCTGAGTTGTGCTAAATAAAAAGCCTCATATTCTACTACCAAGGATGACACTACTATATTATGAACTATTGCTCCATTATCCTCTATATCAACTACTCGAACTGCTAAGCTGGCTAGCTGATGCAATTCTCGGGTCATTTCCCGCTACTCCAGCCTCAGATATTCCAAACTGCCCATAGATCAGCGGCTAAGAGCATCCGCCACAATATTAGCTTTCCTTGGGTGATACAAGATGTTCACATCATAATCTTTCAACAATTCTAACCAATGGCATTGTCGCTTTCAGCTCTTTCAGTGTGAAAATGTACTGAAGACTTTTATGGTCAGTAAAAATATCCACATGCACCCCATATAAGTAATGTCTCCATATGATTAAGACGTGAACCACTGCAGCTAACTCCAGATCGTGGATGTGATAGTTCTTTTCATGTTTTCTCAATTTCCTCAAAGCATACACTATTACCTTTCCATGTTGCATTAAAACATACCTTAAACTGACGCCTGAGTCGTCACAATACACCGCATAACCCTCTGAACCTTCCGACAAAGCTAACACTAGTGCTGATGTCAATCTGGTTTTCTATTCCTGGAAACTCAGCTCACAGGCTTTTTTCCATTGAAACATGGCTAGTTTTTGAGTCAATTTAGTCAAAGGTGCTGACAGGGTTGAAAACCCTTCCACGAACTTTCTGTAATACCCAGCTAACCCTAGGAAACTGCGAACCTATGTTGGGGTCGTAGGTCTGGGCCATGTTTTCACTGCCTCAATTTTCTGCGAATCGACTTGAATACCAGCCTCTGATACAATGTGACCCAAGAAGATAAAGAATTCAATTAGAACTCACATTTAGAAAACTTTGCATATAACTGGCGGTCTCTGATGATCTAAAGTACTGCCCGAAAATGATCTTTAAGTTTCGCTTCTGAGCAGGAGTAGACTAGAATATCATTAATGAACACTATTACAAACAGATCCAAATACAGCTTAAAGATACTATTCATTAGGTCCATGAACACAGTTGGCGTGTTTGTCAACCCGAAGGTCATAATTAAGAACTCAAAATGGCCATACCTAGTCCTGAAAGTTTTCTTCGGAATATCTTTCTCTCGAACTCGAACCCGGTGGTACCCCAATCTCAAAAATTTTGGAGAAGTATTTCTCCCCTTGTAGCTGATCAAACAAATCATCTATTCTCGGAAGAGTATATTTATTCTTAACAGTAACTTTATTCAATTGCAGTAATCTATGCACATGCTTAGAGACCCATCCTTCTTTCTCACAAATAGGACTGGTGCACCCCATGGTGACGTACTGGGTCTGATAAAACCCTTATCTTACAAATCTTTTAACTATTCTTTTAATTCTTTTAATTCAGCAAGGGCCATTTGATACAGGGGTATGGATATAGGCTGAGTATCTGGTAGAAAATCTATAGAGAAATCTATTTCCCGCTCTGGGAGAATACCGGGAAGTTCATCTAGAAACACATCTAGGAACTCATTAACAATTGGGATAGAATGGAGAGTCGGAGATTCTTCTTGTAGATCTCGAATCCTGATAATATGGTAGATAAAACCCTTTGCCATTAACTTTTTGGCCTGAAGATAGGATATAAACTTACCTTTCAGCGTAGCTGCATTACCTCTCCACTCTCGCACTATCTCTCCCGAAAAGTGAAATCGGACAATTCTGGTCCAATACACTACAGTAGCATAACATGTTGCCAACCAGTCCATACCCATAATCACATCAAAATCAATTATTTCTAATTCTACCATATTTGCTGAGGTTAAATGACCCACAACCTCTATTGTACAACCCCGATAAATTCTCTTAGCAATAATAGAGTCACCAATAGGAGTATATACCGAAAAGTGTCACTAAAGCAATTCTGGTGCTATATCAAACTTTCAAGCTACTAACGGAGTAACATACAACAAAGTGGAGCCAGGATATGTCAAAGCATAAAATGAGTGAGAACAAACATCTAATATACCTGTAACCCTGGTAATGCATATGAGCGATCCTGACCACTGCCTGATTTAGATGCCCCTGATCTACCCCGGCCTCTAGCAGTTGGAGCTGAGGGCCTGCCATGTAGAAGGCGCTGGGGTATACGAACCTGCTGGGGATCTATTCTTCTGGTCCTGACCGCCCTTTCGTCTAGTTGGGCAGTCTCTCATCATGTGCCCTTCCTACCTGCAGGTATAACAGGAGGTGAAACCATATCTACACCTCCACAGATGCTATTTCTGGCAAGTATTGCATCGGTGTATTGCTAACTCTGTCTAGTCTGGCCCCCTTTACCGCTGCGAGCTGGGTGCTCATGAGCTTTCGCCTGGGACTGACTGCCTCCGACGATCTAATTTGCCATCCTGCTGCTGCTGAAATAGGGGCCTGGGTGGCCTGCCTGAGAAACAGGGTCTGGGCCTGCCCTAAATATCTGCCTGGAAGTGTGCGGGTCTAGCTCTCCGACACCGCTCCCGACTTAACCTTTCCATAGCATAATGGTGTTGTCTGAGCTCTTCTATATTCTTAGCAAAATCCTGGATCCATGAAATGTCCATATCCTCTTGCAGAGTGGTTTTAATGCAAGATTCTCTATATTCTGGTGCAAGCCCCATAATAAACCGATGCACTCTAGCTGTCATGGTGTTAACAAATGAGGGTGCATACCTGGCTAAGGAGTCAAACCTCAATGCATATTCTTTGACACTCATTTGCCCCTGCTCTAGATGCAAAAAACTAATCTACTCTGGCCTGCTGAACCTCTTAAGGTAAATAATGATCTATAAAAGCCTCAGAAAATATAAGCCACGTAGATGGAGGTGCATCCTTGCCTCGGGACCTCTCCCAACTCTCGTACCACAAAACCGCTCCATCTCGCAATTTGAACACTTCTAACTCAACTGATTCTGTGGACGAGGCATGCATGACCCTGAATATCCTCTGAGCTGGTCTATAAAATTCTAGGGGTCCTCTTTCTGTCCCTATAAACCACGGGGGACTCAAAGCCAGAAACTCATGAACTCTTAGGATAAATAGGATAACATAATCTTAGGAAGTTACCCTATACAGCACCACTCTGTAGCACAATTGGAGGAGAAAGAAGAGTAACCACACTATTATGCCTTGCAGCCTCCTGCCTATGGAATGTGGTGCACAATACACCCATAGGCAAGACTCTACTTTGCACGACTTGCAAACTCCCTAGTATACAACTAGCTTTGCTACCAAGTTTGTCATGCCCCACCTTGGGAGGCATGATTGGCACGTAGTTCCATACTAGTCTAAACTAACTTGACTGGACTAGGGCACATTTTACACTTAATTCAAGAAATGAATAAGCTATATCTCGGCTGCGAGTGCCACCTCTAGCCGACAAGGCCACATAAAAAAGAAGACAGTTGACCACAACAACACAATAACAAGGATTCTATGCGGTCCGACAAGGACAGCATGCTGTCTAGTTATAACTGAAAAGTAAATCAGGCATTAAACTACGCTATGACCGACAAGCCCGCCAACTAACCAGCTAAACAAGGCCCCAAATGACCAACACAGGATATAAATCATACATGGGCCCCACACGGCCAAGAACAGCTAACCACAAGGAATGTACAACAGTTTGCAAGCCTCTAGGAGTGATACAATGGTTGAGACAAGGCCCCGACCTACCAAAAAATTGCACATCAAGAGTACAAACCTCTACTAACTTTCAACTCCGGAGGGAAGGAGCTGAATAAACTACTGAATTCAGCTAGAGGCTACGAACATCCCGAATTGCATCTATCCGCACCTATAGGCAAGTAATGCAGCGCCTCAGGTGGGATTCAGTACAACATGTACTGAATATGTAAGCCAGAAAGATATTAACTGATTGAGAGCTGGTAAAACTACAATAATTAAAGAAAGAGAGTAAGGATTTTACTTTAATACCTTCACTGCCTGAATTATCTAAACAACAAGTCTATATAAGCAAACAAGAACCTAACCGGGCCCCCATAAGCTGGAAGGTACAAACAACATAGAGGAACCTAGCTGGGCCCCCATAAGCCCCGACAAGTACAAACAAGGCCCACTCTTACTACCTGGGTATTAAGGATGGTGTGTATATTGTAACTCGGGATGGCCCTCGTGGCCTTAATTCGGTGAAACTCATTACAGCCCTCGCGACCTCAATTTGATGAAACTCAATACGACCCTTGCGACCTCAGTAAACAGAACTCTGCATGGCCCTCGTGGCCTCAATAAATGGAACTCAAAATGGATCTCGAAGCCTCAGTAAATGCGACTCTATATCTCCCTCGCGGTCTCAATTAATGGAACTCAATACGGCCCTCGCGACCTCAATAAATGTGGCCCTCGCGGCTTCAATAAAATGGAACTCAAAATGGCCCTCGCAGCCTTAGTAAATGGAATTGTGCATGGGATAACAGCTAACTAATGAACATCGAAGTAAGAACATAATATCTAGATTAACTCAGGCAAGAATTACTATCTTTTCGTCATAGGCTCAATGCATTCGATAAGAACTGATACCAATACGTTTACTCTAAAGTACTATAGATATGCGGGTTGTACTAACTTTACGACGAACGTAACTTTCTGAAGGGATAACCTTATATACCTCAAGTAACGACTTTCTGTCTAACGAACGAGTTTCAATCTGTATTCAACAGCCCATCCCAATTGTAATCGTATTACTGGGAGAGAGAAACTAGTTTCAGTATTAAATTCGGCCAAAACGATAACTTTTAATAATAATATCAACTATACTTCAACTTGAAAAAATACAGCCAAAAACGTATAATTTCCCGAGAGTTCAGAAGGGAGAAATGCTCACTTGAAGCCTGTGGTCGTATATAAATTAGTTTGGAGAAATTCTGACAGTTTTTTCTCGGTGGCGCTACGATTTTCCAGGTGAATTACGCGAAAACAACTCCGTAGTAATGCTTTCTGCGAGCTTAATTTGAATTTGGACAACGTTTGATAGCGTAATCAGATGAAAACTCACTAATTTCTCTGTTCTCTCTCAAGTTTGGCCATGGGAATTATTTGGAAAGTGATCTGAATTTAATAGAGGGCCTTATATATATACTAGGGCAGTGGCAGGGAGGCGCTCCGCACTACCCATTGCGCTAACCTCCCTGTGCACCGCGCCTCTCATTTATTGGGCAACCCTAGCGCGCCACGCCTCTCAAGGCACCAGCAAGCCTGGCGCGCTGCACTGTCCAGTGTACGAATCGGTCCTATTCAATCCCACTTTTGAGGCTTTCCACTATGCAACAAACTCTTCTCACTTACAACAACTCACATATACGACTACTAAAGGGTAACATTTTTATTGGTTGTAACAGATGGCATACTATTTGGTCAAAGATTGATAGACCTCTATGCTTCATCAAGATATTGAATTATCACGGTTGGTCCTGTACGCCCAGTAGATAGAGGCGGTGCAGGTGAGTAAGAGAGAGAGAGGCCAAGAGGGCCAGGATCGACAGTTTCAGGTTCTCCCAATAGAGGCCTGGTGGTGGGCATTTTTAGCAGCCTCATTAGAGATTATCAACCCCAATACTATCAGCAACGAATGTGCCATCCAGATCTAGGCGCAATTAGAGGGACAAGCGTCAGGCTCTCAAGGTCAGGGGAGCAGACCCGTGAGCCCAACATTCCAAGATATGACAGGTGTGGTATGAGGCCCACTAGCTAGTGCTTAGCAGGTACAGGTGCTTGTTTCAGGTGTGGGAAGCTCGGACATATGCTCAAAGTTTGCCTAGCAGCTAGACAGAGCCATCGTAGAGGCTAAGATGCAACCACTAGTTCAGCAGTCCCGCTAGAATTCTCAACTCAGCAGGGTGCATCCACTAGTGCAGGTGGTGGTCAGCGTCAGAACAGGTTTTATTCCCTCGTATATCGTCAGGAGCAGGAGGTCTCTCAAGATGTAGTCACTGGTATATTACGAGTATTTCACCTTGATGTTTATGCATTGTTAGATCTAGGGGCTACTTTATCTTTCATGAAGTCCTATGTTGCTAGTAATTTCTCAGTCAATCTCGAAATCCTATCAAAACCCTTCTCAGTCTCTACTCCCATCAATGATTCAGTCATAGCTCAACGGGTATACAGAAAGTGTCCTGTCACAGTCCTTCAAAAAAGTCACCCTACGCATACTTAGTAGGGTTATCCATGATAGATTTTGATGTTATCTTTGGCATGGATTGGCTATATGTATGTTATGCTTCAGTAAAATGAAGAACCCATCCGGTAGAATTCTGATTTCCGGGTGAGCCAGTCCTATAGTAGAAGGGTAGTTCAGTTGTGCCTGTAGGTTGTTTCATTTCCTACCTTAAGGCTATAAGGATGATCTCTAAAGGTTGTGTGTACCATCTAGTTTGGGTCAAAGATACTACGTCAAAGACCCTGACTATCTAGTTAGTCCCTATAGTGAGTCAGTATCCAAAGGTGTTTCCAGATGATCTATGGGGAGTCCCTCCCGAGCGGGAGATTGACTTTTGTATTGACCTTCTTCCCTATATGTAGCCTATATCTATTCCTCCTTATAGAATGGCTACAACGGAGCTAAGGGAGTTGAAGGAGTAGTTGAAGGATCTCTTAGACAACGATTTCATTAGACCTAGAAAATTCTCATAGGGTGCACCAGTTCTCTTTGTCCGAAAGAAAGATGGTTCTCACCGAATGTGCATTAAATATAGGCAGTTGAACAAAGTCACAACCAAGAATAGGTATCCCCTCCTCATAATTGATGACTTGTTTGACCATCTTCAGGGGGACAAGTGTTTTTTAAAGAAAGACCTCAGATCCAGTTATCATTAGCTCAGAGTTAGAGAGAGTGACATCCTGAAGACAACTTTTAGGACTCGGTATAGTCACTATGAGTTTGTAGTTATGTCTTTTGGACTAGCGAAAGCTCCTGCAGCTTTTACGAATTTCATGAGCAGGATGTTCAAGCCATATTTGGACAAGTTCATGATTGTGTTCATAGATGACATTCTTATATACTCTCGGAGTGAGGAGGAGCATGCGCTCATTTGAGGGTGGTACCACATACTATGAAGGATCGCCAGTTGTACGCTAAATTTAGGAAGTATGAGTTTTTGCTGAACTCAGTAGCATTTTTGGATCATATGGTGTTAAGTGAGGGTGTGTAGGAGGACTCTCAAAAGATAGAAGCTGTGAAGGATTGGCCCAAACCAGTTAGTCCTTCAGATATTAGGAGTTTCTTGGTTTTGGCTGGCTACTACAGGAGGTTTGTTGAAGGATTTTCATCCATTGTAGCACCGTTGACTATGTTAACCTAGATGAAAGTGGAGTTTTAATGGTCGGAGGCCTGTGAGAAGATCTTCCAAGAGTTGAAGACTCGACTCACTGCAACACCAATGTTGACTCTACCTGAGGGTACCAATGGGTTTATGGTTTGTTGTGACGCCTCGAGGATCGGCCTTAGTTATGTACTGATGTAGCACGGTAAGTTTATAGCAAATGCTTCCAGGCATCTTAAGGTCCATGAAAAGAATTATCCGACTCACGACCTCGAGTTGGCAGCGGTAGTATTTTCCTTGATGATTTGGACATACTATCTGTATGGGGTCCATGTGGATGTGTTGATGGACCACAAGAGTCTATAGTACGTGTTTACCCAAAAGGATTTGAATCTACATCAAAGAAAGTGGTTGGAGCTTCTTAATGATTATCACATAAGTGTCCTTTATCATCGGGGTAAGGCAAATATGGTGGCAGACGCCCTTAGCAAACTTTTTATGGAGAGTATGTCTCATATAGATGAGGGGACGAAAGAGTTGTGAAGGATGTGCATCATCTTGCACGACTGGGAGTTTGCCTTATTGATTCGACAGATAGTGATGTCATGGTTTAGAGCGGTTCAGAATCCTCTTTGGTGACAGAAGTCAAGTCTAGGCAAAATGAGGATCCATTTATTGTAAAGATGAAGGAAGCAGTTCAAAATCAGAAGGTTGAGGTTTTCTCCCAAGAGGGAGATGGTGTACTTCAATATCAGGGTCCTTTGTATGTTTCAGGTGTTGATGACCTAAGAGATCGGATGTTGCATGAGGCTCATGGTTCCTAATGTTCTGTACATCCAGGTGCCATCAAGATGTATCGTGACCTACGAGAAGTTTATTGATGGAATGGCATGAAGAAGGACATAATAGAGTTTGTGGCTAAGTACGCCGAATTGTCAATAAGTGAAATTTGAGCATCAAAGACCTAGAGGTGTACTTCAAGACATTAGTATCCCTACTTTGAAGTTGGAGGAAGTCAATATGGAATTCATTATAGGGTTGCCTCGTACTCGTCGAAAGTATAACTCTATTTGGGTGGTTATAGATAGGTTGACTAAAGCAACCCATTTTCTACCAGTCAAAACTATTGATTCAGCGAAGGATTATGCTAAATTGTATATTCGGGAGTTAGTTCTATTTCATGGAGTGCCCTTTTCCATCATATCAGATAGAGGTACTCAATTTACCTCCCGGTTTTGGAGGTTATTTTAGAAGGGACTCGATACTCAAGTCAAGCTTAGCACATCTTTTCACCCGCAAATGGATGGTCAGGCGGAGCAGACCATTCAGACTCCTGAGGACTTGTTGAGAGCATGTGTGATTGACTTCAAGGGTAGTTGGGATGATCATTTACCTCTCATCAAGTTTGCATATAACAAAAACTACCATTACAACATTCATATGGCTCCATTTGAGGCTCTTTATGGGCGGAGGTGTAGATCGCCTATTGGTTGGTTTGAAGTTAGTGAAGCAATGTTAATAGGAACAAATTTGGTTCATGAGGCTATAGAGAAAGTCCAGCTGATAAGGGAAAGGTTGAAAACAGCTCAAAGTCATCAAAAGACCTATGCGGATGTGAGAAGGAGAGAACTTGAGTTTGAAGTTGATGATTGGGTATTTCTGAAGGTATCTCCCATGAAGGGAGTGATGACATTCGGAAAGAAGTAAAAACTTAGTCCCTACTATGATGGCCCATACAAGATTATGAGACAGGTTGGCAAGGTGGCCTATAAGTTAGAGCTACCCTCAGAATTGGCTTCAGTACATCGAGTTTTCTATGTATCACTCTTGAAGAAGTGCATGGGTGACCCAACTTTGGTTGTTCCGATGGAGAGCATAGGTGTGAAGGATAACCTTAGTTGTGAGGAAGTACCTGTTGAGATCTTTGATCGTTAGGTTCAAATGTTGAGGAGCAAAGAAGTAGCTTCTGTGAAAGTTTTGTGGAGGAATCAGCTAGTTCAAAGGAGCTACATGGGAGGCCAAAGCAGATATGATGACTAGATACCCATATTTATTCATTTCTGACTACGGTCCACCATAAGGTATCGGTTTCCTCCTTAGTACACTATTTAGTTTCATGTTTAGTTCATGTGTTCTAGTTTCTTTCATGTTAGTGCATGCATGTGTGATTCATGAATTCAGTTCAGTCATGTATTGTAGATCGGAGTCAGTCACTCCATCAGTTTTTAGCTTTAGATGTTCAGTATTTGGGATGACAGTTCATTTTTCCAGACTTTCAATATGTTCATTCACATTTTAGGACCAATGTTTCCAAGGGGGAGATATTATTATACACCAAAAGTCCCTAAGATCAGACCCAAGGGTTCAAGCAGAGAAAATAGAAAATACGACATTAGGTCACAGGACGTGTCGTCTAGTGACTCATGAGGAGACTTCACGAGTCATGAAGTGACTCATGAAGTGGACAAGGCTTGGCAGCAACTCGTGGTCAGGGGGTGACCACGAGTGGCAGTAACGATTCGTGGTTTGGCTAACGAGTCGTGAAGTGAACCGTGGTCAAGGTGGTCAACGATGCAAGGTTTACTTTCTTGGAGATGGCACAAGAGGCAATCATGAGTCATGAAGTGACTCCACAACCAGTGGAGTTGGTTGTGGTCTTGAGCTGGCATGATGTGTGGAAAGATTAGATTGTTTACTTCATGACTTGGACACCACGAGTCATTGTGTGCACCATGAGTCGTGATGTCACTCGTGGTGACTGGCAGAGTGCAATTTTATTGCATTTTAGTAAGGGTATTTTCGTAATTTCTAAGCATGTAGGTCCTAAACTACATCGTTTTATGTTCAGTTAGGAGGGTTTAAGAGAGTTTAACCTATTCTAAGCCTTCCGATTCCATGCATGCAAGATTAAGGGGTTCATTGAAGATCATGCTGGAGGATTCCTTAGGTTCTTCCTCAATTCACTTAGGTTTTCAAGGGATATTATGGAATCGAAGTACCCAGGTATATAGGGTTATGAATTGGAGTATTTCTTCACTCTCATACCCAAATCCTCTTCTAAATTCATGAAATTCAAGGTTGATGATTCCATGGGGTTTTTACCCAATTTGTGAAAATTCTCTATGTATCTATCATGGGTAGATTCATGGGAATATTTTATAATGATTTCAATTACAAATTATGATTTCAAAGTTTTGAAAATATAATGCCACTTATGAAAGTTCATGAAAGGTTGAGATTATGATCTATGTTTTAAAGTATGATGAGATATTTATGATAAAATTATGATTTTGATTTACTCATGTTTATATCCATGATTTTGACAATCAAGTCCACTTCAAAGCATGTTTAAGTTTGGACAATGCCCATATGCTCAAGTATGTTTCATGATTTGCCTAGATTTCATGATATTAGCTTACCATATGGTTTTGGAGTCTAGACTCCCATTTTTCAGCTTGTAGTATGGTTTAAGCCGAGGCTCCTCATGTTAAAGTTTCAAATTTATGTATGTATTGTTATGATTCAGCTTCATCAAAAGAAGATGGTTCAGCTTCGTTGAAAAATGACAGAGAGCACATGCTGTTTTTGGGAGTAGTTTCTAGCACCAAGTAGGCTAGGGGTTCAGACAACCCAGGGCCTTAGAACTACGTGCCAACGTAGGTAAGTTTATATTCTTTGGGACCTCCCTTGTGAGCTTTCTCTGCCCCCAAGGGGCCTTCAACTTGATGTCGATGTCATGATAGCGCCCTTAGCCTTAACAAGCCTTTGGACAGCTCAGCCCACTTGAGTGTAATAGTCGAGACCACATAAGCTCTATCGTGGTAATTTCGGTTATATGACAAGTCTCCCATTGTTCCTCTTGAATTCAGTTATGCATGTTCATAAGTTATGATATTATGTTTTCATCAAGTTTGACCTAATGTTCAATTTTACTTATTATTATCAGTTTCAGCTTTGGGACATTGATTCAGTTATGAGATTCATTTATAATTTAATCATGTTTTCATATAATAGTATGCAAGATTTACTCTCAAAATATTATGATGAAATGCTTTATGATATGCATGATTTCAATTTTAATTACTTAGCAATTTTACTTACCTTGCACACTCGGTACATTCCAAGTACTGACAGCATACTCTATGCTATATCATTTCATGATACAGGCTTGGATATTCAAATTCAGTCCCGCCGCTAGTCAGTTCTCAAAGTTAGCTTATCCAGCTTGTTGGTGAGTCCTCGTCCTCTGAGGACCTCTTTATCAGTTTGTTATCAGTATCTTTCAATTTTAGTGTATTAGTGAGCTAGTTAGAGCCTTGTCCCATCAGCCTGTCAGGACGTTAGCTTATCAGACATAGTATGTATTCAACTTTGGATCAGTGTGATGTATTCCATTATTCAAATGCCATTAGATTTTTAGACTTCCACTATTTTAAATGTTAGCTTCTTTTCCACAATTATTTATGTTGAGCTATAATTGTCATGTTCATACCATAGGTCGACTTAGAGCCATTTATGGTTCTAGGTTCCGTGTCTAGATCCGGACCGATGTTCAGGTCGTGACAACTCAAGTAAATCTCAACACATCTTTTCACCCATAGGCTTTGGGTGGGTTATGTTGAGGGCTTGTGTGATCGATTTCAAGAGCAGTTAGGATGATCACCTACATCATATCAAGTTTACATGCAACAATAGCTACCACTCTAGTATTTATGTGGGCCTGTTTGAGGCATTATATGATAGTAGGTGTAAGTCTCCTATAGGGTGGTTTGAGGTTGCTGAAGCTACGTTGATAGGACCTGATTCAGTGTATGAGGCCATTTAGAATTTTCAACTTATCAAGGAATGGCTGAAAATAGCGCAAAGCCAACAGAAATCATATGTAGATATAAGGAGTAGGGAATTGGAGTTTTACTGTGGATGATTGGCTACACTTGAAAAATTTCACCTATGAAAGGGGTGATGGGATTGGGGAAGAAAGGAAAGCTCAGTCCTAGATATATTGACCCTTACAGAATCCTGAGATGCATTGGCAATGTGGCTTACGAGCTGGAGTTGTCTGTGGAGTTAACATTGGTACACCTAGTCTTCCATCTGTCCTTGTTTAAGAAATGCACCAGAGACCTGACCTCAAGTAGTATCTCTTGAGACTGTTGGTATAAAGGATAGTCTCTTTTACCAAGAACGTCTAGTCCGAATCTTAGACTATTGGGTTCGTCAGCTGAGAAATAAGGAGGTCTCTTCAGTAAAGGTCTTATGGAGGAACCAGCTAGTTGAGGGAGCTACATGGGGAGTAGAAGCGGGCATGACGACTTAATACCCTCACTTATTCCCTTCTAGTTCAGCTTCAGCATGAGGTACTAAATTCCTGCTCAGTAATCTATACGTTCCTTACGCTTCAGCTCTATGCATATTTTAAGGTGCACTCTAGTAGCATAACTAAGTCTATATGTCTATCTCAGTTCGAAGTCGGTCACTCCTTCAATAATAAGTTATTAGTTTTTAGTTCTGGGATTGCAGTTCTTTCCTTATCTTTTCAGCTTAGTTAGTCTTCATTCAAGGATGAATGCTCCCAAGGGGGAGATATTGTAACACCCCAGAAAGTAGAAAATGTGAGGAGAAGACCTTTTTCAGGAAAAAATAGTAGAAAATGTGCTTCTAAGAATTTTTTAAATAACAAGAGTGAAATGTTTGTTTTGATATAGTGTCAACATTTAAAGAACCTATTTGGATTCTAATTATTGTATTTGATAACATGATCCTATTCCAGTGCTATATAAATATCTTGACTTTTTGTTTGTTGAGAAATTAAAGGCTATGTGATTTTCTCATTTCATCTTCATATGTCATCAGGAATTTGATTTTCTTCTCTAACTTTATTTTTTTCCATTTTATTTACATATACATTTTGGAGCAAATGTGGAGTATTCATGAAGACTCTCATAAGCCGGGGAAGGCTGATGTATTATCCCCATATTAGATAGCTTCTATAGATTGAGTCAACACTCATTTGATGACACTCCTAAACTTCCTTTGGATAAAGTTTTAAGGCTTGGAGGAAAGATTTCTTAGAAGAGTTATTAAGCTTTGTGGTTTTCTTGCATGCCTTGTTGACATTATTCACTATTTTATGTTGTGTTTTTGACCTTTTCATAAAGTTTAGCGTGACACTTAGTTGATTTCTTTAGACTAATTAGTCAATTGTTAACCTTAGCTTCTAGATCGTTAAGTTTAATATTAACATATACCCTTTTTAATTATTCAAGTTTGATTGATTAATCATTTTTAATAGATCTGAAAAGGTGTTTAATATCTTCTCTTTAGATTAATTGAAGCCTTACCTAGATTGTTTAAGATAAGTAGACCTTAAAATGGAGTTTAACTTTTAATCAATTTAGGTATCCTTATTCACCATAAATAATTTCATGGCGACTCCTTAAGTTAATTAATTTAGGATATGTTGTACACTATTTTATCCTGATTAAAATGGGATATAACACTGATGATCTAATATTAGCAGTTATTACATCTTACGAAAGTTAATAGGTAAGTTGTTGTATCTAACAGTAACCAAACCTGATATATCTTTTAGTGTCCAAACACTAAGTCAATTCCTTCAACAACCTAAGAAGTCCCACAAGGAAGTTGCATTGAGAGCTGTCAGATACAAGAAGTCTCAACCAGGACAAGCGATACACATCTCAAGTAATCCTACAAACAAGGTAGTGCCTTCTATGATGATGACTGGGAAGCCTGTCCTCACACTAGAAAGTCAGTATCTGGCTTCCTAATCAAATAAAGAGAGTTATTAATCTCTTTGAAGTCAAAGGTTTAATACGGAATTCTACGTTAGACCTGAGGAGGGGAGGGGGTGAATTGGGTCTACACCTATTTTTGTCTAATTAAAATTTTGACTTATTTTACTTTTAGTTGACAGGAACAGACTCAAACATTGTTCCTTAAACAGTGACTTAGTATGAAACAGAAAAACAAGTGCAGAATGTAAATAAGAGATAGAGATTCTTATGTGGAAAACTATCCAGGCTCGAATGAGTGTAAAAACCATGACCTACTCCCTAGTAAAATTTCTATCTAACCTAACTAAAGTACCGAGCTAATTTGTGATTGCCCCCCGCAATCCAAGGACCTACTATAATACCCTAGAAGTGTGTAGGAGTAGGCCCAGAAGTGAACAGTAGAAAACTGTATAAAAACATGGAATGTTGCACCAGAACGACTCATGGTATGAATCATGGTGAGGTCCCACAAATCGTGACTCCAGTCGTGATGGATTTCGGGAGCCTGGGGTCATACCACGAGTAGTCCTATGAATCATGACGTGTAGGTACGACTCGTTCGTGGCTAGAAGTCGTGGTGAATTTTTTCAGTGGTGCCAGAGTGAGTCGTCAGGGGTCATGGTATAACTTGTAGGTTGTAGCAACGAGTCATGATGAGGAGTTGTGGTTAAGTCATAATGGGTAAGGGTGGATGATTCCACGATTGTCAGTACGACCCATAGAAGATTACGATGAGTCGTGATATGCAGGTCGTGTCCAGATTCAGAGATTGAGAAGTGGTGACCACTAGAGGTAACCATGAGTCGTTACTTCATGGTAAGAATCGTGGTATGTGTCGTGGTCGGGGGTAGAGAAGTTTTCAGGAAAATTTTATCAAGGGCAATTTCTACTTTCCCATACTTTGAGACCCTATATGACATCGTTTTGTGTATTTTTCTAAGTGTGATAAGATGGCTTAAGTCCCTATTGCATACCCATTCCCATGCAAGAGCTTTTAGAGAGGTTTTAGGGAGATTCAAGGTCTTCTTCTCCAAGTTTTCATCAATTTCTTTGTGGGTATTCAACGAACTTTGAAATCAGTCCATTTCCAGGTATGTAGGGTTTAGAATGGGTAAATCCTTCCACACCCATGCCTAAATTTTGATTAAATCATGAATTCTCCTATTGAAGTTTTATGGAATTTTACCCAAATTCATGAAAATATGATTTCTCTTTATGGGTATGAATTAATTGAGTTTTAATATTGAATTATAAATGATGGGCAGGATTTATTATTTTCTTTAAAAATCACGCTTCAAGATTTTTAATTCTAAAATGCCCATTGATGAAAGTTCATGAAAGTTATGATTTATGATGAATATTCAACATTTTGAGTTTATTTATAATGGAAAAGCATGATTTCAAGTTCCCATGTGTATGAGCATACTTTTGAAAGAATTGAGTATGTTAAGGTATGGGGAAATGCCCACATGTTGAATAATGATTTATGATGTATGAAACGAATTACATGATTTATCGATTTATCATGTTGGACGATTAATAAGGCCTTTGATTCTTGGCTAAACATGTTTTAAAGGGAATCAACGATGATAAATGTTATATTTTAGCCAATTAATCTTAATGCATGATGTTATTGATTTACGTATGCGCCAATATGCATATTTTCTTTTGAAAGTTGTGTCTAACATCGAGTAGCCCGGCGTTCAAAGGACTATGCAGGTGTCTCATAACCACGTGTCACTGTGGATTTCTAATGATATATTTTATTAATAATGATCCCCTCAAATGTGATGTCACTCCTAATGCACGACCCTCTCTTGGCAAGCCAGGGTCAGCTCTGCCCACTTGAGCGAGATAGTTGGGGCATCACGAAAGGCACTACCATGATTCGGTTATGAAGAGTCCTCCCATTGTTCCGCATGTCTTATGAATTGTTATGTTTGTGTTATTGGCTCAAGTTATGTCTTGATAAAGTTTACTTATGATTATGATCATGAACGTTTTATGGATAACTTGAAAGCCTTGAACCTTATATTTTCGTATGATGTTTATGATACAAGCATGATGTCCTTCTCCTATGTTTATTTATGAGTTTATTTTACTTTTAATGTCCGTTTTACATACCTTGCATACTTGGTATATTCCACGTACTGACCGCATACTTTCTATGTTGTATCGTTTCATGATACAAGGTCCGGATCTCAGACTCATCCTCATCCTTAGACCATTTAAGCTCTCACTCTAAAATTATTGGTGAATCCTCATGTTCTGAGAGCCGTTTGACAGATTCTTATGTTATCTTGTATTTCAGTATTGGTCAGGTTAGTTGGTGATGCTGTCCCATGAACCCATCGTATGTAGTATAGGCTTTCAGACAGTATGTAGTACTCATCTTATGTGTATGTCTAGTACATTCTGATGTTATGCTATGGTTATGTTTTCACTATGTTTTATACTGAGTATTCTGTTTTATTAAATGAGATTAGCTGTATGCATGTCCCATGGGTCGACTTGGGGTCTCTCGGGGTCCCTTGTCCCGCATCTACGATCCGGGTGTATGTTCGGGTCGTGACAAACTTGGTGTCAGAGCA
The DNA here is from genome assembly GCA_035772735.1 of Datura wrightii. Classification (NCBI taxonomy): domain Eukaryota; kingdom Viridiplantae; phylum Streptophyta; class Magnoliopsida; order Solanales; family Solanaceae; genus Datura; species Datura wrightii. The sequence continues at coordinate 90,159,569 of JASDFA010000002.1, read as the reverse complement.
ATAAGTTTGAAGTGTCCTCAGGTGTCTAAAAGCCATGTTAAGTAGAGTCTTTTTCATGGGTGTGAAGTGCGCCACACTTATGAAGAAGAGTATACTAGACGTTTAGGAATTATTCCCTTCTTTCATGTTCTATGTCATGCGATGAAAAGTCTCTCCATCCTTATAATTCATGCTATTCGTGATTGCAGAATTATGGCTCCTAGAAGATTGAATAGAAGGAGAAATGGAAATGATGAAGGCCACGGAGGTGGCAATGACCATGGGCATCAGCAAGCCCCAACTATTCAGGAGCCTCAGGTACCAAAGCCAGCTGCCCACGCTGAGTTTCGGGTGGCTATTCAGATGTTGGCGCAGGTCTTGACCGCTAAGGTCAACCAACAGGCTATTACGCATGTCCCACAGAATGGCAATGTAGCGGAAACTCAGATTAGAGACTTCTTGAGGATGAACCCTCTTTAGATCACGGGTCAAAGGTGGATGAAGATCCACACGAGTTCATTGAAGGGATCTTGAAGGTCACTCAGGTTATGGGGTGAAAAATGGGGAGTGTGTTGACTTGGACTCTTATCAGCTAAAATAGGTCGCTCACATTTTGTACAAGAAATGGAAGGACAGCAGGGCGGCAGGAGCGGGCCCTATCAGCTGGGATGAATTCCACATGGCCTTTCTCGACATGTTCTTCCCTCGGGAAACTAGGGGGTTGAAAGTAGCTGAGTTTGTGAACCTCAATCAGAGAAAGATGACAGTGCTAGAGTATTCGCTTGAGTTCACTCGTTTTTCAAAGTATGCCCCAGAGTTAGTAAAGGATCCTAGGGCGCGGGTGAGCCAATTTGTTCATGGTGTGGCTGGTTATTTAGACAAGGATTGTAGGACTTCCATGCTTCACCAGGATATGGAATTTCCCTACATAGTGTTGTATGCCCAGCAGATGGAGGCGGCTCATGCGAGGGAGAGGGAGGCAAAGAGGGCTCGGATGGATAGCCGTGGGTTTCATATGTTATACCCCGTAAGATTTCCGACACCTAGATGGCCTATTCGCACGGTGATTAGGCATATTTGAAAGCCATACGTGCTAGAGAAAGGCCCAGGAAAGGATCAGACAGATAACTTGTCGAACCATCGCGGAAGGAGCCGAGGCAGAGCCCCTCTGCGATGGCAACGTGTCACGGAGGTGGAACCTCCGTGTTGGCTCAGTGACACGTTGGCACTGTCCAGGCTCAAGTATATAAAGCCCCACTTCGGTTTTAATTCATTTAAAACTTATAAAATTTCCAGAAAACACAGGGGAACAGAGGAGAACGAAGAAGGTAAATATATTTTCGTCCGATTACGTTGCTAAACGTAGTCCAAACCCAAATTAACCTCAGATACCGAGGTATTTAGCAGCAGAGAGCATTCCTACGGATTTAGTTTCGCGAAATACGGCCGACGAATCGTCGAGCTACCGGACTAAGGTAAGTGGAATTGCTCCAAACTAGTGTCTATGTGTTCTTAGCTGTGAAGTGAATACTTCTCCCTTCTGGACTTCTGAAAAATAGTGAGTTTTCGACCGTCTTTCGATAAGCCTAAGTTTAGGCTATAATTATATCGAATGTGATGTCGTCCTTCAGAATAAAGTTGTATTTAGTACTGGTTGATATATATATGAATGCAGTTGGGAGGAATAGCTGAAATACTGACCAAGCTACGCCGGTTAGTCGGGAAATCAGAAGTGAAGGTATGTAAAGCTAGTTTCCTCGGCAAGTTAGTAGTCTCGGTATAGTAAAGTAGTTTAAAGGCCAGTAGAATGTTCAGAAGTCGTGTGTTATGTTTATTACGAATGTTGGTACGATATTGGAAGCATCATGTTATGAATAGCGTGAAACTTGCTAGCACGATATAAATTCTAATACGAGTGTTAGGAACTATACAACTTGCCCAGTATGTGATTTAGTAAAGAATATTAGGATATTATCGTACTCAGTTGAAACCTAGTAAAGCAATGTAAATACCTGTAAGGTATCTTAGAAGTAGAATGATAGGATAAAATGAAGTTTAGAAAGCATGTTAGAAATAGTAAATCATACTACTATAGAAACTCAGTTATACAGCATGGTTTCCAGCAGAAAAACTTTATCTTGTTCAACATGAGACTAAGTACAGTATGGCAGAAGATTATATTTATATACATATACCATTATCATCTTAGCATGTATTAAATACGTACATACCACTATCACTAGTCAGCATATAGTATGTACAGATACTTTATCATCACTAGCTTCAGCATGTGGTATATGCAGGTAGTATTACTAGTTGAGACCACTATATTGTCTTGGGGTTGGATTACCTTGCATCCATGACCGCCCCAGGGTTAATAGTTGTATCGACTCATCCGCCAGAGGATGAGGATACGTCGCTCTACGGAGTGGCATGCCGTCCCACAGGGGACGAAGATGGGATGCCAGTTTTCCCCATATGGTGCCTTGGTCGGCCCTTATACACCCCCAACGAGCGGGTACGCCCGGGGTGTTGATTCAGGAGTCCTCCGGACTCAGGTACATTTATAGTCAGGGGCTCAGCGAGCCCAAGTGCATACCCAAGGGACCGACAGGGTGCTTATAGTTACTATAGGAGATGGGACGACCGGGGTAGGGGTATAGATTGCGTGTTGATTGTACCTCCCGACTTATGGGGGCCGGGTAAGGTTTGTGTGTGCTATGCTATGTTATGTTGTGTTATGCCATGTTATACTAGATACGAGTAGATCAACAGTTAGGTGATACATCTCCAGGTATGACTCCTACTCCTTCCAGCATGGTTAAGAGTAGGCTTAGCTTTACGTTTTCAATCAGTTTAGTCTATTCCTTTCTATTTCAATTCCATCAGTTGTATTGTTACTTTCAGATATTTTTCAGTTGTTGTTTTACATACTCAGTACCAATGGTACTGACGCCCAGTGGGGCGCTACATTACTTGCCTGCAGGTACTCATAGACGAGGGGCCGATACCTCGTGATTCCAGCCAGCTCACAGAGTCATCAGCTCCAGTCATCCGGAGCTAGATAGCTAGAGGTTTATCCCTTTTCTTTTGTTGTACAACATGGGTAGGCTGGGGCCCTGTCCCGACCATCTTATCAGTATTCTTAGAGGCTTACAGTCTGTTTATATTTCTCTGTGGTCAGATGAGCCGGTCGTGTGAGGCCGTGCAGTTGTATAACTGTTAGTACTTCTGTTTCTTTTATGTTGGCCGTGTGGGGCCATAGCTTGACAGTAGTGGTGACCTTGTCGGTCACGTAGCTTTCCAATATTTCATTGTTGAGTTACAGATAACTAGACAGCATGGTGCCCTTGTCGGCCCGCATAGGCTCCCCTATATTGATATGTTTTTGGTTAGCTGTTAGTACAGGTACAGGTGGCTATAGGCCTAGTCGGCCGGAGGCTGTATTTACAGCCATTATATAGCCCATTGTTTCCCTAAATCTGAGTTAGAGCCAGCCAGGCACCAAATGTGCTCAGGCTCAGTAGTCTAGCAGTTCAGGTCCTAGTAGAGCACCAGGTGCCAGTCATACCCCCCAAAGTGGGGTGTGACAAACTTGGTATCAGAGCAGGTCGTATCCCAGGGAGTCTGCAAGCTGTGCTAAGTAGAGTTCTGCCTATGGATGTGTTGTGCACCACATACTATTGGTAGGGGGCTGCAAGGCATGATAGGATGGTTGTCTTTTATTCTTATTCAGTCGTGCTGTAGAGCGGTACAATATAGGGTTGAGTCCCTAAAGCTTACTGTATTGTTTGGTTACAAATAATGTCAGACCAGCGACATCCAATCACAGTCCGGAGCTTAGATATTGCAGCAGGGGAAGGCACGAGCAGGATGCCTCACCCTCGTCTAGAAATAACCGGATCAGAGGGCACTACAGAGGCATCGTCCCAGCCTTCTCAGCAGTCTCCACCACGTCATGAGCCACTTGGGGTGACACTACCTCCAGCAGTCCCCATGCCGACACCTTCCGATCAGGAGGTTAGGAGTGCGGTAGTCATGTTAGCACAGATGATGGCTGCTCAGCGTCAGCCGATGCCGTCCACAGTTGCGGAGTCGTCAGGAGGGCCCGGTAGTTCGAGGGTCCAAGAGTTCTTGGCTCTAAATCCCCCACATTTTACAGGTACGGACCAGATAGAGGACCCTTAGGATTTTTTGGATCAAATGGAGAGAATTTTCAGGGTTATGCATGCCATGCCTACAGAATCAGTTGAGTTGGCAGCATTCCGATTACGGGACATTGCCGTATTGTGGTATGAAAGCTGGGAAAGGTCCCGAGGGAGAGATGTTTCCCCTCCGACCTGGTCCAGCTTCTGAGGAGCTTTTTTGGATCACTATTTGCCGTGGGAGATTCGACAGGCCCGGGTAGACCAGTTCCTACATCTAGAGCAGGGGGCCATAAGTGTTCGGGAATATTCCTTGCGGTTTGATTCTTTGGCCCGGTACGCACCGGCCTTTGTTGATACCATGGCATCCAGAGTACACCGCTTTATCATGGGGTTGAATCCAGAATATGTCTAGACTAGTATTACGGCCACACTGTGAGAGGACATGGATATTGCCCGAGTTCAGGCATTTGCCCAGAATATTGAGGGCATCAGGCAGTGGCATCGGGAGATCAGGAGGACCAATCAGGAACAGCGCCACCGGGACCGGCCAGTTGAGTTACAGAGGGAGGCTCGGGGAGGACCTAGGCCACGATTGTTAGATAGGCCGCCCAGGCCCCTGCCTCTACCACAACTGCAGAGGGGTAGATTTAGCCGCAGGGGGCAGTCAGAGACCGGCAGAGGCTCGCAGATGGCAGACTAACCATTACAGAGGAGGGCGGAGTAGAGTAGGTATACCATACCACTTTGCCCTATATGCAGCCAACGCCATCCTGGAGCATGCAGGTATGGCTCCACCGGATGTTATATTTGTGGCCAAGAAGGCCATTTGATGAAAGATTGCCCAGCCAGAGGTCAAGAGGATTGGGATAGACAGGACAGGGCATCCGCAGGGTCACGAGCTACAGCATCCTCGGTAGGGTGCAGGCCCTCAGTTTCAACAGGCAGGGGTAGGGGCAGATCAGAGGCCTCCAGTGCAGGTGCGGGTCCAAGCCGCACATATGCTTTACCAGGGAGACAAGATTCAGAAGCGTCACCTGATGTTGTGACAGGTATGCTAACTATCTGCTCACACCCTGCTTATGTATTGATTGATCCAGGGTCTACTTTGTCCTACATTACCCCATTTGTGGCACGAAAGTTCAATATTGCACCAGAATTATTACATTAGCCCTTTTTAGTATCCACGCCCGTCGATGACTCTATTGTAGCTAGCAAAATTTACCGAGGGTGTACAGTAGAGGTTGTTGATCGTCAGACCACAGTAGATCTGGTTGAGTTAGAAATGATAGACTTCGATGCCATAATGGGTATGGATTCGCTAGTGCCATGCTTTGCCAATGTTGAATGTTGGACCAAGACGGTTCGATTCCACTTTCCAGGAGAAGTAGTGCGGGAGTGGAAGGGCAGCACCGCTACGCCAAAAGGTAGGTTTATTTTCTACCTTCAGGCAAGGAAATTGATATCTAAGGGATGTATTTACCATCTGGTCAGAGTTCAGGATGTCCGAGCAGAATCTCCGATGCTCCAGTCTGTTCCGGTGGTGAACGAGTTCCCTGATGTGTTTCCCGATGAGTTACCTGGTATTCCCCCAGAAAGGGAAATAGATTTTGCTATTGACTTGTTACCAGGAACTCAACCGATATCAATTCCTCCCTATCGTATGGCTCCTGCAGAACGCAGAGAATTAAAGGAGCAGCTGAAAGACTTGTTGGATAAAGGTTTTATTAGACCGAGTACTTCACCATTGGGTGCGCCAGTTCTGTTTGTAAGAAAGAAAGATGGATCACTCCGTATGTGCATAGATTATCGGCAATTGAACAAAGTTACAGTAAAGAACAAGTACCCGCTTCCCAGAATTGATGACTTGTTTGATCAGTTGCAGGGAGCCAGATACTTTCTAAGATTGACTTGCGGTCCGGATATCACCAGGTTCGAGTATGTGAAAGAGATATTCCTAAGACAGCGTTCAGGACCCGATATGGACATTTTGAATTCCTATTCATGTACTTTGGGTTAACGAATGCCCCGGAAATCTTCACGGACTTGATGAATAGTATTTTCAGACCCTTCCTGGACTTGTTCGTAAGAGTATTCATTGATGACATTCTGGTGTATTCTCGCTCTGAAGCGGATCACCGGACTCATTTGCGGATAGTGCTCCAGATCCTCAGGGACCGCCAGTTATTTGCTAAATTTTCTAAGTGTAAATCTGGCTTAATTCAGTAGCCTTTTTAGGGAATATTGTGTCGGATGTTGGTATACAAGTTGACAAGCAGAAAATAGAAGCAGTTAAATGATGGCCTAGCCCTACCACTCCGACTGAAGTTCATAGCTTTCCGGGATTAGCAGGATATTATAGGAGGTTCGTTGAAGGGTTCTCGACTATTGCGGCACCTCTGACTAAACTGACACAGAAAGCAGAAAAGTTTCAGTGGACAGAGGCATGCGAGCAGAGCTTACAGGACCTGAAAGATAGATTAACCTCTGCCCCAGTGTTAGCATTGCCGGAAGGTACAGAAGGTTATTCGGTGTATTGCGACGCATCAGGCGTCTGGTAAGGTTGTGTGTTGATGCAACATGGTAAAGTGATTGCATATGCTTCCAGACAGCTAAGGAAACACGAAAAGAATTACCCTACCCATGACCTAGAATTAGCCGCAGTGATCCACGCCTTGAAGATGTGGAGGCATTACCTGTATGGCGTCCATGTTGATATTTTCACAGATCACAAGAGCCTATAGTACATCTTCACTCAGAGGGAGTTGAATCTGCGGCAACGTCGCTGGTTGGAGCTGTTAAAGGATTATGATGTGAATATTCTATACCACCCAGGAAAAACCAATGTTGTAGCAGATGCTCTCAGTCGTAAGTCCATGGGGAGTTTGGCATATTTGCCGCCCGAGCAGCGAGAATTGGTCAGGGAGATACATCAGTTAGCTAGCCTAGTCGTTCGTTTAACAGGAACAGAGGACGGTAGTGCAGTAATACAGAACACCGCCGTGTCATCATTAGTTGTGGAAGTGAAAGAACAGCAATATGAAGATCCTGACCTGATCAAGCTCAAAGACAGAATCCAGCAGGGTAAAGCGCCAGATTTTCAGGTAACTGAGGGAGAAGTGTTGTTATGTAAAGGTCGCCTATGTGTTCCAGATGTTTCAGGGCTCTGCCAACAGATTATGAACGAGGTACATTACGCCCATTATTCTCTTCACCCCGGTGCGACAAAAATGTACCATGATATCAAGGAAAACTACTGGTGGCCAGGTATGAAAAGAGAAATTGCTGAATTTGTAGCCCAGTGTCCTAACTGCCAACAGGTGAAAGCAGAACATCAGAAACCAGGCGGTTTGACTCAGGATATATCTGTACCTCTCTGGAAATGGGAAGCAGTGAATATGGATTATGTAGCAGGATTACCCCGTACTAAACACAGACATGACTCTATATGGGTGATAGTTGACAGATTGACAAAATCAGCTCATTTCCTGCCTGTAAGAACTACCTTCTCAGCTAAAGATTATGCGGAGTTGTATATCCGAGAAATAGTCAGGTTACATGGAGTACCAGTGTCCATTATTTCAGACAGAGGAGCACAGTTTACGGCTAGATTTTGGCGGTCGTTTCAGAGAGGTATGGGAACGCAGATTAATACGCTCAGACAGATGGACAGGCTGAGCGCACTATTCATACGCTCGAAGATATGTTGCGAGCGTGTGTGCTAGATTTTGGTGGTAACTAGGATGAGCATTTTCCGTTAATTGAATTTGCTTATAATAACAGCTATCACTCAGCCATCCAGATGGCGCCTTTCAAGGCATTATACGAGCGAAAATGCAGATCGACGATTGGTTGGTTTGAAATAGGAGAATCAACGTTGGTTGGCCCAGACATTGTTCAGCAGTCAGAGGAAAAGGTAAAGCTTATCCGAGAATGCTTACTGACTGCACAGAGCTGCCAGAAATCATATGCAGATGTGCAGCGCAAAGACTTGCAATTTGATGTAAATGACTGGGTATTTCTGAAAGTATCTCCGATGAAAGGGGTAATGAGATTCGGCAAGAAAGGTAAGCTCAGCTCGAGGTTTGTTGGGTTTATCAGATTCGTCGAAGGATAGGCCAAGTAGCATATGAGTTGAACTTGCCTCTAGAATTAGAATCCTTTCATCCGGTCTTCCATGTATCTATGCTGAGGAAATGCATAGGGGACCCATAAAGAGTAGTCCCAGTCCAGGATATTCAGGTTACAGAAGAGCTAGCCTATGAAGAGGTTCCAGTAGCTATCCTAGACAGACAGATTCGCAGATTGAGGACTAAAGATATTGCGTCTGTCAAGGTATTGTGGCATAACAGGAACTGAGAGGAGATGACTTGGGAAGCGGAGGAAGATATGAAGATCAGATATCCTCACTTATTCCAAGCCTAGTCAGGCGACAGGTATGTCCGTATTATTACTTATGCAATACCTTATAGTTGTATATGAATAAAAGAGAAAGATTGATACTTAGCTATCCAATGAATCCTAAGTATTGTGTGCAGTACCTGTATTGGACTTTTTCTACGTTTCAGGTTTTTGGTATAGTCCATATTACACGGGAGACTCTAGCGAATTTTTTTTTTGAATAAGTAAATTAAGAAGTCCTCTAGATAGCAGTTTTCATTCGAGGACGAATGTTCTTAAGGGGGAGAGAATGTTATACCGCGTAAGATTTCCGACACCTAGATGGCCTATTCACACGGTGATTAGGCATATTTGAAAGCCATACGTGCTAGAGAAAGGCCCGGGAAAGGATCAGACAGACAACCTATCGAACCATCGCGGAAGGAGCCGAGGCAGAGCCCCTCTGCGATGGCAACGTGTCACGGAGGTGGAACCTCCGCTTTGGCTCTGTGACACGTTGGCACTATCCAGGCTCAAGTATATAAAGCCCCACTTTGGTTTTAATTCATTAAAACTTATAAAATTTCCAGAAAACGTAGGGGAACAGAGGAGAACGAAGAAGGTAAATATATTTTCATCCGATTACGCTGCTAAACGTAGTCCAAACCCAAATTAACCTCAAATACCGAGGTATTTAGCAGCAGAGAGCATTCCTACGGATTTAGTTTCGCGAAATACGGCCGACGAATCGTCGAGCTACCAGACTTAGGTAAGTGGAATTGCTCCAAACTAGTGTCTATATGTTCTTAGCTGTGAAGTGAATACTTCTCCCTTCTGGACTTCTGAAAAATAGTGAGTTTTCGACCGTCTTTCGATAAGCCTAAGTTTAGGCTATAATTATATCGAAAGTGATGTCGTCCTTCAGAATAAAGTTTTATTTAGTACTGATTGATATATATATATATGAATGCAGTTGGGAGGAATAGCTGAAATACTAACCAAGCTACGCCGGTTAGTCGGGAAATCAGAAGTGAAGGTATGTAAAGCTAGTTTCCTCGGCAAGTTAGTAGTCTCGGTATAGTAAAGTAGTTTAAAGGCCAGTAGAATGTTCAGAAGTCGTATGTTATGTTTATTACGAATGTTGGTACGATATTGGAAGCATCATGTTATGTATAGCGTGAAACTTGCTAGCACGATATAAATTCTAATACGAGTGTTAGGAACTATACAACATGCCCAGTATGTGATTTAGTAAAGAATGTTAGGATATTATCGTACTCAGTTGAAACCTAGTAAAGCAATGTAAATACCTGTAAGGTATCTCAGAAGTAGAATGATAGGATAAAATGAAGTTTAGAAAGCATGTTAGAAATAGTAAATCATGCTACTATAGAAACTCAGTTATACAGCATGGTTTCCAGCAGAAAAACTATATCTTGTTCAACATGAGACTAAGTACAGTATGGCAGAAGATTATATTTATATACATATACCATTATCATCTTAGCATGTATTAAATACGTACATACCACTATCACTAGTCAGCATATAGTATGTACAGATACTTTATCATCACTAGCTTCAGCATGTGGTATATGCAGGTAGTATTACTAGTTGAGACCACTGTATTGTCTTGGGATTGGATTACCTAGCATCCATGACCGCCCCAGGGTTAATAGCTTTATCGACTCGTCCGCCAGAGGATGAGGATACGTCGCTCTACGGAGTGGCATGCCGTCCCACAAGGGACGAAGATGGGATGCCAGTTTTCCCCACATTGTGCCTTGGTCGGCCCTTATACACCCCCGTCGAGCGGGTACGCCCGGGGTGTTGATTCAGGAGTCCTTCGGACTCAGGTACAGTTATAGTCAGGGGCTCACCGAGCCTAAGTGCATACCTAGGGGACCGGCAGGGTGCTTATAGTTATTATAGGAGATGGGACGATCGGGGTAGGGGTATAGATTGCGTGTTGATTGTACCTCCCGGCTTATGGGGGCCGGGTAAGGTTTGTGTGTGCTATGCTATGTTATGTTGTGTTATGCCATGTTATACTAGATACGAGTAGATTGACAGTAATGCGATACATCTCTAGGTATGACTCCTACTCCTTCCAACATGGTTAAGAGTAGGCTTAGCTTTACGTTTTCAATCAGTTTAGTCTATTCCTTTCTATTTCAATTCCATCAGTTGTATTGTTACTTTCAGATATTTTTCAGTTGTTGTTTTACATACTCAGTACCAGTGGTACTGACGCCCAATGGGGCACTGCATTACTTGCCTGCAGGTACTCATAGACAAGGGGCCGATACCTCGTGATTCCAGCCAGCTCACAAAGTCATCAGCTCCAGTCATCCGGAGCTAGATAGCTAGAGGTTTATCCCTTTTCTTTTGTTGTACAACATGGGTAGGTCGGGGCCCTGTCCCGACCATCTTATCAGTATTCTTAGAGGCTTGCAGTCTGTATGTATTTTCCTGTGGTCAGATGAGCCGGTCGTGTGAGGCCGTGCATTTGTATAGCTGTTAGTACTTCTGTTTCTTTTATGTTGGTCGTGTAGGGCCATAGCTTGACAGTAGTGGTGACCTTGCCGGTCACGTAGCTTTTCAATATTTCATTATTGAGTTACAGATAACTAGACAGCATGGTGGCCTTGTCGGCCCGCATAGGCTCCACTATATTGATATGTTTCTTGTTAGCTGTTAGTACAGGTACAGGTGGCTATAGGCCTAGTCGGCTGGAGGCTGTATTTACAACCGTTATATAGCCCGTTGTTTCCCTAAATCTGAGTTAGAGCCAGCCAAGCACCAGATGTGCTCAGGCTCAGTAGTCTAGCAGTTCAGGTCCTAGTAAGGCACCAGGTGCCAGTCATACCCCCCAAAGCGGGGTGTGACATCATATCAGAGGTCCGGCGGTGGCAACCATTCATTATTTCAGCAGAGATCACTAGCCCTAGCACCATCACTAGCTAGTGTTCCATCCAGACCCAGGGGTGATCAATGGAGCAGGGCTTCAGGGTCGAGGGATCAGAGGGGCACCCAGTTATAATTTATGATGAATATTTAATATTTTGAGTTTATTGATGATGGAAAAACATGATTTCAAGTTCCCATGCTATGAGCATACTTTTGAAAGAATTGAGTATGTTAAGGTATGGGGCAATGCCCACATGTTGAAGAATGATTTACGAGGTATAAAACAAATTACATGATTTATCGATTTATGATGTTGGACGATGAAAAGGGCCTTTGGTTCTTGGATAAGCATGTTTTAAAGGGGATCAATGATGATAAATGTTATAATTTAGCCAATGAATCTTAATGCATGATGTTAGTGATTTCCATATGAGCCTATATGCATGTTTCTTTTGGGAGCCATGTCTAGCACCGAGCAGCCATGCGTTCAAAGGACTGCGCCGGTGTCTCATAACCACGTCCCACCATGGGTTTCTAATGATATATTATATTTATAATGATCCCCTCAAATGTGATATCACGCCTAATGCACGACCCTCGCCTTGAAAGTCAGGGTCCGCTCGCCCACTTGAGCAAGATAGTTGGTGCATCATGAAAGGCTCTGCCATGATGGTGTCGGTTATGACGAGTCCTCCCATTGTTCCGCATGTCTTGTTCATTGTTATGTTTATGTTATTGGTTCAAGTTATGTCTTGATTAAGCTTACTTACGATTATGATCATGAACGCTTTATGAATAACTTGAAAGCCTTGAGCCTTATGTTTTCTTAGGAAGTTTATGATACAATCATGATGTTCTTATCCTATGTTTATTTATGAGTTTATTTTAGTTTTGATGTCCATTTTACTTACCCTACATACTCAGTACATTCCACGTACTGACCGCATACTTTCTGTGATGTATCGTTTCATGATACAAGTTTTGGATCTCAGGCTCATCCTCATCTCAGCTCTCACTCTCAGATTATTGGTGAGTCCTCATGTTCCGAGGGCCGTTTGACAGACTCTTATGTTATCTTGTGTTTTAATATTGGTCGGGTTTGTTGGGAATGTTATCTCATCAACCCATCGTATGTAGTAGAGACATTCAGACAATATGTAGTACTCAACTTATGTGTATATCTAGTGCCTTTAGATTATACACTATGGTTACGTTTTCTCTATATTTTATACTAAGTATTCCGTTTTAGTAAATGAGATTAGTTGTATGCATGTGCCATTGGTCGACTTGGGGTTTTTCGGGGTCCCTTGTCCCTTGTCTACGAACTGGGTGTACGTTCGGGTCGTGACACCTACCCTCAGCCCTTACAAAGTTCCTATCCTATTTTAACTACCTTAACTAAAAAAAATGTATGATCTTCGTCCACACAACAAGGCAAATGTAACATAAACAAAATAGACACTTTTACAATACACAACTTGTCCTACTTTAGTCATTACAAGTTGACTCTAAAACTTAAACTGTAATAGATAACTGTGTAGATGGAAGGAACTGTCTCTAGAACGTGTCAACTCTTTTTAAGTTGAAGAACTAATATTCCCCAAATCTATGAGTTGCTGAAGAGTATTTCTGATTGAATAATGGTTCTAGCATGCGAACCTTTCTTTTTCAAGTTATCTCCTAGGAGTCCTTGCTTTATATAAAGATTGAGTAGACTCCTTATTGACTTCTATCACATGTAACCTGCAGTAAACTTGCAACCAACTTCCCTACTAATCAGACTACCAATTAGTCTACCTCCAAGATGTCAAATACTTTCCTAAGTTGCAATGAGAATATTTCTATTAAATCATCATCAAAATTTAAGATCAATAAATTCCCCCTTTTTGTTGCTGACAAAAACAAATATGGTTGTGCCAATTTTTCCATTTACAGAGCCAAAAGTATTTAACCAACTAAGGTTCAATCAAGGTAACATCAACATATCAAGCATATCAAAAATTCCCCATTTTAGCATAAACAAAAATATAAGTGCAAAACAATAGGAGGGGTTCAGTAATAAAACGAAGTAAAATAAATTGTTCACAACACATAATCCATTAAGAGCACAAAAAATCTACTTATGATTAAGAACATTCCAAAACATGATCAAAAGTTGGACACATAATAGGGAAACTAGCCAAGTACAACCAAAAACATATCAAAAACTAACAATGTTCAAGAAACATGGTAGATAAAGACAAGGTCAGGGCATAGGGTTAGAAGGTACAGTAGCAGCAGAAGAGGCAATGGCTAAAGAGGACAAACTCTAGATTAGGGTCATTAGGTCCTTGTGTCGAGCCGCAACATTATCCTTATTTCTATCCAGCTGAGTCTTTAGCTACTTAATTTCTAGATGTAAACTCTCATTCCCTATCCATAACCTCTCATTATCCAAGGTTTCCTTAGAATGTGAAGAACTAGCAACATTAGAGGGACCACCCATTCTACTCCCCTGGTTAGATCCTCTTGTTTCAAATTAATCAAGGGCATCATATGTAGAACATTATTCCAACAAAGTGAATTAAAAACCTAACTTAGAAAACGCGTTTGTCAACAAGAACCCATAAGGAAGGGCATTATTTTGCTTTACATCAGTTACAACCATGGTGAGATGGGCAATGAACAATTAGGAAAATTAATGGGCATTTCTCGATCAAGTAATTCCATTAAAGTTAAATCAAGATAAGAAGCAGCGTCCCTATGTTCCTAGTAAGAGATTAAATTCTTTATCACAAAGCCAAATAGGAACCTATGTTAAGGAGATATGGACTTTTTGAGAACTTTGAACATAGAGGTCCGTGAAGGATTCTGGGAATACTTACGAATAATGTCTAGAGGATTCAAGGAAAGGAGAAGATCAGGCCATTTGTTCTTTTGGAAAATCCCAAAACCCTCATAAGAAATACCCAACGAAGAGCCCAATTTAGCATAACAAACACTATTGGAACTTTTCCCATGGTAGCAGTAACGCACCCTCTCAAAATGAAAAAGTGTATACTGAATTCAACCATCTTAGTTTTAGCAACAAAAGCATTTCTATCTGAAAAATTATGGATTCCAGCCCCGAGCCTCTATTTTAGACCATAATGTATTCAAATAGGGGTCAGAAGAAGGAAATACCATTTTACCATTCAATATTTTCTTCTCATAGAAACTTTGACCTTAGACTTCATAGAGGGGGGCTTAGGGATGGGCAGAGTTCCATCCTAGTTTTTTTGACGAGCCCATGTACATGATGCTGGGTCAACAACACAAGGGATTTTGGATGTAGAGCCTACTACTTCACCAAATGCCAAAACTCTCTTACGGGTCCATTTCTTTAGTGAAGCTATGGGAACAAGATTTTCCAGACTCTTAGAATGGGAGAGAGAGATGTTTCCGGAGTGATGTCGCTCTCAGCAGAGATAGAGTCATACCTAGCTGGAGAAGAGAAAGTCGGAGAAGGGGATTTGGGTATAGACTACCGAGGGGTGCGCCTATTTCAAAAATCAGAAATAAAAGTTGCTAGGTCGATTAGTGCTAACAATGTGTGACTGGGAAATTGCCAAGGTTTCAGATATCATAAATGAAAGTTGCCCAGTCAATCGGTGCCCTCCGACTTCTCTTTAAGTGAAAGAAAAGAGGGGGTATTCTCCATTGATCAACTCGTCGAGGCAGTAGACTGTGGTGCCACACTTGGACTTAATTTCCCCTCACACGAAGGCAGGAGCCTTGCAAGAGGAGCAATCGAGGTAGGCTTTTCTTGAAAAGACAATGGACTTGCAATGGTACTAGTTTGAGGAGGGCTTTCTTGGGAAGGTGGAGAATTTGGGTCAATGGGGGAGGAAGAAGGGTGAGGTATGCTGTCACTACAAGAAGAGATGCAGGGAGAGGAATTGGAAGCCATGAAAAAAACTTGGAACAATGAGAAAGATGAGTGATGAGAGGAAAGAAGAAGAGTTATATCTGAGGGAGAGACTTGAAGGGTTTTAGGGATGGCGAGGGGTTTTAGGTGTGTTGAATACCAGGAAACTTCAAAGACTAGTGACATAGGGAAGTGGGACTAATGTGACGTGAAATACGACAAGGGTGGTTTGGTGAGAGATGATGTATAGACATTGATAGATAATAATACGCAAGTGTTACACCCAGTAAATGTTAAAGATTAGTAAGCGTACCCGTAGATTGGTGACGAGTAAGAAGAACTTGACGCGTGTGCAAAAAGCCTCGGAAGCGGGATTGGACAGGACCAGTGCGCACAGATCCAGCGTGATGCGCCAACCAGCAGTGCACTGGCCAGCGTGGGGCGCCAGGTCTGCCGCCTCAATGAGAGGCGCGGGGCGCTAGGCTTGCTGTCTCAATAGGAGGCGCGACGCGCTAGGGTGGCAACCTCAATGGGAGGCGCGAAGCACACCCCTTCCACCACCCAAGAATGTATATAAAGTCCTCTTTACAATTTAAATCATTTCCCAATTTAAACTCACGGACAGAAAAGAGGAAACACAAAGGATTCAAGTAGTTTTAATCCATTTACGCTGCCAAACACCGTCAAAATTCAAATTAACTTTGAATATCGAAGTTTAAGCCCCTAGGGAGCATTAGTATGGAGTTATTTCTGTGAAATTCGTTCGAAGACTCGTAACCCCATCGAGCAAAAGTTGTCAGAATTGCTCTAAACGGATTTATATACAATTCAAGTAGGCATTTCTCTCTCCTGAAATCTCAAGAAATAATACATTTTCGGCCATGTTTCGTTAAGTTGAAGTATAGTCAATATTTGTATTAAAAGTTATTGGTTTACTCCGAATTTGATATTGAAAATAATCTCTTTCTCCTAATATAATGGTTACAGCTGAAAAGAGATGGCGAATAGAAGTTGAAACTCATCGGTTATGCAGGAAATGACAATTGAGGTATGTAAGGATTAACTCTCGACAAGTATACTCATCGTATAGTGTTACAACTTATGTTCCAGAAAAAATGACTATTTCATATGTTGTAAATAGCTGCTACCATGAGATTGTGATTAGACATATTGTAATTAGCTGTTACTGGTATATAGAGATCATACACGCTATGATTAGCTGCTATCCATATATTATGGTTACATAAGTTCTGGTTAGCTGCTATAAAATGTATATGGATTTTATTAGAATTCTCTGTTTGTTTCCAGGCCTAGGTCTTAGGATTCCGCAAGAGTTATTGAGCTTGAGCTTGTAAGTTGAGCAGCATAGGTGCAACTAGGCGGTTTAACTACCAGTTTGGCGTCTGTACTGTCTGAAAAGCACGCCTAGAGGTCATTGGCATATCCCTACACCCCATGAAAAGAAATTTAGATAGGAAGGCCATGTTTTAGAGTCAGCAATCTAAGGTTGTCTAGTGAGCAGATTTGCAGCCTGTCACCCTGTTAGTTATCACCATTGATTATTAGTGATAGTGGGCTTAGCAGTTATCATATAAGTTGCCCAGGAAGCCAGCCTAGTCGTCCAGGTTAAATAGACTCGTGGGTACCCTAAGGAAGGGGACCTTATCAGTAGTTAGAGGCCGGGCTAGCACCCCAGCTTGTTCCTATCACCCACAAGTTTCTATGAATGATTAGGTCTATAGAAAGTTGTCTATAAGGTTAAGAATCGCAAGAAAAGTAATATAAGATTCGATTAGACCAAGATGAGGCCTAAGGCACTAGTAAGTACCATGTTAGTATAGTACTTCCCATAGGCTAAGGATGTTAGTAAGATTCCTATGGAGGATTAGGGGCATATTGCTCAAAAGCATGTTTGTCCAGTACCAGCCCTATAGTTTTCCTAAGCAGAGGGACTGAGTAGTTAGTCATTCATAACCCCGCAGTTATTATGAGGTATAGATGTTTGGGAAGAACATATAGGGCATTGTGTTGGACCAGTCCAGATCTCTCCCTATTCATTCTAGACTATTATAGATTATAATCACTATCAGGATCCTCTGATTAGATACAGGTGCACGGTGTGCCTACTAGCCACTTTACAGATTATCCAATGTGGCGAGCAGCAGTGGCGTTAGGCCTAGAAGTACAGTTACACCTTTTGAGTGGCTAGATTAAGATGTTAGCACAATGCCTTGGTTGGGGTTGCCCTCACTTAGGAGCCATCCATGACCACCCCAAGGTTACTAGCTGTGTCGACACCTGCGAGGGGCTAGTTGACGTTGCTCCGAGGAGCAATATGCCATCCCTGAGGGACACAAAGATTGGGTCTGAGGTCCTCATATAGTCCATTCCATGGCTGGACTACTTTTATGTCGTATCGACACACCCCCTCAAATTTGGTACCCGGGGTACAGATAGCAGGGGTCACCAGACTCAGACACACTACAGTTCAGGGGTCAAGTGGGCTCAGTTGTAGACACAGGGGACCGGTAGGTTGGCTACAGTACCAGTGGAGTCATAGAAACCTGGATAGGGTTATATAGATTGAGATGTTCTCGCCAGGGCTTATGGGGGCCGGTGAGGTTCTTGTTTGTATTCTTGTCTTCTACATATAGTTTATAAATGTGTAATTATACAGTCTTAGCTTACGTACATGTAATGTTGGTTAGATGTAGATTACGAATCAGTAGGCGTACAGGTTAATCTTTCTACCATTCTTTCTATTCACTTTCAGTCTTTGTCAAATTATCTATTGTCTTACATATTCGGTACATATTGTACTGACGCCCTACCCTTGGAGATGCATCAGTTGCCTGTAGGTTTAGATGGATAGGGTTTAAGATCTCTAGTAGCAGTTGTTTAGAGTCTGCTGTTGGGACAACTCCTTTCAGTCGGAGTTGCCAGGTTGTAAAGATTTTTGTATTTTAGTTATATAGCATTTTGGGTAGGCCGGGGCCCTGTCCCGACCACTATTTGTTCTTTTAGAGGCTTGCCGACTATAGTCGTCAGTCAGTTAGTTGTATGTTAGCCGTGTTGGGCCTTAATCATTTATGCTTCATGTGTTGGCTGTGTGGGGCCTAGTATAGTAGCTCATCTTCATTTCTATTGTAACTAGATAGCATGGTGGCCTTGCCGACACGCATAGAATCCTTCTGTTGCCTGTTGTTGGTTAACTGTTTTCGTTTACAGGTGGCTATACGGCCTTGTCGGTAGTAGACTATATTCATAGCTGAGATATAGCTCATCATTTTCTTGAATTGAGTCACAGGCTGGCACCAGACGTGAATAAGCCTAGCCAGGTCAGTTAGTTGCCAGTGTGTCATCAGGTACAAGTCATGCCTTTTGTGGTGGGGCGTGACAAACTTGGTATTAGAGCGGTTCGTATCCTAGGGAATCTGCAAGCCGTGTCTAGTAGAGTCTTCGTTATAAATGTGTTGTGCACCACATTTTATAAGCAAGAGGCTACGAGGCATGATTGTATGGTTACCCCTCTTTCTCCTCAGATCATGCTATAGAGAAGAATTGTATAGGGTCAACTCCCTAAACTTTCCTTGTTATGTCTGTCTAGATTAATGTTCGAGATAAGAAAGACACCAGCCAGTTGCAAGATAACCATAGCAGCAGGAGGAGGTACCAGTGAGGCGTCACAATAGGGGGACAGTTAGCCTAATGGCGGAAGTAGACGTCTTTTACATTTCCCCATCACCCTTCCGAAGTACCAGGAACCTCATAATGAGATAGATATGTCAATGCCATCCCTAGTTCTCCCTAAAACCTCAGAATAGGGGGTTAGGAGTATAGTACATATGTATATATGAGATGGTTTACCTACTAGATATTTAGAATTAGCCAGGGGCATCAGTTAATGTGAATTACCTGAAAGGTGTGAAGGAAGGAGGAAATTGAAGGATTTCTACCTCCAACTCTTCGAATATTATAAGGTTCCATACCTCAGTCTTATCAAAGTAAGATAGGGTCATTTTCCACCTCCTAGCTTGTTGTTACAGTACAATAGAAAGCATAAGTATTAGTGCTATGGCGCTCAGAACGAATAGTAGAGGAGAGATAGAATTGTTGTTCTCGAGGAGGATTAGAGAGTGGTTCAAACCCTTAGTAGTTACAAGTTATCTAGACCCTCATGGTTGTAAGCCAGGGAGGGGAATAAGGTGTCAATACCACTCGAGTGTGAATGAGGGATTCCAACAGCGATAAACCCCTAGTAATAATAAAGCTCAAGTCAGTAAAAGGTCGATTCCGTCGTAGCATGCTAATGACTGCAGGGCATACCTACAAGATAATAGTTACGGCCCTAGTTTTTAATATCGAAGGACAGGGAGATCGTATGAACAATGTAGGCCCGACTGTGAGTTAGAAGGAATACAGGTCAGTAGACCTGGCCAGTAACATCCTTGATAGTATGAGGTAGGAGGCACGAACCTCAAAGTTCAGCCCAAGGGAACAACAGGAAAGGCGTAAATATCTAATGGTGGGAAAACCAAAATCACCTCTAGGATGATAGAGCATAGGATCACCTCCGAATATTGAGAAATAAGCGTCGGGCTGACAGTTAAGAGAAAGTGAGGATGTAACCTAGAATGCAGCAATACACCTGCCAGTTGAGGAGGTAAAGGGGTACCTTCACAGAGACTTTAACTTAGAATAGCCTGGAAACAAGGCCCAGTAGGAAGTTATTGTCCCTTAAGACAATAAGTTGTGGAGTCATAAGACCCAGAGGTTGACTCTATGTTCCAAGTGTAGTAGAATTTCAAATAGCAGGCCATAGCTAAGGTGACGTGTTCGTTAACCCCCAGATTTTGAAGAATACGCAATGGGACGAAAAGAGAGACCTATTGATGGCATGGAAAGATAGAAGATATCATGGAATCATAGCAGTAGAGCTCCATTGATAGGCTAGAAAAGATGAAATAGTAGGAACTGAGCAGTACAATATCGAAGATGGTCGTGTGTGCAAGGGAGTGGTAAGTAATTAATATGAATACAGTCACAAGGCTATCTCATACCAGGTGTAGCTTGGCCTCATTTGAGCCAATGTGGAAAGACTAATGAGATAAATTTGTGTCTCGCCAGATGGAACTATATTGCATCTAAAGCGTGCTACGAGTTAAATATTTAAGAAGTAGTCTGGTTACGTGGTGCCCAGTATATAGTAAAACCTGACAAAGAGGCACAACTCCCAGCTAGGTTCTAGGAAACCATTAGAAGAGATCACAGTGCATGCTAAAATAAGTATGACTTCTTATCTCCACGTAAATAACCCAATAGAGCACTCAGGTCAAACGTCGGGCGGTTTCTTATGAGTTGAAACGGATGCCCCCTAAAGTAAATTAAAGGTAGTTGGACCAGGGCATATTATATAGACAGACTAAGAAATTAAATTTACCAAGAAATTGGTACTGATAGCCTAGAGCCGTCAAGAGTCCTATACTAAGGTACGACGAAGGCAGCTAAGGGTTGAAGCAACAGTTTGATATTTTTAGAAACGTTGTCGAAAAAGGGCGTTATGAGAATAGGTAAGAAGGACAAGCTTAGGCCTAGGTTTATTGGCCAAGGTCATATCCTTCAAAGAACAAGCAAAATGGAATATGAGTTAAAATTGCCTCAAGAACTAGGACCTGCCCATTCATCTTTCACATGTCGATGTTGCGAAAGGACATAGATGACCCGTCCCGAGTTGTTCTAGTTAAGGACGTTCAAGTCACGGGACGTACCAGTTGAGAACTAAGGATGTCACCTCTATTAATTTATTGTGGAGAGACAAGAACACAGAAGAAACTACCTGAGGAGTCGAGGATGACATGAAAATCAGATATCCTCATTTGTTCCAGGATTAGTCCAAACTATGCAATTAAGGGCAAGGTGTTTCTTCAATTGTTATTTTATGATGTATGTTACATATATTGTTCAGTTGACTACAATTTTGTAATGAAATAATTGTTATGGTGTCATGAAATATCTGTATTGGACTTTTCTGCATTTCAGGATTTTCAGATAGTTCATATTACAGGGGAGACTCTGCGGAAACTTTCCCATAATAATAGTCTAAAAAGTTAAGCTCTTGTGAATTGAAGTATACATTCAAGGACGAATGTTCCTAAGGGGGGGGGAGGATTTTACACCCTATAAATGTTAATGATTAATAAGCGTACACGTGGATTGGTGACGAGTAAGAAGAACTTGACGGATGTGGAAAAAGCCTCAGAAGCGCGGTTGGACGGGATCAGTGCGCACACGGCCAGCGCGATGCACCAACCAGTGGTGCACTAGCTAGCACGGGGCGCCAGGCCTGCTGCCTCAATGAGAGGTATGGGGCGCCAGGTCTTCTGCCTTAATGGGAGGCGCAGCGTGCCAGGGTGGCAGCCTCAATGGGAGGTGCGAGGCACACCCCTACCACTGCCCAAGAATGTATATAAAGGCCTCTTCACAATTTAAATCATTTCTTTCCCAATTTAAACTCATGGCCAGAGAAGAGGAAACACAAAGGATTCAAGTAAGTTTCATCCGTTTACGCTGACAAACACCGTCCAAATTCAAATTAACTTCGAGTATTGAAGTTTAAGCCCCCAGGGAGCATTACTACGGTGTTATTTTTGTAACATTCTCCTGGAGAATCGTAACCTCACCGAGAAAAAGTTGTCAGAATTGCTCCATACTGATTTCTATACAATCACAGGCTTCAAGTAAGCATTTCTCCCTTCCAAACTCTCGAGAAATAATACGTTTTCGGTCATGTTTCATTAAGTTGAAGTATAGTCAATATTGGTATTAAAATTTATCATTTTACAATGAATTTGGTATTGATATTCATCTCTTTCTCCCAGTATAATGGTTATAGCTGAAGAGAGATGGCGAATACAAGTTGAAACTCATCGGTTATTCAGGAAATGATAATCGAGGTATGTAAGGCTTAACTATCGACAACTATACTCATCATAAAGTGTTACGACTTATGTTCCAGAACAAAATGATAATTTCATACGTTGTAGATAGCTGCTACCATTGGATTGTGATTAGACATATTGTAATTAGCTATTGCTGGTATATAGAGGTCATACACGCTGTGATTAGCTGCTATTCATAGATTATGGTTACATAAGTTCTGGTTAGCTGCTAGAAAATGTATATGGATTTTATTAGAATTCTATGTTTGTTTCCAAGCCTAGATCTTAGGAGCTGAAGAGAGTTACCAAGCCTGAGCTAATAAGTTGAGCAGCATGGGCGCAGCTAGGCGGTTTAACTACATGTTTGGCGTCTGTACTGTCAGGAAAGCACACCTAGAGGCCATTGGCATATCCCTACACCCCAGGGCCAGGAATTTAGATAGGAAAGACATGTTTTAGAGTTAGCAACCTAAGGTTGTCTAGTGAGCTAACTGACAGCCTGTCACCCTGTTAGTTATTACAAGTGTTGTCAGTCTTAGTGGGCTTAACAGTTATCATAGAAGTCACCCAGGAAGCCAGCCCAGTCGTCCAGGTTAAATAGAATCGTGGGTACCCTAAGGAAGGGGAGCTTATCAGTAGTTAGAGGCTGGGCCAGCACCCTAGCCATTTCCTATAACCCACAGGTTGCCCGGAACTGTTAGGTCTATAGAAAATTGTCTATAAGGTTAAGAATTGCCCAGAAAAGTAATACAATATCTGATTGGACCAAGATGAGGCCTATGGCACTAGTAAGTACCATGTTAGTATAGTACTACCCATAGGATAAGGATGTCAGTAAACTTCCTATGGAGGATTAGGGGCTGATCGCTCAAAGGCATGTTCTGCCAGTACCAGCCCTACAGTTGTCCTAAGTAGAGGGACTGAGTAGTTAGTCATTCGCTACCCTGCAATTATTATGAGTTATAGATGTACGGGAAGGACATATAGAGAGTTGTGTTGGACTACTCCAGATCTCTCCCTATTCAGTCCTGACTATTAGAGATCATGATCACCATTAGGATCCTCCAATCAGATACAGGTGCATGGTGCACCTACTAGCGTCTTTAAAGATTATCCTATTGGGCGAGTAGCGGTGGCGTTAGGCCCATAAGGCTCGTTACGCCTTTAGAGTGGCTAGATTAAGATGTTAGCACAGTACCTTGGTTAGGGTTACCCTAACTTAGGAGCCATCCATGACCACCCCAGGGTTACTAGCTGTGTCGACGCCTGCGAGGGGCTAGATGATGTCGCTTCAAGGAACGATATGCCATCCGTGAGGGACGAAGATGGGGTCCGAGGTCCTCATAATGACCATTCCATGGTTGGACTACTTTTATACCGTATCGGCACACCCCGTCGAGTTTGGTACCCGAGGTACAAACAACAGGAGTCCACTGGACTAAGACACAACTACAGTTTAGGGGTTGAGCGGGCTCAGTTGTAGACCTAGGGGACCGGTAGGTTGGCTACAGTACTAGTGGATTTATAGAAACCTTGATAGGGGAATATAGATTAAGATGTGCTCGTCAGGGCTTATGGGGGCCCGCACGAGTTATTCTGTGTGGATTGTACCTTCTAGCTTATGGGGGCCAGGTGAGGTTCTTGTTGGTATTCTTGTCTGCTAGTTATAGTTTATAAATATGTAATTATACAGTCTTAGCTTACGTACATGTAGTGTTGGTTAGATGCAGATTACGAATCAGTAGGCGTACAGGTTAATCTTTCTTCCCTTCTTTCTATTCAATTCCAGTCTTTATCAGCTTATCTATTGCCTTACATATTTGGTACATATTGTACTGACTCCCTCCCCTAGGTGCTTCATCACATGCCTGTAGGTTTAGACAGACATGGTTCAGGATCTCCAGTAGCAGTTGTGCAGAATCTGCTCTTGGGACAACTCCTTTCATTTGGAGTTGCCAGGTTGTAAAGATTTCTGTAGTTTAGTTATAGAGCATTTTGGGTAGGCCGGGGCCTTGTCCCAACCACTATTTGTACTCTTAGAGGCTTGTAGACTATAGTCATCAGTTAGTTAGTTGTATGTTGGCCATGTTGGGCCTTAATTAGTTATGCTTTGTGTGTTGGCCGTGTGGGGCCTAATATAGTAGCTCGTCTTCATTTCTGTTATAACTAGACATCATGGTGACCTTGCAAGACCACATAAGATCCTTCTGTTGCGTGTTATTGGTTAGTTATTTTCGTTTACAGGTGGCTATACGACCTTGTCGATGGGAGGCTGTATTTACAGTCGAGATATAGCTCGTCGTTTTCTTGAATTGAGTCACAGTCTTGCACTAGACGTGCATAAGCCTAGCCAAGTCAGTTAGTTTCCAGTGTGGCACCAGGTGCCAGTCATGCCTCCTAAGGTGGTGCATGACAGCAAGTGGGACTATAATTGACCGTGTTCCCTTGATGCCACGTGTGTTCCCTTTTGAACCTATAAGAAATTAGCATAATCAACAAAGATGATTTATAGAAAACTGAGATAAAAAATTGAAAAAAGATATTCCTCAAGATAGTCATCATCCATCAATCATTGGGAAAAACCTTTTTTAAATGAAAAACCAAAGGAGAGAACTTATGAGCAAAGTGTTTAGTTAACCTTAATTAACCCAAGCTCCATCCCGATTTTTTCAAAATGCTCTCTACCTAAAGCTTTAGTGAATATATCAGCAATTTGATTCTCAGTATTTGTAGAACTACATAATATGATACCTTTTTCAACACTATCACTTAAGAAATGATGTCTAATATCTATGTATTTTCTCCTTTTATGCTTACAGGGATTTTTTGCAATATTTATAGCACTTGCGTTTATCACAATAGATTGGCACAGTTCCCATATCCAAACCTAATCCCTAATTTCTTTTTTATCCACGTCAGCTGAGGACAAAAAAGTGTAGCATCCATATATTCAGCTTCAGCTGTGGACAAGTCAATGGAATTCTGTTTCTTTGTAGCCTAAGAAAATTAAGCAAGAACCGAGAAAATGAGCCACACCTGATGGGTCTTTTCTATCTGTTTGTGAACCTACATAATAAACATCTGCATATCCTAATAAATAAATATTTCCACCCTTTGAATACCACAAACATAGGTTATCTATTCCCTTAAAGTATCTCATGATATGCTTAATAGCTGTCATATATGATTCTCTACGAGAAGATTGAAATCTTGCACATAATCCGATACTAAACACAATATCTGGTCTATTTGCAATTAAATAAAGAAGAGATCCAATCATTCCCATGTAGCTTTTGTCACTAACTAGATTTATATATTCATTTTTATCTAGCTTAATAGAAGTAACAATAGGTGTGTCAATCGGCTTAGTCCATGCCATATTAATTAAACGACTTTTTATATATTTTTGTTTATGGATCATAGTTCCATTTCAAAACTATTTGATTTCTAAGCCTTAAAAGAAATTTATCTCACCCATCATACTCATTTCGAATTCACTACTCATCAACAAAGAAAATTCTTTGCACAAGACTTCATTTGTAGCCCCAAATGTAATATCATCTACATACACTTGTACAACCAACAATAAGTCTTTATCTGTGCTTTTTACAAATAAGGTGCTATCAATTTTCACCCTAGAAAAACCATTTTTCCATCAAAAGTTTGGAAAGGCACTCATACCAAGCTCTGGGAGCTTGTTTCAACCCGTATAAGGCCCTTATGAAATTTTTACACACATAATTAGGAAATTTAACATTTTCAAAGTCAGGAGGTTGACGAACATATACCTCTTCTTTCAGTTCCCCATGTAGGAACGCACTTTTAACATCTATCTGATAGAGTGTGAACTCTATGTGAGCAGTAAAGGCAATGAACATCCTTATTGCCTCCATCCTTGCAATAGGTGCAAAGCTTTCTCATAGTCGATGCCTTCTTTTTGGTTGTAACCCTGGACCACCAGATAGACTTTGCTCCATGTGACGGTTCCCTATTGATCATGTTTATTTTGGAACCCCCACTTTGTTCCACTTACATTACGCCCCATTAGTGGTGGTTACAGGTGCCAAACCTTGCTCTTTTCGAACTAGTTGAGCTCTTCTTGCATAGTCATTACCCAATCTGGGTCCTGTAGGCCTTCACGATAACTCTTAGGCTCAATGTAAGATATCTATTCTGAATAGGCTCCAAAGTTTTTCATGGAGCCCCTAGTTTGAATTTCCTTATTAAGATTATTTATGATTAAATCAAGAGAATGAGAACTTTGGTGCTTCCAGGGCCTCAAATTTCATTCTTGTGGATTTTCATTATATGTTTCTGGAACAGAGTCAGGTGATGTTCTTTCCTATGTTCCTTCTTCAGAACTTACCACTGTCTCAGGGTTTTTCCCTCCTAAATTTTCAGCTCCTACCCAAATCTTGGGGGAACGTTCAAGGAGTCAGTTACCATGATTGTTCCATCAGTTGGGTCTAGAGCACTTACCTTTTCGGTTGAGTATTGGTTGAGGCCAATTTCATGTTCATCCTAACTTTCTAGCAAAGCAGCTTCAAAAATGATGTTAGATTCGTCAATATAACATGAATGCTCTCTTCCACACTTTTGGTTCTTTTTTTGTAAACTTTATAATCTTTACCGATTGAGGAGTATCCAAGGAAAATTCGTTGATTAATTCTCGCATAAAACATTCCTATGGTAGATTTTCCATTATTATGAACTAAACATTTGTTGTCAAAGGTATGCAAGTGCTAAGTACTAGATTTTCTACCTTTAAGGAGTTCATATGGAGTTTTATTAAGAAGTAATCTAATCATGGATCTATTTATTATATAATATGTCATGTTTACTACTTCAGCCCAGATGTTTTTAGGAAGTCCACTAGAAATAAGTATTGTTCGTACCATATCTTATTCTTTCTTTGTACAACCCCATTTTGTGGGGAGTTCTGGAAGCTGAGAAATTATTATCAATTCCATATTTGAAACAAAAGTAAAATTAGCATTTTCAAATTCAGTGTCATGATCAGATTGAATACTTATTACCTCAAACCCAAGAGTTCATTGAATCCTTTTTCTAAACATTTTAAACATGTCAAATGTTTTATCCTTAGAAGATAAAAATAAGGTCCATGTAAAGTGAGAGAAATCATCAAAAATCACAAGAATAAATTTCTTACCTCCACGGCTTACTACCCTCATGGGTCCAAAGAGATCCATGTATACTACTCAAGCGGCTTAGAGATACTTATTACCTTTTTATACTTAAACGGTGATCTAATTTGTTTTCCTTTAAAATAAGCATCAGATACCTTATCATCATTAAATTTTATTTAGAAAGACCAATGACAAGATTTTTCAAAATAAGTTTATTGAGTAATAAAAGACTAACATGACCCAATCGCGTGTGCCAAAGGAGAACATCATCATCCAGAACACTTAAGCAAGTTAATTCATTTTCAGAATGCAACATAATACGAGATTTATAAACATTATTGTGCCTCTTTCTCATCATGAAAACTTCCCCAGACATGTTATTAATGACTTTGCAATCGAAGGAAGAGAACAACACTGTGTTCCCTCGATCAAAATGTTGAGAGATGCTCAATAAGTTGGGTTTCAGACGTTCAACCAAATAAACATTGTAAATTGAGTGAGTGAGAGACTTACCTATATTACCTATACCAACAACTACACCTTCCCTTCCACCTCTGAATGATACAGTTCCTTCGTTGAAGGCTTTTAGTGAGAGAAAAAGTTTTTTGATACCTGTCATGTGCGTAGAGAAACCACTATCAAGATACCATTTTTTGTTGCTCCCTCTCACATCAACCCGCTAAATGGTTAAAGGTTATATTTGGGAACTCACACTAGTTTGGTATCCCTTTTTTTATAATTTGACAAATAAAATCTTTTCTTATCTAATTGACAATTTTCCCAATTTTTTCTAGAGATTTTATCCAGGCTAAACATTCATATAAATGTCTGGTATGTCTACAATGGCTACATAGTCTATATTCAAACTAACCAACATATTTTTTTTTAACATCCCATTTGACAGGTTTGCTTTTATAGCTAAGACCAGTTTGACATTTATCGTAATGTTCATTTAGCCAGGTTAGAGCTTCAAAGGACTTTTTCATATTTTCATCATGGAAATGTCATAATTAACTTGATTCAAGGTTACTTTATGTTCCGAACTACTCTTTTTCTTTTTGCTCAGTTTTCTTTTCATGGAAGTAAATTCAACTTCAAGAGATCCTTGATCATTGTTAATAATTTTATTGTTCACTGCTTTCCCTTTCTTGATGGTGAGCTATTTATCTTTCAGAGACGGGACTATTTCTTCGATTTTACTATTTTCAACTTTTTACATAGAAATCATCTCCGTTAATTTGTTGATTTCAGTAGAGAGTATTTATTTGCATTTACAAACTTTATTTTCAGCCGTTTTATAATTTTGTATTCAGATTTCAAGTTTAAAAATATTTTTGACATTTCTGATTTTTCAACACTCGTCTGTTGACATTCATCAAAGAAAGCAACAATTTAACCAACTTTTATTTTTGACAAATTGTGTACTTTAGTTTTGAGATAAGATAGACTTACCTCGTAGGATTCTTTATCAGAGTCTGGGTCACTTCAAGAAATGAGGGCTAGATTGTCTTTTTCAACTTTCTCTCCTTCAAATTTGTCATGACCAGAGCATGGATCTCGGATCGAGACACGGGACCTAGAACCATGAATGGCTCCAATCTAACCCATGGAGTGGCATATTGCTAGCAGAATATAACTTATAAGGAAAACTTAGCAGAAGCTAACTAAATATAAGATATTCCCTTACAGATCACAAGATAATATGATAATGTAAACACTAAGTGAAAAAGCCAAACATGCTAACTCTATGTCTGAAAGTCTCAACTAATTGATAAGCTGTTTGAACAAGCCCCCAGCTAACTCTAAAGTCTAAAAGTAAAATGAGTTAAAAAAACTGAAATGAAGTAGTGATAACGTCCAAAATATACTCTTCATGCAAAGAGTATACACGGTCACTGTATCAAAGCAAATATCCCGATGGATGTCGGGAATGAATCCCATAGGGACTAGTGAATGATAATTACAAGTATCGGTTAAGAAATTGAATTTAGCTTGCACCACTTAGGAATAAAATAGAAATAACAAGGTTAGGGGAGATTGAAAATTGCAATAGAATGTAACTTCTAATTTGGCTGACTACGATAGCAAAATTACGAAGCTTGTTGACAAGAATGTGAAAGACTAGAGGTGTGGTGTAGATGATATGCTAACTAAATAGGTTCATGCTAGGTCATCTCATAAGTTAAGTTAGTGTAAATAATCTCAGGAAAATGGGTATTTAATTCTTTTCAGCCTTTTTAAATAGCTCTTGCTAGCGTTCTTTCAAACCTCTAGACACCATTAACTCAACCAGATCAGATTTGAATTAATAGCTGCACTAATTTCTAGCTATTAGCTGTTAATTAGGAGAGAGAATGTATGTTTGACTATTTCTAGACCAATTTCACAATCTCTCATCCATACCCACCATTAAATTCTCTCCCAATACTTTGTTCTTCTTTTGCAAGCAACAATCAAGTAAGAACAATTAGACCCACATCAATATCAATGGATCTTCAATTATAGGTTTGAGAGTATCTAACAGATTTACAGTTAGTTAAATAATACTGAGATGACTCTAGCAATACCCACTCTAATTAAGAATTCATCATCAAAAACCTCTACTTAATGATTTAGCTACTCATAATTAAGAAATTCAAAAGCACATTTAATAATAAACTCATTGAATTGAATTATAGGAGTAGCAAAATCAAGTTCAAAAAGAAGTCTTCAACAATGGCAGTACCATGCTATCAAGAAGTAGGAAAAGAAGAAAAAGAGAATAGTTCTTTTCAAATTCCACCAATCAAATTCTCCTCCTCTTCTTTTCCAAGTGAATCTTCTATAAGCTAGAAATTAAGCTGATGAGTACACATTACTTTATTTTAGAATATATCCAAAAAATGTAGTATCTTCTCTATCTTTTTCCATGCTATACAATTTTGCCCTTGATTAGCGTTCTGGTACCGATGGAAGTACCAGCGGTTCACGGGTTGCACTCCGCGTACCACTGGCTACACTATTTGCGCCTTCAATGAATTCCAGTAACTTTTGGTGGTTCCTTTGACATTTCACCAATATCTATCCATGCACCATCGATTCTTTACTCTTCAATCCAGTAAGTTCTGGTGTCATTCGGTGACTAGACAGGCAAGTCGCTGTTGGAAACTTGTGTTTGCGGTTGCTTTGTTTCCCAAAGGCAGTGGTTATCCACTTTTAACCAACGTTTCACCGGTCTTCTTCGATGGAGCATTGAATTTCATCCCATTTCCTTCTTTTTTCTCCTTTTCTTGCTCTTTTATCTCATTAGACATCTACATACATCAAAGGTAAAATGGGCATAAAATGCATACAAAAAACTCAAAAAGTAAGCAAGAACTCAGGCTTAAGAGCCTAATGAGTTGGTGAATTACCAACTCATCAAACCCCCAAACTGTAACTATTGCTTGTCCTCAAGTAATGCAATTCTCACCAGTTGAAAAAAAATGCCACTCCACACTAGTTTAAACATCAATAACCGTCTGGTCTATGAAAATCCAAAAAATGCTCACCAATCTTACCAAAAAACAGAAGCAAATTCCCCTAAAAACTACATCAATGAAGGTATTTCAAGAGGCTACCACTATTCACAAACATGATTCCACAAGAGTTTTTATTTCATAGAACAAGGGTATTGCTCATCCATGAAATGTACATAGCATCTCAATTCATAATTATTGCACATTCAAAACCTGCCTTAGAGCTTGTATTTCTCATGACTTATGCACAAATTTACCTTTATTGAACTTGTGTCCTCAAAAGGGTTGATGCTACTTACTGAAGAGAGAATCTCTATTTTCTTCATGACGCAATGCATTCACATAAGGGATTTCACAAAGATAAGATTACACTCACTCTCTTGAAAGAAATCTTCATGCACCCAACTCAACCCATAGGCTTGCCCTTCTTGTAAATCGCCACTAATGTAGAGAAACTGCACTTAAAATCACTTAGGACTTGGGGGTCATGATGGAGGCTAGGGATAAGGATAGGATAAATGTTTAGCTTTAGTGACTAATGCCTCCCTAACGCCTTTATAAAAACTTGCAACATCGTGCTATCTTATTGAAATTACTCCACCTTATTTCTCCTTGTTCATTATTTTCATCATTTGTGTAACACCAACCACCCTTTTAACACCCATGAATTCCATAATTAGCCTTTTGTATGCAAGATATAGCACCTTTTTACCATTCTTTTCTCTTTTGATGAGTTGAGGTCTTTTAACCCAAATGATTCATTCATTTCATCACAATTTTGGGTGCTACCTCACCTTGAAGTTATCATTTTTCCCTTTTATCTTGCAAACCCCCAAACTTAGGCTTTTTCCTCATGTCACATTCATTTCTCTATTGCTCCCCGATTCATTGTCTTGAAGCCCCCATTTTTCATTATCTTATTACTAGAAATTAGGGAGAATGGGTGGCAAAGAGAAGGATTAGAAATGGTCATTAGGCTTGTAATTTGGTTTTCAAGAAAGGGTCCGAGGCTCAAATATTGGATATCAAAGATTAATTCTCAAGGAGGTCATTTTGGGTGAAGTGACTACCAAAAAGAGGCTTAAGATCGTGTTCTAAGTGCAACTACATCTAGGAATTCACCTTGAGTCATACTTGGGGCATGTTCTAGACAAGAATGAGACCACAAAAGTCATTATCTACACAAAATCTTGGTTTAAGACATAAAAACATGCAAATTCATAATTTAAGCAAGGAATCATTGCTTAGTATGACAAAGAGTGCTATGTTCTCGATTCAAACATTCGTTCATTATCATTTTCATTTTCCCGCCCCATCTTAAAACTCCATTTCATAAAATTTTTCTAGTGGTGCCTCTCAAAATAGCTCCATAAAAGACTCAAAAACAACATGGTATTTTCCCTTAAGAAAGTCGCCACACAACTATCATTGGGAAATGCCAACCCGGTTCAACAAAGAAAAGAGAAAGAAAAAAAATGAATGCTCCTCGGAAAAGAACCGTGGTATAAAGAAAACCCTGGGAGTTTTGATTACTACCTTACAATTTACAAAGGTGAACAAGAAAACAAGAAAACTTTGGTCCTGAAGGAGTAAGAAATTAATAACAAGGACCCCATTATCACTCTTAGTACATAAAAAACTTTTGTAAATTGCAAAACATACACAACCCCCACTTAAAACCAGGTATTGGCCCCAATGTAGCAAAATAAACAAATAATAAGGTGAAGGAGGCTTCCTGATTGAATTAGTGGTTGGGACGAGGCCCCCAAGAATATGCAGCTGAATCAAAGTTCCAAAACGCCATTTCTTCAGCAGTCGGTCAAAGTGCATTAGGTGGGAGTTCCACTGGTTTCTCGGGTCGTGGCACCACCCATTTCTCCTGTAGAGTATGAAGCTCATGGGAAGAACTCATTGCCACTCTGACCAGTATCCAAGATGGATCGACGTCATACACCAAGAGCATTGGAGGTGGTGGCGGTCGGCTATGATATAATTCCTCATCTGACACTATTTTTGACGCGCTGTCATACCCCGCCCACCAATCGTTTGGTGGACTCTTAGGCGCCTTGGGCTATATGGGCATCATTGCAGGTTCAGGAGGGGTTGTGTTACTGGTAGATGGATGTTCATTGAGTGCAGCCACCTCTTTTCTCAAAGTAATCACTTCGCTCTCAAGGACCTCAACTGTGGATCATAGGCTTTTCAACTTATCTTTAACAGGTTACATGGCTTTTTTATGGCAAGTTATATCATGGATGGGATAGCCTTAGCTAGCTTCACAAGCTGGCTCTCATGTACTTGGGCCCTTTGTGCTACTCTAACACCAAAGGTGGTGGCGAAGTCCTGTTCTCTGTACACTTTCTCACTTCATAGCTGGAGTATCTTTATTAGTTTTAGTAGACAATGTAATCACATTGTCAGCCCCCAAAGTCCTATCGAATGGTCAAAAAAGTGGAATAACATACTCACAAGGATAGGGAATGACAATGCCGTAGCCTGATGCTTGACCCTTCGATTGAATTGATCAGTAATAAGCTCCCTAATATTGATGTGTACATGATCCATGATGCAAGTGATAAGAAATGGCAACTTCAATTGGGACTTCCGTTGTATTCTAAGAAGGTATTAACGTTGCACAAACCAAGTCTAACCATATGGGGGCTTCAAATTTCAAGTCACGATGATGAATCAGACCCCTGGAGATGGCCCATTATGGTTGACCAATTGCAATCATGTTGGCTACCCGTTGGAACTGGTTCGCTTTATCTTCTACCTTCTTGCAGAATGTCGAGTGTGACTGAATCGACTTAACCTAATAAAGCGTATTGATTACCTCTAGAGTTATAGGCACCTCTTGCCTACGCACCCATACTGAGGGTTGGCATGGTAATGTTTCTGTGCGACCCTTGTTTTGTAGGAGCCGTTGCCTTACTCTGTATGATGCATAGAATTTTCACACCAATTCTAAAAAATATGGGTCAATCGGTATAGTGAATGGACCCTAATCGTGCATCCTAATCTGGTCGTAGATATATAGGAAGGCATTTTCGAAAGAGTCCACTTCAAATTGGGCTTCTGCATGGATTGAACGCTTCTCTTTGAAAGCAAGGTAATACTCCTCCATTCTGTCTAACGGAAACCAAACTTGTGTGTTGCTAGTATGCATTGATGCTTGACCTTTGTGAGATTGCAGGGAAACAGACATGATGCTGCAAACTAAGGTTAGAACTGTGCACATCCCTTATGATCCTTCACCTCAAAGTCGAATTCGTGCAACAAAAAAACCCAGCTGATCAGTCTCGGTTTAGCAACTTTCTTGGACATTAAATACCTAAGCGCTGCATGGTCCGTGTGCACCACCACTTTCATTCCTAACAAACATACCAGAAACTTTTCAAACGCAAACACAATAGCGAGTAACTCCTTCTCCATTACTGTGTAGTTTGTTTATGCATCATTTAGGGTCTTTCTAGCATAGTAGATTGGGTGAAATATCTTTTCTCTCTGCTAGCAAAGGACTACTCTTAATGCCACCCAACTGGCATCACACACGAGCTCAAAGGGTTTTGACCACTCAGGTGCTATAATAGTTGGAGAGGAAATCAACCTTCAATTCAACTCCGCAAATGCCTTCAAGCACTCTTCATCAAAATTGAACTTTGCTTCTTTCTCCAACAACCGAAATAGAGGATGAGCTATCTTAGAAATGCCTTTAATAAACCAGGGGTAAAAACCCACATGTTCGAGGAAACTCCTAACACCCTTCATAGTGCATGGTGGAGGTAACTGTGCAATGGCGTCGACTTTGGCTTGGTCCACCGCAATCCCTTTTTTGGAAATCTTTTTTCCGAACACAATCCCTTCTTTTACCATAAAATTACATTTTTCCTAATTAAGGACCAAGTTTCTTTCTTTGCATCTTTTTAATACCTCTTCTAAGTGTGTCAAACTGTCGTCAAACGAGTACCTTACAACTGAAAAGTCATCCATGAAGATTTCCATAGTATCTTCCACCATATCTATAAAGATGGGCATCATGCATCTTTGGGAAGTGACGGGGGCGTTGCAAAGACCAAAAGTCATCCTCTTGAACGTGAAAGTTCCATAGGGATATGTAAACGTGGTTTATTCTTGATCCTCGGGTGCAATCGAAATTTTATTGTATCCCGAGTATCCATCCAAGAAACAATAGTACTCCTTACAGGCCAGCAGGTCTAACATTTGAACAATGAAGGGCATCGGGAAATAATCCTTCTTTGTCCAAGATTTTAACTTACGGTAATCAATGCAAACTCTTTATCCAGTGACTGGGTGAGTGGCAATGAATTCATTCTTTTCATTCAGGACAACCGTAATGCCTCCGTTCTTTGGCACACATTGCATAGGGCTTACCAGATGTTGTCTACGATTAGATATACAAAACCTGCATCTAGCCATTTAATAATATCCTTTTTGACCACCTCTTGCATAGGTGGGTTCAAATGACTTTGATGCTCAATTGATGGGCTGCAATTTTCTTGAATATTAATCTTGTGCGTGCAAATTCCCAGAGGAATACCGATGATATCAACTATTGTCCACCCTATAGCTTGAATATGCCTTTTCAATACCACGATGAGTTTTTCTACTTGAGAAGGAGTGAGTTTGCTGAAATGATGAACGGGAGCATCTTATTCTCCCCCAGATATGCATATTGCAAGTGATGGGTAAGGGTTTGAGCTCCAGCTTCGAAGGTGCCACAATGGTTTGCCGTGATGGAGGAGTTATGCAATTTTTTAAATCGAGGTCAAGCTTCCTTGGTTGGAAAGAATAATTTCTTATCTCCTTATGCACTTGACGAACCTCCTCAAGTTCTTCACCTTTCAAAAAGAAATCAGCAATCATTTCTCCTACTACCTCTTCCTCCATTTCCCACTTAAGTATATCATCGTCCATGATGGCCTAAGGTGAGGAAGTGTTTGTTTCTGTTGTTTTAGTCACCACCTAAGATGCTAACTTGCTCATCCTATCCTCTAATTGTTGTATTATTACCTCATGACTCTTCATGGTGGTCGTAAGGTCCAATAGTTTACTTCACAAGTCCTAATTCCTTCTTCAGTTGAAAGGACCTTTTCAAGCACCACTTCGAGAGTGCTTTCCATGTCGGGTGGGACTGACTCATCGCTCGCCTAGCTACTCATATCACCTGACCAAACATTGTTTTTACCTATATTTCAATGATAAGCCTACTCATAGTCGTGGTTGGGTTGGTGGTATCTTGCATGGAAACCCTTCATATTGTTCGTCAATAACTCCATCTTCTTTATTATGACCAGCAACATTGTGTCTTTGTTCCCCTCTCTACGCCCCATCTTGTCTACTAGCTTGATAGTCTCCACAGAAGGCATCTCCTCGGGGTCTCATGACCACCTTCCAAAACTGCTCATGAGCCACAAAACGATAGGTTCATAGCAACAACTGTGGTGTAAAACCAATTCCAATTAACAATCAATACAAGAATATCAAGCACTAGTCCCTAGAAAGGGGTGCCATTTTTGATAACGTCCAAAATATACTCTTCATGCAAAGAGTATACACAGTCGCTGTATCAAAACAAATATTCCGACGAATGTCGGGGTCGAATCCCACAGGGACTAGTGAATGAT
This sequence comes from Datura wrightii, assembly GCA_035772735.1. NCBI lineage: Eukaryota > Viridiplantae > Streptophyta > Magnoliopsida > Solanales > Solanaceae > Datura > Datura wrightii. The sequence continues at coordinate 90,123,042 of JASDFA010000002.1, read as the reverse complement.
AATTACAAGTGTCGGTTGAGATATTACATTTAGCTTGCACCACTTAGGAATAACATAGAAATAAACATGTTGGGGGATATAGAAAATTGCAATAGAATATAACTTCTAATTTGGCTAACTACGATAGCAAAATTACCAAGGTTGTTGACCAGAATGTGAAAGACTAGAAGCGTGTTATAGATGATATACTAACTAAATAGGATCATGCTAGGTCATCTCATTAATTCAATTAGTGTAAATAATCTCAGGAAAATGGGTATTTAATGCTTTTCATCTTTATAACTACCTCTTGATAGAGTTCTTTCAAACCTCTAGACACCATTAACTCAATCCGAGCAAATTTGGATTTATGGTTGTAGTAATTTGTAGCTATTAACTATTTATTAGGAGTGAGAATGTCAATTTGGTTATTTATAGCTCACGTTCACAATCTCTCATCTATACCCACAATTAAATTCTCTCCCAATACTTAATTCTTCTTTTGCAAGCAACAATCAAGTAAGAATAAGACCCACATCAATATCAATGGATCTTCAATAATAGATTTGAGATAATCTAACTGATTTACACTTAGTTAAACAATATTAAGATGACTCTAGCAATACCCACTACAATAAAGCATTCATCATTACACACCTCTACTTAATGATTTAGCTACTCATAATTAAGAAATTCAAAGGCACATTTAAGAATAAACTCATTGAATTCAATAACAAGAATAGCAAAATCAAGTTCAACAAGAAGTCTTCAACAATAGCAGTACCTTTCTATCAAGAAGAAGAAGAAGAAAAAGAGAATAGTTCTTTTCAAATTCCACCAATCAAATTCTCCTCCTTTTCTCTGCTAAGAGAATATTCTAAAAGCTAGAAATTGAAAGCTGATGAGTACACAGTACTTTTTCGAAAATATATCCAAAAAATAGGGTATCTTCTCTCTTTTTCCGTGTTGGATAATTTTTCTCCTGATCAGCGTTTTGTTACCGGTGGAAGTACTGGAGGCTCGCCGGCTGCACTCCACGGACCGCCAGCTACACTATGTATGCCTTCAATGAATTCCAGTAACTTTTGGGGGTTCCTTCGGTGTTTCGTCAATCTCCATCCATGCACCGCTGATTCTTTGCTCTTCAACCTAGCAAGTTCAGGTGTTATTCGGTGACTGGACCGGCGAGTCAGCATTGGAAACCTGCGTTTGCTGGTGGCTTTGTTTCGTAGAGGCAGTGGTTATCGGCTTTTGATCAACGTTTTTCCGGTCTTCTTCAGTGGAGCACCGAATTTCATCCCACTTCCTTCTTTTTGCTTCATTTCGTGCTCTTTTCTTCACATTAGACATCTGCATACTACAAAGGCAAAAAGGATATAAAATCCACATAAACAACTCAAAAACTAAGCAAAAACTCATGCTTAAGAGCCTAATGAGTTGGTGAATTACCAACTCATCAAGTAGATAATTCTAGTCCTCGAAAGATGAGGAATCACCCCTGCTAGCTGATTAGGTCTAGACCATTTCTAACTACTAGCTAATTTTAAGTATTTGGATCTATATCACGAAACGATAGAGTATAGCGTATGCAGTCAACACTTTGATTGCACTAAGTATATAAGATGAGTAAAACATGCTAGTAAAATGATAGTTTGAAAATATGAACATAAATCAAGATAGAACATGAGAGTAAGGATAACATGTTGAACATCATATTCTTGAAGTAATCATAATTGAGATATTCATCATAAGATGAACATAATGACCCAAGGTTTATAAATAGAAAATCATGTAATGTACCTTACTTGAAATGATACGTGAAAACTCATAGACTAACTAATGGGTCAAATTTTCTATAAAACATAATATCATAATATATGAACATAACCAACTGAAAACATGAGGAACAATGGGAGACTCGTCATAACCAACACCATCACAATAGAGTTTACATGATGCTCTAACTATCTCACTCAAGTGGGCAGAGCCGTCCTATGCTTGCTAATAAATGGAATGATTAAGGCCTGATATCACTTGTGACTCAGGGCGACAATCTCCAATACCGACGACCCCTACATGTGCCCATTGAGGCAAGAGAGGCACTCTCCAATAGAGAGGATCCCATATTCCTCAGGCTAAGGGAACCATTCTCAAATATCGAGGATCTCTTATCCTACGGTGGCACGTAGTTCTGAGACTGCGGACCTCGAAAGCCCTGGCCTACTCAGTGCTAGACACTACTCCCAAAATATGCATATTACTCAAATAATCATATTATCAAAACATAACTTAAATAGGAATATTTGGAGTCTTGACTCCAAAACATATCATAAACTGATCTTGTTAACCTTACCTAAATTCATAATAGGCATACTTAACTTTGCATGGGAATGCCCAGTCATAAAATCATACATACTTGAAATTAACTTCATACTTCAAAATTATGAAATCGTAATTTGAGAGTTCATAAACATTCTTGCATACTAGATAACTCATCATGCTTGAAATCATGGATAATAGACTTGAATTTTCATAAAACATGCGTAATAGCGCACAATCTTCATAAACTTAAAATCACGAATTAGTAAGTAAACTGAGAGACAAATCTTCCCTAGTAGCCATAAATTATCAATTGAAATATGAGAGAATTGAACCCATAGAGATAGCCTGGAAGATTGCATTTAATTGTGTTAAACCCTAGAATTTCTCAATGTAGAACTTGAGAAGTAGAAATCATGAATTTGGACATGAAAGAGGCATGAGGGTGGAAGAATTTCCCCCCATTCATAACCCTACATACCTGGGTTGATCATCGCTTGTCTTGTCTTAATGAACCAAGGAAGATTTGGAAGAGCTTGAAGATGAACTCTAGCTCCTTTCTTGAGAGAAAATTCAACTATCGATCTCTTGGAGTTGGTAAGGATTTAATATAGGTTAATCTCTTTAATCTAACCTTTAGGAGGCCCAAAATAACGTCATTTAGGAGTTTGATGCAAAGGAATTTACTAAAATGCCACCAAACTACGTAATTAAATCCGAAAACTAGCAGTAACAACTACCAAAAACATGGGTCATTGTTAAATAGGATGACCCCTACTGAGGTTCGTCCAATGTCTGGTGCTGCATTACCAAACTTCTCATAACCTTTTACTCCGTACTCCAACGACACAAGGATGAATGCGTTGGAAAGAAGACTCCAAGGGATTCAATTTAATGTGTTGATTAACCCAAAAATATTCTGTAAAATAGGAGCTATGGTCCTTTAAAGTTGACCCTTGTAATGATCATAAAATAGAGTCAACACTCGACAAAGCTAAAAATCTACATATTGTTTGAAAAGCCTCTAACATGTCTGATGAGCTGATGGGATAACATCCCCAACTAGCTCGCTAAAGCCTGAAACTAAATATAACATAACTCAACACCAAATTGAAGGTCCTAGGAAGATGAGGACTCACCAAAGACGAGAAACTAAGCTATCCTGTGGGAGAGCTACACTAACGGTGGAACTAAGTCTGATTGACTAGACTTGTATCATGAAATGATACAACATAGAGCATGTGTTCAGTACTTGGAATGTACTAAGTATGCAAGGTGAGTAAACAATATTGAGTAACTATTAACTGAAATCATGCATATAAACATAAATCACAAGATCTTGAGAGTATGAACGACATGTTGAAATCTAAATCTAAAACATTTATATAGTCATAAACAGATTATCATACTTGTATAGGATGGCCCAAAGATAAAAATATAAATCATATGACTTTTCATAGCTGAATTCATAAGTAAAAACTTGTAAATTGATCATTGGGTCAAACCTATTATAAAACATAATATCATAAATAATGAACTTGAACTACTAAAATCATGAGGAACAATGGGAGGCTCGTCATAACTGACACCATCACGATAAAGCTTACGTGATTCTCCAAGTATTACACTCAAGTGGGAAGAGCTGTCCAAAATCTTTCTAGGGCTAAGGAGCTACCATGATATCGATATCAAGTTGAAGGCCCATATAGGCACAAAGGAAGCTCACAAGGGAGGTCCTAATGTAAATATATAAATCTATGTTAGCGTGTAGTTCTAAAAACTGAGGTTTACCTGAACACCTAGCCTACTCGGTTCTAGACACTACTCTCAAAAACATGTAAGATGCCCACCATCATTTTTCAATGAAGCTGGAGACATACCATAAGTTGAAAGTGGGAGTATAGACTCCCAAACCATATGGTAAGTTGATTTTATAGAGCTGACCTGAATCATGAGAACATGCTTAACCTGTGTGGGCGTACCCATAATCTTAAGATCATGTATACTTGAAATAGACTTCATATGTCAATATCATAATTTTATACATGGGTAATTTATAAACGTTCATTCATGATACATATCTCATCAAACATGACATCATGAATCATAAACTTCACTTTTCATAAAACTTGCATAGTAGGGAATAATTTCAAAAACTTATAATCATGAATTTATAATCCAAATAGGTATAAAATCTGCCCGTGAACCTTATAACATGCTTTGAGACATGGAGGGAATTGATCCATAAATAAATCATAGAGAATATCATAAAATTGGGTAAAAACCCCATAAGATCATAAAACTTGAATTGAACTTTGAATTCACGAACTTGAGGAGAAATTTGGGCATGAGAGTGAAAGGAAACATCATACAAAGCCCTAGATACCTAGGTAAACTGAATGTTATCTTGACTTTGAAAGCCCAAGAGATTTGGAGAAGAACTTGAGGGATTCAAGCTTGATCTTCAAAGGGGAACTTCTAATCTTGCATGCATTAGTATTGAATGAATTAGAATAGGTTAAACTCCCTTAATACACTTCTTTCAGAGCTTAAAATGACATAGTTTAGGGCTTAGGGCTTAAGAATTAAAAAAATACCCTTACTGATTTCGCATAAAAAAATCACACTGCCAAGTGTCATGACCCACACAACAAGTCGTCCTTCAGTACCACGACTCATTATATCGCTCGTTACAGCCCTCCACTTTTTGCCCGTTCACTGATCTCCAAGAAAAGGCTAGACAAGACGAGTCATTACAAGCCATAATGACTCATTACTTCGTATCTCCCTCACCACAAACCTTAAATACATAGCTTCTGGAATTCCTCCAACGGGTACCAACCAAGAGTTGTTACATGTCACAACAGGTCATTGGACCATCTGTTGTCACTGCATCGACTTTCACTACACCTTCTCACGAGTGATAACCATGATTCATTGTTCCCTACAATGGGTCATACCATGACTCATATCATCCAACTCTAACACCTCTGAGAGAAACAATGACTCTAGACCACGACCCATTACATCACCCAATGGGTCATCCCTTGACTCATTACTATATGGCCTCCTTCTGTATATTCTGACCACGAGCTGTCCCATGACTCACTACTCCTTTCCACGACTCATACAACGAGTCGTTCTAAGTCATTTTCAATATTTTTTGGATGATCAGATTTCAAATGTTTCACCCTGTAATTTTTTTAATCTAACTGATGTATGCGTATGTTGTTGAAGAGTTTTTAGAGTACGACACATGTAGAAGAAGGCTTGAAAGTAGGACGCATAAGTGCGTTATTGAGTGAGCGGATGGTCGAGGCCCGGGGCAGGGTGCACCAAGCGCCGTATCGGGTACCTCCCCTCTGAATGGGCAGCACGTCGCGCCTGTATTCCTTTGCAATGGGAGGTGCATCGTGACCCCCATGCATTGCCTCCTTATATATATGTTTTAAGTATGGTACTTTTTCATTTAAACATTTTCCTATTGAGAGCTACGAACCCGAATGTGATTTACTCATGAGGTTTCCATCTTTTTGAAGCCAAATGACGCTTCTAAATCATCTTAAAACAACAATTCTTCTTCGATAATGATTCCTGGACCTAAACATACCCATGAAGTTGAATCTTTGAAATTGGCCCGATTTGTTGGGGTTCCGCCAAGTGGAAGTCATAGAAATCACATCTAATTAAGTCCTAACGTATAACAAGTGTTAAGTAAGTATTTCTACCTTTCTAATTTACAAAAATTCGTAAGGTTTCGCCGAATTGGATTTGATTTGACATGTTGTTGTTATGTTTCGTGGGTTATGGTTGTAGACCTAATTCTTAAACTATAAAGGCCCTATTCCCTTGACGTATAAGATAGAAAACAGAGAGATTACATGTTCTTGGTCAAAGAAGGATTGATTGAGCAGAATTCTTCTATTGAGGTATGTTAAGGCTAATCTCTTTTTGTGAGTATTCTCATTGTATAGTAGATACAACTTGTATCTCTATAGCAGCTTATGAATATATGTCACAACACAAACGTACACTCGAATCGTAGACACAGGAAAGGGACCCCGAGACATCCCAAGTCCATCCATGGCACATGCATACAACTAATCTTATTCAAATAAGCGGAAAGATAACCATAAAACATAGTGAAAACATAATTAGAGCATAACAACAAGAAATACTAGGTGTATACACGGAGGAACACTACATATTTGTCTTAAAGCCTCTAATACATAAGATGGGTTGATGGGACAACATCCCCAACTAACCCGATAAAAAATAAACATAAAAAACATGAAAATCAATGAAACGACCCTCGGAATAGGAGGACTCACCAATAAGATAAAAACATAGGCTGAGAGGACTAAGGATGAGGATGAGCCTGAGGTCTGGACCCTGTATCATGAAACGATATAGCATAAAAAGTATGCGGTCAGTACATGGATTGTACCGAGTATGAAAGGTAAGTAAAATGGACATTTAAAAGTAAAATAAAAATCATAAGTAACATAAGAGAAGGACATCATGCTTGTATCATGAACTTCATAAGGGAACATAAGGCTCAAGGATTTCAAATCATTCATAAAACATTCATAATTATAATCGTAAATAAACTTTATCAAAACATAATTAGATCCAATAACATAAACATTAAAATGCATAAGATATGCGGAACAATGGGTGGACTTGTCATAACCGACACCATCATGGTAGAGCCTTGCATGATGCCCCACTATCTCGCTCAAGTGGGCAGAGTAGACCTTCGCTTTCAAGGCGAGGGTCGTGCATAAGACGTGATATCACATTTTAGGGGATCATTATCAATACATCATATCATTTAGAACCCACAGTGGCAGCTGGTTATGAGACACCGACGTAGTCCTTTGAACGCCGGGCTGCTCGGTGCTAGACACGGCCCCCAAAAACATGCATATACGCTCACACATAAATCATTAACATCATGCATAAAAATTTATTGGCTAAGATATAACATTTATCATCATTGATACCCTTTGAAATGTGCTTACATCATGCGCCATTTTTATTGGACAACATAATAAATTGATTAATCATGTAATTGACCGCATAAATGATATATCATTCTTTAACATGTTGGCATTGCCCAATACTTAATCATATTCAATTCTTTCAAAATAAGCTCATAAACATGGGTAACTAGAAAATCATGCTTTTCCATCATCAATAAACTCAAATTATAGAGTATTTATCATAAATCATAACTTTCATGAACTTTCATCAAATGGGCAATTTGGATTTAAAAGCTTGAAACATGATTAAGGGAAAATAATAATAAAACCTGCCCATCATTCCTAATTCAATAATTAAAACTCAATTAAATCATACCCATAAAGAGAAATCACATTTTCATGCATTTGAGTAAAACCCCATAGACTTGAATATGAGTATTCATGATTTTAATCGAGATTGATCATGGGTGAGGAAGAATCCACCCATTTAAAAAACCCCACATACCTGGGTATGGAGGGACTCAAAGTTCCTTGAACACCCACAAAGAAATTGATGAAAATTTGGGTAAAAAGGCCTTGAATCCCCCAAAAACCTCTCTAAGATTTTGCATCAGAATGGGCATGCATAAAGGGCTTAACCCATCTTAACTAACTCAGAAACATATCCAAAACGATGTACTTTAGGCATTAGGGACCTAGGAAGTTACAAAAACACCCTTATTAAAATGCAAGAATTTCTGGTCGCTAGTCCCCATAAGGGACCTAACGGGTCGTTGCCACAGGGCACGACTCATGGCCTTGATCCATTGAGTTCACTGCCCAAACATTGAAGGGAACCCAATGGGTGACTTCACGAGTCATGAGGTCAGACCATGACTCATGGTCACCTTCCGTGGCCTACACTGTCCATTCCAATTTGCCAATCCTCCAAGGTTGACCATGGGTGACCTCACGAGTCGTGAGGTCTGACCACAACTCATGGTCAGGCTCGTGGCTTCGTCACTCAGACTTTGCCAAACCATGCTGACCACGAGTGACCTCACGACTCGTGGTCACCCCTCACGACAAAGCTCACGAGTCGTTCTATGACCTGGTGCAAATTTTCAGTTTTTCTCCGTTTCCACTTCGGGGTTTGATCCTTTGGTTCCCGGGGTACAACAACATTTCCCCCTTAGGAAAGTTCATCCTCGAATGTTAGAAACATGCAGAAAAATTAGAAACAGTTATCACCATATACAATTACCAGTCATTTAAGTTGAAAACTGACAGAATGACTACCTCCAAAAGGAACTACATAGCTAAATCGAATTCAGACTTCACATACATTTACCATATCATAAAACAAAATTGTACACATGAACTGAACAGGAAGAGCTGATTAAAGATTTAGGGCAAAACTGATACCTCCAACTGACACTAAGTTTGTAGGGAACAAATGAGGGTATTTAGCTATCATATCTGCTTCGGCTTCCAATGTAACTCCCTCAACATGCTTATTTCTCCATAATACTTTAACTGAAGCTACTTCTTTGTTCCACAGCCTCCGAACCTGACGATCCAAGATTTCAATGGGGATTTCTTCATAACTGAGGCTTTCCTTCACTCTAATTCTGTCTACCGGAACTATCAAGGTTGGATCACCCAAGCACTTCTTCAAAGGTGACACATGAAAGAAGGGATGAACTGAAGATAGCTTCCAGGGGAAGTCCAACTCATACGCCACCTTACCAACTCTTCTCACAACCCTGTAGGAGCCAACATAGAGGGGACTGAGTTTCCCTTTCTTCCCAAGTCGCATGACTCCCTTCAAGGGAGATACCCTTAGAAATACCCAATCGTCCACATTAAACTCCAAATATCTTCTCCTCACATCAACATATGATTTTTGATGACTCTAAGCAATTTTCAGCCGGTCCCTTATCAACTGAACCTTCATCATCGCCTCATGACCAGAATCTGGTCCTATCATAGATGCCTTACCAACATCGAACCATCCGATGGGAGATCTACACCTCCACTAGTAAAGACCCTCGAACGGTGCCATCTGGATACTAGAGTGGTAACTGTTATTATAAGCAAACTCAATCAAGGGAAAATGATCATCCCAACTACCTTTAAAATCCTTAACATATGCCTTCAACATATCCTCAAGGGTTTTAATGGTTCGTTCTGCCTGTTTATCTGTTTGCGGATGGAAGGTTGTACTGAGCTTAACCTGCATCCCAAGTCCTTTTTGAAAAAAAATGCTAGAATTGAGAGGTAAACTGAGTACCTCGGTCTGAGATAATAGAAAAGGGCACTCCATGAAGTCGAACCAACTCTCGAATATACAACTTAGCATAATCATTCGCTGAATCCGTGGTCTTGAATTGTAGGAAATGTGCAGCCTTGGTTAACCTGTCGACCACCACCCAAATGGAGTTGTATTGTGGGCGAGTACGTGATAGACCTGTAACGAAATCCATATTAATTTCTTCCCACTTCCAAGTGGGGATGCTGATATCCTGAAGTACGCTTCCTGGCCTTTGATGCTTGACTTTCACTTGTTGACAATTTGGGCATTTCGCTACGAACTCTGCAATATCCATCTTCATACCATCCCACCAATAGATTTCTCGCAAGTCCCGATACATCTTTGTGGTTCCCAGGTGGATAGAATATCTAGTACCATGTGCCTCCTGTAATATTCGAACAATAAAATTATCAACGTCCGGAACACATAGTGGACCCTGGTATCGCAGCACACCATCTCCCCCTTGTGAGAAAACCTCCACCTTCTTACTCCGCATCGCCTCCTTCAACTTTCTCAATATTGGATCCTCATCTTTCCTGGATTTAATATCAACTACCAAGGACGATTCTGACGCATTATGTACAACAACACCACCATCGGTCGAGTTGATCAATCTAACTCCCAGTCCTGCAAGTTGATGGACATCCTTAACCAACTCCTTCTTTCCTTCATCCACGTGGGTCACACTTTGCATAGAGAGTCTACTAAGCGCATCCGCAACCACATTAGCCTTGCCCCGGTGGTAGAGGACACTCATGTCATAGTCCTTAATTAACTCTAACAATTTCAATTGAAAGAATAAGTTTAACAAAAAGTTTTTGACGCATCTATCATTATAGGCAGACAACACTAACAAAGATAAAGTGCCAGACATATAAAAGAACCACCTCCTTTGCCGAAGATTTAGATCTTTCTGTGTGAACACATATTGCAAACTCTTGTGATCCGTAAATACATCCACATGGACCCCATACAAGTAATGCCACCATATCTTCAATGAAAACACCACCATGGCCAACTCAAGATCATGGGTTGGGTAATTATTTTCATGAAATTTCAGCTGTCTCGAGGCATATGCTATTAACTTCCCACGCTGCATCAAATCACATCCCAGTTTGACTCTTGAAGCATCACAATTGACAACAAAGCCATTGGTACCCTCGGGTAAGGTCAACACTTGTGCTGAAGTGAGTCGTGTCTTCGACTCTTGGAAGCTTTTCTCACAAGCATCTAACCTGATCGAATTTTACCTTTTTCTGAGTAAACATAGTCAAAGGTGCTACAATGGATGAGTCACCCTCAACAAACCTACGATAGTAGCCAGCTAGGCCCAAGAAACTTCAAATTTCTGAAGGATTGACCAGTCTGGGCCAATTCTTCACCGCCTCTATATTCTAGGAATATACCCGTATGCCTTCTCTTGATACCACGTGACCCAGAAATTCCACCAAGTCTAGCCAAAATTTACACTTGCTAAACTTTGCATATAGCTAACGATCCTTGGGGTTAGTAGAACTACTCTCAAATGAGTGGCATGCTCCTCCTTGCTCTGGGAGTATATAAGAATGTCATCGATGAACACAATCACGAACATGACCAGATATGCCTTGAACACCCTGTTCATTAAATCCATAAAAGCTGCAAGAGCATTGGTTAGCCCAATAGACATAACAAAAAATTCGTATTGACCATACCGAGTCTTGAAAGCGGTCTTCGGGATGTCACTCTCCTGAACTCTAAGTTGGTGATACCCGGACTTGAGATCGATCTTGGAGAAGCACCTGACACCCTGAAGCTGGTCAAACCAATCATCAATCCTGGGTAAGGGGTACCTGTTCTTGACAGTAAAATTGTTCAACTGCTGATAGTCAATACATATGCGAAGGGAACCGTCCTTCTTTTGAACAAATAAATCTGGTGCACCCTATGGAGACTGGCTTGGTCTATTGAAGCCCTTATCCAGCAAATCCCTTTACTGATCCTTCAATTCCTTTAGCTTGGCTGGAGCCATCCTATAAAGAGGGATAGAAATATGCTGCGTATCTAGCAATTGATCAATCCCCAAATTGATTTCCCTTTCCGGAGGAACACTTGGAAAATCCTCGAGAAACACCTCTGGATACTCGCACACAACCGGAACTGATTTGATAGTCGGTGTCTCGCACTACATGTCCTTAACCCTAACTAGGTGGTACATGCAACCCTTAGAGATCATCTTTTGGGCCTTAAGATAGGAAATAAACTGACCTGTTAGTACTGCCGAATTACCCTTCCACTAAAAAACTAACTCACCTGGAAAATGAAACTCCACGGCACGGGTCCTACAATTAATCGTAGCATAACATGCAAACAACCATTCCATACCAAGAATATCATAAAAATTAGTCATGGTTAACTCTACCAGGTCTGCGTAGGTAACCTTGTGCAACACCATGACTGGGCACCTTCTATTCACCCGCCTAGCTACAAATGAATCACCGACTGGAGTAGATACGGAGAAGGGTTCTAAGAAAATTTCAGGACTAACTCCAAAACAGCTAGCAATGTAAGGGGTCTCAAAAGACAATGTAGCTCTCGAGTCTAACAAGGTATAAACATTAATATGAAAGACGCGCAACATACCAGTGACCATGTCCGGCGAAGTCTCCTGCTCCTGGCGCGAGGGAAGGGCATAGAATCAGTTTTGGCGTTGTCTTCCATCTCCACTAGTCGATGCTCCCTACAGAGCAGAACGGGCTAGAGCTGGTACTATCCTAGTGGTATGTGCATGACCCTTATCATCACCCTATCTAGCATATGGACATGCTCGGTGCATGTGCCTAGATCTACCACACCCAAAACAGACATCCGAACCGAGCAGGCATTCGCTGGTGTGACTCTTGCTGCACTTCCCACAGGCTGGAGAGATATAATCTAACTGGGTGCCCTATGATCCCTCGACCCTAAAGCCCTGCTTCTCTAATCACCCCTGGGTCTTGATGGAACACTAGCTGATGATGGTGCTGGGGCTAGCGACCTTTACTGAAACTGTGGATGATAGCCACCGCGAGACCTCTTATATGAAAAGCCACGACTGTCTGTCTAAGTCCTCTTTGCCTCCCTCTCCCTTGCATGAGCGCCCTCCATCTGCTGGGCGTACAACACTATGCGAGGAAAGTCCATATCCCGGTGAAGCCTAACAGTCCTGCAATCCTTGTCTAAATAACCCTCCATGCCATGAACAAACCAGCTCACCCGCACCCTCTAATCCATCACCATCTCTGGGGCGTATTTTGACAACCGGGTCAATCAAGCGAATACTCTAGCACAGTCATTTTTCCTTTCTTAAGGTTAACAAACTCCGTAGCTTTCAACTCCCTTATTTCCTAAGGGAAGAACCTGTTGAGAAAGGCCAAGTGGAACTCAACCCAACTGATAGGGCCCGCTCGCGCTGCCCTGTTGTCCTTCCATTGCTTGTACCAAATATGAGCGACCTCTTTTAGCTGTTATGAGGCCAAGTATACACACTCCCAATTTTTCACCCCCCATAACCTGAGTGACCTTCAAGGTCCTTTCAATGAACTCGTGTGGATCTTCATCCACCTTTGATCCCGTGAACTCAGGAGGGTTCTTCCTCAAGAAGTCCCTAATATGAATCGCCGCCGCATTGCCATTTTGTGGGACCTGCGCAATAGCCTGCTGGTTGACCTGAGCAGTCAAGGCCTGTGCCAACATCTAGATAGCCGCCTGAAACTCAGCGTGGGCAGCTGTCTCTGGTGCTTGGGGCTCCTGAACTGGTGGGGGCTTGCTGATTCCCATGATCTTTGCCATCTCCATGACCTTCATCATTACCGAATTCCTTCCATTCATTCTTTTAGGAGCCATAATTCTGCAATCGCGAATCACACGAATGAGAAGGATGGAAAGGCTTTTCATCGCACGACATAGAACATGAAAGAAGGGAACATTTCCTAACTGTCTAGTATCCTCTTAGTCATAGGTGTGGCATGCTTCACACACATGAAAAAGAATCTACCTAACGTGGCTTTTAGAATCCCTAAGACACATCTGAACCTATTGCTCTGATACCAAGTTTGTCATGACCCAAACATACACTCGGATCATAGACACTTGACAAGGGACCCCGAGAGACCTTAAGTTGACCCATGGCACATGCATACAACTAATATTATTCAAATAAGCGAAATAATAACGGAAACGTAAATATAGAATAACATCAAGAAATACTGTGCGTATACACGGTGGAACACTACATACTTGTCTGAAAGCCTCTAATACATAAGATGGGTTGATGGGACAACACCCCCAACTACTCGACCAAAACTGAACATAAACAACATGAAAGTCAATCAAACGACCCTCAGAACATGAGGACTCACCAATAATCTTAAAACGTAGGCTGAGATGGACTAAGGATGAGGATGATCCTTAGATATAGACTGTGTATTTGATACAACATAAAAAGTATGCGGTCAGTACATGAACTGTATCGAGTATGTAAGGTAAGTAAAATGAACATTTAAAAGTAAAATAAAAATCATAAGTAACATAAGAGAAGGACATCATACTTGTATCATGAACTTCATAAGAGAACATAAGGCTCAAGGCTTTCAAATCATTCATAAAATGTTCATAATTATAATCGTAAATAAACTTTATCAAAACATAACTCGAGCCAATAACATAAACATAACAATGCATAAGACATGGGGAACAATGGGAGGACTTGTCATAACCGACACCATCATGGTAGAGCCTTGCATGATGCCCCACTATCTCGCTCAAGTGGGCAGAGCCGACCCTGGCTTGCCAGGAGAGGGTCGTGCATAAGGTGTGATATCACATTTGAGGGGATCATTATCAATATATCATCTCATTTAGAACCCACTGTGGCACATGGTTTTGAGACACCGGCATAGTCCTTTGAACGTCGGGCAGCTCGGTGCTAGACACGGCTCCCAAAAACATGCATATAGGCTCACACATAAATCATTAACATCATGCATAAAAATTTATTGGCTAAGATATACCATTTATAATCATTGATCCCCTTTAAAACATGCCTAGAATCATGGGCCCATTTTATCGGACAACATCATAAATCGATAAATCATGTAATTGACCTCATAAATCATTCTTTAACATGTGGGCATTGCCCAATACTTCATCATATTCAATTCTTTCAAAATATGCTCATAAACATGGGTAACTAGAAAATCATGCTTTTCCATCATCAATAAACTCAAATTATAGAGTATTTATCATAAATCATAACTTCCATGAACTTTCATCAAATGGGCAATTTGGATTTAAAAGCTTGAAACGTGTTCAAAGGAAAATAATAATAAAACCTGCCCATCATTCATAATTCAATAATTAAAACTCAATTAAATCATACCCATAAAGAGAATTCACATTTTCATGCGTTTGAGTAAAACCCCATAGACTTGAATGAGAGGATTCATGATTTAAATCGAAATTGGGCATGGGTGAGGAAGAATTCCACCAATTTTAAAAACCCTACATACCTAGGAATGGATGTACTCAAAGTTCCTTGAACACCCACAAATAAATTAATGAAAATTTGGGGAAGAAGGCCTTGAATCCCCCATAAACCTCTCTAAGCTTTTGCATGAGAATGGGCATGAATAAAGGGCTTAACTCATCTAATCTAACTCAGAAACATATCCGAAATGACGTAGTTTAGGCCTTAGGGATTTAGGAAGTTACGAAAACACCCTTAATAAAATGCAAGAATTTCTGGTCGCCAGTCCCCACGAGGGACCTAACGGGTCATTTCTATAGGGCACGACCTGTGGCCTTGATTCATTGAGTCCACTGCCCAAATATCCAGGGGAACCACACAAGTGAACTCACAAGTCGTGAGATCAGACCACGACTCGTTGTCAACTTCCATGGCCTACACTGTCCATTCCAACTTTCCAATCCTCCAGGGTTGACCATGGTGACCTCACGAGTCGTGAGGTCTAACCATGACTTGTGGTCAGGCCTGTGGCCTCCTCACTCAGACATTGCCAAACCATGCTGACCATGAGTCACCTCACGACTCATGGTCACTGCTCACGACCAACCTCACGGGTCGTTCTACGACCTGGTGTGAATTTTCGATTCTTCTTCGTTTCCACTTCGGGGTCTAATCCTTGTGTTCCTGGGGAATAACAATATATGTTGTGGTTAGCTGCTTTGAGAAGAATTGACGTTGTAACATAGTATCCCTTGTTGGGAAAGAGCATATTTACTTTTTTTATCGCTAGGAGCGTCATAGAGATTTCCATGTTCACTTATTTACCGTCTAGAAGGATTACTGATATCTTATTATCGTACCAAGGCATTAGACGCTTGTAGTTAGCTGTTGATCGTACTTTATTAAGGTTGGGCAACATAGGACATAGTTGGGCGATATAACTTTCTATTTAACACCTATATAGTTATTAAAGCTCTCCTATAAGCCGCTAGCGTACCTTGACACCTATAGGGCTAAAATCTTGATAGTCCAGTCTTACCTACAAGTCATCGGCCCAAGATTGGCTTAATGAACTGATTAATAGCCTGTTAGGTGAATGACGTACTGTTCGTGACCATATGGTTTCAGTCAACTTACTACTTATCGTATAGGTTGCTCAAGGAACCACCCTAGCTGGTAGATGTCTGATAGAACATGTGATACCCTAAGTAGGGACAATGCCATTGCCTACTCATATAGATGTCCACGTATAGGTTGCCTAGAAGGGATAAAGTCCAGATACACCTGCCTACGAGGCTACAAATTGCTCACAAGAGCTATATGTTGTTTGGACAGTCTAGGTTGACACCTAGGGGACTAGAACCTTAGTATCACAACATTACATTTATATTAATAATTGTAGAGGCTGCATTTAGGATACTGTGGCTGACTACTTAGAATCATATCCAGTTAAGAGCATCCCTGCAGTCGTTCTAGGCGAGGGAACCATATGGATGGTTGCCTATAACCTTGTTGTTCGCTTAAGAACTACCATTTTACTAGTATGACCTTCAGATTATCAAATAGGTCACCCCGCACCTCACCATTTTCTTTCTAAGCTAGTTGATTTTATAAATGCTACCATGACCATCTGGTCAGTTGTGGGCATATGGAATGTGCCTGTTGGCTGCTACATAAAATGTTTTAGGGGTGAGTAGAAGTTGTGTTAGACTTGAGGGGCTATGTACACTTGTTGAGAAATGTGCAGTATATAAGTTAAGCATGTCAAATGCTATTTAGGTTGCTCAAGGAGTGGGATATAATCATAAAGTGCCTAAGAGGCTATGTTATGCTCACCGAGCAATATTAAGTCGCTGAGGCCTAAAGCGCCATTTGAAGTCTAGTGCCCTTACCAGATTCCCCTATGCCTGAGTTGGCATCACTAATCCTCAGTAGATCCTGGTGTTCCCAGGGTGGAGTTATAGGAGGCCAGAAGGCTCAAATACAAATACATGAGCTGTTTTTTGACTTATAGATTTTGGGAAGGTCAGGGCCCTATCCTGACCAATATCTCGCTCTTAGAGGCTTGAAGACCATAATTCATAGTTAGTTGTATGTTGTGTACATGTATGGCCTATATATGTCACATGTGAGTTGACCACGTGGGGCCTAGTTATGTTATCTGTCAGCAACATGGTGGTCTTGTCGTCCCGCTTAGGATGATATATTATTGTAATTGTTGAGTTATCTATATTTGTGCAGGTTTATATTGTGGCCTTGTCGGCCTAAGGCTATGTTTTGAGCAGAGCTATAGCTAACTGTTTTCTTGATTATATGCTGCTGGCTTGCACCAAAGGTGTACGTGTCTAGCCAGGTTGGCTCCGAGTCCAATATGGTAGTAGGTGCCAATCATGCCTCCTAAGGTGGGGCATGACAAACTTGGTATCAAAGCAATGTCGTATCCTAGGGAGTCTGCAAGCCATGTCTAGTAGAGTATTGCTTATGAATATGTTGTGCACCACATTTTATAAGGAGGGAGCTACGAGGCTTGATCGTATGGTTACCCCTTCTTTTTCAAAAGATCATGCTATAGAATGGAGTTATACAAGGTTGAGTCCCTAATCTTATATTGTTATGTCTATCTAGAGTAATGTTTTATATAAGACAGACTACAACTAGCTGTGAGTGCGATATAACCGCAGGAGAGGATACTAGCAAGGTACCACAGTTGGGGACAACCCAGCCTAAAGGTGAAAGGGAGACATATTCTCGATCTCCCCAATATTCTCTAGTTATCAGGAACCTCATAGGGTAATAGATATACAAGCACCACTCCCAGTTCTATATACACCCTTGGATCAGGATGTAAGGAGTGTAGTATATATGTTACTTACATAGTAGCTATCCGATATCGGACAGGGGCAACACTAATGTTTGATTATCTGAAAGGTACGAAAGGTTGTGAAATTGTGAGATTCTTACTTCCAACCCTTTAGAGTATGTTGATTTTCATACCTTAGCCCCACTACAGAATGATATGGTTATGTTACACCTCTTAGGCTTTTCTCAGTATAGGAGCGTAGGCGTTGACGGCATGTTATCAAGAGTAAATAGCAAAGGAGGGCTAGACCAGTTGATTCTTGGGGGTGGTAGTGAAAGTGGTCAAGAACCCTAGTACTTAAATAGGTTATCTAGGACTTCTCTACAGTAAAGTCAAGATAGCAGGTAAGATTGCTAGGAGCAGCCAAGTACATGTGTGGGTTTATAAGCAATAACTCCCAGCAATTGGAAAGCCTAGGTTTGAAATAGACTAATCCCACCGCAGTGTGTTGAGAGAGGTAGGGAATATCTGGAGAAAAATTGCTACAACCCCCAATTTGTTATGTTAAAGAATAGAGAGGTTTATATGATGGGAATTGGCCCGAGTGCGGGTCAAGATGATATAGGTTAGTAGATTTGGCTAGTAGTATCCTTGCTAGTATGGTACATGGAGCACGAACCCCAAAAATGAGCCTATAGAAGTAAGGGAAAGACATGAGCATCTAGCTCTGAAAGAGATCACAACCACACCTAGGCTGTAGCGGGCTGATAGAACTTGGAACCATCACTAAATGTCGATATATGAGCATCAGGTTGCCACGTAAAAGGTAGAGGGAGCCGAGAAGAATTACCACACCCATGATTTAGAGTTAGCTACAGTTGTTCATGCGGTGGAGATATAGATACATTATTTATATGGTGTATATGTAGGCATCTTTACTAATATCAAGAACCTCTAATATATCATAAGCAGAAATAGGTAAACTTGCAACGACATCGTTGGTTTGAGTTGCTAAAGGACTACGGCATAAAATATCTTGTATCATCTAGGTAAGGCTAACATTGTATCCAACATCCCTTAGTCATAGATCCATGGGCAACTTATCAAACTTGGATCCAGAGAAGAGAGAATCGGCTCGAGAGCTGCAACAACAGGATAGTTTAGGAGTCCAACTAATGGACTCAGATAGTAGTGGGTTTGTTACCTAGAATACTGCAGTATCACCTCTAGTTGCGGAGGTTAAGGAGTGACAGTACAAAGACTCTACCCTAGTGTAGTCTAGAGGCAAAGTTCAGTAGGAAGAGTCATTGTCTTTTGAAATAGCAAGAGATAAAGTCTTGAAATCTAGGGGACCACTCTATGCTTCAAGTGTGGTATAGAAAAAGGGATGAAGAAGATATAGCCGAGTTGGTCACAGTGTCCCAATTGCCAGAAAAAAGCTGAACATCAAAAACCTAGCGGGCAAACACAGGAGATAACCTATGTGAACATGGAAAGAAATCAATATAAATTTTGTTACAGGTTTACCTCGTACCAGGCATATATTTGACTCTACTTAGGTCATTGTTGACAGGCTAATGAGCTCAGCCCATTTCTTGCCAGCCAGGACTACGTTCTTAGTTCAAGATTATGTTGAGTTGTACATTAAAGAGATAGTCCGACTGCATGGTGTCCCAATATCTATCATCTCTGACAGAGGGGCACAATTATCATCTACACTCTAGAAGTTGTGTTAAAGAGGATTGGGAACGTAGATTAACTTATTTACAGCTTCTCATCCCTAGAAAGATGGCCAAGCAGGGCGCACCATTTAGATGCTTGAGGATATGTTACGAGCATGTGTGCTGGACTTCAAGGAAGTTTGGACGAATACCTACCTTTTATTGAGTTTGTGTATAATAACAGTTACCATTTTACCATGAAGATGCCGCCTTATGAGGTTTCATATTGGTGGAAATGTAGGTTGCACATAGGATGGTTTGAAATAGGGAAGACAGGTGTGGATCGGTCCTGACATGATACACCAATACGAAGCGAATATTAAACTCATCAGAGAGCATTTACTGACAACCCAGAGTTATAAGAAGTCCTATTCCGATGTATGGTGTAGGGACTTAGATTTTTATGTCGACAACTGTGTATTCTTTAAAATCTTTCCAATGAAGGGCATTATGAAATTTTTCAAGAAGGGCAAGCTTAGCCTTAGATTCATTTGGGGCCATACCGGATCCTCCGAAAGATAGGCCAAGTGGCCTATGAGTTAGAATTGCCTTCGAGGCTAGAATCTGTTAATCCAATCTTCATGTATTAATGTTACAAGTACATAGGAGACTCTTCTCAGGTTGTCCTAGTAGAGGTTGTTCAGGTCACAAAAGAGCTATTCTACGAGGAGACTCCAATAGGTATATTAGAATGGTAGGTCCGCAAACTCAGGAGCAAAGATGTAGCCTCTGTTAAAGTTTTATGAAGCAACAGAAATATAAAAGAGATGACTTAGGAAGCTGAGGACAACATGAGGTCTAGATATTATCACTTGTTCTAGACCTTAAGATGATAGTACACAAACTTGATAAATTATATTTAAGGTAAGATAGATCTTAGGTATTGTATTGTTGCTTTGGTTACTATTGTTGTCAGTTGCTTCCTTATTTGTTGTTAAGCTATGTGTTCAGTTTTTTGTAGCATCCGGTGAGATGCCTATGTTATAATTTTCTACATTTCAGGTGTTCGGACAGTCCATATTACAAGGAAAACTCTATCGAAAGTTTCAAGTAAAGCTTAAGAATTGAAGTCTCTTGAGGATAAGTTACATTTGAGGATGAATGTTCCTAATGGGGAGATGAAGTTACACCTCGAAAGTTTTTTTTTCATCTAACTAATGTATGTATGTGTACATTGAAGAGATTTTAAAGTCTGAAACATGCGGGTGAAGGCTCAAAAGGTAGGACACGTGAGTGCATTATTAAGTGAGCAGAAGATCAGGGCCGGGGGCAGGGCGCACCAGGCGCCGCGTCATGCACCCTCCCCCTCCGCAAGGGGCGGTGTGTCGCGCCCGCATTCCTCTGTGATGGGAGGCGCGTTGCGGCCCCCCTGCACTGGCTCTCTCTATATATGTTTTAGTGTGAGACTTTTTCATTTAAATATTTCCCTATTTAGAGCTACGGACCTGAACAATTTTCTCATAAGGTTTCCATCTTTTTGAATCAAAATTACGCCGCTAAATCATATTGTAACATCAATTATTCTTGGATAATGATTCTTGGGCCTACGAAGAACATACCTAAGGAGTTGAATCTTTAAATTGGCCCAGTTTGATGGGGTTCAGCTGAGTGGAAGTCGTAGAAGTCACTTCTAATTAAGTCCTAGACGTCTACAAGTGTTAAGTATTTCTACCTTTCTTATTTATACGAATTCATAAGGTTTCATCGAATTGGATTATGTTTGATTCATTATTGTTATGTTTTGTGGGTCATGGCTTCTGGCCTAATTCTTGAAATATAAAGTCCCTATTCCCTTGATGTAAAAGATGGAATAGATATGGATTATGAGTTCTTGATCCAAGTAGGATTGATTGAGCAGAATTCGGCTATTGAGGTATGTTAAGGCTAATCACTTTCGGCAAGTATTCTCATCGTATAGTTGATAAGAATTGTACCTCTATAGTTGCATATAAATATATATATGTATTATGGTTAGCTGCTCCGAGATGAATTGTAGTTGTAACATAGTATCCCTTGTCGGGAAAGCGTACACTCACTTGGTCTTTTGCTAGGAGCATCATAGAGATTTTTCTGTTCACTTATTTACCGCCTAGAAGGAATATTGATGTCTTGCTGTCGTACCAAGGCCTTACACACTTGTAGTTAGCTGTTGATCATACATTAATAAGGTTGGGCAGCATAGGGTACATCTAGGCAATATAACTTTCTGTTTGGCACCTATATAGACAGAAATGCTCGCCTACAAGCCGCTGGCGTACCTTGATGCCTATAGCAAAAGAATCTTGATAGTACATTCTTACCTATGAGTCAGTGGCCACAGGTTGGCCCAATTAACTGAGTAATAGCCTGCTAGGTGAACCGCATACTATTCGTGATCGTATAGTTTCAGTCGACTTAACTCTTGTTGTATAGGTCGCTTAGGAAACCACCCTAGCTGTTAGAAGTTTGATAGACCATATGATACCCTAAGTAGGGACCTTATCAGTGGTTACACGTGGGGACAATGCCTTTTTCAACTCATACAGATGCCCATGTACAGGTTTCCTAGAAGGCTTAAAGTCTAGATACACCTGCCTACGGGGTTACAGATTGCTCATAGGAGCTAAATGTTGTCTTGGTAGTCTAGGTTGATGCTTAGGGGACTAGAACCTTAGTATCAGAGCATTACCTTGAGGTTAATAATTGTAGAGGCTTCTTGTAGGACTTTGTGGCAAACTACTTAGAATCATATCAAGTTAGTAGCATCCTATTGTCGTTCTAGGCGCGGGAACCCTTTGAATGGTCGCCTACGACTTTGCTATTCGCTTATGAGCTACCATTGTACTAGTATGAGGTTTATATTATCTCCTAGGTAACCCCAAACCATTCCATCTTCTTTCTAAACTAACTGACTTTATAATTTCTGTCATGACCATCTGATCAGCTGTGGGCATATGGAGTGTGCCTGTTGGCTGCTACATAGAATGTTTTAATGGCGAGTAGCCATTGCGTTAGACATTAGGGGCTATGTACACTTATTGAACGACATGTAGTATATAAGTTAGGCCTTTCATATGGTATACAGGTTGCTCAAGAGCAAGATATAATCATAAACTACTTATGGGGCTATATTATTCTCACTAAGAATTTGAAGTCGCGACTGACTATACTGAGGCCTGTAGAGACATTTGAAGTCTGGTGCCTTACCAACTTCCCTATGCCTGAGTTGGCATCACTAACCCTTAGTAGAGACTTGTGTTCCCAGGGTGCAGTTACAGGAGCCCAGATGGCTCAAACACAGTTGCAGGATCCTAGAAGGCTTGATCATAATTCTAGAGATTGGTTATACCTTAGTTATAGTTTGATTACGATTCTTAAGTGATATGGATAGAAGGAGTATATAGATTTCTTTAACTTGCCTGTCTTATGGGGGCCCAAGTAGGTTATTTCTGTGCTGCTTGTACCTTCTAGGCTTATAGGGGCCAGGTTAGGATCTTGTTTGTATATTTTCTTGCTAGATATAGTTTATGATTGTGAAATCATTCAGGTTAACTTCTGACTCTTATTATTGATTACTTTGAATTCCTTATCACTTTTATTAAGTTATCATTTTCCTGCCTTACATATTCAGTACATATTGTACTGGCGCCCATGCGTGGGGCACTGTATACTTGCCTGTAGGTTTAGAAAGACAAGTTTGAGACTTCCTTAGTAGTTGCTCAGAGTCAGCAAATTAGCCAGCTCCTTTCCTCTGGAGTTTTTAGATATTGGAGGTTTTCCTGTCTTTTGACGTATAGTTTTTGGGTAGGTCAGGGCCTTGTTCCGACCAATATCTCACTCTTAGAGACTTGTAGACCATGGTTCATAGTTAGTTGTGCATTGTGCCCATGTGGGGCCTATATGTGTCATGACATGTAGGTTGGCCGCATGAGGACTAGTTATGTTATCTATTAGCAGTATGGTGGTCTTTTTTGCAACATGTTAGCAGCATAGGGGTCTTTTTTGCAACATGTTAGCAGCATGGTGGTCTTATTTGTTAGACATGCGGGTCTTTTCTGCAACATGTTATCTTTTGCAACTGTTGGGTTAGCTATTTTTGCGTAGGTTTATGTTTTGGCCTTATTGGCCTAAGTCTATGATTTGAACCCAGATATAGCTGGCTGTTTTCTAAATTATACACTACTGGCTTGCACCAGAGGTGTACATGTCCAGCCAGGTCGACTCCAGGACTAGTATGGAAGTAGGTGCTAGTTGCACCTCCTAAGGTGGGGCGTGACATCAAATCCTGAGTCTAGTCTTAGGGACTTCTGAGATATTACAATATCTCCCCCTTGGGAACATTCTTCCTTTATTATAGGTTAAACATACCACAAAAGGCTGGGGAAAGAACTAAAATCGCAAATACTGAACATCTGAAGCTGAAATCTGACGGAATAGTTGACTCCGGACTGAAATATGTGATATAACTGAATTCATGATTCATATTTACATGCTAAAACATGGAAGGAACTGAGGGACATGAACTTGATATAAAATTGAATAGAGTAATAAAGAGAAAACGAATACCTCATACTGAATCTGAGTCGGAAGGGAAAAGATGCGGGTATCTAGCATATTTGCTTTGGCATCCTACGTAGCTCCCTTAAAAAGCTGATTCCTCCACAAAACCTTCACTGAAGCCACTTCTTTGTTTCTCAACTCCCAAACATGACGATCAAGTATCTCAACCAGAATCTTCTTATATGTAAGGTTATCCTTCACACCTATGCTCTCCACTAAAACAACCAAGGTCGGGTCAGCAATGCACTTCTTCAATAGAGATACATGGAAAACTAGATGTACAAAAGTTAACTCCCCTGGTAGGTCCAACCCATATGCAACTTTACCAACTCGCCTCAGAATCCTATAAGGACCAACATATCGGGGACTAAGCTTTGCTTTCTTCAAGAATCTCATCACCCCCTTCATGGGAGACACCTTAAGAAACACCCAATCATCGATTTCAAACTCAAGCACTCGTTGCCAAACATCCACAAATGACTTCTGAGGACTCTGAGCTATTTTTAGTCTTTTCCTAATAAGCTGAAATTTCTCCATGGCCTCATGAACAAAATCTGGCCCAATCAATATAGCCTCACCTACGTTGAACCATCTGATAGGTGATCTAGACCTTCGCCCATAAAGAGCCTCAAATGGAGCCATCTAGATGTTGGAGTGAAAACTATATTGTAGGAAAACTCAATGAGAGGAAAATGATCATTCCAACTACCGTTGAAGTCATTCACACATGCTCTAAACATGTCCTAAAGAGTTTAAATGGCCTGCTTGGTCTGACCATCTATCTATGGGTGAAAAGTTGTGCTAAGCATGATCAAAGTACCAAGTCCCTTCTAAAACAATCTCCAAAACTATAAGGTAAACTGAGTACCTCTATCAGATATGATGGAAAAAAGAATTCCATGCAACCAAACCAACTCTTGAATGTACAATCTAACATAATCCTCAACTGAATATATAGTTTTGACTAGTAGAAAATGGGCTTCTTTGGTCAACCTGTCTATAACCACCCAAATAAAGTCATACAGTCGACATGTAGGAGGCAACCCTATGATGATGTCCATATTGATTTCCTCCCACTTCCAAGTAGGGATACTAATATCTTGTAGTATACTCCCAGGTCTTTGATGCTCAACTTTCACTTGTTGACAATTTGGACATTTAGCCACACACTTCGCTATGTCCTTCTTCATGCCATTCCACCAATAGACTTCCCTAGATCACTGTACCTCTTGGTGGAACCTGGGTGGATAGAATACCGAGAGCCATGAGCCTTACCCAACATCTGCTCTCTTAAGTCATCAACACTTGGAACACATTAATGACCTTGATAATAAAGTACATTTTCTACCGCTAGGGAGAAGACATCGACCTACTGATTCTAGATAGCTTCCCTTAGCTTCACCAAGATAGGATCCTCATCTTCCCTAGCCTTGGCCTCGATCACCAATGAAGATTATAAATTATTTTGAACAATGACACCATCATTTGCCGAGTCAGCAAGGTGAACCCCTAAACGAGCAAACCTATGAACATCCTTTGCGAACTCCTTCCTCCCATCCTCTACATGAGACACACTCTCCATGCACAGCCTACTAAGGGCATCCGCCACTACATTTTCCTTTCCTGGATGATAAAGGTCACTCATGTCATAGTCCTTGAGAAGCTCTAGCCACCTCCTTTGGCGCAAGTTCAGGTCCTTTTGAGTGAACACATACTGAAGGCTCTTATGGTTCGTGAACACATTCACATGCACCCATACAAGTAGTGACCTTACCATGCTGCATCAACACACAACCAAGACAAAACCTCAATGCATCACAATATGCAATGAACCCATCTGTGCCCTCCGATAGAGTCAATACTAGTGCTGAAGTAACTCCGGTCTTTAGTTCATGAAAACTCTTCTCACAGGCACCTGAACACTAAAAGTTTACCTTTTTCTAGGTGAACTTATTCAATGGTGCTGAAATGGATGAAAACCCTTCAAGAAACCTCCTGTAGTAACCAGCTAAACATAGAAAGATCCGAATCTAAAGGATTAACTAGTCTAGGCAATTATTTACCGCCTCTATCTTCTGAGAGTCCACCTTCATACCCTCACTTGACACCACAGCAAAAAATATGACTGAGTTCAACCAAAACTCATATTTTTTGAATTTAACAAATAGCTGGCGATCGTTGAGAGTCAGTAGCACAATCCTCAAATGAGCAGCATACTCCTCCTCGCTCTGAGAATATATGATAATATCATCTATGAAGACAATCATAAACATATCCAAATACTGCTTGAACACTCTGTTCATCAAATCCCTAAAAGCTGCAGCAGCATTCTTTTGTCCAAAAGACATGACTACGAACTCATAGTGACCATACCGAGTCTTGAATGATGTTTCTAGGATGTCGCGCTCTCTAACTTTGAGTTGATGATATCTGGATCTAAGGTCTATCTTGGAGAAGCACTTAGCATCCTGAACTTGTTCAAACAAGTCAGCAATCTCAGGGAGGGGATACTTATTCTTTATTGTAACCTTGTTCAACTGCCGATAATCAATGCACATTCTCAGGGAACCATCCTTCTTCCAAATAAGAAGAACTGGTACACCCTACGAGGATTTAATAGGCCTGATGAAACCCTTATCTAGGAGATCCTTCAATTTCTCTTTCAACGCCTTTAGATCGGCTAGAGCTATTCTATATGGAGGGAGAGATATAGGTTGCCTATCAGGCAGAAGGACGATACCAAAGTCAATCTCCCGCTCGAGAGGGACACCTAGTAGATCATTTGAAAACACCTCCGTATACTCACACACTATAGGAACTGACTGAAGAGTTGGGGTCTCGCATGTCGCATCCTTAACCCAAAATAGATGGTACACACAACATTTAGAAATCATCTTCTTGATCTTAAGATAGGAAACAATGTGACCTATAGGCATAGCTGAACTACTTTTCCATTCTAGAACTGCCTCACCCGGAAATCGAAGCTCTACCGTACGGGTTCTATAGTTCACTGAGGCATAAAATGCATGCAACCAATCCATACCAAAGATAACATCAAAATCGGCCATGTCTAACTCTACTACATCGGCTGAGGTGACCTTCTGAAGGATTGTGACAGGGCTTGCTGATGCCCATCTTCGTTGCCATTATTGCGGCCATTTCCATTGCCATTGCTTCTTTCATTCACTTGGCATAGAGGCATATTTCTGCACTTATAGCATGAGTTAGAAGGATAGAGAGATACTTCATCGCACGACATGGATCATGAAAGAAAGGAAATTTCCTAAAACGTCTTGTAGCCTCCCCCGATAAGTGTGGTGGGCTTCACACCCATGGAAAAGACTCTACCCAATGTGACTTTCAGACACCCTAGGAAACTCTAAACTTTGACTCTGATACCAAGTTTTCCATGACCCGAGTTGGGACCCCGATTCGAGACACAAGACCTAGAACCACGAATGGCTCCAAGTCGACCCATGCATGAACATGATATGTAAAGAACATACATCAAGAAGAATCTAGTAATTGAAACATGAATAACCAAAAGTATGAATAACATAATGATCATAAAATAGAGTCAAGACTCAACAAAGCTGAAAATGTTCATATTATCTGAAAAGCCTCTAATAAGTTTGATGAGCTGATGGGATAATATCCATAACTAGCTCGCTAAAGCCTTAAACTGAATATAATATAACTCAACACCAAACTGAAGTTCCTATGATGATGACGACTCACAAATGATGGTAATTTGAGCTAAGTTGTGGGAAAGCTGGACTAACGGGAGAATTGAGTCTGATCGTTCGAACCTATTTTCTGAAATAATAAAACATAGGGTCTGTGGTTAGTACATAGAATATACTGAATATGTAAGGTAATTAGAACATAATGAGTAACTGTTTCTGTATTCCATTCCTGCAAATCTTCAAACCGTTCAGGAAGTTGCAAGAATAACATATGACCAAGATTTTTGGATATTATCAATAAAGGTAATAGAATATATCTTCAAAGAGTTAACTAAAATCATGCGTATAAACATAAATCACAAGATCTTGAGAGTAAGGACTGCATGCTTAAATCTGAAACTGAAAAATGTATATAGTCATAAACTAATTATCATATCTGTATAGCGTGACCCAAAGATGAAACTATAAATCATATGACTTGTCATAGCTGAATTCATAAGTAAAAACTCATAAATTGATCATTGGGTCAAACCTGCTATAAAATATAATATCATATGTAATAAAAATTAATAACTAAAATCATGAGGAATAATGAGATATTTTTCATAACCAACACTATTGCAATAGAGCTTAAATGATGTCCTAGCTATTACACTCAAGTGGGCAGAGCCTTCCAAAACTTTTTCGAGGGTAAGGATGCTACCATGATATCGATAACAACCTAAAGGCCCTTTTGGGGGAAGGGAAAGCTCACAAGGTAGGTCTAAATTTAAATATATAAACCTATGTTGGCTCGTAGTTCTGAGACCTAGGGTTTACCTAAACCCTTGGCCTACTCAATTCTAGACGCTACTCTCAAAAACATACAAGATGCTCAACATTGTTTTTCAACATTGCTGAAGACATACCATATGCTGAAAGTGAGAGTATAGACTCCAAAATCATATGGTAAGTTGATTTTATAGAGCTGAACTGAATCATGAAAACATGTTTATCCTTTGTGGGCGTACCTAAAATCTTAATATCATGCATACTTGAAATTGGACTTCATAAGTCAAGATCATAATTTCACACATGGGTAATTTATAAACATTCATTCATGCTAGGTATCTCATCAAATATGCAATCATCAATCATAAACTTGACTTTTTATAAAACTTGCATAACATGGCATAATCTTTAAAAACTTGAAATCATGAATTAATAATCAAAATAGGTATAAAATCTTCCCATGAATCTTAAAACTTGATTTGAGACATGTAGCAAATTGACCCATAAATAAATTATAGAGAATTTCATAAAATTGGGTTAAAACCCATAAGATCATAAACTAGAATTGAACCTGAAATTCATGAACTTGAGGAGAAATTTGTGCATGATACTGAAAGTGAACTCTCATTCATATCCCTATATACCTGAGTAAACTGAATCTCAAGTTGACTTTGAAAGCCTAAGAGATTTGGAGAAATATTTGAGGGATTCAAGCTTGGTATTCGAAAGGGAACTTCTAAACTTGTGTGTGTGGGAGTTGAATGAATTTAAATAGGTTAAACTCCCTTAATACACTTCTTTCAGAGCATAAAATGATGTAGTTTTGGGCTTAGGGGCTTAGGAATTACAAAAATACCCTTAACAATTTCGCAGAAAAAATCACAGTACCAGGTGTCACGACTCATAAAATAAGTATCCTTCAGTACCACAATTCATTGAATCACTCATTAAGACCCTCCACTTTTCCCCTAGTCTTTGGTATCCAAGCAATAGCTAGACAAGACGAGTCGTTACAAGCCACAGTGACTCGTTACTTCCTCTCATCATCAACATTGACCTTAAATACATTGCTTTTGAAATTTCCCTTACTGGTGCAAACCACGAGGTGTAACATGTCACAACAGGTCATTGGATCATCTGTTGTCAACTACACCGATTTTCACTACACCTTCTCACAAGTGCTAACCACGACTTGTTGTTTCCTACAATGAGTTGTACCATAACTCCTACAATCTAACCCTTACACATTTGAGACAATCAACGACTCCAAACCATTACCCATTACATCACCTAACGGGTTGTCGCTCGACTAGTTACTACAGGGCCTTCTTCTGCAGATTATGACCACGAGCAGTCCCACGACTCGTTACTCCTTCCCTCTAAGTCATTGATATTTCAAATTCCAAATCTAGTCTTAGGTACCTTTGGTGTATTACAGAGCACATCCAACAACACATTGGACCCTACAACGAATTGTACTGAAGTTCGTTGTTTGGTTCTGGTATTGTTTTCCTATTGTTTTCTACTTTATGCCTCAGGTCTGACCTAAGGAACTTTTAGGGTGTTACATTATCTCCCCTTTGGGAACGTTCGTCCTCGAATAAGGGATTACTTAGCTAGAAGACTAGGAAAAGAACTACAATCCCAAAACTGAGCAACCATTACTGAAAAGTAAATGAGCGACTAACTCCGGATTGAAATACATGATTGAACTAAATTCATGAAATATACATACATGCTATGACATGAAGGAAACTTAGATACATAAACTTGACATGAAATGGAATAGAGTACTAAGGAGAAAACTGGTACCTCATGATGGAACTAAGCTGGAAGGGAAAGAGATGCGAGTATTTAGCCATCATATCTGCTTCGACTTCCTATGTATCTCCCTCAACAAGCTGATTTCTCCATAAAACATTCACTGAGGCTACTTCCTTATTCTTCAACTTCTAAACCTGATAATCAAGGATATCTACCGTAATCTCTTCATAAGTTTGGCTATCCTTCACACCAATTCTCTCTCCTCCTAACATCTATATAAGATTTTTATCGGCTTTGTGTCATTTTCTACCTATCCCTAAAGAGATGAACATTCTCCATGGCCTCATGAACTGAGCCTAGATGTATCAACATAGCCTCACTTTCCTCAAACTATCCAATAGGTGATCTACACTTTTGGCCATAAAGAGCCTCAAATGGAGCCATCTAAATGCTAGAATAGTAGTCGTTCTTGTACAAAAACTCAATGAGGGGTAAGTGATCATCTCAACTACTCTTGAAATAAATTACACAAGCTCTCGGCATATCCTCAAGAGTCTGAATAGTCTGTTTCACCTGACCTTCTGTCTCCAGGTGCAAAGTTGTGCAAAGCTTTACCTAGTACCAAAGATCCTCTGAAACGGCCTCCTAAACTAAAAGGTGAACTGAGTACCTCTATCCGAGATGATGGACAAAGAAACTCCATGCAATCGAACTAACTCCAAAATATAAAATCTAGCATAGTCCTTGTGTTGACTTGGTTGTTCAACCCACTATTACCCATATAGAATCTTGCTATTGGCATGTATGAGGCAACCCTGTGAAGCAACCGATATTTATGTCTTTCCACTTCCCAAACAGGACTATTGATACCTTATCGCATACCTCCCGGTCTCTAATACTCAATCTTTCCAGCCTACACTCCTCCTTCGGGATCGTATTTATACTAATGTTTTTGTCTAATGGCATACATCAACCACATTCAAGCCCAAGTTGACCACACCTCCGGCAACCTAGAGTTATCCACTAAGAACATTACTTCCCCCTTAATAAGAAAGTCACACAAGTTCGATCTCTAATCAAGAAGCCACTAGTCACACTATACTATGGTCTACATGTACATCACCACCTCATTCAAGACCATCACCTATGATTATCCCATGGATCCTTGTAGCTAATGCTATTCAAGAATTCCCCTATCTCACAGGCTTGGCTAATAACTGTGCATCATGAACTTCAACATACCTAGCACTTATGGAATGAATAGGGAGTTATCCTGACGTACACATTGTAACCGTTATTTCCATCATGAGGGAACATTCGTAGGCCTTTAGAGTAAGGAAATCATGACTACGAATTATTCAAGGAATCTAAGTTGGGTATATACCTGATATAGCATGATTTTATGAGCTGCTATGGAAAATCTTAATGGCTGAATTCATAGAGTTGAGCATGCTGAAAGGAATGAGTCTACATACATAACGAGGGTCATGACATGAAGCTGAGATTTATGGAATCATAGAAGAAGACTGGAATCACCATCTAAAGTGGTTACTTCTCATTCTATGAATCTAAGTACAAATACACGTAAGGAATACTTGGAACATAGACATGGGCATAACATGTAAACATACGTCATGAGTAGAGCATCATATTGACTGAAGTACGAGAAGACAACTGAATAAGCATGGATCGATCTCCCATTATGACTAATCCTAGACCGTAATACTTGGAACTCAAGAATAGACCTGGTCCTTCACCTTTTAATCTCCCTCTTAGATTGAAGGTCATCATTCTAAGGATTTAACCACTTTTTATGACTAGGCTAAAATCACTATCTCTTGACTTCCCATTCGCCTCTAAGGCTATCACTGCATGCTTCATACTTCTACTGTCGTACTCCTCCAGTCTTCTGGTTTCTTATTTCAAATTCACGAATTCTTCTGCCTTAGCTTCTCTTAACTCCTGCAAGAAGAAATAATTTGAGAGCACCTCTTAATCCTTTGACTGGAGTTATGCTTTGGAGCACATGAATGTACGAGTTAGAAGGAAGTCTTTATAGAGTTAAACTCTATAGCACGAACTAGAGTATGAAAGAAGGGAAGTTTTCTAAAATTTCTTGTAGCCTCTTCCTCATAACTGTGACATGCTTCACACATAGTAAAAAGACTCTACTTAATGCGGCTTTCAGACACACTAGGAGACTCTAAACCTAATGCTCTAATACTAAGTTTGTCATGATTCGAGCATGGAGCCTCGATTGAGACATGGCATCTCGAACCACAAATGGCTCCAAGCTAACCCATGGCATGGCTTATTACTAGCACAATATAACTTATAAGAAGAACTTAGGAAACTAACTGAAATAAAATATATTCCCTTATGGATAACAAGATAATATAATAATATAAATAGTAAGTCACAAAGCTGAACATGCCAACTCTATGTCTGAAAGCCTCTACCAACTGATGAGCTGCTAGGAAAAGACCCCAGCTAACTCCTATGTCTTGAACTAAAACAAGGTAAAAGAACTGAAATGAAGTAGATAACTCTAGTCCTTGAAAGATGAGGACTCACCCCTGCTAGTTGATCAAGTCCGCAACATTTCTTACTGGGAGCTGAGTATGCAGTCAGTACTTTGAACATACTGAGTATGTAAGGTGAGTTAAACACGCTAGTAAAATGATAATCTAAAAACATGAACATAAATCAAGATAGAACATGAGAGTAAGGACAACATGTTGAACATCATATTCTTTAAGTAATCATATTCATGAGATATTCATCATAAGATGAACATAATGACCCAAGGTTTATAAATAGAAAATCATGTAATGTACTATACTTGAAATCATACGTGAAAACTTATAAGCTGATGAATGGGTCAAATATGCTATAAAATATAATATCATAATATATTAACATAAGCAACAGAAAACATGAGTAACAATGGGGAACTCATCATATCCGGAACCATCATGATAGAGCTTACATGATGCCCCAACTATCTCACTCAAGTGGGCAGAACTATCCCAAGCTTGCCAACGCAAGGAATGGTTAAGACGTAATATCACTGGTGACTCAGGGTGACAATCTCCAATACCGATGACCCATGAATTAGCCCATTGAGGCAAGGGAGGAATTCTTTGATAGAGAGGATCCCATATTCCTCGGGCTAAAGGAACCATTCTCTAATATCGAGGATCCTTATCCTAGGGTGGCACGTAGTTCTGAGACCGGGGACCTTGCAACCTATGGCCTACTCAGTGATAGACACTAATCCCAAAACATGAATATTGCTCATATAATCATATTCTCAACCATAACTTAAATCTTAACAATGGGAGTCTTGACTCCAAAACATATCACAAACTAATCTTGTTAGCCATGGTTAAATTTATAATAAGCATATTTAATTTTGTATGGGCTTGCTCAAGTCATAAAATAATACATACTTGGAATTAACTTTATACTTCAATATCATGAAATCATAATTGGAGAGTTCATAAATATTGATGCATACTAGATAACTCATGATGCTTGAAATCATGGATCATATGCTTGAATTTTCATAAAACATGCATAATAGGTCATAATCTTCATAAACTTGAAATCATGATTTAGTAAGTAAATTGAGAGTCAAATATGCTCTAGCCATAACTCATCAATTTAAACATCAAAGAATTGAACCCATAGAGATAGCATGGAAGATTGCATTGAATTGGTTTAAACCCTGGAATTTTATAATTTAGAACTTGAGAAGTAGATATCATGAATTTGGACTCAAAAGGGAATGAGGGTGGAAGAATTTTCCCCCATCCATAATGCTACATGCCTAGGTTGATGATCCCTTGATTTTTCTTGAAGACACAAGGAAGATTTGGAAGAGCTTGAAGAAGAACCCTAACTCCTTTCTTGAGAGAAAATCCAACTATTGATCTTTTGGAGAGGGTGAGGACTTAGGATAGGTTAATCTCTTTAATTTGACCTTTAGAAAGACCAAAACGATATCATTTAGGAGTTAGAAGTATAGGAGATTACTAACATGCCCCAAACTAATGAATTAAAGCCTGAAACTGACAGTTACAATGACCAAAAGGATGAATCGTTGTTTGATAGGATGATCTGTACTGAGATTCGTCCAATGTCTATTGCTGCTTTCATAGACTGCTCATAACTTTTTACTCCAAACTCCATTAATGGAAGGTTGGATGTGTTGGAAAGAAAACTCTAAGGGCTTTAATTTGATGTGTTGAATCACCCAAAAACACTTTGTAAAATGGCAGATATGGTCGTTTGAGGTTGACCCTTATAAGAACTTATACGAAAACTCAATTGGTAAGAAGGATCTCAACTCAGCGTTGTGCTAGAGGTTTGTTATGACATTAATTTGCATCCAATGCACGCCTTAAACTTAAGAATTGATCTTAAAACCTTTTTCCATAAATTCATCGGGTTCAGGTCTATCCACATACTTAGAACGGGTCTAAACTTAGCCTAAAATGTTCAACCAACTTGCAAAACCAATGAGCAATACAACGGGTCTGGTCCCAAATAACAGACTAATTGTCATCCATTGTTTTTTGATTCTTCCTCTGAAATTCTCTTAATATTCTTCAACAACCACAACTGATGACCCGTTTAATCAAATCATAGTCCGTACAATCCCCTCATGGATTCTGGGAAAGTTTCTAACATCTCCCTGAAACATCAAACAACGAGCACATTCAATGATCGATTGGACCCTACAATGAACCATACTAAGATTTGTTGTTTGGTTCTGGTGTTGTTTTTCTGCTGTTTCTACTGTAAGCCTCGGGTTTGACCAAAGGAACTTTTGGGGTGTTACAATATTTTTCATTGGAAGCTTCAGCCTAAGTAGCTTTCATGTCCTTCTTGAAAGCTTTTGAGGCCAGTTGTTGCTGTTTCTTTGAATTTATTTTCTTTTCTTTTCTTTCATTAAGAGGGGACAATCCTTTGTCAAGTCGTCCATTTGAACATACGTAAAACATCCCTAGAATTGTTCCTTCTTAGAGGACTTACCTTTATTTAAGGACTCCTATTTTTCAAAAAAAAATTTCTTGAAGAAATTTTTGAATCTTCAAACAAATATAGCCATTTCTTCGTCATTAGATTCTGGATCAGCTTTTAGGCTGAGATTATGTTCCTTCTTAGGTTCTTCAGCAACCTTTTCTATCTTTCTAAGCTCATAAATTTGTAAATTTCCAATGAGCTCATCCATTTTCATTGTGCTCATTTTCTTTGTTTCTTTAATAACAGTTACCTTAGGTTCCTAAGAAGATTGCAAAATTTTTAGAATCTTTCTGACATTTTCTTCAGTTGAAAATTCCTTCCCAAGAGATTTGAGTTCATTTATAATGTGCGTCAATTGGGTAAACATATCTTTGACTGATTCTTTTTCAGCAATGGCAAAAAGTTCATATTTTCGTATGATCGTGTCAATCATAGAATGTTTTACATGATTTGTACCTTCATGGGAAATAGGAAGTGATTCCAAAATTTCCTTGGCATTGGAGCATCCAGAGATGCGATCATATTCATCAATTCCCAATCTAATATATAGAATCATTATAGCCTTTGCATTTTTCTCCATCATCCTAATATCATTAGCATCAAACTCATCTTCTGTCTTTGGCACCTTTGTTCCATCAGGTTTTACATTAGTAGGAATCAAGGATCCCTTCAAAGTAATCAACGACAGATGATAGTCTTCAACTTTCAAATATATCTCCATTTAGTTTTCCCAAAGACTATAAAGCTGGTCATTAAAGAGAGGAGGTCTGCTGCTAGATTGTCCCTCAGGCAAGATTATCTCAGAAGTCATTTTTGCAGATCTTCTCAGAGGGGTTAGCCTATAATTGAGCAACCTACTCTGATACCAATTGTCAATATAGACTTCTAGGGTAATTGGGTCTACTCCTATTTTTTCCTAATTAAAAGTTTGAATTATTTTTCTTTTAGTTGACAGGAAAATACTCAAACTTTGGTCCTTAAATAGTAACTTAACTTGAATAAGAAAAACAAGTGCAGAAAGTAAATAAGAGACAAATATTTTTACGTGAAAAACCATCCTGGCTTGAATGGGTGTAAAAATCATGACCAACACCCTAGTAGGATTTCAAATTAACTTCACTAAAACACCGAGTAAATTTTGGATTACCTCCCATAATCCAAGGACCTACTCCTAAGCCCTTAAAGAGTTTCTAACCTGTTTAAACTACCATTAGTTTAAAAAATTATAAACTTAGTCTAAAT
Source organism: Datura wrightii (assembly GCA_035772735.1). NCBI lineage: Eukaryota > Viridiplantae > Streptophyta > Magnoliopsida > Solanales > Solanaceae > Datura > Datura wrightii. Next base: position 90,086,427 of record JASDFA010000002.1, on the reverse strand, counting down.
AACAAAACAAATTTAATAAAAATGAAATAGAATCTTTTATAGTACACAACTTGTCCTACTTTACCCACTACAAGTTGACTCAAAAACTTAGACTACAATAGATAACGAGCAGACCAAAGGAACTGTCTTTAGATGTCACGACCCCAACATAGGCTCGGATCTAGACACGGAACCTAGAATCATAAATGGCTCCAAGTCAACCCATGGCATGAACACGATAACTAAATCTCAACATACACAAAGAGGAAAATTGAATTCTAAAATTAGAGGAAGTTTGAATAGTATAACATCTAACCAACGAAAATATCAAAACACTAAATCCGAAGTTGGATAAACAACTCTATGTCTGAAAAGCCTCTAACATACCGATGAGCTAATGGGACAACACCCTAACTAGCTCACTAGAAGTCTGAAATTGAAAATAACAACATTTAACTAATGAAAGGTCCTCGAAGGATGAGGATTCACCAACAAAGTTGTCTGAGATAAACATTGGAGACTGACTAACGGCGAGATTGAGTCTGAACGTCCGAACCTGTATCATGAAATGATACACCATAGAGTATGCGGTCAGTACTTGGAATGTACTTAGTATGCAAGGTAAGTAAAATAGGATGAGTAAGTGAAAACTGAAATCATGGATATCATAAATCATAACATCATAAAATTCTGAGAGTAAAGGTTGCATGCTGATATTTGAAAACATGAATAGTCCTAAACTTGAATAAGTGCATATGGCTTGCCATATCTGAAATCATAGGTAAAAGCTCATAAATTGAACCTTGTATCAAACTTGTTCAAATCATGAAGAACAATGGAGACTCGTCTTAACTGACAACCACCACGTATGAGCGCATGATGATCCTACGTCTTGCCCACACGGAGGAGGGCCATCCTAAGAATTTCTTGGGTGAAGTATTAAGTAAGGTGTGATATCACAGTGTGCCCTTGGGCCGAGGAAATACTCTTTTGAGAGGATCCAAAGTATACCTACATTGGCGTGTAGTTTGTGAGACTGGAGAACCGTGGAACCCCTAGCCTACTTGGTGCTAGACACTACTCCCAAAACATATATAATGCTCATATAATCATATATCAAAACATAACTTAAATCATAACATATTGGGAGTCTTGACTGCGAAACATGAGATAACTAGACTTATTAGCCTTGGCTAAATCATGAAATCATGCATAACTTGAGTGGGCTTTCCCAATTCATAATATCATGCTTGTATGAGATAGACATTATGAGAAAAATCATAATTACATTCATGGATAAATCATAAACATTCTTTCATGATAAACATCTTACCATACTTGAAATGTAGATCATAAACTCAACTTTTTATAAAACTTGCATAATTAGGCATCATGTTCTTAAAACATTCATTCATGAATTGTAATCAAAATAGGTATAAAACCTACCCATGATTCTTCAAACATAATTTGATACATGATGGGAATTGACCCATGAATTAAATATAGATAATTTCATAAACTTGGGTTAAAACCCAATAAAATCATACACTCTAATTCATGTACTTGAGAAGGGATTTGTAAATGAGAGAGAAGGAAAACTCTAATTCATGACCCTACATACTTGGGTAAGCTAATTCTATACCATTCCTTGAAAGCCCAAGATATTTGGAGAAGAACTTGGAAAATTCTTAAACATGATCTATAATGGAATCCTCTAAACTTGCATGCATGGGAGAGAATGATTTAGAATAGGTTAAACCTTCTTAAAACCTTCCTAACAAAGTTTAAAATGATGTAGTTTAGGGCTTAGGATCTTAGGAATTATGAAAACACCCTTACTAATTTCGCAGGATAAATGACTCTGCCAGTCCTCACAAGGAACATCACGAGTCATTAGGAGAGTCATGAATCGTGCCCCTCACTCGTGACCTTCACTGGAAATCAATCTCCAACTCAACCATCCTGACCATGACTCACTTCACGAGTCGTGGACTTACTTCACGACTCGTGGATCCATCCGTGGTCATCCCCGACTACAGCTCCTTACTGGCCTACCTGCCCTTCACAAGTCACTCAATGACTCGTTGGGTGACCCCATTAGTCACCTAACGAGTCGTTCGGTGACTTGTGCAAATTTTTCCTATTTTCACAGCTTCAACCTTGGGTTCTTCTATTAGAATATTTTGGGGTATTACAATATCTACCCCATGGGCACAGTCGTCCTTGAATGTGGGTAAACATACTGATTAATTGGGGAAAGGAACTACCATCCCAAATACTAAATATTTGAAGCTCAAAACTAATGGAGTGACTGACTCCAGACTGAAATACATGACTGAATTGAATTAAGGAATCACACATATATGCACTGACATAAAAGAAACTGGGAGACATGAACTAGATAAGAAACTGAATAGGGTATTAAGGAGGAAACTGGTACCTCAAGCTGAAACTGAGCCGGAAGAGAAAAGATGCGGGTATTTAGCCATCATATCTGCCTCGACTTCCCATGTAGCTCCCTTAACAAGCTGATTTCTCCACAGAACCTTTATTGAAGCTACTCCTTTGTCCTCAAGTTCCGAACATGACGATTAAGGATTTGAATTGAAACCTCTTCGTCGCTAAGGCTATCACATCCATGCTCTCCACCAAAACAAACAAAGTCGGGTCACCAATGCACTTATTCAAGAGCGATACATGGAAAATTTGATGTACTGAAGCTAACTCCGCGGGAAACTCCAACTCATAAGACACCTTGAAAACACGTCTCATAATCCTGTACAGGCCAACATATCGGGCACTAAGCTTCCCTTTCTTTCTCAATCTCATCACTCTCTTCAGGAGAGACACTTTTAGAAACACCCAATCATCAATTTCGAATTTAAGTTCTCTCCTCCTCACATCCGTATAGGACTTTTGACGACTGTGAGCTATTTTTAGCCTTTCACTTATAAGTTGAAATTGCTCCATAGCAACATGAACTGAATCTTTCCCTATCAATGTAGCTTCTCCTACTTCAAACCAACCAATAGGAGATCTACATCTCCGCCCATAAAGAGCCTCAAATAGATCCATCTGAATGCTGGAGTAATAGTTGTTGTTATATGCCAACTCGATATTAGGCAAATGATCGTACCATCTATCATTGAAGTTATTTACACATGCTCTCAACATATCCTCAAGAGTCTAAATGGTACGATCAGCCTGACCATCTATCTACAGGTGAAAAGTTGTGCTAACTTGACTTGAGTACCAAGTCCTTTTTGAAATGACTTCAAAAACTACGAGGTGAATTGAGTACCTCTATCTGATATGAATGGTGGGAACTCAATGAAATTTAACTTACACCCAAATGTGCAATCTAACAACCAAATTGGTAGTTTTGATCTTTAGAAATAGGCTTCTATAGTCAACCTGTCTACAACCACCCAAATAGAGTCATATTGTCAACGTGTATGAGGCAACCCTGTAATGAAGTCCATATTTATCTCTTCCCATTTCCATGTGGGGATACTGATGTCTTGTAGCACGCCCCTTAGAGTTTGATGCTCCACTTTCACTTGTTGACAGTTCGGACACTTAGCCACAAAATCTGCTATGTCCTTCTTCATGCCATTCCACCAATAGAATTTCCGTAGGTCATGGTACATCTAGGTGGAACCTGGATGTATAGAATATGAGGACCCATGAGCCTCATGCAACATCTGATCTTTCAAGTTGTTGACAACCAAAACACATAAACGACCTCGATATCGAAACACACCATCTCCCCGTTGGGAGAAAACCTCTATCTTCTGATTCCGGACGACTTCCTTCAACTTTCCCAAAATAGGATCCTCATCTTGTATACCCTTGATCTCAGACACCAAAGAAGATTCAGATCCATTTTGAACAACCACACCACCATTTGTTGAGCCAACAAGGTGAACCCCTAATCATGCAAGCTGATGCACATCATTCACTAACTCTCTCCTTCCATCCTTCATATGAGAAACACTCTCCTTGGATAGCCTGCTAAGAGCATCCGCCACTACATTGGCCTTGTACGGATGATAAAGGACACTAATGTCATAGTCCATGAGGAGCTCTAACAACCTCCTCGATCGCAAATTCAGGTCCTTCTAAGTAAACACATACTATAGGCTCTTATGGTCGGTGAACACATCTACATGCACCCCATACAAATAGTGCCTCCAAATCTTCAATGCAAACACCACTGCTTCAAATTCTAGTTCATGCGTCTAGTAATTCTTCTCTTGAGTCTTAAGTTGTCCAGAGGCATATGTAATGACCTTATCACGTTGCATCAACACACATCCAAGACCAACCCTAGAGGCATCGCAATATACAACAAATCCATCCATGTCGTCTGGTAGGGTCAATATTGGGATTGAAGTAATTTGAGTCTTTAGCTCCTAAGAACTATTCTCAAAGTCATCCGACCACTAAAATTTGACTTTCTTCTAGGTCAACTTAGTAAACGATGCTGCAATGCATGAAAATCCTTCAACAAACCTTCTGTAGTAGCTAGCTAAACCCAAAAAGCTCTTGATATCTGAAGGACTAAATGGTCTAGGCCAATTCTTTACAACTTCTATCTTTTGGGAGTCAACTTGTATACACTCACTTGACACCACATGGCCCAAAAATGATACTGAGTTTAGCCAAAACATACACTTGCTGAATTTAGCAAACGACTGGTGATCCTTGAGAGTCTATAGCATAATCCTCAAATGAGCGGCATGCTCCTCCTCGCTTCGAGAGTATATAAGAATGTCATCTATGCAGGCAATCACGAACATTCCAATGATATAATCAATTGGAAAGATGACTTCACTTCTCCATTCTTGAGGAATGCTGGAAACATAATTCAACATGCTGTTCACGTAATTAACACCTATGACCCTTAATAAGTACATATTGATTATTACTATTTCACATAATTTTCACCATAATAAACCAAATTTATTCATCTCGGTATTTATTTATAGAATGCAACCAAATCATTATTAGCTCCATCAAAATTAGTGTATGAAGACCAATTAATTTTATTGTCAACCCACACAGATATACATTACTATATAAAGTTCAACTCCTAGTAACCATAACCTACTATCTAAGTATTTACATATCAATTAGTCGATCAAGTCTCGCGTCATCTATCATAATAATAAAACACCCAAGGCAACATTCACAATTCATCGATTCAACCCTTCCTACTCTCGCATAAGGATCTATCACATAAAAAAGATCTTTCAGTATTGATCAAAATATTATTCGTATTGGTCCTTGTTCGGTGTTTTTCACAACAACACGCAAGAGCACATGGTCGAACAAGTAATAAAATGGCTCAAGTTAGCCAAGTATCGATCCCACAGTGACTGGGCTAGGGTAACAATCTACTCAAGTGTCAAGAAACCTTAACTCTAAAAATGAAGACAACAGTGTTAAGAAATGTTTGATATTTTGGTTTCTAATTTTATGCTAATTATAAAACGAATATACAATTTGAGTATGAACTATAAGTATGAGCATGCTGAGGTTAAACAAACATGTAGAGAAAATAAATTATCGATACAATTTGGTTAATCTTTCTTCCGGTTGCTAGTCAAGAATTATTGCCTATGGATTAAAACTCTCGTATTTAACCCAACTTAAGAATCATGAACCTTCCACCTACATTTCTGTGATAAAATGAAATTCATGTTCTAGCCATACAAAACCGATTCCTTAATTGACTAATACGATTTTCAGGTATATTTCTATCTTAAAAGTAAATCAATTCTCAATTTCCCAAACTAAGAAAAGATCATATCCTATCAATTCACAACTTTCCAATTTCTTTCTCTCTCAAGTGAAACCGGACTTTTTAGATATACATTAACGTTAGCCACACATTAATGCAGTAAGTACAAGAATCAATAGAACAACCATGAAAGAAAAGATGAAAAAACCAATTTATCAATAATCACATTTCAATACAATTGTTCTTAACTGCAAGAAGAGGATTTAGCCACTCAAATATGGATTAAACATCGTTAAATGAGTGTAAATCATACAAGCAATTCAAATCAAGAAGAAAGAGATAGAGAAAAACCCTGATATTTTCGTCCCCTCAACTGCCTGTAACTCACGTTCTTGCTCCACCAAGTCAGAATTATTAAAAATGAACCTAAGTGTTCTATTTACACTAGTGGGATTTTTTCCCGGAATATCAAGCAACGTGTCACGGAGTGTATCGCGGAGCACTGCCTCCGTGACACGGTGTGTATCGCGGAGCACTGCCTACATGTCACGGAGTGTATCGCAGAGCACTGCCAACGTGTCACAGAGGTATCGCGGAAGCCCTCTGGAAATCGCCCAATTTATTCCAACTTTGGTGTTTCGCTCCCGATATCATTCCTCCACTTCACCAAATCATAGATTAGGTCCTCCAATGCATTATTTCCTTCAAAAACAAAGACTAATCATGTTGGTTAATATTTCTTCTCATTTATATAAAAAAGCATGAAAATGTACATAATTAAGTACATAAACAAGACAAAACTAAGTTATAAAGTATCACTTTGGCATGTAATTATGCCCAAGATCACAACCCCACACTTAAAGTCTTGTTCGTCCTCGAACAAACCTTTTACATCTCATGCACATGAAGACTCACACATAGCTAATTTAGCAAGATAATTCAAGCTATGACTATAATGATTATTTACGATAACAAGTTAAAAATAGAGCATGCACGATTTAATCAATGAAATGATATACGACTCCGTTAAGACTTCCTAACCTCAAGAATCGACTCTCAATCTTGGCAAACTCATGCAAATCAATTGATCAAGAAATCCAACATTGATGTTATCTCTCATTAAACATGTGCCCTCACAACAAGAGAGTTACCCCTTTTTACTCACAAATATTCAAATCACACCAAGTATGGGTATATGAATAAAAATTACGCTAGCTCTCACAAAGAATTCACATGCATCATGTAGTGACCCATAAGCTTGCCCTTAGTGTTTTACTCCACTCATTTAAGTATGTATGAACGTAAGATCGAGTAGGACTTAATGGGTAGTAATGTAAGCTAAGGGACGGGTAGGTACTATTCTGGTCAGTAATAGTGACTATCTTCCCCAAGCGCTTTTAATAACTTCAACCTTCATTAAGGATATCTCTACTCTTACTTCACCCTCATTCTTTTCAATCCTGGACTTTTTTTTTCTTCTTGTTCCCCCTTTTTTTAAGCACACTCAGCATAGTAGTAAGGAGTACTTAAGCAATTTTGTTTTCATTCATTTATTTTCTTACTCCCTACTAAGAATCAACCATTTTCACACAAGTGCACCTTTGTCCTTTTCTCAACTTTTACAACTTGCTACTTTTCCTTCTTTTACCCAATTCTCCCTCCTTCACTCTTTCAAATTTTTCACTTCAACGCTTCAGAGTTTTGGATCAAATTCAAGGCTAATGAAAGAAAAAGGATTAAGCTTATATTGTAGCTATCAAAGAATAGGCTCAAGGCTCAACGGGGCTGACTATGATTAAATATTCAAGGTAGGTAAAGTGAGGGATAACATTTAGGTTCATTCAAAAAAATGCCTAAATCATCTCCTACAATTCACATCCTTCATTTCGTTTTATATACACACCAGGCAAGTTCTAGACATTCCACAATAGCACGGAATATTCAAAAACTTACACTCACAACACATGCTCAATTCAAGACACATTCTGCAGACTCTTAACTCAGCTAATCACAAGAATTCAAAATTAAGCTTCAATCACATTGAGTCAAATTCAAGAGCCTAAGTGTCTCACACAAAGTTATACACTTCTTACATGCTTCAACACTAACCACACTTGTATCTTACAATCATGCATAGCAAGTAACAAGAACATCAAGCCATCAATTAGCTACGGGTTCAAAAAAACCAACCTACTGACTAATTTTCCTCACGACGGTCGTCATCCATCCATCGTCGGAAACAGTCTCTAACTATGACTAAAAACATTATATACAGAAAAAGAAAAATTTTTATTCTTTGGTTCAAAGACCCCCAGTCGGAAAAGAACCGAAAAGAAAAACCAACGGGTGATGAAGTCATGCTTGACTCACAAAAAATTTTTTTTTTCCAAATATTTCTCACAAGCATTAAATTCAACAAAAATCGTTAAGCACACAAATTTTAAAATTTTCCTCACCCCACACTTGAATCATGCTATGTCCCCATAGCATCAACTTAACATTTATAGAGGGTGAGAAATACTCCCTGAGGCCTTTAGGCCTAGCTAACAGCATGCCTTTCTTCAACTTTGCACAAATGGGTGTTCGACCCCACCCTTTTTCTCTTCCATGCTTGTTAGCTTCCTCCTCCACGGGTACTCAGACTTCCCCTCCATCTGTGCTTAACTTTCCACCAAAACAACACAAGATGAAAAATAAATAAAATCAACTTAAATGAAAGAAATTAAAATGGTACCCTTGGGTTGCCTCCCAAGCAGCGCCTAATTTTACGTCGCGGCACGACGTGTCAAGTTTCACCGCTTTTTCCTCCACCTTGAGGATATGAATCTCACCCCTAATTTCTTCTCTAATTTCCTCTTATGCTCCAGGGGTGGTGGTGAAAAATTGTAAGGACCAAGCAGTAGATGTTGCCTTTTGAACTTATTGGCCCTTAAGTAAGTGAAGTCATTTTGTCTCTCCGAGTTAGCAAATTTCAAAATATACGGGGCTTGGTCTTCCTCTAGACATTTCTCTATAAGCTTTGAAGATTTTATTTCTATGTTGTCAACCAAACTTAATGTCGAAAAATGCTTCGATTGTGGTCCAATAAACCTCAACTCTGAAAATGCATTGTACTTGACCTCCTTACTTGTATACACCGTCTCAGCATCGACATCTATCTCTCCATTAATGTCAACTGGGGGATACTCTATCTCTTCTTCCATGAATGGATTTTCCATAAGTGTGAGCCCATTACGGGGACACTCAAGAGATTCTAATTTTTGGGCTTCATCCAAAAATTCACTCTTGTCTTCCTCTTGTAGTTCCTCTTGAATATCGGCTAAAACTGTTACCTGCAGTTTATCACAAGCTTCAGCCTCAGCAATCATCTCCGTGACTTTGACGCTCATCCTTTCTAGAGCCTCTGCATTCTCTTCTTGCTGAATTCTCAATACTGCCATCGCCTCCTTTATTGCTTCTGATAGCTCCAGGAGTTGTTTCAGCATGTCTTCTATTCGAGCTTGGCGTCCCAAGTCCTCATTTTCAGCATGCCTATATTCAGCAAAAACAATAGAAGGATCATAGTAGAGGTTTGGGGGAGGGGAATATGCATTCGGACAGCCATCCCAATGGCCATCTTGACCACCACATATATTGCGCGTGTTACAGTGTTACCACGAGTGGTGTCCTCCGTAATTCAGATAAGATTCACCAAAATATGAGTATCCACCATTTAAACCATTTATATTCCACGTTGTCATGTCAAGAAGGGTATCCGAAAAAAAAAAGAATTAAAACAAACACTAAGACCAAGTTGTCAGCACTTTTATAGAATTTGTAAACTAACACTAAGAAAACAATTTTACCAATTGCCAGTCCCCGGCAACGGCGCCAAAAACTTGTCCGGTGTTTTTCACAACAACACATAAGTGCATGTGGTCGAACAAGTAATAAAGTGGCTCAAGTAAGCCATGTATCTATCCCACAGGGACTGGGATAGGGTAACAATCTACTCAAGTGTCAATAAACCTTAACTCTAAAAATGCAGACAGCAGTGTTAAGAAAAGTTTGATATTTTGGTTTCTAATTTTATACTAATTATAAAACGCATATACAATTTGAGTCTGAACTATAAGTATGAGCATGCTGAGGTTAAACAAACATGTAGAGAAATAAATTATCGATGCAATTTGGTTAATCTTTCTTCCGGTTGCTAGTCAAGAATTATTGCCTATGGATTAAAACTCTCGTATTTAACCCAACTTAAGAATCATGAACCTTCCACCTACATTTCTGTGATAAAATGAAATTCATGTTCTAGCCATACAAAACTGATTCCTTAATTGACTAATACGACTTTCAGTTATATTTCTATCCTGAAAGTAAATCAATTCTCAATTTTCCCAAACTAAGAAAAGATCATATCCTATCAATTCACAACTTTCCAATTTCTTGCTCTCTCGAGTGAAACCGGACTTTTTAGATACAAATTAACGTTAGCCACACATTAATGCAGTAAGAACAAGAATCAATAGAACAATAATGAAAGAAAAGATGAAAAAACCAATTTATCAATAATCACATTTCAATACAATTGTTCTTAACCTCAGCAAGAAGATGATTTAGCCACTCATTTGTGGATTAAACATCGTTAAATGAGTGTAAATCATACAAGCAATTCAAATCAAGAAGAAAGAGATAGAGAAAAACCCTAATATTTTCGTTCCCTCAACTGCCTGTGACCCACGTTCTTGCTCCACCAAGTCAGACTTATTAAAAATGAACCTAAGTGTTCTATTTATACTACTGGGAATTTTTCCCGGAATAACAAGCAACGTGTCACGGAGTGTATCGTGAGCACTGCCTCCATGACACGGTGTGTATCGCGGAGCACTGCCAACGTGTCACAGAGTGTATCACGGAGCACTGCCAACGTGTCACAGAGGTATCGCGGAAGCCCTCTGGAAATCGCCCAATTTATTCCAACTTTGGTGTTTTGCTCCCGATATCATTCCTCCACTTCACCAAATCATAGATTGGGTCCTCCAATGCATTATTTCCTTCAAAAACAAAGACTAATCGTGTTGGTTAATATTTCTTCTCATTTATATAAAAAGGCATGAAAATGTACATAATTAAATACATAAACAAGACAAAACTAAGTTATAAAGTATCACTTTGGCATATAATTATGCCCAAGATCAGTCCTCATTTCTAGTCAACTTACTAGGGCACATCATTGACCCTTTAACATAGTTATTCACAAGAAACATTTGCTAGTGCACAATAATCATTTCAATGTAATTCGAATTTAGTTACTCAACCCTGCTATTATGGTTTCTCACAAATACCTGTTCATCCCTTACCTCGAATTCAGTTTAAGCTAGTTAATTTATAGTACCAGTTTTATATTTTTGTTTAAAAAAATATATTGCAACATTAAATGAATATAATCATACGAGGTCTGATCACCTCAGTTTTTACCTTTATTTGTACTATTACAATCAATCTCCCATGATTATATGATCAAGATTACACCACAAAATATAAAATCAAGAGCATCCACAATCGCATGTCATCAGAACTTTCTATCAGGAACATCACCGCAAGGGTGTTTTATCAAGAACATCACATCAAGAGAATTTTATACAGAACATCATATCAAGAGCACACCCCCATTATTAGCTATCAACTAGATTTCACTAATCCACACGTTATTGTACTTAGGATTAATCCTCCAGTTTTATAGTTACGTCACTATCAATCTTTCATCTCTTCATCATATTTTATAATCCCTCTACCCTTATTAATTGTACAGTAATAGTACACATGTATACGATTCACTAATTATAGTCTAACACAAGGATAAGCCATAACATACCTAGATCTCAAAACTGGAATATGCAGCTACCCCACAGGAGCTTTGCGGTTTCTCAATGCCTTCAAATGTTCAATGTCCAGAAATAACATATTAAGGAATTAATCAATAGGCTACTTCTTTGATTTAGGTGTTTGGGTACTCAACCCACTCCATTCTACCTATTTTTTACGGTCTAATTTGATAATCATAGGATAAATTATCAAAACCTAAAACTACAACGATCATTCAAACCTAGTTCATGGAGTTTTTACTACTCTAACCCTCTTAAGCAAGTTTTTAAGTTTAAGGGTTCCAAATTCACAAAAGTCTAGGTCTCAAACTATCACAAAACAATGTTCTATAATCATATTCACCCTAGAAAGTGTTAATTTACCACTTTTGTTCCTAAGAATCAACACCCAATCATTCCCATAACCGTAACCCTAGTTTTCACAAACCTAGAGTTCTTAGCTAGTAATTCACTATTAGAGACTATCTTGGATTCTGGGTGTTAGGGAATTGAATGAGGGAAAGAAAGAGCTAGAACTCATACTTTGGGAAGGAGAAACTGCTTAGCCCTTAAAAAATCACCCTTCTGCTCTCAAAGTTTGTCACTCAGAATAATGGGGTGAAAATTCCTTAAAGTCTGATTTAAAATAACTTCCTTCCACGTGTTGTTCGCTGTAATGGTCCCGCTATGATGAAGGATCATTCGCCACAGTAGCTTGTCACATGGGATTTTTGATCATCCCATCAAGTCAATTAATAAAACAATCTCTTATATCGAAAAAAATTAGCTAGAACCATAAAAAATTTAATACTTAAGCCAATGTCATCAAGGATCTATAATGATCAGAGGGGTTGTTACATCAGGTATCAATTAAACAATCATTTATCCCTGAATGGCCTCACGTGATGTTTAGGTGTTATCTATCCCATCAGAGTCCAAATTCGCACGGGGTAATAATTATGGTTACACCCTTTCTACCACGGTCTTACTCTTATCATTGTCGGACATAATCAGAGCTTTACCAGGCCCTCTTTTCGAGGTCCTACCATTCTAATAGGCATACTACACAGCCACGGAACACGAATTTGATTCTTCCATTCCTGCATCCCAACTAGGAAAGAGTCCCATGTATGGCATTTCTACTAGTTATTTTCACACTCGAATTGACCTGTTAAATCCTAGGTCTCTTGTATTCCTCAACTTTAACCTACATCACATATCACTGTCATCCATAAGGCTCCCTTTATTAGGTACTCAATACATTTTTGACCCTCATAGGAATTAAAACATCAGAAATATCACTGGAACAGACTTGGCCGCTCTAGCGGTGCTTTATCACGGCAGTGGTCTCGTGGCAGCAAAAATCATCCTGCTACAGTAAAACTAAAATTTCAGATTAAGAAGCAAAAGAGATGGTTTTTGGTTCATTCTCACATTTTATTCTGACGTTTGGCCAAATCCCCCCCACTTCCTTTGCGATGCCCCTTGATTTCACAGGTATTTCTCATCCCCACAACTTTATTTTTTACTTACTCTACAATGCTTGTGTTTTCATGTATTTATGCATGGATTAGAGTTGAAAATGGGGTGGGTAGATTCTTTTTCTTTTGATCTTAGTGGGTGTAGAATATCGAAGCATTTTACTAGTGTTTACATTCTCAAGTGATCTAAATCATCCTCTGCATGCTATAGACTATTTTTCTAAGGTTTTTGCATTAGAAATCGTAAAGTTTGGGCGGGTTGGTGCTTTGAACATTCTAGAATGGATTGGGGCCAGTATGCCATTTCACTCTCTCACCACTATGTTCTGTCGGCAGGCAGGTGTAACACCCCAAAAAGTCCATAAAATCATGCCCAAGGGTTGAAATAGAGAAAATAGAAAAAATATTTAGTAGGCCACAAAATGAGTCGTCAGGTGACCTAACATTGAGTGACCCGTTATGTGGCGCCAAGTTGGGGAAAATGTTGATCTCCAGAATACTTCATGAATTGGGGGATGAGTGCTTAAGCAACCTAAAGACCTTTTAAATGACTTGTTAAGTGAGAAAAGTTTTGAAAGGTTGTGATTCAGATAGTCTTAATGAGTGGTAAAGTGATCCGTTAAGTGATACGATGATGTGTACATGTCATAATGCTAACATAGGCCCGGATTGAAACATGGGATAAAGAACCCTGAGAGGCTCCAAGTTGACCCATGGCATGAACATAACATCTAAGCTAAACATTTTAAATGCAGAAATCTAACATATAGCATAGTGGAAGTCTGAAAATCTTATAACATCAAATAACTGAATACATAGCACAATCTTAAACTGAAAACATACTATGTTTGATAAGCCTCTACTACTGACGAGTTGATGGGACAAGATCCCAACTAACTCACTAAAGTATAAAACTAAAAATACTAAATATAACTGATAAGAAGGGCCCTCGAAAGAGAGGACACACCAACTCTTACTAGGAGATGCTAACACTGAAGATCTGGCTAGCGGCGGGACTGAGCCTGAATTTCTGAGGCTGTATCATGAAATGATACAACATAGAGTATGCAGTCAGTACATGATATGTACCAAGTATACAAGGTAAGTAAAATCGATAAGTAAACAAAATCAGAGATCATTCATATTATAAAACATTTCATAAGACTCTAAGAGTAAGGCTTGCATGCTACTATTTGAAAACATGACTTTAACATAACTAAATATCACAACTTAATCGAATGACCTAGAGATGAAACTAACTATTCATAAGTAAAATTGAACATTGGGTCAAACCTTCTCAAAACATAATATCATGACTGATGAACATGAATAGCTGAAAACATGAGGAACAATGGGAGACTCGTCATATAACCGGCATTACTACGATAGAACTTACATGGTCCTGACTATTACACTCAAATAGGCAGAGTTGTCCAAAGTCTTGCAAGGCTAAGGACACTACCACGATATCGATATAAAGCTGAAGGCCCCTTGGGGCCAAGGAAAGCTCACAAGGGAGGTCCCAAATAATCTGAACATACCTACATTGGCACGTAGTTTTAAGGCATAGGGTTGACTGACTCTTAGCCTACTCGGTGCTAGACATTACTCCCAAAAATATGCATATGCTCTCCATCATTTTTCAATGAAGCTGAACCATTGTCTAGTGACAAAGCTGAATCATAACATACATGCATAATATAAAATCATAACATGAGAAGCCTTGGGCTCAAACCATACCACAATCTGACAAGAGTGGGAGTGTAGACTCCAAAACAATTTGGTAAGCTAATAACATGAAATTAAGATAAATCATGAAACATACTTAATCATATGGACTTGCCTAATACTTAAACATGCTAGAAATTGACTTTTATTACGCTGAACATGAACATAGAAATGGTAATCTGAAATCATACTTTCATCATGAACATCTCATCATAACTAGATCATAATCTCATATTTTCGTGAAATTTCATAGATGGGCATCTTATTTGGAAAAAATTAAAATCATAATTTTTAATTGCAAACATAATAAAACATGCCCATAAATTATAACTAAACATTAGAAACATGCATAGATAATACCCGTGATAGATACTTAGAGAATTCACAAGTTGGGTTAAAACCCCATATATTCATTAACATAAAATCACGTGAAATTGAAGAGGGATTTGGAATGGGAGTGGATGGATACACCCATTCACAACCCTACATACCCACGAGAATCTTATTTCACAACCCTCTTGAGAGCCCAAAGGAATTTAGGGAAGAACATGACGAATCCTAAGCTTGATCACCTTAGGAACTTCTACAGTTGCATGCATGGAGGGGAATAGGTTTAGAATGAGCTAAACCCTCTTTAAACAGAATTACCTAAGCTTAAAATGACGTAGTTTAGGTCTTAGGATCTTAGGAATTACAGAAAAGCCCTTAATAAGTTGGTAGGAAAATATACACTGCCAGTAGCAACAAGGAACTGGACGACTCATCATCACTGACCACGACTCGTGGTCTGAAGTCGTCGCTATTACTGGAAGCTTACCTTCATTGGTAACCACGAGGTACACCATGACTCGTGGTGTACCCGATGACTCATAGTGACAAATCATTAGGGACACTACCAAAACTTTCAACCTTGGAGTAGAACATCTGACCATGGCTAATATAACGACTGGTGGTGCTAAGCACGACTTGTAGCCTCACTCGTGGTCAGCCCCAAAACAAGAAATTCAACCAAGTCAATCGTTCACTATGTGAGTCACCTAACAACTCATGGTGTACCTCACGGGTCACGGGACTACTCGTCTTTTCACCTTGTGCAGAAACTCCTTTTTTCCCTATTTCAACCCTCGAGTCTGACTTAGGGCTTTCAAGGAATTACAATATCTCCCCCTTGGGAACATTCATCCTTGAATGTGAATAAACATACTAAAAAGTTTAGAAATGCAACTGCCATACCAATACTGAACATTCCAAGCTGAAAACTGACTAAGTGACTGAAATACATGATGAATTTGAATTCATGAATCACACATACATACATTGACATGAAAGAAACTGGGGCACATGAACTGAACATGAAACTGAATGGAGTGTTAGGGAGGAAATCGATACCTCCAGCTAGAACTGTGTCGGATGGGAATAGATGTGGGTATTTAGCCATCATATCTGCTTCGGCTTTCCACATAGCTCCCTCAATATGGTGGTTCCTCCAAAACACCTTCATTGAAGCTATTTCTTTGTTTCTTAGCTTTCAAAACCTGACGATCAAGTATTTCCACCAGAACCTCCTCAAAGCTAAGGCTATCCTTCATACCTACACTCTTATCCAGAACAACCGAAGGCGGATCACCGAAGCACTTTTTTAAGAGCGATACATGGAAAACGTGATGAACTGAAGCTAATTCTGAGGGAAACTCCAACTCATATGCTACCTTGCCAACCCATCTAACAGTTCAGTACAGGCAAACATAACGGGGACTGAGTTTCCCTTTCTTTTCGAACCTCATCACTCCCTTTATGGGAGACACCTTCAGAAACACCCAATCATCAACTTCAAACTCAAGCTCTCTCCTCCTCACATCCACGTAGGACTTTTGGAGACTCTAAGCTGTTTTCAACCTTTCCCTTATAAGCTGAACTTTCTCCAAAGCTTTATGAACTAAGTCTTGTCCTATCAATGCAGCTTCACCGACTTCGACCAAACCAATGGGCGATCTACATCACTGCCCATAGAAAGCCCCACACAGAGCCATCTGAATGCTGGAATGATAACTGTTGTTATATGCAAAGTAAATAAAAGGCAAACGATCATCCTAACTACCCTTGAAATCAATCACACACGCTCTCAACATATCCTCCAAGGTCTGAATGGTCCTCTCTGTCTGACCATCCGTGTATGGGTGAAAGGCTGTACCGAGCTTAACCTGAGTGCCAAGCCCTTTCTGAAATGATCTCCAAAACTAAGAGGTAAAATTAGCACCTCTATCTGATATGATGGACAAGGGAACTCCATGAAACTGAAATAACTCCCAAATGTACAATTTGGCATAATTCTCGGCTAAATTAGAAGTTTTACCCAATAGGAAATGAGATGCTTTAGTCAACCTGTCTATAACCACTCAAATTGATTCATACTGTTGACCAGTACGAGGCAACCCTATAATGAAGTCCATAATGATTTCCTCCCACTTTTAAATAGGAATGCTAATGTCTTGAAGCACACTTCTGGGTCTTTGATGCTCAACTTTCACGTGTTGACAATTCGAATACTTTGCAATAAACTCTGCTATGTCCTTCTTCATACCACTCCACCAATAGATTTCCCGTAGGTCATGGTGTATCTTG
The DNA here is from genome assembly GCA_035772735.1 of Datura wrightii. Classification (NCBI taxonomy): domain Eukaryota; kingdom Viridiplantae; phylum Streptophyta; class Magnoliopsida; order Solanales; family Solanaceae; genus Datura; species Datura wrightii. The sequence goes on along the minus strand of JASDFA010000002.1, from coordinate 90,069,022 downwards.
GTGGTACCTGGATGTATAGAATATCTGGAACCATGAGCCTCATGCAACATCTGCTCCCTCAAGTCATCAACACCTAGTACACACAAACGACCCTAATATCTTAGCACACCACCTCTTCCTTGGGAGAAGACCTCCACCTTCTGATTTCGAAAAGCTTCCTTCAACTTTACTAAAATAGGATCCTCGTCTTGTTTAACTTTGACCTCAGTCACCAAGGAATATTCTGACCCATTTTGAATATTGACACCACCATCCGTCGAGTCAACAAGACAAACTCCTAGTCTCATAGGCCGATGCATATATTTCACTAACTCTCCCCTATCCTCATCTACATGTGTTACACTCTCCATAGAAAGCATGCTAAGAGCATCTGCCACCATATTGGCCTTGCTCAGATGGTAAAGGACACTCATGTCATAATATTTAAGAAGCTCCAACAACCTCCTTTGTTGTAGATTTAGATCCTTCTTGGTGAACACATATTGTAGGCTTTTGTGGTTTGTAAACAACTCTACATGGACCCCGTATAGATAGTGTCTCCAAATCTTTAAGGAAAATACTACTGCCGCCAATTCGAGGTCGTGATTCGGATAATTCTTTTCGTGGACCTTCGGCTACCTGGAAGCATAGGTTGTAACCTTACTGTGTCCATTAGTACACAACCAAGACCAATCCTTGAAGTGTCATAATATTCCACAAAACCATTGGTACCCTTAGGTAGGGTCAACACTAGTGCTGAGGTGGGTCGAGTCTTCAACTCCTGGAAGCTCTTCTCACATGCCTCTGATCATTGAAACTTTACTTTCTTTTGAATCAATTTAGTCAATAGTGCTGCAATGGATGAAAAATCTTCAAGAAACATCTGGTAGTAACCAACTAAACACAAGAAACTCTTGATATCCGAAGGACTAACTAGTCTAGGACAATTCTTCACTACTTCTACCTTTTGAGAGTCCACCTGTACACCCTCATTTGACACCACATGGACAAAAAATTCTACTAACTCTAGCCAAAACTTGCACTTTCTGAACATAGCATAAAACTGGTGATCCTTAAGAGTCTGTAGTACCACTCTCAAATAAGCGGCATGTTTCTCCTCGATTTGACAGTATATGATAATATCATTTATGAACAACGTCAAGAACATATCCAAACATGTCTTGAAGACCTTGTTCATGAAATCCATAACTAGTCCAAAAGACATAACTACAAACTTATAGTGACCATACCGAGTCCTGAATTCTGTCTTCGGAATGTCACTCTCCGAACTCTGAGGTGATGATATCCGAATCTTAGGTTTATCTTTGAAAAGTACTTAGCACCCTGCAGCTGGTCAAACAAATCATCAATCCTAGGGAAGGGATACCTATTCTTAATGATGATCTTGTTCACAAAGAGAATCGGTGCACCCCACAGGGATTTGCCAGGTTTGATGAAAGCCTTGTCTAAGAGATCCTTCAACTGCTCTTTCAACTCCTTTAGCTTAGCTGGAGCCATTCTATAAGGAGGAATAAATATAGGTTGTGTAGCGATAAGAAGGTCAATACCAAAATCGATCTCCTGCTTGGGAGGATTTCCTGGTAAATCATCTAGAAATACTTTTGGATATTCGCATACTACAGAAACTGACTGGATAGTTAGGGTGTCAGACGTAGCATCCATAAACTTAACTATATGGTACACGCAACATTTAGAGATCATTTTCCTGGCCTTAAGGTATAAAATGAAATGAACTACAGGCACAATCGAACTATCCTTCCACTCTAGGATTGGCTCACTTGGAAATCGGAACTCTACCACACGGGTTCAATAATTTACTGAGGAATAACATGCATGTAGCCAATCAATGCCAAAGAACACATCAAAATTTGTCATGGCTAGCTTTACCAAATCTATTGAGGTGACTTTTTGAAGAACTGTGACAAGGTAATTTCTATATACACGTCGAGCTATAACGGAAACACCGACTGAAGTAAAGACTAAGAAGGGTTCTGATAGGATTTCGGGACTGACTCCGAAATTATTAGCAGCATAGGGAATCCCAAAAGATAAAGTAGCCCATGGATCTAATAATGCATATACATCAAGGTGGAATACTTGTAACATACCAATGACTACTTTTGGGGAGACCTCTGCTCCTGACGAGATTCTAGGGCATAGAATCTGCTCTGCTGCTGACCACCAGCTGCCCTAGTGGATGCACCCCGCTGAGTTGAGTGTGCTGGTGGTGCTGCTGAGCTATTGGCTGGGTCTCGGCTCCTATCATGGCACTGTCTGGCTGCTAGGCAATCTCTGAGCATATATCTGGGCTTTCCACACCCAAACCAAGCACCTGAACAAGTTAGACACTGACCGGTGTGTCTCCAGCCATACCTACCACACTCTGGGATGCTGGATTCTATGGGTCTTCTCCGATGACCTTGAGATCCTGATGCTCGTCCCTTCTGGTTTCGCCTAGATCTGGATGAAACACTCATAACTAACGCTGCTGGGGCTAAAGATCGCTGGTGGGACTTCTGTCGGTGCCCACCACTAGGTCTTTCAAGAGAGAATCCAAAGCTATCAGTCCTGGCCATCTTGGCCTTTCTCTCCTGCTCACTCACCTGTACCGCCTATCTGCTGGGCGTACAGAACTATCCGAGAAAAGTCAATGTCTTGATGAAGCAATATGGTTCGGCATTCTTTGACCAAGTAGTCTGCTATCCCATGCACAAACCGACTCACATGGACTCTCTGATCTGCCACCATCTCAAGTGCATACTTGAACAAGCAAGTGAACTCTAAAGAGTACTCATGGACTGTCATCTTTCCTTGCTTCAGGATCATAAACTCAGCTGCTTTAATCTTCCTCATCTCATAAGGGAAGAACCCATCCAAAAATCCAGTATGGAACACATCCCAACAAATGGGGCCTTCTCCAACTATCTTGCTATCCTTCCATTTCCTTACCAGATGTGCGCAACCCCTTTCAACTGATACGAGGCTAGATTTGTGACTCCTCCCCAGTCACCCCTATGATCAGGGTAATCTTCAGAACTTCATCAATAAACTCATGTGGATGCTCGTCCACCTTCGACCCAAGGACTCCAAAGGGTTCATCCTCAGAAAATCTCTAACTCTCGCCACTGGCGCATTTCCATTTCGAGGGACATGCTCTACCACCTTTCCATTGACCTAGGCGGTCAAAGCCTGAGCTAGCACTTGTATGGTTGCCCTAAACTCTGTGTAGGAAACCTATTTGAGTACTTGATCCTCGGGGGATAGTGGGGCCTGCGAGTGCGTATCCTCCATTGCCATTCTCATGGCCATTCCCATTTCCATTTCTTCTTTCGTTAACTTGGTGAGGAGGCATGATTCTGCAAACACATATAGCATGAGTTAGAAGGATAGAGAGAAATTTCATGAAAGAAGGGGACATTTCCTAAACATTTCGTAGCCTCTTCATCATAAGTGTGGCGCGCTTCACACCCATTGAAAATACTCTACTTAACGCGACTTTCAGACACCCTAGGAAACTTCAAAACCTAATGATCTGATACAAAATTTGTCATGACCCAAAGATAGGCCCGAATTGAGACACAAGACAAAGAACCCCGAGAGGCTCCACGTCAACCCATGGCATGAACATTACATCTAAGCTCAACATTTTAAATGCGACAATCTAACATATAGCATAGAAGAAGTTTGAAAATCTGATTACATCAAATACCTGAATACATAACATAGTCTGAAATTGAAAACATACCACGTCTGATAAGACTCGACTACTGACGAGTTGATGGGACAAGACCCAACTAACTCACTAAAGTCTTAAACTGAAAATACTGAATATAACTGATAAGAAGGGCCCTCGAAAGATGAGGACTCACCAACTATGACTGGGAGATGCTAACACGAAGATCTGGCTAGCAGTGGCACTGAGCCCAAATGTCTGAGCTTGTATCATGAAATGATACGACATAGAGTTTGTGGTCAGTACATGGAATGTACTGAGTATGCAAGGTAAGTAAAATCACTAAGTAAATAAAAAAAATATCAAGCATATCCAAAACATTTCATCATAAGAGTTTTAGAGTAGGGCTTGCATGCTACTATCTGAAAACATGACTTCGATATAACTAAATATCATGACTGAATCGAATGAATCAAAACTGAAACTGATTATTCATATGTAAAACTAAACATTGGGTCAAACCTGCTGAAAACATATTATCATAACTGATGAACATGTATAACTGAAATCATGTGGAACAATAGGAGACTCTTCATATAACCGACATTACCACAATAGAGCTTACGTGGTCACGTCTATTACACTCAAGCGGGCATAGTCGTCCAAACCCTTGCCAGAGCTAAGTACGCTACCATGATATCGATATCAAGCTGAAGGCCCCTTGGGGGCAGGGGAAGCTCACAAGGGAGGTTCCAAATAATCTTAACATACCTATGTTGGCACGTTGTTCTGAGGCATAGGGTTGACTGAGCCTTATCCTACTCGGTGCCAGATACTACTCCCAAAAATATGCATATTCTCTCTATCATTTTTCAACGAAACTGAACCATCATCTAGTGACGAAGATGAATCATAATGTATGGGCACAATCTGAAATCATAACATGAGGAGCCTTTTGCTCAAACCATACCACAACTTGACAAGAGTGGGAGTCTGGACTCCAAAACCATGTGGTAAGCTAATAACATGAAATTAAATAAATCATGAAACATACTTGATCATATGGGATAGCACAATACTTAAAAAAGATTGAAATAGACTTTGATTACTCAAAACATGAACATAGACATGGGTAATTTGAAATCATACTTTCATCTTGAACATCTCATAATAACTAGAATCAGAAATCATAATCTCATTTTTTCATGAAATTCCATAGATGGGCATCTTATTTGTAAAACTTTAAAATCATAATTTGTAACTAAAAACATTATAAAACATGCTCATATATTATAATTCAACATTAGAAACATGCATTGAGAATACCCATGATAGATACTTAGAGAATTCACAAGTTGGGTAAAAATCCCATAGATTCATCAACTTAGAAATCACATGAAATTGAAGAGGGATTGGGCATGGGAAGGGATGGATACACCCATTCACAACCCTACATACCTCAGAGAATCTGATTTCACAACCCTTTTGAGAGCCCAAAGGAATTTGGGGAAGAACTTGATGAATCCTAAGATTGATCACCCTTAGGATCTTCTAGGCTTACATGCTTGGAGGGGAATAGGTTTAGAATGAGCTAAACCCTCTTAATACACATTTACCTAAGCATAAATAAATGTAGTTTATGTTTTTGGAACTTAATAATTATGAAAAAGCCCTTAATAAGTTCACAGGAAAACACACACTGCCAATCCTAACGAGGGACTGGACGACTTGTTTTCACTGACCTCGTGGTCTGAAATTGTCGCTGGTACTTGAAGCTTACCTTCAATGGTCACCATGAGGGATACCACGACTCATGGTGTACCCGACGACTCGTGGTGACTAATTGTTAGGAACACTGTTGAAACTTTCAACCTTCGAGTGAAACTTCTGACCACGGCAAACATAACGACTCATGGTGCTGACCACTACTCGTGGTGTCACCCGTGGTCAGCCCCCAAACTAATATATCCGACCAAGTCCATCCTTCACTCCACGAGTCACCTAGCAACTCGTGGTGCACCTCACGGGTTAGTGGATGACTCGTTCTATGACCCGATGCAGAAAATCCTATTTTCTCCATTTCAACACTCGGGTATGATCTTTAGGCTTTTGAGGTATTACGGTACAGTGGAGGCGTCAAGAAAAGATCATAAAGTTAGAAAATTTGCTAGTGATAATGGGTGGAACCTAACAACTCATCGAGTGACCTAATGAGTCATTAGGTTAGTCGTTGGGTCTAGCATTGTGATTTTTCTTGTTGGGTTTTAAAGGTATTTTCATAATTCTTAAGTTCCTAACTCCTAAACTAAGTCATTTTATGTCTCCTATAAGGCATTTTTAAGGATTTTAATCATCCTAAACCCTAATTCTACTCCTAACACCCCTAAGTGAAGATCAAATTCCCTCAAGAGAAAATAGGATTTCATAATCAACTTTCATCTCAATTCTCTTTTGGTCTCAAATCAAGTTGAAGATTCTTCAAGCTCCGGTATGTAGAGTTATGAATGGGGAAATCCACCCTCATGCTTCATTTCATCCATGTTCTATGATTTCAAGTCTCCAAGCATGTTATGTTTAAATTATAGGGTTTAATCCAATTCCATGCAATTATTCATGATATCTCTATGGGTTCAATTCTCTCATTTTCTAATGAATGAAATATAGTTATTAGGGCAGATTTTACTCTCAAGTTCCTCATAAATGTATGATTTTAAGCTTATGATGATTTTTCCCTTTTATGCATGATTTATTAATTTCAAGCTTATGAGCCATGATTTTTAGTATGATGAATTATCAAAGTATGCATGTATGTATATGAATTCTTAAACTTACGATTATATAACTACGAATTATGAAGCATTATTCAAGTATATATAATTTCATAATTTGGGCAAGCCCATGTAGAGTTAAGTATGTTTCATCATGATTTTTGCCAAGGCTTACAAGATAAGTTTAAAGAGATGTTTTGGAGTCAAGACTCCCAAGAATCAGATTTAAGCTATGTTTTGAGAATATGATTATGAGCAATATGCATGTTTTTGGAGTAGTGTCTAGCATTGAGTTGGCTAGGGATTCCGAGGACCCAGGTCTCATAACTACGTGCCACCGTAAGTATATATTCTTATTTTGGACCTCTCAAGAGTGTGCTTCCCCCGCCCGAGGGCACGCCAGTGATATCATACCTTCATCGTTCTTTTCCTTGGCAAGGCTTAAAACTGCTCTGCCACTTAAGTGAGATAGTTAGAGCATCACGTAAGCTCTATCACGACGGTGTCTGTTTTTATGAAGCCTTCCATTGTTCCTCATATTTTTGAGTTACTTATGTTCATGTCTTATGATATTATATTTTATAGTACATTTGACTCATTAATCAGTTTATGGGTTTTCACTTATGATTTCAAGTATGGCATGCTATATGATTTCTTTGTCTAAAACATGGGTCATTATGTTCAACTTATGATGAATAGCTAATGGTTATGTTTATTTTAGGAATATGGCTTTTAACATGTTGTCCTTACTCTCACCTTCTATCTTGATTTATGTTCATGATTTCAGACTATTGTTTTAGTAGCATGTTTTACTTTCTCTACATACTCAGTATATTCCAAATACTAGCCCTATACTCTATAATATAATTTCTATAATATAGGTTCGGGTGACTAGACTTAGTCCCAATTCTAGTTCGCTCCCGCTCCAGTACAGTATCATCCCTAGTCTTGGTGAGACCTCATGATCCGAGGATGATAGTCTTGATTCATGTCTCTTTACTTATGTCATTTAGTTTCAGACTTAGCGAGCTAGTTGGGATTGTTGTCCCATTAGCTCATCATATGTTTAGAGGATTTTCAGACAATCATATAGTAGATGCTTCAATGTTATTGACTCATGTATACGCCTACATTCTTATGTCATGAAAACTTCAACTTATTTTTGTTCATGTTCTATTTCCCATTAGTTATGCTCTTATTCATGCTATATAAGTTACATGAGTTAGCTTGGATCCATCATGGTTCTAGGTCTCATGTCTCGATCCGGGATCCTAGCTTGGGTCCTAACAGGTACAGGTACCCATTGTGGAATTTGAATGACGTCGTGTATTGGCCCCATGTTTATATAAATTGCAGTCCTCGTATACACATATTCTCGATTCACTGCCTTTGAAAAAACTAAAAGTTTTTTTCCAAAGTCGGTGGGGGATTGGATTCTTTCTAGCAACTGTCAACTACAACAGAACCGCTATGGCATTCCACTTCTCATTTTAGTGAGGTCCACTATAGTTAGACACATGTTGATGCAGTGAAGCTCACTATATAGAGCACAAAAAGGGATATTTGTCCTTCTAGTCAACATTGATCTCTCTTTTTCACAGTTATTATACTTCATTATCACTGACATTTGACACTTCATCATCAATTCACATGTCAACATGGCTACGTCGCCAGATACCAATTGGGATCTTATAGATACAAATTAAGCTCTTTGAGATACCAATTGAAATTTTCTAGATACCAATTGGACTTAACCCAGACAGATAACATACTCAGACAATGCGATAGGAAAGAAATAAAGAAAAATTTCCTAGATTCCTAATAGTCTTCTGAATATTAGATATGGAAATCTACATACCAACCCATAGGAGTCTACAGACATTGCTCTTATGCTTGTGAGACTGGTATCCTAGACACTCTGATACAAACTTTTCATGACAAAAATGGACGGATCATGTGGGCACCTACACAGACTCTAGCTCGGCAGGAGAACCCATTCTTGATCAATGTATATAATAAGTTCAATACTCCTTAATTTGAAAAAATCAAAATATTTTATAAATATCTCTAAAATGCTTCCCAAAAAGCTTGACTCTCTAAAGATCAAGTCTAAACAGATACGCACACACTAAACAGAAAACTGATAAATAAAAAGACACAGCTTTGCCTACGAAAAAGTGCAAAATTTGATACTGGATATGCCATATCAATCATGAAACTTCAAACCTACCATATCCTACGCCCATAAAGGTGTATCAAGAATAGTAACAGTACACCACGCTATAATACGTCGGAAGTGCCTAAGAGTAGATCCGGGAGTTAAAAGTTGAAAACTGCTGAAATTAGGAAAAATGTTGCAGAACGGGTGACCCTACAAATCATTGGTCTAACCAATGACCCATTGGGATGATTCATGGAAAGCATCTAGTCTGGGGAAGGTGGAAGCAACGACCGATGTGACGGCTCGTTATGAGAAAGAACGAGTCATCATTTGTAGTCGTGATAGAAGATGGACTTTAGCATCTGGGAAGTAACGGGTCATTCCACGATCCGTCATGAGTTACCACGGACCGTGATTATAAGTCGTCATTTGAGTGGTAAAATTTCCAGTGGGTTTGATGGAAGGGTACCATAACTCGTTTGTGGATGTAACGAGTCGTGCTGAGGCTCGTTGTAGGACGAAGTGCCAAGTCTGCAAGAGAAAACAACGGTCAACAGAACAACCCGTTGTATAGTATGAAGACCTGTCGTTTCGAGTCGTGGGTTGAGCTGAGACGTAAGCCTTGATAGTGTATGACACAGATCATCACCATGGGTCGTGGTATCCTCCAACGACCTGTTGGAGCGCCCGTTGGTTCATCTAGTGAAGAATTTTCTGCGTAATCATTAAGGGTATTTTCGTCAATCCTACGTCTTAAGGCCCTATACTATATCATTTAAGGATCGTAATGGTGGGTCTTAGAAGGGGAAAACCTATTCTAAGTCATTCCTTTCATGCATGGAAACTTAGAGAATTAAGGAAGGTGATCTAGAGCAAGCTTCAAGGTTTCCATTCAAATTCTTCTTGGGAAATCAGAGAAGTGGTAGAATTAAACCCTTTCAGTTATGTAGGGTTATGAGTGGGTGTTTCCTTCCAGACCTATGTCCAATTTCTATCTAAGTTATAAGAATTTCCTATGATCAAGTTATTGGGTTTTCACCCAAATGCATGAACCTTTAATTTCTCTACATGGGTATGATTAAATTGTGTTTTCATTAATGAATTATGAAGCATGGGCGGATTTTAAGTTGGTTTCAATCAAAATCATGTTTCTAATTTTATGAAATTAAAGGGCCATTGATAAGAAGTTCATAAAAGAAGAGATTTGTGGTGAATATATGATGATGATGAAAAACATGTTTAAAAGCTACCCATGATTATGATTTTTTTTTTCAAAAAGATTTGAGTAGTTCCAAGCATGATAAAGTGTTGGGCAAGGCCCTTATGTCATGTATATGTGATGCATTATCTCTAAAGTAAGCTTACCACATTGTTTTGGATCAAGGACTCCCAATTATCTTTGAGGTTGTGGTATGTTTTGAATTAAAGCTTCTCATATGCATGATTTCATATTTGAGATGTATTTCATTAGTGATCTTTGTCAATAGACAATCTTGAGCTTCATTATAAAATGATGTAGAGCATATGCATATTTTTGGGAGTAGAGTCTAGCACCAAGCAGGCTAAGGGTCGATCACCCTATGCCCCAGAACTACGCATCAACATAGGTTGATACTATTATATATTATTGGGACATCCCTTGGGAGCTATTCCCGGCCCTAATGGCCCATGAGCTTGATATCAATACCATAGTATCGTCCTTAGCCCCGTCAAGGCTTTGGGAGGCTCTACCCACTTGAGTGTGATAGTTGGGATCACGTAAGCTCTATCGTGGTATGTCGGTTAAGTGACGAGTCTCCCAGTGTTACATATGATTTAGTCATGCATATTCATTACTCATGATTATTATATACACATGCATGTTCTAAAGGAAGGTTTGACTCAATGTTTAGCTTTTCTATAAATGTCATATTTCATCTTTGAGTCATCGAGTCAGTTGATGTTATAAAGCTATGTATTGTCATGTTATGAAAAGATCATGATTTCAGAAAAAATGCATGCAAGCCCTCCCCCTTTAATTCTTAAAGCTTATATTATGCTATTAGATGTTGTAAATGATTTCCTTCACTTAAGCGGTTTTACTTACCTTTCATACTCGGTACCTTCCACGTACTGACTGCATGCTTCCTATGTTGTATCATTTCATGATACAGGACACGGCTCTCAGGTTCAGCCCCGCTCTTAGTTAGCTTATCGGATTTAACGTTTGCTTTGTTGGTGAGTCCTTATCTTTTGAGGGCTAGATTTTCAGCTTTCCCTGTATATTTCAGTTGCAGTATTGTTGAGTCAGTTGGGGTCTTGTCTCATCAACTCGTCATGTTTAGAGGATTTTTAGACATATGTATTTCTTCAACTTCGAGTATTATACTTTGACGTTATATTCAACTTAGACTTCCTCTATGATTATATTATTGGTTATTCATTTCTTCGTTGAGTTAGATATATGCTTATGCCATGGGTCGACTAGGGGTCTCTTGGGGCTCTTTGTTCCTTGTGGCGTCCGGGCCTCCGTTCAGGTCGTAAAAACCTTGGTATCATAGAAATAGGTTTGAAGTGTTCTGGGTGTCTAAAGGCCGAGTTAAGTAGAGTCTTTTTCATGGGTGTGAAGCGCACCATACTTAGGATGAAGAGGCTACGAGATGTTTAGGAAATGTTCCCTTATTTCATGATTTATGTTGTGCGATGAAAAGTCTTTTTATCCTTCTAATTCGTGCTATTCGCGATTGCAGAATCACGGGTCTTCGAAAAATGAACGGAAGGAGGAATGGAGATGGTGAAGGCCACGAGGATAGCAATGGTCATGGGCATCAGCAAGCCCCACCAGTTCAAGAGCCCTAGGCACCGGAGCCAGCTGCCCACGTTGAGTTTCGGGCCGTTATTCAGATGCTTGCGTAGGCCTTGACCGCTTAGGTTAATCAGCAGTCCGTTGCACATGATCTGCAAAATTGCAATGCAGTGGCAGCTCGAGTCAGAGACTTCTTGAGGATGAACACGCTAGAGTTCCTTAGGTCCAAGGTAGATGTGGACCCACATGAGTTCATAGACGAGATTGTCAAGATCACTTAAGTGATGGGGTGGAATGGGGTTGAGTGCGCCGAGTTGGCCTCTTATCAATTAAAAGGGGTCGCACATATTTGGTTTTGCCAATGAAAGGATAGTAGGGTCGCAAGAGCAGGTCCAGTCACTTAGGAAGAGTTTCATGTTGCATTCCTAGATCGGTTCTTCTCTCGGTATATGAGGGAGATGAAGGCAACTGAGTTCGTAAATTTGAGGTAAAGGAGAATGACAGTGCAAGAGTATTCCCCTAATTTCACTCACCTATAAAAATATGCCCCTGAGTTAGTGGCTTACAAGAGGACGCGGGTGAGCAGATTTTTGCATGGGATTGATGGCTATTTGGACATGGAAAATAGGATTGCTATGCTCCATCAGCACATGGACTTCCCTCCGATGGTGCTGTACGACCAGCAGATGGAGGCGGCACATTCAAGAGAGAGAGAGGGCAAGAGGGCTAGGACCGATGAACACAGATTTTCTCAGTCGAGGTCAGGTGGTGGGTACCGTCAGTAGACCCACAAAAGATCATCTGCCCCAGCTTCTTCAGCATTGAGTGTGCCATCCTGGCCTAGACATGAACAGAGAGGGTGAGCATCAGGCTCGAGGGGTCAAAGCAGCAGACCCACAAATTCTAGCATCCCAGCTTTTCAAAGATGTGGTCAGGGGCACTAAGGGCAGTGTTTGGCAGGTTCAGGAGCTTGTTTCGGGTGTTCATAGCCCAGAACATGCTCAGAGAATGTCCAGTAGTGGGACAAGATCAGGTTGGGGGAGCTTCTAGTTCAGCAGCCCCTCCCTTACACACAACACATCAGGGGGCATCTACTAGCACAGCTGGCGGTCAGTGCCAGAATAGATTCTATGCTTTAGAATCCCATTAGGAGCAGGAGGTCTCCCCGGATGTGGTCACTAGTATGTTGCGAGTTTTTCATATTGATGTTTATGCTTTGCTAGACCCGGGGGCTACCTTGTATTTTGTGACACCTTATATGGCTAGTAGATTTGGAGTCAGTCTCAAAATCTTGTCAGAACCTTTCTCAGTTTCTACTCCAGTAGGTGACTTAGTTATATCTATACGGGTGTATAGACGTTGCCCAGTCTCAGTCCTTCAGAAGGTCACCTCAGCATATTTGATAGAGTTAGCCATGGCAGATTTTGATGTTATTCTCGACATGGATTGGCTATTTTCATGCTATGCTTCGGTTAATTCTAGAACCCAGGCAATAGAGTTCATATTTTCGGGTGAGACAGTCATAGAATGAAGGGGTAGTTCAGCTGTGCCGGTAGGTCGTTTCATTTCCTACCTTAAGGCCAGAAATATGATTTCTAAGGGTTTCTTGTAGCATTTAGTTAGGGTTAAGGATATCGAGTTTGAGACCCCGACTATCCAGTCAGTTCCAGTAGTACGTGAGTATCCAGAGGTCTTTCCTGATGATTTTCTAGGTGTTCCTCCTGAGTGGGAGATTGATTTCGATATTGACCTTCTTCCCAACATGCAACCTATATCTATTCCTCCCTACAGAATGGCTCCAGTCGAGCTAAAAGAGTTGAAAGAGCAGTTGAAGGACTTGTTTGATAAGGTTTTGATTAGACTGAGCAAGTCTTCACGGGGTGCACCAGTTCTCTTTGCCCGAGAGAAGGATGGTACTCTTCGCATGTGTATTGACTATCGATAATTCAACAAAGTCATTGTCAAGAACAGGAATCCTTTACCTATGATTGATGATTTGTTTGACTAGCTTCAGGGTGCCAAGTGTTTCTGAAAGATAGATCTCAGGTTCGGGTATCATCAGCTCAGAGTTTGAAATAGTGATATCCCGAAGACAGCCTTCCAAATGCGGTATGGCTATTATGAGTTTGTAGTTATGACTTTTTGACTAACAAATGATCCTACAGCTTTCATGGACTTGATGAACAGGGTGTTCAATAAATATCTGGACATGTTTGTGATTGTGTTCATTGATGACATCCTTATAAACTCTCAGAGCGAGAAGATGCATGCCACTCATTTGAGAGTAGTGCTTCAGACTCTCAAGGATAGCCAATTGTATGCAAAGTTCAGCAAGTGCGAGTTTTGGTTTGACTCCATAGCATTTTTAGGCCATGTGGTATCGAGTGAGGGCATAAAGGTAGATTCTCAGAAAATGGAGGCGATGAAAAATAGGCCTAGACCGGTGAATCCTTCGGATATTTTGATTTTCTTGGTTTTAGCTGGCTACTATCAGAGGTTTGTTGAGGGTTTCTCATCCATGCAGTGCCCTTGACCAAATTGACTCATAAAAAGTTAAAGTTCTAATGTTCGGAGGCTTGTGAGAAGAGCGTCTAAGAGTAAAGACTCGACTCACTTCAGCACCGGTGTTGACCCTACCCGAGGGTACCGATGGATTCGTGGTGTATTGCGATGCTTCGAGGATCGGACTTGGATGTGTGTTGATGCATCATGTGAAAGTGATAGCATATGCCTCAAGACAGTTGAAAGTCCATGAGAAGAATTACCCAATCCATGATCTTGAATTGGCCGTAGTGGTATTCGCCTTGAAGATATGGAGACATTATTTGTATGGAGTCCACGTGGATGTATTTACGTATCACGAGAGTTAACAATATGTTTTCACATAGAAAGATCTCAATCTTCGACAAAGGAGGTGGTTGGAGCTAATCAAGGACTACGATATGAGTGTCCTTTAACATCCGAGTAAGGCTAATGTGGTAGAGGACGCACTTTGTGCATTCAGAAGGATTGAGAAAGGGCAAGGTTCTAATAGAGTGATTGTCGTCCAAAACCACCCAAATTGAGGTAGGTTATGGTTAGAGGAGTTAGACTTTGTATAATTTCATGTATGTATGTGGAATGATAATATGTTAAATGGTTCTATGGAGATTATTTCTTGTGATGATTGCCCTGTTAAAATTAAATTGTTCAAAATAAATTTGATATTATGCTGCCACCGAATCGATGTGAAATTGTGCTGAACCGTTAAGTGTGTTCCTTTGCATTTTCATTTAAGTGATTGATGAATTGTTTAAATATTTGAGGGAGGTAGATTGTAATCTCCTGAATATCATAATATTGAACTTAGCTATGCTGAAATGGTTGTAAGATTATTAGTGATAATAAGAATATCATGGATGAGACTCGTGCCCGAAGGGAGCATTAGGGCGAGCAATATTAATTTAGTGGCTCATGTCCAAAGGGAGCATCCAGACGGGCATATGAGTGAGAACGTGTACCACGCTGGTACAGTCCATAGATTTCTAGAGACCCCCACAGGTCATGAGTGGAAGGGCCGAAATAAGACCCTCTAGCATTTGTGTATATCGATGTTTAGTGATGAAGCGTTTATGGTGATATAATTGAGGTGTATGCCCAACATGTCTCCAAGTACTATTTTATGATGTGAATGTGAAAGTGTTAAAAACTCAAAATGAGTAATGCTATGTGTCTAACTGAACACGTGATGATGTGGTGGTTACTTGAACGTGGAGAAGTGGAAAAGAAGTGATGTTTGATATAGTTAATTGAATACTAGTAAATGAGATGTGCTACCTTTGTTACAATTTACTTCATATTGCATGTGGTTATATAATAGTTCATGTAGAGATATCAATTGCATGCCTTTATATGTGAATAAATATGATTATGTGTGAATTTCAATGAGTTAGTGAAATGATGAAGGTGCAGCTAAGTTGAGCTACTGCCTAGGGTGGTACCATTGTAGTGGGACTTATTTTGCCACGGCGAGCTGCGACAATGGTCAAGTGACTGCTGCAGTGAAAGCCCTAATCCAGTGAGCAAGCTGTTGTCAATTGGGCAGAGCTAAATTTCCTAAAATGTATATTTTATATAGTATGATGTTCTAGATTGCTTTCATATTGTTGTTTGCATGCTTATGTGTTATATGTATGGTTGACCGATAATGCCTACCAGTACTGTATTTTGTAATGACGCTACTCCTACACTTCTTTTTTGAGTGCAAAACCTGATCCTAGTAGTACATCTTGACCTCACCTTTAAAGAAGCAGCATATTATTGAAAGGTGAGGAAAGCAGGATGTGTGCTTTTACTCCTCCGTTGAAGATGTTTCTCCTTCGGGCATTTAAAGTTTCTCTTAGTTTCTAGTTTTATCAATCTTAGCTATGTACTTAGACGTCTTAGTTTCTAGTTTTAACAATCTTAGCTATGTACTTAGATGTTTGAAGCGCAATGGCAATCAAATCTTTGGAATGTTTGTTTTTTTGAGTTGGTTTTTATCGTTTCAAATGTTTTCATTTAATTACAAAAGTGTTAATTCTTTTCTGAATGTTTGTTGTCGGGGTAATTATAGGGAAATGTTGGTTCGCCCACCAGGGGTTAGGGTTGGTGCCAATCATGGTTATTTGGGTTGTGAAAATTTTTGTATTAGAGATCTAGGTTGATCGATCTCATTGCACTAAGACAGGTCTACTAAAGTCTCGTGGATCGGTGCAAAGACATTCGTAACTTATCTTTGAGAGGGTGTAGGACTTTAGGAATACTCCTTTCTTCTTTCCTTTCATGTGAGTACCTGATTCGAATTGGTATCTGGTGATCCAAATTGGTATCTAACAACTATTCCTTGTTTCTCTCACAGATGGTTAAAACACGTGCAGGTGGAAACAGAGAAGCAGCACCTGAGCTAGCAGCAGCAGCTGTAGTTTGCGGCAGAGGACTGATGAGTTGGTAATTTATCAACTCATTAGGCTTTTAAACATGAGATTTTGCTTAGTTTTCAAGTCATTTGAGAAGATTTTATGCTCTTTCTCTTTAGTTTTTGCAGGTATTCAATATAAGGAGAAAAAGCAAGAACTTGGAAAAATACATGTAATTCAAAAAGAGGCGCTCCGCTGGATGGAGCCACTGAAACACTGGCTGAAATGTAGGAGCTTACTGGCCAGAGTGCAAGGTGCACCGGCGGAATGCGGGTCTGCACCTTTAAACTGCCTGTGCTAGTGCTGCTTGGACCCAGGTTCATTGCCCTCGCACCTACTTTGCAGCGGCATCTCGTGGATGGATACCAGCGGAACACTAGTGACTCGCAAGTGACACCACCTACAGGAAGGGAAAAATAATCCATCACGGCATTTTAGGAACATTTTGACCTATTTATGTATATTCTTTAGATATTACCACATCATTCCTTCCATATTTTTAGATGGTAGAAAGTTAGAGATATAGAATATTGAGTAGCTTTTTCTTCTTATTCTTCAATAAACAACCTCCATTAAAGAAAATTGTTAGCTTGAATTTAACTCTTAATGATGAATGTCAAGATACTAATTATTGATTTAATGTTGTATTTCTCATCAATGAGTAGCTAAATCTCTTTGTTAGGGGGATGTACATGAATTGGGGTTAAATTGGACTGGATGTTGCTAGATTAATCATGGAGTTACTCATTTAATATAAATCTTTTGTTTTCTCCAAATTTATAATTAAATTACTAGTTGCAAATGTGGTGATGGTTACTTACTCTATTTTTTCTTGAAAAAGGGAAATTGATATGGGTGAGAAAGCAACGGTAGGTAATTGGGTGTTGACTGTGTGGGGTTAGGCTAGAGATAGCTAAAACCTATAATCATTCACCCATGAGAGATTTGAGGCTAAAAATAGCTCAAATCTAACCCAAGTCATAATGGATATATTGTTAGGGACCTTGGGGTTTGAGAAAACCCAAGGCAAAAGGCACCCTAGTGGTTGAAAAACATTGGGTGCCACCTCGTCCATGGCTATTTATATTTATGAGTAATAATTCGATTGTCTAGCCAATCAATCCAATTGACACCCCATTCAAAAGCATACCAGCTCCCACTCTTGTTAATTGAAGTTGGTTATCTTGTTGATAGATCAATGGTTGTTTTTACATTTTAATTTTATTCTTTTGAACCCCACAATTTTTATTTATTTGTTTTTAATACAATGATGCTTCTTAGTTTGACTTGATAGACAACTTTCGTGGCATCTAAGTACTATTTCCTGTGGGATTCGACCCCAACACTCGTCAGGTATATTTTTTTTGTCAACAACTATTTACACTCTGTATTTACGAGGAGTGAATTTGGACATTATCAAAAATGGCGCCGTTGCCGGGGAATGGTGTTAGATAACCCCTAGTTGATTGTTGAGTTGAATTAATTTAGAATACTGTGTTTTCTTTTTACAAATGTTGTTGGTTTTGTGTACCTTTATAGGATAACTGATATTGGCCAACAGTCTCAACAAGGTTCCATGGATGGTAATACAGACCACGAGGATAATGATCCCATGATGCTAGATATAGCAGCTGCCATTCGTCTACCATCCTCGATAGAGAATATGTTGTTCCATGTGACCAGCATGATGTTACCCTTGCTACAAATGAAAGAACTCGTCGAAGGAAAGCCAAGTGAAGATGTAAATCGCCATCATCAAAATTTTCTTGAGATATGCCAACCTTTCAATATCACAAATATAAGTCAAAAGTCGATCAGTTTGAGGCTCTTCTAATTTTCTTTGACTAGGGAAGCAACCATGTGGCTTAAGGAACTCCCTCAGGGATGTATCACATTATGGAACGAATAAACTGAAGCCTTCCTAGACAAGTTTTTCCCTCCATCACTATGAGATTATATCCGGCTTCAGGCAAGTTCCAGGGAACCTTTATATAAGGCTTGGTTGAAGTTCAAGAAGAATGTGGCCCTATGTCCCAACCACAGGCTTCCAGATGGAGTTTTCCTTCAAAGATTTTATAGTTCTTTGGACTCCATTAAAATTTCGTGGAAAATAACTTGGCGAGTGGATCTCTCATGGACCAGTCTGATGAAATATCTAGAGCTTTGTTGGATTGGATGATTAAAATGAACCAATATTGGCACACGAGGGAAACTAAAGTACCTCTAAATGGTGTGGGTTTAAGTTTTGCGACCGCTGAATGAGAAAGAAGGATAAGGACCGAGATGAGACTTTGTCAAAAATGATGACGAAGCACGTCATGGGTACTGGGTCAAAGAGTGTTAAAGTCATGGGGACTCAAGGTCAAGTGCATTAAGAAAGGGAAAACTTACAATTGAGGTATAAAGAAGAATGCCAATTCATGGAAAATAAAATGGGGGGTTCTCGCCCTGGGTACCAAGGAACCAATAAAGGCCCTTAGTGACCAACGGATGAAAATCAAGGTTGGAGGAATTGTGACACCCAAGATTGTGTTGATTGTAATGAAAGATGGGGTAACCGAGATCAAAATCATCACGGGGAATGTTATCACCGAAGCTCAAACCCATACGGTCCCCCTCAAAAGGTTGAAATCCTCAAGTACAACCTGGTGTGAGCGATGTGGGAAGCTCCAAGATTGAAGAGATGCTGGCTAGAGCACTGAAAAGAGTGAAATCCACTGATAGTGGAGTCAAGGAATTGAAAGGGGAGGTGTCGAACCTCACCCAAATGTTGAAATCCCACTCGATGTCAATTAAGCACTTGGAAGCACAAATGAATCATTTTCCTTCCCAAATAAATCCCCTAATGAAGGGGACACTTCCTAGTGACACCATACCCAACCCGAAGAAGAATGTCCATTGTATGGAAATTTTGACTAGATGTTCTAAAGTGTTGCAAGATGTGTGTGTGAAGGCCAAAGATGTTGACCCAAAAAATACGTAGTGATGAATAGAGGATGTGGTTCCATAAGCACCAACGATTGCAAATGATGAGTAAGAATTGGATAAGGGATAAGTTGATGTAACTCACGTGAATGATGCTATTGAAAAGACAACGAGAAAAGAGGCTTTACCAGACATAGGCCAATAGCCTAGGGTTCCTCCTCCGTATCCTCAGAGGTTAGCCAAGAAAAAGGAGGACAATCAGTTCCAAAAATTCATTGAGTTGTTTAGTAAATTGTCCATCAATAGACCTCTAGTGGATGCTTTGGTTCAAATGCTCGGTTATTCCAAGTTTATGAAAGATTTGTTGAAGAAAAAGAGTATCATAGATGCCGGTGTAGGGAAGGTGACACACCATTGCAGGTATGTTGGGGGTGGTGATAAAATGCTGAATATTGATGTGGGTATCTTCTATGGTAAAATGATTCTTTTATGGCATGCTTCATATACTAGTTGGGGGTGAATTCTAGTAGTTGTCTGTACTTAGAATGCATGATTTTCCCCATGATAGATCGGGTGACGTCGTTCTTAAGGGAAAATCGTCATTTTTATTTTTGTTATGTTGATTGAGGGAATAAAATCGTAATGTAAATGAGTGAGTGAGTTATGAATGTGATGAAATTCTATTTAACTGAGTTTGGCAGGTGAAATTCATTGAACGACGGTCACCTACGAACCGCCGATCAGGCTTGACAAAATGTCGATCAGATTGCAGGTCGGGGTGCAAGGCTTCAAGGCTACTGCCCAGAGCCGTGTTTCACCTGCACTTCACGGTTCAAGACCGGTGAAACACCGGTGTGGCGCCAGATGAGTGATATTTACCCAATCTTTTCTAAAGCACCGGCAGCTTATCGCCGCTTCGCGGGTCTCCACCTACGTTTTGCTGATGTTCCACCGGCAATGCCAACAATAAAATTTTGACCCTTCAATTTGTTTGACGTCCAATCTTTATATTTTTCCTTAGTTTTCAAAAGATGTTAATTTTTCTTTTCCATTATGAAAAATACCAAAATATGAAAAGTATTATTTGTGTAGCACTAACATGGCTTTGCATATTATGCCTTCATCTAAACAACCCGACAAGGGAAAATCCCCCGCTATATCCAAAAGCAAGGGAAAAGGGAAAGCCAAGGCAACCCCAGCCCCCGCCAACACAAGAGAAGCCAACATATTTTGTGTGCCAGACATGAAGGGCCACTATGCTATTTGTGAAGGGCGCTCTATCACAATTGAGAAGAGATTCGATTTGGTGGGGATGAGGGGAAACTTCCCCAATATTATTGCCCATTTCAACCACCATCAATGGCATGTATTTGCTATGCTGCTGCTAAAGTACTACACCAACTTGTTGCTGGAGTTTTATGCTTCATACCAAGCACGGCAAGAGACCACGAAGCACAGAGGGAAAGTTTATGAATTCCCTTGCCTACCTTTAGCTCGGATCAGGGTTGTGGAGGTCGATATCTCCCCATAAGGCATCAATGCAATATTTTGGGCTTATGATGTTGACCAAGGAACTGAGTACACCGAAAAAATGGCCAACAAGGAAAATCAGTTTAGTTGGATAGCTCCGGTTAGTGCTAGTGGCCAGCCATTTTAAGCTTCCTGGGGGGTGAGATCTCTAGGCAGGATATGATGTTTGACCAAGTTATGGTGTGATTTTATTTGCGGCTGCATCATGCCCTCGAATAATGAACAACGGGTCAATTTAGAGGTGGTTATTCTCATTTCTTGCATTATGACAGGGTAACCCATAAGTTTTGGGGAAATAGCGGCAACTGATAAGTTCCTAATTTACAACCTTATTAAGCTCTTAGACAGGTGTTTTTGCTCAATTTTCAAGTCTTTTGGGTGGATTTTATGCTCTTTCTCTTTAATCTTTGAAGGTATGTAACTTTAGTAGAAAAAAGAATGAAATTGACCCAAAAGAATGAAAATAGAGACAAGGAATGGCACTCCATCGATAAAATGTTGTTGGACCACAGATGCATATTCTGCTGAGGAAGATTTGCTACTGGCGGACTATAGATCAGCATCGACAAACAACCAGTGCCAATGTCGAATTTCTCTGGAACTCACTATCCACAGCTGTGACTGACCGGTGTACCGCGGACAAGAACTAGCATACCACAGGTGTCTCGGAAGTGAGGCCCATCAAAAAAGAGCAAAAGTGTCCATCTCAGAAAAAGAGGAGCATTTTTGTACCCTACTTTTACATATCAAAAAGTGACTAAACATTCTATTCCATAATTATTCTATTGTAATTGTATTTAATTAGAGAGAATAAGAGAGAGAAACACACATCTTGTTCTTTGAAAAGGTAGAAAACTACATTGGAGATCAGAACCTTGTTCTTGAATTTTTATTAGATATTTTTTTGAACGGATATTGAATTGTTATTGAATGCAATTTCTTCTTCTACTTATATGAGTAGCTAAATTTCATGCTTGGGGTGTGTGAATGATTGGGGTTGATTTGGATTGGGTATTGTTCAATTGATCTTAGATTTACTCGACTTGTATAATTCTAGTGTTTCATCTAAGTTTTAATTAAAATACTCATAGTTTCAATGTGGGTTATTTTTACTTACTCTACTTTTTCTTGAAAAAGGAATTTAGAGTATTGATAATGTAACATTAGTGGGTAATTAGGTGTTGATCATGTGGGGTTGGGCTAGAAATAGCCAAAACCCATTGTCAAAAATCCATTTAGAATCAATGCTAGAAATAGTTGATTCTTACCCAAGATGATGTGGTTGTTGTTAAAAGGGCTTTGGTGCTTGAGAAAACTCGAGGTATAAGGCACCTAATTGATTGAGAAACATAGAATGTCACCTCATCTGCAACTAATTATACTATTGAGTAAGGCTAGGAGATGTTAATAATCCCAATCTGATGATGCCCCGATAATTTCACACCCTTAGAAGACTCTCTTTAGGTATTTTCTACACTTTCTCCCTATTTTCATGAGCATATTTTGTAGTTGAATTGACAAGTTTTGATTCTCAAAAATTTTTACTTTATTGTTGTTGAGACATTGATGTAAGTTACTTCAATTTGATAGACAACTCTTGCGTGATCAACTAATATTTCCTTTGGGATTTGACCCTAACACTCGTCAGGTATATTTATTTTTCCAATGACCATTTACGCTCTCTTATTAAGAGGAGTGAATTTGGATGTTATCAACAATGGTGTCGTTGCCGAGGATTGTAGTTTCATAGCCTTTAGTTGTTTGTTATTTTGAACTGATTTGTTGCATCTTTGTTGGTTTGACTTCACTCTTGTGATTGGTGTCATCTAGGTTGATTTTGATATGAGTAATCACTCATAAGAAGAAGAAGGTTCAGTAGATGGTCATATGGATCATGAAAAATGATGATCTCGTGATGCCCAATGTAGTAGGTTCCATTTGCCTACCTCCTATGATAGGGAATACAATATTTCATGTGACGAGTACAATGCTACACTTACTCCAAATGAAGGGGCACTTCGAAGGAATGCCAAGTGAGGACACAAATAGGCATCTCTGAAATTTTCTTGAGATTTGTCAAACCTTCAACATTACAAATATAAGTCAATAGTCGATTAGATTGATACTCTTCCCATTTTCACTCACCGGGGAAGCAACCGCGTGCTTGGAGGAGTTGCCTCCTGGATCTATTACCACTTGGAATGAACTCGCAAAAGCATTTTTGGAGAAGTTCTTCCATCCCTCGAGGATGCTACAGCTGAGGGATGACATTACCAACTTCGAACAACTTGTTGGGGAACAACTCTATGAACCATGGTTGAGGTTCAAGAAAAAAAATTGCCATTTTCCTAAACCATGGTTTGCGCGATGGGGTTCTACTTCAGAGCTTCTATCATTCATTGAATTCAATCAATAAGTCTGTGGAAAATAATTTGGCAGGGGGTTTCATCAGGGATAAGCCCTATGGAATAGCCAAAGGACTTCTTGACAGAATGAATAAGGCAAATCAAGCATGGCATACTACAGAAGCAGAGGTATCATCTAGTGGTGTTGCTCCCAATCTTGTGAATGCTTGACGATAAAAAGGGATGAGGCTAGAGATGAAACTCTTGCTAAGATGATAACCCAACTAGAGTTGATGACCAAACATTTCGTTGGAGCTGGTTCAAAGAGTGTGAATGTTGTATGTGTGCAAAGCCATCTTCAATTTGATGATGACACTTCACCCTTGAGATATGACGAGGAGTGTCAATACATGGCAGGACAATTGGGGGCGGGGGTTCTTGCCCTGGGTATCAAGGTGCCAATCAAGGCCCTTGGCGCCCAAGGGATGAGAATAATGGTTTGAGAAACCGTGATAATAAAGGATAGGGGGATAGACATGATCGATGGGTGAATAGAGAACAAAATTGCAAAAGAAAGCGATACCCCTGAAGTGCTAACCCCTATATGCCTCCTCCAAAAGCAGAAGCATCTGAAGGGTAATGATGAGTTGGTAATTTACCAACTCACTAGGCTCTTAAACATGAATTTTTTCTTAGTTTTCAAGTCAATTTGGTGGATTTTGTGCCTTTTCTCCTTTATCCTTGCAGGTATTTATCTTTAATAAAGCATGAAATTTTGTAAAAAGCATGAAAATAGAGTTGATGACCGGCACTCCACCAGAGGACGCCGGCAAAATTTTAGATTGACCACGGTTGCCTACTGTATAGAGGACGGATAGAGATCGGTAGAACGCAGATCAGCATTGGCGAACTGCCGGTGCCAATGTCAAAGTGCTGAAGAACCTACTGCCATTAATTGTGACCAACTGGCTGTCCACGGATCAGTACAGGTGAACTGCCAGTGTCAGCACTGAAGCGCCCACAATCTCACTGTCCTTCGACTAGAATTGACCAGCGTTTTGCAAACCTGCACCGGCGAACTGCTGGTGAATCGCAAGTGACGCCCGTCAGTGAGGGGTAAAAATGTCAAATATAGAAAAAGAGGAGCAGATCTGTATCCTATTTTGTACATCTTATAATGGAACTAAATATTCCATTCTAGAAAGTATTAATTATTCTATTGCTTTTGCTTGTACAAAAAGTAGAGAGAAGTAGAAAAAGAAAGAATTATCTTCTTCTTTGAGAAGGTAGAAAACTCCATTGGAGCTTAGACCTTGCTGAATTTCTCTTACTCTCATTTGTGAATAGATATTAAATTGTTGTTTAATGTGATGTTTTACTTTACTTACATGAGTAGCTAAATTATTTTCTAGTGTGTGTGATTCATTGGGGTTGATTTGGATTGGGTATTATGTATTTGATCTTAGATTTACTCAATCAATATGATTTTAGTGTTTCCTCTGAATATTAAGTTGAAAATTCATAGTTTCAAATGTGGGTTGCATTCCTTTATTTTAATTTTGCTTAAAAAAGAAAATTAAGGTATGGGTGAAGAAACACTAATGGGTATTTGGGTGGTAATTATGTGGGGTTGGGCTAAACATAGCCAAAACCCATTATTGCACATCCATTAAGGATTAGAGCTAGAAGTAGTGAATCCATACCCAAGTTGATATGGTTGATGTGAAGAGGAACCTCGGGATTTGAGAAAACCCGAGGTACAAGACATCTAATTGGTTGAGAATCTTAAGATGTTACCTAATCTACAGCTAATCATATTGTTGAGTAAAGATAGGAGCAATTAACAATTCCAACTCATTGAAGCCCATGTGAATATCACACCCCTAGTACTCTCTGGGGAGGTCACCCCGCATCCCCACCAAGTCAGATAGTGTTATACCCTGAAAGCCCAAAGATAAGACCCGGGAGTTGAAATAGAGAAAACATGATTTTTTGCACTAGGTCATAGAACGAGTCGTCTTGTGCCCCGTGGGGTAGACCATGAGTTGTTAAGTGAGTTGTAGTAAGGTGCATGGCTTAAGTAGGAAATTTTTAGTTAGGAGTCCCCATAGACATGACCGTGAGTCGTTGAGTCAGTTATGGTAAAGGGCTATTGAAAGGTGAAGGTTGAGTGATAGTGTCCCCTACGAATGGGAACAATGAACTGTGGTCAGATGCCACGATCCATTAGGTTGGTCGTGGTTAGCAGTTGATTAAAGACTTAAGGAGTTGGATAGTGGAAGTATCGAGTGGTGACCACGAGTTGTGGTCATCAATGAAGATCCCTTAGGTCCCTCATGGGGGACCTTTGAGGAAAATTGGACGTGGACTACACGAAAGTAGGCAACAGCCCCTTCCCCCTAGTAACAACTTGTCCAGTCCCTCGTGGGGATTGGCAGTCAGTTATTTTCTGTGAATTTACTAAGGGCTTATCCATAATTACTATGACCCTAAGGCCTAAACAGTGTCATTTTAAACTATGAATAATAAGTTTTAAGAGGGGTAAGTTCATTCTAGGCTATTCCTATTCATTCATGTAAGATTAAAGGTCTAGAAAGGTGATCAAGCTCAATTTCCTTCAAGTTTTCATCAATCCTTCCTTGGGCAATCAGAGAAATTATATAATCATATTCCCTCTGGTATGTAAGGTAATGAATAGGTGAAATTTTTCACACCCATGCCCAATCCCTCTCTAATTCATGAAAATCTATATGCTGATCCTATATGGTTTTAACCCAATGCATGAATCTCCTAAGTTTCTACCATGGTATGATCTATGTATGTTTCTATTATTGAATTATGATTCATGGGCAAGTTTTACATTGTTTTCAATTATAATCATGTTTTCTAAGCTTTATAAATTATAATGCCCATCCATGAGAAGTTCATGAAAGTTGAGATTTATAGTGTATGTTCATGTATGATGAGATATTTATGATGAAAAACATGTTTTTAAGTTACCCATATATGTTGTCATGTTTTCAAGTGAATCAAGAATTTTCAAACATGTTTAAGTATTGGAAAAGCCCATATTTTCAAGTATAATGTATGATTTCAACTTAATTAATTTTCCACATGGTTTTGGATTCAAGACTCCTAATTATGTTCAGATTGTGGTATGGTTTGAGCCAAGGATCCTCATGTATGATCTCAGATTTATATGTATATGATTATTTAGCTTCGTAAATGGACGATGGTTAGCTTCGTTGAAAAACGTTGGAGAGCATATGCATATTTTTTTTGGGAGTAGTGTATAGCACCGAGTAGGCTAAGGGTCAGTAAACCCTATGCCTCAGAGCTACGCATCAACGTAGGTATGATCAGATTATTTAAGGACCTCCTACGTGAGCTTTCCCCTACCCTAAGGAGCCTTCAACTTTGTATCAATATCATGGTATCGTCCTCTTCTCATTTAAGTGTGATGGTCGGGATCACGTAAGCTATATTGTGGTAATGTATGTTATATGATGAGTCTCCCATTGTTCCTCTTGATTTCAGTTATGCATGTTATCATTCATGATATATATATGTGTGTGTGTGTGTTCTAAACAAGGTTTGACCCAATGTACATTTTTACTTATGATTATCAAATTTCTGCTTTGGGTCATTCGATTCAGTTATGATGTTCAATTATGTTTAGATCATGATTTCAGAAAATAGCATGCAAGACATACTCTCAGATTCTTATCTTGATGTTGTTTTATATTATGCATGTTTAAAATGATTTTACTTATTGTTGAGGTTTTACTTACCTTTCATACTCGGTATATTCCACGTACTAACCGCATACTCTAAGCTGTATCATTTTATGATACGGGATTCGATCTCCAAACTCAGCTCCACCATTAGTCAGCTTCCGAAGTTAGCATCCAGTCTCTATTGGTGAGTCCTCATTCCCACAGGATCATTTTTTATCAGTTATCCTCGTACTTCGGTTTTTAGACTTAGAGAGGTAGTTGGAGTATTGTCCCATCAACTGATTAGACATAGAGGCTTTTTAGACAATAGATTGTATTAAGCTTAAGATTTTTGTTTTATATTCAGATAGTTATGTTATGATAAGGTTTCCACCATGTTTATTATGCTAAGTCTTATGCTTTACTTGATTAAGTTAGATGTATGTTCATGCCATGGGTCGACTTGGAGTCTCTTGAGGTTCCTTGTCCCGTGTCTCAATTCGGCCCCATGTTCGGATCGTGACAGATAGTTTCTCAACAGTGATTGATCGGCCCTTGCAGATAACATAATGCCCCTTCATGTCGGGCATGCAAAATATAATGGCATCGTGGGAGTTGGTGGGTGTTGCGGATGCCTTTGCTTTACCCTTTCCGTTGATGGAAGATGAGGCTGGGGCCTTGCCCTTGCCCAGGTTCCTGGATATAGTCATACTCTACAAGACCATGTTAGTGCAATACTACAATACGTAACACATACCATATATTCTAACTCAGGGAAGGAAACTTTAAAATTGGATGAAAAACAAGTAGAATTGTTATGTTGTGAAGCACTGGTAGTACGGGCAAGACACCAGCGAAATGCCGATGAAGATCCACGAACCGCTGGTTTACCACCGGACTATAACAGACACTGAGAATACCAGGGTCATCCATTGACACACCGGTGTTTCACCATTCTTGACTTGCAGAATGCCGGTGTAATGCAGGTTTGGGATAGTGACTTAAAGCCTAAAACCCCCACTTTCATTTCATTCAGCGTTTCACCGAGCCTGACGGTGATTTGCCAGTGGATGCCTGGAAAAAAAATTCCTCCAAAACTTAGTAAAATTTCCAAACACTCAAATTCAAAGTTCACTCACTCAACATAACAACATCCAAACAAGTAAAAGTGACAATTTACCTTTAAGAAAGATATCACTCCATCTATCATCGGGTAAATTGTCCAATTCAAGCACATATGGGGCTACACAGACTTCGCCCCCAACTAAAATCAAACACACTAAGAAGAGAGAATTTTTGCACAGAGAAGACCCACATTATCATTCCATTATTATATCACTACCTCCACATGCCCACAGAATGACTAATAAAGAAGTACCAACAAGCATAATCATGGGGTTAATAGCGATACATGAGTGGGGACATTTCTATTCGGACAAGCTCAAAATAATCCACATCTGCGAATCAATAATAAAAATAGAGTAAGAGTTATATACCAAATGAATTTGATAACAAAGTGAGGAGAAACATCAAAGCTTGAACAATGCAAGTCGACCAAACTTTTCCTTGCCTTAGTGTGGTGAGAAGATGAGTGAGTAATGACGAAATAGGGAGAATGAAGTGTGGTTTTTATAGAGGGGAAGGAGTGAAGGGGATTGGTAGGTGAAAAGGTGGGTTTAAAGGTGAGAAAGTGGAATGATAGTGTATGAAAAAGTTAAAAAGATGTAATGGGGAAATGGGACGGTGGAAGGAAGGTTTTATAGGGATTTGGAGGGGTTTTTAACGGTATTTTTAAATATTCGGGTCGAGTTCGATCCATGGAGCAATCAAAATTGGTAAAAGGTTGACTTACCTGCACCCGCACTTAACTATCATGACCCGATTATAGGCCTGAATTGACACACAAGACCTAAAACCACGAATGGCTAAAAGTCGACCTATGGCTTGAACAAAGCGGCTAAAGAGAATATATCAAGCGGAAACTGATATTTTAAAAGTGTATAAGCGGAAGCCTGAATACATGTCAATCTAAAACAAAGTCAACACTGATAAGCCAAAATTCTACATATTGTCTTAAAAGCATCAACACAACTGATGAGCTGATGAGACAGCATCCCCAACTAGCTCGACAAAAATCTATAACTGAAATAACAACAACACGACCAACTAAATAGAATGTCCT